>JAIXMF010000011.1:0-746147 GCA_025201365.1 Syncephalis plumigaleata
TCCTTCATTCGTTCGCTCAATAACCGCGTAACTCGTTACATACTGTCTTCGAGTACATAGTAATATGGAACGTACATTGATCGGTTAATGCTACGTGATTCTATGCAGGATTTACCAAAGGTTTATTGTTATTAACGAGTAAGTCTAGAACAGACCTCGAGCGTGTCCTATGAGGCTTGACGCTTTCACTTCATCACGACTAACTCCTGTTCTAGAAGGCAGCTTAGCTTCACGATCTAGCATGCATATATAATACCCGGTCAAAGGGACATTCAGTCGTGTGCCGCTCTGTCTACTATTACCTGGTCTACGCCGTTTAACGCCACTCTCTACATATCAACAGGCTATGAAACAACGTGTGCCATTCTCGACTACGTGCCTATATGCTCCATATATTGACCGGTGCATCCTACGTGAACCTATACCGCGTAACTAACTCGCATGGTTACATGTACTTGCCGGTTAATAGTTCCTAATCATTCTTGGTTATTGGTGAATACCACCTGCTTTACACGTTCACTCCTCTCTATCTCTCTATTGTTTACTCTTTCCTTTCTCTCTTTCTTCGCCGTTCACTACTCGTATTCGTGATGCTCGCTGTACCTGTTCTTTGTTTCTCTTTCTCCTTCATCTTGTATGCACTTACCTTTGCTTAGCATACTCGCGTACTTGTACTTTCTTCTCTCTCGCTTGTTTATGTTTTACTCGCGTTCACTGTTCACCGCTCCTTGTTGGTGTCATTGATCTAACGGTAGATTGCGTCATCATCTACGCGTTCGCTGTTCACCGCTTCTCGTTGGTGTCGTTGATCTAACGTTAGTTCGCGTCATCATCTACGCGATCTCTTTACAGCTCCTTGTTGGTGTCATTGATCTAACGGTAGATTGCGTCATCATCTACGCGATCTCTTTACAGCTCCTTGTTGGTGTCGTTGATCTAACGTTAGTTCGCGTCATCATCTACGCGTTCACTGTTCACCGCTTCTCGTTGGTGTCGTTGATCTAACGGTAGACCGCGTCATCATCTACGCGATCTATTCATCCTGCCTATTGTCCTTACCTCTTTGTAGTTTGTGGTGCTTTTCTACGCACGCTCACTACGATCACGCGTTCATACTCACCTTATTCTGCTGTAATCACCTTCCTTTTAGACTGTAGCACTTGTGCACGACAAGGTTACCGTGCTGTTCTTGCGAGTGCCTTACAGTTGTCATTGCGTCATGATCCACTCGCGCGTTTATTCCTTTGTACGTTAACAGTGCTCATCTGCTACTCTTTATATTGCAAGGTAAGCTGCCGTTTGTTTATTAGATTTCTACTGTGCACTAGTTACGGGTATTGCTTGCGCGTCTAACGCTATTCTGTATGCTGTTTTGCATACTGTGTAGGCTTCAAGTAAGTTCCGTTTGTTTACTTTTCTATGCTCATTACACTCGTATAAGCCCTTTATTAATAAAAAGCAGTAAAGCTATTAGTACACCTACTAATTGGCCATTTGTATGGTATTAATAAAGTGTTAATAAATTACTAATATAGCCATTAGTAAAATTAACAAGGGTTAGCAGTTTAAAACTAGCAAAAAGTTACTAATGAACCCATTAACAAATGTTAACAAATTTATTAATAAAAGTTAACAGTTAAAAGATTGCCAATATAAAACTAGCAAAAATATTACTAATGAGCCCATTAGTAAAAGTTAACAAAAAGTTAACAAATTTATTAACATTTATTAACACCTATCCCCCATTATTAACGGCCCTAACCCTAACCCTATATAGCTATTAATAGAAACGCAGTCACGGCGCTATTTGTATGGCGCTTTACTTTCCCCCATTAACTATCGTTGTTGTGGTCCAATCTCGCTGTCTGTGCACTCATTCGACGTATCTCGCTTTTCCGGACCAGAATATGTGCCTGTTGCCTAAATAAATGACAAATAGGACGGGTAAAATGCCGATAGTTGTCGTGATTCTTGATTTGGCTGTGCTTCCCAGTATCCATGTTTCCCTCCCCCAATATCCATCAGATCGGCATGCAGGTGCTGCCATTCTGCTGGGCAACACAGAGTGCACAAGTTTACTTATTCGCTGAACCCAGCATGCTTAGTAGTATGGCGAGTAAAGCCGCGGAAATCGCCGTGATTCTTGAATTTGTATGGTAGTTTCCCTATAATACCGTGTTTCCCAATGCTATCACCATAACGACTTGAAAGCATGCACAAATAGTGCATTTCGCATGTCCGACGGCAATAACGAGCTGATTGATATGCGAGTCGGCTACAATCGATGCATTTCCAGGCAATAAATCGCAAATAGTCTATTTCTCCCATACAAATCGCGTTATTTGGGCATCTGGTCCTTTTCATTTGCTCAAATGGCGTTATTTCTCAATGGTAGTAGCATATTCTGGTCCGGACGGGCCTTCTGACTTCAATAGGTGCAATACTACCTCCAGAAGTCCAGGATTGAGCGAGAAAAATGGATATACCAGAAAAATGACCTGATTCTCCAAGGGCCCCAATGGGCCATTAACTTTTATTAATAAGTTTGTTAACTTTTATTAGTAATTCTATTAACTTTTTATTAGCAATTTACTAGCATTTATTAGCCAGACATGGACCCGGTACCCTCAAGAGCCGCAGAAGAGCCGCAGAAGAGCCCAAATAGCTGTTAACTTTTATTAATAAATTCATTAACTTTTATTAGTATTTTTGTTAACTTTTATTAACCATTAAATCGTGAGCTTTCATTAGAAATTTGCTAACTTTTATTAACCATTGGTTAGTAACTTTCATTAGTAAGTCAACTACCTAGTAATAAGAGGATGTTAATAAATCTAATGACTTTTACTAATGCCTTTCCTTATGATCCCCCTCTTAACTTTTCCTTACCTTTTGTTAACGCTCCAATTAGTAAGTTTGTTGGCCTTTGTTAACAAATAATGATTATGCATAACACTAAGGACAATAAGGCTATTTGAATGAAATTATTAATAAATCTATGTATTTTTATTAACATTTATTATAAATTATTATGTTCATTCAGTGTTATTGTACTCTTTTCTTCACTAATCCCGCTCATTCCTCGCACGTCATATTCATAACACTCATTCACTCGCTCGCTCTACGCATTCCTTGCGCGTTCTACTCATTACGCTTTCACTTTCCTCTTACATTCATCTCGTGCTCTACTCATTCTACTCATTACGCTTACAGTCTACTTATTCCCCTCTCGATCTACTTGTTGTTCATGCGCTTTACTCTCTATACTTGTTCCTCGCGCGCTCTGGTCATTTCCCTTGCACGAGCTACTCCATCCTCGTGCGTTCTACTTGTTTCTCGCTCGTTTTACGCACTATACTTACTCCTCGCTTGATCTACTCATTCCACTTACTTTCGCTCGCGCGTTTTACTTGCTCCTCTTGCACGAGCTACTCACTCATCTCACGCGTTTTATGCATTCGCGCGCGCTCTTGTTACTATACTCATTCCTCTTGCACGATCTATTCCTTCCACTTACTTCCTCGCTCCATCTGCCCATTCCTACGTTCGCCGCGCGTTCTATTTGTTCCACTTACTTTCCTCGCTTGATCTACTGATTATATTCGTTCCTCTTGCACGATCTACTCGTCTGTCGCGCGCGTTATACTCATTCTAGTCATTAAATCTACATTCTACTTGTTCTTCGTGCGTTTTATTCACTATACTCATTACGTTCGCACATTCGCCTTACATTCCTCGCTTGATCTACTTGTTTCTCGCGCGATCTTGTCACTATACTCACTTGTTTCGCGTTCTACTCATTCCACTTACTTCCTCGTACGTTCTATCAATTACCCTTACGTTCGTCGTGCACTATACTCGCTCTTCTCGCTCGAGTTACTCGTTCCTCTCGCGTTCTACTCACTACATTCAATACGCTTTCTAGCTCATACGAATTAATAAAATTACTGTTCAATATATATTCTTTGATTATACGTGTATACACTCGTTACTATTAGCTAACCAAGCTGCTACATCAACTATGCCTCTCGCTCGATCTCGTTTCTCTTACATGATCTACTCACTCCTCGCGCGTTCTTGTCGTAATACTTACTCCTCTCGCATTCTAGTCACTCCTTTCGCTCGATCTACTCGTTTCCCGCTCAACCTACTCCTTCGTTGCGCGCTATACTCGTTTCTCTTACTCGTTCCACTCATTACTAGTGCCCTATGCTTACTATACTTGCTCCTCTTACTCATTGTACTTGTTCCTCACGCGCTTTACTCGCTTTACTCACTCCTCTTGTTCGATCTCGTTCGTTGCGCGCTTTACTCCCATTCCTCTCGCGTTCTACTCGCTCCTCTTGTACGAGCTACTCACTATACTCGTTTCTCGCGCGTTCTATTCTTTCGTCGTGCGCTTTACTCATTCCTCTCGCTCGTTCTCACTCCTCTTGCATGATCTAGTTCATTGTGCGTTTTACTCTACTCGCGCTCGATCTATTCACTATACTCGTCCCTCGCGCGTTGTAGTCATTTCCCCTTGCGCGATCTTGTCGCCATACTTATTCCTCGCGCGTTATAGTCATTATACTTACTCCTCTGGCTCGATCTACTCATTATTCGCGCGTTCTAGTCATTATACTTGTTCCTTTCGCATTCTAGTCATTTCTCGTGCTCGATCAACTCGCTCTTCGCGCGCTTTATTCATTACATTCAATACGTTTTCTAGCTCATACTAACTAATTAAGATTAACGTCCAATATATATATTCTTTTATTATACGTGTATACACTCGTTACAATTAACAAACCAAGCTGCTACAGCAATAATTCCTCTTGCACGATCTACCCATTCCTCTTTCTCTCTCTCGCTCTATTCATTGCTCGCGCGTTCTAGCCATTATACTCACTTCTCTCGCTCGATCTCGTTCCTCTCGCATTCTACTCACTCCTTTCTCTTGATCTACTCGTTCTTCTCGCGCTTTACTCAGCATGCTTACTCCTCGCGTGTTCTTGTCATTCTACTCGTTCCTCGCGTTCGATTAACTCATTGCTCGTGCGTTCTAGTCACTCCTCGTGCACATTCTACTTACTATACTTCTTCTACTCGTTCCTCTCGCGCCTTACTCATTACATTCCATACGTTTTCTCCTCATTACTCGTGCGCTATACCCACTATACTCGCTCCTCTCGCTCGATCTCGTTCGTTGCGCGCTTTACTCACATTTCTCTCGTGCTCTAATCGCTCCTCTTGCACGATCTACTCGTTGCTCCTGCACTTTACTCCCTATACTCACTTATCTTGCACGATTTACTCATTCCTCGCTTGCTATAATCACTATACTCACTTCTTGCGCGTTCTACTCTCACTCGATCTCACTCCTCATACTCACTATACTCACTTCTCTCGCTCCACCTACTCGTTCCTTGCGCGCTTTACTCATCCTTCTTACTCGTTCTACTCGTTCCTCTTACTCGTTCCATTCCTTACGCTCATTCCTCTTACTCACTCCTCGCGCGTTCTACTCACTCCTCTCACTTGAGTAACTCACTATACTCGTTCCTTTCGCGTCTTACTCTTTTCTCTCACTCGATCTTGCCATTATATTCACTCATCTCGCTCGATCTACTCGTTCGCTGCGTGCTTTACTCCTTCTTCTTATTCCTTCTACTCATTACTCGTTCCTCTTGCACGAGCTACTCCCTATACTTGTTCCTCTTACGCTCGTTGCACGCTTTAATCACTCCTTTTACACGAGCTAATTCGTTGCGCGCTATACTCGTTTCTCGCTCAATCTACTCGCTTCTCTCGCGTTTATTCGTTCCTCTCTCTCTCTCTCGCTTGATCTCGTTCGTCGCGCGCTATACTCGCTATACTTACTTGTTTCTCTCGAGTTACTCGCTCTTCTCGCGCTTTACTCAGCATGCTTACTCCTCGCGTGTTCTTGTCATTCTACTCGTTCCTCGCGCTCGATTAACCCATTGCTCATGCGTTCTACTCACTATACTCCTTCCAGTCGTTCTACTCGCGCTTTACTCATTACAATCAATACGTTTTCTATTCATTACTCGTGCGCTTTACTTGCTTTATTCGCTCCTTCCGCTCGATCTATTCACTATACTTAATACGCTCACATATTCGTCTTACATTCCTCGCGCGCTCTATTCATTCCTAATTACTCGTGCGCTATACTCCTTATACTTATTCCTCTCGCGTTCTACTCACTCCTCTGACTTATTTTTTTACGTTCCTCGCGCACTTCACCCATTCTTCTACTCCTTCGTTGCACACGGTCTACTCACTATACTCCTTACTCCTACTTTATATTCTCGGTGCTTATGTAGCTGTAGTATCCATACTTCTTTTAACACTTACCGTGGCTATAATACCGGACTTCATATACAGTAACACCTCTGTAAATACGCTTACTAGCTCATACTAACTAAAAAGATTACCGTTAATATATACTACTTTATTACAAAGGGTATACACTCGTTACTATTAAATAAACAAGCTGCTACACCTTCAACGTTCACTCGCGCGTTACACTAATTCTCTCACGTTCTAGTCATAATACTCACTTCTCTCGCTCGGCTCGTTTCTCGCGCGTTCAAGTTGCTATATTCTTTTCTCTTGGACGATCTGCTTCCTATACTCATGATACTCTTTCCTCGCACGATCTACTCGCTGCTCATGCGCCTCATTCACTATACTCACTTCTCCGCTCGACCTACTCATTACTTGTTCCATCTTGCCACTATACTCACTCCTCGCGCGTTCTACTCAATTCACTTACTTCCTCGTGCGCTCTACTAATTACTCTTACGCTCGTCGCGCGATCTACTCACTTCTCTCGCACCTCTATTCATTCGTCGTGCGCTATACTCATTCGTCGTATTCTACTCAATACATTCAATACGCTTGTTACTGCATACAATAAAAATTACCGTTCAATATATATCTTTATTACGGTATACACTCGTTACTATTAACAAACCAAGCTGCTACAGGAACAATTTCTCTCGCTCAATCTCGTTTCTCTTACGTTCGTTCGCGTTCTTACTTTACGCTCATTTCTCTTACTTACGACTTTTGTTCCTCGCGCGTTCTAGTCGCTATACTCATTTCTCTTGCACGATCTAGTCATTCCTCGCGCGTTCTGTTAATTCGTCGTGCGCTTTACTCACTCGTTCGTCGCTCGATCTACTCACTATACTCGTTCCTCTCTCTCTTGACCTACTCGCTCTTCTCGCGTTTTACTCACTCCACTTATTACTCGTGTATTCTAGTCATTATACTCGTTCCTCGCGCTCGATCAACTCATTGCTCATGTGTTCTACTCACTCCTCTTGCTCAATCTTGTCACTATACTCACTCATCTCACTCGATCTACTCGTTCCTCGCGCGTTCGAGTTACTATACTCCTTCTTTTTGCTCGATCTACTCCCTATATTCATTATACTCGTTGCTCATGCGCCCCACTCACTATACTCACTTCCCCCGCTCAATCAACTCATTACTTACTCCATCTCGTCGCTATACTCACTCCTCTCGCTCGCTCTACTCATAACTCGTGCGCTATACTCGTTTCTTGCTCGATCTCGTTCCTCCCGTTTTACTCTTTACTCGTTCGCTCAATAACCGCATAACTCGTTACATATGTCTTCGAGTACATAGTAATATGGAACGTACATTGATCGGTTAATGCTACGTGATTCTATGCAGGATTTACCAAAGGTTTATTGTTATTAACGAGTAAGTCTAGAACAGACCTCGAGGTGTCCTATGAGGCTTGACGCTTTCACTTCATCATGACTAACTCCTGTTCTAGAAGGCAGCTTAGCTTCACGATCTAGCATGCATATATATAATACTCGGCCAGGGGACATTCAGTCGTGTGACGCTCTGTCTACTATTACCTGTTCTACGCCGTCTAACGCCACTCTCTACATATCAACAGGCTATGAAACAACGCGTACCATTCTCGACTACGTGCCTATATGCTCCATATATCGACCGGTGCATCCTACGTGAACCTATACCGCGTAACTAACTCGCATGGTTACATGTACCTGGTGGTTAATAGTTCCTATTCATTCTTGGTTATTGGTGAATACCACCTGCTTTACACGTTCACCCCTCTCCCTCTCTCTGTTGTTTACTCTTTCTTTCTCTCTTCTTCGCCGTTCACTACTCGTATTCGTGATGCTCGCTGTACCTGTTCTTTGTTTCTCTTTCTCCTTCATCTTGTATGCACTTACCTTTGCTTAGCATACTCGCGTACTTGTACTTTCTTCTCTCTCGCTTGTTTATGTTTTACTCGCGTTCACTGTTCACCGCTCCTTGTTGGTGTCATTGATCTAACGGTAGATTGCGTCATCATCTACGCGTTCGCTGTTCACCGCTTCTCGTTGGTGTCGTTGATCTAACGTTAGTTCGCGTCATCATCTACGCGATCTCTTTACAGCTCCTTGTTGGTGTCATTGATCTAACGGTAGATTGCGTCATCATCTACGCGTTCGCTGTTCACCGCTTCTCGTTGGTGTCGTTGATCTAACGTTAGTTCGCGTCATCATCTACGCGATCTCTTTACAGCTCCTTGTTGGTGTCATTGATCTAACGGTAGATTGCGTCATCATCTACGCGATCTCTTTACAGCTCCTTGTTGGTGTCGTTGATCTAACGGTAGACCGCGTCATCATCTACGCGATCTATTCATCCTGCCTATTGTCCTTACCTCTTTGTAGTTTGTGGTGCTTTTCTACGCACGCTCACTACGATCACACATTCATACTCACCTTATTCTGCTGTAATCACCTTCCTTTTAGACTGTAGCACTTGTGCACGACAAGGTTACCGTGCTGTTCTTGCGAGTGCCTTACAGTTGTCATTGCGTCATGATCCACTCGCGCGTTTATTCCTTTGTACGTTAACAGTGCTCATCTGCTACTCTTTATATTGCAAGGTAAGCTGCCGTTTGTTTATTAGATTTCTACTGTGCACTAGTTACGGGTATTGCTTGCGCGTCTAACGCTATTCTGTATGCTGTTCTGCATACTGCATACGCTTCAAGTAAGTTCCGTTTGTTTACTTTTCTATGCTCATTACACTCGTATAAGCCTGTAATACGCACAACTTTAGACGAGAAGATAGATGATCTTTATTTTAAATAAAAGTAATAAAGTATTTATAGGGATAAAATTGATTCGATTACTGTGTGAAATATGGTAAGTTTAACTACCGCTTCGGTAAGTCTTACCGAAGGTTTTCACTATCGTAACAATCGTTACAATCATCCTTCCTTAAGAACGAACCTACGTAGTAAGTGTTCGTTTGAATTCAGCTACTTTTGCTTTTGCATTAGTTAATCCAATTGCAGGTTCCCAGGTATTTTCTTCGTCTGGGTAACCGAGCCATTTAACAAGGTATTGTACTTTTCCTCGTTTTGTACGTACATCTAATATACGCTCTACTTCGTATTCTTCTGTATTGTTGATTATGTCGGGAGGTGGTCTATCGTTCTCTCGATGTGGAAATTCCGCAGTATTTGGCTCATAGCGTTTAAGTAGTGAGACATGAAAGACATTATGTATTTTCATCGTTGTTGGTAGTTGTAATTTGTAAGCGGTTTTACTCACTATCTGAGTGATCGGAAAAGGACCGATGAAACGAGAGGTGAATTTTCGCGAAGGTCTTTCTTTGTCGATGTCTAGAATAATATGAGCACTTGATAATAAGACTTGATCACCTAGTTGAAAATCGTCTTCTCTTCTGTGTTGATCGGCATAGTGTTTCTGTCGATCTTGTGCGTTGCTAATGGCGTTCTTAGCTAGTTGTACTATCTCGTTGATCTTGTTGACCATGTCGATTGTGCTGGCTACATGTGTAATTTTGTCTACTTTCGTGCCTAGTGTGTCGACGGCGCGAGGTTGTTTTCCTAAATAGCAATAAAATGGAGACATTTTTATAGAAGCTTGTTCGGCGCTGTTGTACGCGAATTCGACTGCAGATAATAATTGATCCCAATTGTCTTGCTTATAATTGACATAATTTCGTAGCATTTGTTCTAGCGTTCTATTCGTTCGTTCAGTTTGACCGTCCGTTTGTGGGTGATAAGCGGTTGACGGTTTAAGTTGGACATCTAATATGCTGAAGAAGGAACGCCAGAAATTTCCGACGAAACGAGCATCTCTGTCTGTAATAATGCTTTTTGGTAGGCCGTGTAAACGGAATATGTTGTCCATAAACAGTTGAGCTGTTTCCGCTGCAGTTACAGTAGTAGTAGTAGGTATAAAATGTGCGTACTTTGTGAGTCTATCTACTACTACTAATATTGCGTCTTTTCCGTTTTTAGTACGTGGAAGTTGAACAATAAAATCCATAGTGATGTCTTCCCATCTCTCGTTGGGTACTGGTAACGGTTGTAATAATCCAGCTGGCTTCCTTTGAGACGGCTTGTTACGTTGACATTTGTCGCAAGATGATATGTATCGTTCTATTGTCTTTTTCAGTTCAGGCCACCAGTATTGTTGCGCTACTCTGGCTATGGTCTTATCAACGCCTAAGTGACCTGATATCGGTATGTCGTGCTTTTCACGTAGTATTTTCGCACGTAGTTCTCCTTGAGGAATGCATAGGCGTGGTATTTCTCTACGCATTTCGTAGATTAAGCCGTCGTTTGTTAGTCGAAATCGTTTTGAATAACCGCTTTTTGACGTGCTTCCACCCCCCTTAAGAACAGACTTCACTTCCAAGAAGTAAGGATCGTTGTTGTATCCGTTTCGAACATGATCTAGTAGTTCGTTATTTGACGAGAGTCGAGTAATGGCATTCGATTCAGACGTGATTGCCGCGGGTTTTCTTGAGAGGGCGTCGGCTACAACATTCATTTTTCCAGGCTTATATACAATGTCCATGTTAAATTTTGACATGTCGTTTAGCCAATCTGTCTGTCTATCTGATAAGTCGTTTTGATTTTGCAAATGTGTCAATGGCCGGTGATCAGTGTACACAGTGAATTTTTGTCCTATTAAGTACGGTCGCCAGATACGTAAGGCTTCTTTAATGGCCAAAAACTCCTTATCGTAAGTAATGTACTTTTTGTGTGAATTGCTCAATACTTTTGACATAAAAGCTACTGGCCTATCACCGTTACCGTCGTCTTGCATTAATACAGCGCCGATTGCGTCATTTGACGCGTCCGTTGTAACGGTGTATGGTAAACTAGGATTACTAGAACGCAATACCGGTGCATTAGTCATTCTTTCTTTTAGTTGATTGAAAGCATCTCTTTCTTCTTTTTCGAATTTGAATGGAACATCCTTGCGTAATAGATTCGTTAAAGGCTTTGCAATGAAAGCATAACCTTTAATAAATTTACGATAATACCCGGTAAGTCCTAGGAATGACCTAACACTCGTAACGTCTTTTAATTCTGGCCAATCTCGTATGCTAATGACTTTATCTTCTGACGCTTGAATGCCTTCTTTACTGACAGTATGGCCTAAGAAGTCGACTTTATCGCGACCGAATTCACATTTACTGAGCTTTGCGTACAATTGATGTTGTCGTAGCAATTCGAATACTTGTCGTAAATGAGCGGCATGTTCTTCGTGACTCTTGCTGAACACCAGTATGTCGTCTAAAAATACTACTACGCATTGGTCGAGAAGCGGTCTGAAAACGTCATTCATTAGTCGCATGAATGTACCGGGCGCGTTCGATAATCCGAATGGCAACACTTTGAATTCATATAGGCCATAACGAGTAGTGAAAGCCGTCTTATGTACGTCCTCCTCTTTGATTCGAATTTGATGGTAACCAGACCGTAAATCGATCTTACTAAATACCGCTGCACCTTCTAGTTGATCGAATAATGATTCAATATGTGGTAATGGATACTTGTTTTTGATAGTGATCTTGTTCAACATACGATAGTCAACGCACATACGTAGCGGTCCATCCTTCTTTCTAACGAATAGAACTGGTGCGCCGAATGGAGAGGTACTCGGTTGTATAAATCCTTTCTCCAATAGTTCATCTATTTGACGTTTCATTTCTTCTTGTTCATCTCTTGCCATTCTATAGGGTGTGCGTGCAGGAGGTGTTATATGTGGTTCCAATTCGATGGCGAAATCCACGTTACGACGTGGAGGTAGCCCAGGGGGTAAGTTATCGGGTGTTACGTCAGTGAACTCTGTTACTAAGCTATGGTAACGCTTATCGCCATTGTATTCACCAGTGTTCAAATCGGATTCACGTACAATGGCTAAATAACTAATAGTGTCAGGTTCGTCGAAACAGGAGCTTAACTCATTCAATGTCATGAATTTGGGCTTGGTCATAGTGTCGCTACTTTGGTAAATAGTAACTAGTTCGTTATCGATGTAAAATGTAACGATTCTACTTAACCAATCAATCTTAGGATTGTACTGTTCGAACCAAGGCATGCCTAATATTGCGTCATATTTCCCCAATTGCATAACATCAAAATCAAGATATAGTAAATAATTTTGTATTAATAAAGGTATTTTATGCGCACAATACAAGACACTGCCAACAGAGCCATTTCCTAGGGTAACTGATTGTTTGTTCTCATAGGGAATAAGCGGGTGATTGATCCGCTTAACAAACGAGGTATCGATGAAATTGTCGGTAGCACCGCAATCAATTAATACGTTCGCCATTATTCCATTAAAGGGCAATTGAACTGATATCAAGGGTCTACTCTTGCGTGCTATCCATAATTCACCAAGTTCTTCGGTTAAACAAGTAGGTAAGAGAAATGGTGTATCAGCGGTATCGAGCGCTTCACCAGTAACACCGCTGTTGTTTACTGGTGGGATTCGTTTCCCGTATTCTGAGCATTGTTGATTTGATCAAAGTGATCGTCAATTTGTAGGTTCGTTTCGTCGGTCGTAATGGCGTTGTTTCTACGGAAAGGATTATGATGTCTATTACTGTTACTGTTACGGTTTTTGTCATAATTGTTGAATTGCGCGTTGTTACGGTTGTTGTTAAACTGGGAATTTCCACGATTATTGTTGAATTGCGAGTTGTTACGGTTGTTGTAAGATCGTCGCTGTGGATTTGCCAGACATAGACGTGCAGTGTGATTGATTCCCCCACAGTGATAACAAGTAATAACATTGTTATTTTCGACCCGTCCTAACTCCATAGGAGCTACACCATCATTCTGTCGCTGCCGTTGAATTGGTTGTCGTTGAAGTAGATTAATGTCGGGATGATCGAATTCTTGAGCAATTTCAATGCATCTTAGAACTGTATCAGGTGTTTGACGCAATAATTCGCTAGCTGCTGGGCCACGGTATCCACGAATGAAAGCGGCTACTTTTTGTTGTTGTGGTACATGACCCAGTTTACTAGATATGTCGTAGAATTGTCTCACGTATTCGGTAAGATCACCTTTCTGTGTTAAATTCAGCAGCATCAATTCATTTCTTAGGTTCGAATGGGCAGGTTGAAAACGACGGCGTAACCTTTCCCGGAGGTCATTCCACGTAGTCAATGGAGCGTATCCTGGCGTACCGTTTTCTGCTTCATTAACTATGTGTTGTAACCAAGCACGAGCTTCTCCTTTCAAACACTGTGAAATGAAACATATTTTGGCACCATCTGTATAATCTTGATCGCCAAGTTGCATATTCATATTGAATAACCATCCCTCAAAATCTTCATTGGGTCTGCCGTGATAATCTTCGTGATGAAGTTTGATGCCGCGTAAGTTGTTAGTGTTAATATCCATTGCGTCGGCCATATTAGTGAGTGGAGGGAAAATTTCGAGTAATATAGATGAATCTTCTGATATTTCTGAGCAGGTAGCGAAGGGATGCGAGGAGCTATTTGAACTAATTGAGCTGTCTTCTTCACTAATAGGAAGACCAAAAATAACCATAAAATCACCCAGGAAGGGTATGACTAAAAAGCTAAAACAATAAAATCAGAGATATTGTAAGTTGGTATAGTGGCGATTCAGCCGTTGCTACCAATGTAATACGCACAACTTTAGACGAGAAGATAGATGATCTTTATTTTAAATAAAAGTAATAAAGTATTTATAGGGATAAAATTGATTCGATTACTGTGTGAAATATGGTAAGTTTAACTACCGCTTCGGTAAGTCTTACCGAAGGTTTTCACTATCGTAACAATCGTTACAAAGCCCTTTATTAATAAAAAGCAGTAAAGCTATTAGTACACCTACTAATTGGCCATTTGTATGGTATTAATAAAGTGTTAATAAATTACTAATATAGCCATTAGTAAAATTAACAAGGGTTAGCAGTTTAAAACTAGCAAAAAGTTACTAATGAACCCATTAACAAATGTTAACAAATTTATTAATAAAAGTTAACAGTTAAAAGATTGCCAATATAAAACTAGCAAAAATATTACTAATGAGCCCATTAGTAAAAGTTAACAAAAAGTTAACAAATTTATTAACATTTATTAACACCTATCCCCATTATTAACAGCCCTAACCCTAACCCTATATAGCTATTAATAGAAACGCAGTCACGGTGCTATTTGTATGGCGCTTTACTTTCCCCCATTAACTATCGTTGTTGTGGTCCAATCTCGCTGTCTGTGCACTCATTCGACGTATCTCGCTTTTCCGGACCAGAATATGTGCCTGTTGCCTAAATAAATGACAAATAGGACGGGTAAAATGCCGATAGTTGTCGTGATTCTTGATTTGGCTGTGCTTTCCACTATCCATGTTTTCCTCCCCCGATATCCATCAGATCGGCATGCGGATGCTACCATTCTGCTGGGCATCACAGTGTGCATAAGTCTACTTATTCGCTAAACCCAGCATAGCTTAGTAGTATGGCGAGTAAAGCCGCGGAAATCGCCGTGATTATTGAATTTGTATGGTAGTTTCCCTATAATACCGTGTTTCACAATGCTATCACCATAACGAACTTGAAAGCATGCACAAATAGTGCATTTCGCATGTCCGGACGGCAATAACGAGCTGATTGATATGCGAGTCGGCTACAATCGATGCATTTTCAGGCAATAAATCGCAAATAGTCTATTTCTCCCATACAAATCGCGTTATTTGGACATCTGGTCCTTTTCATTTTGCTCAAATGGCGTTATTTCTCAATGGTAGTAGCATATTCTGGTCCGGACGGGCCTTCTGACTTCAATAGGTGCAATACTACCTCCAGAAGTCCAGGATTGAGCGAGAAAAATGGATATACCAGAAAAATGACCTGATTCTCCAAGGGCCCCAATGGGCCATTAACTTTTATTAATAAGTTTGTTAACTTTTATTAGTAATTTTATTAACTTTTTATTAGTAATTTGTTAGCTTTTACTAATCAGACAAAGGTCCGGTACCCTCAAGAGCCGCAGAAGAGCCGCAGAAGAGCCGCAGAAGAGCCCAAATAGCTATTAACTTTTATTAATAAATTCATTAATTTTTATTAGTAGTTTTATTAACTTTTATTAACCATTAAATCGTGAGCTTTCATTAGAAGTTTGCTAACTTTTATTAACCATTGATTAGTAACTTTCATTAGTAAATCAACTACCTAGTAATAAGAGGATGTTAATAAATCTAATGACTTTTACTAGTGCCTTTCTTTATGATCCCCTCTTAACTTCCCTTACCTTTTATTAATGCTTTCATTAGTAACTTATCCTTTTTTATTAATACCCATGACGCCTCTTGATTTCCCTCGGTTTCCCCTTGCTACCCCCTGGTGTTACCATGGTCATTAGTCAAGGTTAACAAAAGTTAACAACTTTACTAATGTGGATTAATGATGGCTATTGAAGGCAAGTGGCGGTCAGTGATGGATATAGGTGCTCTCGGCACCCCCTGACACCCCTGACCCCCTCTTTGAGAGCCAGCTCAAGCCAGCTTCAAGGGTCTCGGTCCCATTTGAGCTCTCTATTTTTATAAATTTGAATTTCGCTCCTAAAATTCAGATAAAAATATATGTTGCTCAGCCGCACATTCTGGACTATATATATTTTAATTTGATTTTTAGGAGCGAAATTCGAATTTATAAAAATAAAGGACTCACTGGGGACCGGCCGAGAGTCCGGGCTCTTGGTCCAAAATGACCGATTTGGACCAGTTAAGGCCAATTATACCGGCTCTTCACTGACCCCTCGGAGCCCTCTATTTATATAAATTCAAATATCGCTCCTAAAATCCAAATAAAAATACGTTTGTGCTCAGCCATCAATTCTGAATCGAAATATATTTTTACTTGGATTTTAGGAGCGATATTTGAATTTATAAAAATAAAGGGCTCCGGGGGGTCAGTGAAGAGCCGGTACAATTGGCCTTAACTGGCCAAAATCAGTCATTTTAGGTGAAGAGCCCGGGCTCTCCCGTAACCCCCCCTGAGCTCTTGATTTTTATAAATTCAAATATCGCTTCTAAAATCCAAGTAAAAATATATTTCGATTCAGAATTGATGGCTGAGCACAAACGTATTTTTATTTGGATTTTAGGAGCGATATTTGAATTTATAAAAATAAAGGGCTCCGGGGGGTCAGTGAAGAGCCGGTACAATTGGCCTTAACTGGCCAAAATCAGTCATTTTAGGTGAAGAGCCCGGGCTCTCCCGTAACCCCCCCTGAGCTCTTGATTTTTATAAATTCAAATATCGCTTCTAAAATCCAAGTAAAAATATATTTCGATTCAGAATTGATGGCTGAGCACAAACATATTTTTGTTTGGATTTTAGGAGCGATATTTGAATTTATAAAAATGGAGGGCTCCGGGGGGCCATATAATTGGCCAAAACCGGCTCAAGTCGGTCATTTTGGACCAAGAGCCCGGACTCTCGGCCGGTCCCCAGTGAGTCCTTTATTTTTATAAATTCGAATTTCGCTCCTAAAAATCAAATTAAAATATATATAGTCCAGAATGTGCGGCTGAGCAACATATATTTTTATCTGAATTTTAGGAGCGAAATTCAAATTTATAAAAATAGAGAGCTCAAATGGGACCGAGACCCTTGAAGCTGGCTTGAGCTGGCTTCAGCTGGCTCTCAAAGGGGATGTCAGGGGGTGCCGGGGAGTGTCGAGGGTGTCAAGTGCTTGTATGTGCATCATTGACCTACATTAGCTTTTATTAGTAAAATTGTTAACTTTTGTTAATCTTTATTAACTTTTGTTAGCTTTGACTTATACATTTAACACCATCTGGCACCCCCTTGACACCTCCTGGCACCCCCCTTGCACCTTCTTTGAGAGCCAGCTGAAGCCAGCTCAAGCCAGCTTCAAGGGTCTCGGTCCCATTTGAGCTCTCTATTTTTATAAATTTGAATTTCGCTCCTAAAATTCAGATAAAAATATATGTTGCTCAGCCGCACATTCTGGACTATATATATTTTAATTTGATTTTTAGGAGCGAAATTCGAATTTATAAAAATAAAGGACTCACTGGGGACCGGCCGAGAGTCCGGGCTCTTGGTCCAAAATGACCGACTTGAGCCGGTTTTGGCCAATTATATGGCCCCCCGGAGCCCTCCATTTTTATAAATTCAAATATCGCTCCTAAAATCCAAACAAAAATATGTTTGTGCTCAGCCATCAATTCTGAATCGAAATATATTTTTACTTGGATTTTAGAAGCGATATTTGAATTTATAAAAATCAAGAGCTCAGGGGGGGTTACGGGAGAGCCCGGGCTCTTCACCTAAAATGACTGATTTTGGCCAGTTAAGGCCAATTGTACCGGCTCTTCACTGACCCCCCGGAGCCCTTTATTTTTATAAATTCAAATATCGCTCCTAAAATCCAAGTAAAAATATATTTCGATTCAGAATTGATGGCTGAGCACAAACGTATTTTTATTTGGATTTTAGGAGCGATATTTGAATTTATATAAATAGAGGGCTCCGAGGGGTCAGTGAAGAGCCGGTATAATTGGCCTTAGCTGGTCCAAATCGGTCATTTTGGACCAAGAGCCCGGACTCTCGGCCGGTCCCCAGTGAGCCCTTTATTTTTATAAATTCGAATTTCGCTCCTAAAAATCAAATTAAAATATATATAGTCCAGAATGTGCGGCTGAGCAACATATATTTTTATCTGAATTTTAGGAGCGAAATTCAAATTTATAAAAATAGAGAGCTCAAATGGGACCGAGACCCTTGAAGCTGGCTTGAGCTGGCTCTCAAAGAGGGGGTCAGGGGTGTCAGGGGGTGCCGAGAGCACCTATATCCATCACTGACCGCCACTTGCCTTCAATAGCCATCATTAATCCACATTAGTAAAGTTGTTAACTTTTGTTAACCTTGACTAATGACCATGGTAACACCAGGGGGTAGCAAGGGGAAACCGAGGGAAATCAAGAGGCGTCATGGGTATTAATAAAAAAGGATAAGTTACTAATGAAAGCATTAATAAAAGGTAAGGGAAGTTAAGAGGGGATCATAAAGAAAGGCACTAGTAAAAGTCATTAGATTTATTAACATCCTCTTATTACTAGGTAGTTGATTTACTAATGAAAGTTACTAATCAATGGTTAATAAAAGTTAGCAAACTTCTAATGAAAGCTCACGATTTAATGGTTAATAAAAGTTAATAAAACTACTAATAAAAATTAATGAATTTATTAATAAAAGTTAATAGCTATTTGGGCTCTTCTGCGGCTCTTCTGCGGCTCTTCTGCGGCTCTTGAGGGTACCGGACCTTTGTCTGATTAGTAAAAGCTAACAAATTACTAATAAAAAGTTAATAAAATTACTAATAAAAGTTAACAAACTTATTAATAAAAGTTAATGGCCCATTGGGGCCCTTGGAGAATCAGGTCATTTTTCTGGTATATCCATTTTTCTCGCTCAATCCTGGACTTCTGGAGGTAGTATTGCACCTATTGAAGTCAGAAGGCCCGTCCGGACCAGAATATGCTACTACCATTGAGAAATAACGCCATTTGAGCAAAATGAAAAGGACCAGATGTCCAAATAACGCGATTTGTATGGGAGAAATAGACTATTTGCGATCTATTGCCTGGAAATGCATCGATTGTAGCCAACTCGCATATCAATCAGCTCGCTATTGCGGTCTGGACATGCGAAATGCACTATTTGTGCATGCTTTCAAGTTCGTTATGGTGATAGCATTGTGAAACACGGTATTATAGGGAAACTGCCATACAAATTCAAGAATCACGGCGATTTCCGCGGCTTTACTCGCCATACTACTAAGCAATGCTGGGTTCAGCGAATAAGTAGACTTGTGCACTCTGTGTTGCCCAGCAGAATGGCAGCACCTGCATGCCGATCTGATGGATATTGGGGGAGGAAAACATGGATAGTGGAAAGCACAGCCAAATCAAGAATCACGACAACTATCGGCATTTTACCCGTCCTATTTGTCATTTATTTAGGCAACAGGCACATATTCTGGTCCGGAAAAGCGAGATACGTCGAATGAGTGCACAGACAGCGAGATTGGACCACAACAACGATAGTTAATGGGGGAAAGTAAAGCGCCATACAAATAGCGCTGTGACGGCGTTTCTATTAATAGCTATATAGGGTTAGGGTTAGGGCCGTTAATAATGGGGGATAGGTGTTAATAAATGTTAATAAATTTGTTAACTTTTTGTTAACTTTTACTAATGGGTTCATTAGTAATATTTTTGCTAGTTTTAAATTGTCAATTTTTAACTGTTAACTTTTATTAATAAATTTGGTAACTTTTATTAATGCTTTCATTAGTAATTTTTGCTAGTTTTAAACTGCTAACCCTTGTTAATTTTACTAATGGCTATATTAGTAATTTATTAACACTTTATTAATACCATACAAATGGCCAATTAGTAGGTGTACTAATAGCTTTACTGCTTTTTATTAATAAAGGGCTTATACGAGTGTAATGAGCATAGAAAAGTAAACAAACGGAACTTACTTGAAGCGTATGCAGTATGCAGAACAGCATACAGAACAGCGTTAGACGCGCAAGCAATACCCGTAACTAGTGCACAGTAGAAATCTAATAAACAAACGGCAGCTTACCTTGCAATATAAAGAGTAGCAGATGAGCACTGTTAACGTACAAAGGAATAAACGCGCGAGTGGATCATGACGCAATGACAACTGTAAGGCACTCGCAAGAACAGCACGGTAACCTTGTCGTGCACAAGTGCTACAGTCTAAAAGGAAGGTGATTACAGCAGAATAAGGTGAGTATGAACGCGTGATCGTAGTGAGCGTGCGTAGAAAAGCACCACAAACTACAAAGAGGTAAGGACAATAGGCAGGATGAATAGATCGCGTAGATGATGACGCGGTCTACCGTTAGATCAACGACACCAACGAGAAGCGGTGAACAGTGAACGCGTAGATGATGACGCGAACTAACGTTAGATCAACGACACCAACAAGGAGCTGTAAAGAGATCGCGTAGATGATGACGCAATCTACCGTTAGATCAATGACACCAACAAGGAGCTGTAAAGAGATCGCGTAGATGATGACGCGAACTAACGTTAGATCAACGACACCAACGAGAAGCGGTGAACAGCGAACGCGTAGATGATGACGCAATCTACCGTTAGATCAATGACACCAACAAGGAGCGGTGAACAGCGAACGCGAGTAAAACATAACCAAGCGAGAGAGAAGAAAGTACAAGTACGCGAGTATGCTAAGCAAAGGTAAGTGCATACAAGATGAAGGAGAAAGAGAAACAAAGAACAGGTACAGCGAGCATCACGAATACGAGTAGTGAACGGCGAAGAAGAGAGAAAGAAAGAGTAAACAATAGAGAGATAGAGAGGAGTGAACGTGTAAAGCAGGTGGTATTCACCAATAACCAAGAATGATTAGGAACTATTAACCGCCAGGTACATGTAACCATGCGAGTTAGTTACGCGGTATAGGTTCACGTAGGATGCACCGGTCGATATATGGAGCATATAGGCACGTAGTCGAGAATGGCACACGTTGCTTCATAGCCTGTTGATATGTAGAGAGTGGCGTTAGACGGCGTAGATCAGGTAATAGTAGACAGAGCGGCACACGACTGAATGTCCACCTGACCGAGTATTATATATGCATGCTAGATCGTGAAGCTAAGCTGCCTTCTAGAACAGGAGTTAGTCGTGATGAAGTGAAAGCGTCAAGCCACATAGGACACGCTCGAGGTCTGTTCTAGACTTACTCGTTAATAACAATAAACCTTTGGTAAATCCTGCATAGAATCACGTAGCATTAACCGATCAATGTACGTTCCATATTACTATGTAGCCGAAAACGATCTGTAACTAGCTATGTCAATACCGCGCACATATCAACGGTATTTCTTACGGATTATATTGCACAATAGTAACTTTATCTCTAAATATACCATTATTCATTGCTTATTATTATTGTTATTGCTTGACTGATCGACCATACCTTCACTGATGTAATCATTGTACAAGCATTGTATATAAGCTAGCAGAGTTAATCGTAAGCCCGCCTGTCCCTTAGTAGTACTACGACAAGTACAATAAAGCATAAAGGATGATAGAATTACGAAATACTTCATTGCTACTTCTTGCCTAGTCAAAACGCATTATTAATCATATGAATGTTCGTAACGCCAGTGGTTTTAGTTCGTCGGTAACATACCTTTTTATGCATCTCCATTATGTACAATGTTTGCTACAATACTGAGTAATAATGAAAATAATGGGGATTCTTTATTATGCTTGTTCAGTCTGGTTGCCAGATACAAGTAGATTGCCATTGAGGAATAAAAAAAAACATGATTACTAAATTCAACGACATATTAGATTCTGACACACGCACGCACGCACACATACATACATCTAACTTCATGTATAAACTTCATTGATTATCGGCATTCCCATATTTTAACACTTTGGTCGACACTTCCCGTGGCTACTGTAGGGCTATTGGTATTGAACGCTACACAAGTGGCAAAGTGTTGATGTGCCTCTATCGTCTTTTGAGCGCGACCCGTCTTGAGATCCCACACCTTAAGTGTCTTGTCGTCGCTGGCACTGAGTAGATACTTGCCCGATGGATGGAATACGACACCGCGCACCCAGTTGTCATGTCCGATAAATGTGTGAAGACACTGACCCGATTGAGCGTCCCATAGCTTAATCACTTTGTCGCGTGATCCCGATACCACATATTGACCGGGTTGTTCATCTTTGACCTTTTTCGCGACTTCAATACCAACCAGTTCTCGAATAAATGGATATGCAGTTACCGGTGCAAAGGCAACGCATTCCACTACGTGATCATGTCCACGCAGATCCATTTTACATTCTCCCGTGCCAAGATCCCAAATACGTACAGTCTAACAGAGTAGGATGTGTGAATGAGTGAGTACTAGTATATGATGGATAGACAGCTTTATTCTCCTTAGATGCTTACCTGATCGTTGGATCCACTGGCCAATGATCGACTATCTTCGGTCATACTAATGGTGCGCACCCATTCCAAATGGCCTTGTAGAGTTCGAACGCAATATCTATGTGACGCCAGTTTAGTAGCAGCTCGTTCGTGATAGCAAGTATCCGCCTGTCGCTAGTACTAGCTGGCATCTTTACCACTTACCCTGATGCTACCTCCCATATTTTAATCGTTTTATCACGCGACGCCGATACAATTTTGTCACCGGCCGGCATGAACATTACCGAGGAAACACTATGGTCATGGCCGTAAAGCGTTTTAATACACTTGTAGTCATTCTGTAGATCCCATATCTTAATGGTAAGATCGGCCGAGCACGACACTAGTTATTGCGTTAGTGATACGATAACACTAGCTAGTCTATATCCTTTAGCTAGTTAGCAGCTTACCAAGGAAATTGCCTTTAGGATCGAATCCAATATCTTGTACTGCTTTTGTGTGTCCTTTGAGTGTACGCTCGAACTCGCCCGTCTCGTAGTCCCAGATCTTAATGGTGGTGTCCTCGCTTGCCGTTGCCAACACGGAGAACACAGGATGGAAGCATACTCGTGTGACAGGCGATCGATGCCCGATAGCCAGTGCTTCTCTGGTCCACGTGGAATCCAGTCGACGGAACTGGTAGCCTTACGCACCGGTGCAGCCGCTAATTCCGCTTGTGACTGTGTTAATTTACTTTCAAGATCCATGATCTTTGCGTAAAAGAAACGCGTCAAATTAATATGTCATTCCTCTAGTTGAGCCTGATAATGATGATGATGATGATGATGAGGCATCCGCAGGAATACTCACCTTTTTCTGAAGACGAATGACTGACGTCCATTTCTTCTCTAGTAAACCGTAGTATTTACTCTTGGGATCTGGGTCGAAATCTTCATTGCTACTCTCCTGCTTTAACGCTTCATAAGCATCGCGATAACCGTTCGTGTTTAGAAAGTCAAGAATGGCACGTTGTCTAGACGGATAAAAGTGTATAAACGATGGAATCGCGGCATATATATACATACATGTTAGTGTGATCAAATAGCGTGAATACTCCGGTAAACTAACAATTCTTCCTTTTGCCTATCAGACAAAATACTGGCAGACATGTTGATGGTGGATATCGATCAGAATGGCAAACGAGCAACAATAACGACAATATAGGCTATATGCACTTGAAATAAAAGGTACGCTCGAGCTGACCACTACTATCCGCACGTCGTTTGATTTAGTCACTGGTATATACGTAGACCGTTAAGCTAACCTAAGATAATAAATAATAATAGTAAAAGGCATGAACGTCAGACGATTTATCCATGCATATGTATGTATTGGTCACTATCACTTTAATGGCTATAAGGCGTAGTATAACAGCCTACACTTTGAGGAATCAGAAGATTAGATCAAGCGCGCATATACACCAGAGAGAGAGAGAGATAGAAGGAGATTCGCCTCGCCACCCTACACGAAAATAAAAGATATACCCACACAAAAAACAACGACTGTACCTAGAGATGTATATGTATGTTATATATATGTGAGATGAAGCAGCGATGATAATAGTAATAATAGTAGGAATAGTAGTAGTAATAATGTGGTACGCCTAGTTAATCGTACGCTCTCAGAACACAAAAACAAACAAGTAGAAATAGAAGGAGAAGCAGATTGAGATGAAGACGTTGTGCTGTGTTAAGTGTGCGTGGTTCATCTGCATAAATGCGCGCGCACCACGCTTTTACCAACCAGCCTATCCCTCTCTATATATATATAAAACACAACAACAATCAATAGTCTATCACTGCTATATTCCTACTGTTGCACTATCGCTAATAGACACTTTTCTCAATGGAGATACCCTTAGTTTTGACAATACTCTATGATGACATTATACAGTCAATAGTTGTCTACGTCGTTGACAAGTAGCGTACTCTTAGATGCCGATAAACTATGGCATTCAACGAATAATAGACAGTATGTCGTCATATCCACATCTGTCAATACCAATATACATATACATATATATAAACACCGCCACGCAAGATTCCACTATCTTAGATTCTCCGGTCACTTCCCTGCCCTTACTACCGTTATACGTATACGTACTTGCTACAGGATAGTTCAGCCTAGTTTCCAACTTGTATATATTGCTTATTGAATAGCTAACAATAAGGAGAACAATAGTAATTGGTAAAAGTGAACACAATCACCATTCATCAACAATAGCAATAGTGACAAAGTGGTAGAATTCTTTTTCTTTCTACAAAATGACTGTCAACCTAAAGAAAGAAAAGAAAGAGGAAGAGGAAGAGGAGAAGGTGCTAAGCACAAAATCAAACTATTACCCGTCAATATAATCAAATATATATGAAATAGTAAAAGTTATGATAGAGTGTATATATTTTGTATGTAACAGAGACAGTCGTATGAGAATGATAGAAGAAGAAAGAAAGAAAGAAAGAATTTAATAGCGATAAACAATGTTTACACACACACAAGAGTAATATAGAAACAAAGAGGAGAGAGATCGATATCAATGTCAGTTCATCTTCATTATACGTGAATCTTGTATGGTGATCAGCCTGTTTTCCTCTCGCTCTCTCTTGCATTCTTCCTTGGGGTAGTCAGCCGGTCAAATGCTATTACTAGAATAATGGCGTACAGAATGGCGTGGTGTTCATTCATTGGTACAGGATTCAGACATAAAGCCAATTGGATGACAAGTGATGTATACTCAACATCAACTATTGTATACATTCCTTGTATGTTAAATGTTTATTATTACTACGATAGAGAGATAGAGAGATAGAGAGATAGGTAGAAAGAGATCATCTATCGTTTACGACGTTGTTTCGATGAACCATGACTGCCACTACTTGTCGTATCTCCAGTAACCACGCGTACTTTGGCTAGAATGGTGGCAATTTGCTCGGTTTCTGGCACGCTCTTGAGTACTTCACGCTCTCGTGGAGTAATATCAGAATGTCGTAAAAAGTGATCCAGCGCTATTTTACAAGCTATAATCGCGATCGTAATCAGTAATCATTTTGAACTAGGCACATTATTAAATAAATACAAGCCTTACCTTTGCCTTTCTTTAATGTGCCAGGCTGTAGTTTCACACGATACTTGCAGCGTTGCAATGCAGCATAAGGTGCACAGATAGGTAAGGCAAAATGGATAATGTCATCAGGAAGTGGTGTTCCCACTAAAGCATCCATAAATGACAAGTTTTCCTAGATAACAAATACGTATATGTTAGTTACAACTACATGAGTATTAACATGTACAAGTAATCATCTATTTGCATGCACTTACGACATCTTCATCGTTTAACACGGCGATATTCTCTTCGGCCATTAATCGACGAATCTCTCCTTATCTTCTTCGTCTTCTTGTATAGCTTGTTCTGCTTGTTCTGCTGACTCTTCATTATCCGACTCATATCCTGCTCCTCATCCTGCTCCATGTTCTCCACTTCTTCTGATTTGTCTGATTCAGATTCTTTCGGTGTGCTTTCATCTTGATTCTCTACCGGTGCTGCCTCTGCCTCTGCCTCTGTCTTTTCTTTCTCATCTTTTACTTCAGCCTTGTTCAAAGATGCTAGATGATGCACTAATTCACCAAGTTGATCATCTGTACGTCCACGTCGACCCTATTCCATGATCGATTGTTTACAATACATATAAAGAGGGAAAGTTAATGGAATAATAGAGAACATCTACTAATTACTTACCGCAATCTTGCTTTGACCTTCCGTATCAGAATCCGACCAGTGATCCTTTTTATTTCCTTTACGACCCTTGCCTCTTGGTTTCTTAGCAGAGGATGACTATTTGTAATCGATGTCAATAACTGCTCAAGCATACTGGTTACATTTGGATTAGTATCTACCTTATTCGTACTGACACTAGTAGTTGAACCTTTGCGTGAAGATGTCGCTTGTGATTGTTTGGATGCTGATTTATTATCAGTCATGGTGTTGGATGTGGAATCCATCTCTTGACTCGTTGCCGGCAACTTGCCCTTCTTCAAATCTCGTCGCTCTTTGGCCGATAAATGTTTTCTACCCGGCGTAGATGTTGATAGTGACTATATCGGTGTAATGACAATGATTAATACAAAGCAATAGAATAATTACATAAATCTCATTACCTTACTACTATCGGATGTGTCCTTCAATGTGACTTGGCCTCCTTACTTGGTTCAGCTAATAATTCAGCAAGAATGACATTCTGCTCACTACCGAAGTCTGCCAAAGCGTATTTATCCGATTTACTTGTATCGCTTTCATCTAATGCAAGTGTAATCATTAGCGAATAAATCTATAAATTAGCATCACTCACTTACTCGTTTTCGACTCTTCTTTCGTCTTATCTCCATTCTGTGCTTCATCACTGTACTCATAATGACTATGTCGTTCGCGCCAACGCTGCTCCTCATCCATTGCAGCATTTGACGCTGAGGCTGCAGTACCGTCTGGCATAGTCTTATGATCATCTCGTCGTTGTAACACATGGGCAGCGACACAACTTTCATCGATCTTGAACAAGTATCCAAATCCATATACCAGATTCACGGGAGGTAAGAAGTTACGCTTACCACGAATCATGAAACTACCCGTGGTCAAGTATTCACCCGATGGCGCTGTCTTCGATACCTGATCGGCATTGACCCAATAGGCAGAGGCTAGCATCTTGGCATCCCATGCTCGTGACTGACAAACCGACATGACACCCGCCTGGAACATGGTCGATGGTGGCGGTGGATAGTTATGCGGATTCTTGACCACCACCGTAGCAGCACCATGTAAATCGGCATGCACGTACTTGTCATCTAATGTACGTCGTCATCGTCATCGTCATCGTCATCGTCATCGTCATCGTCATCATCATCATTAGTAAATACTCATTTACGATCATCGACACGAATTTACTTACCTTTACGTAAATGGCGTTTAACGATCAGCTCGTTCTGCTGCATATCACGACCGGCAATGACGAGATAACCCTCCGACGAGATAAACCACATGAATTTCTCGAACCAAAATGGTTTACGCATTCGATTAATGGTAGCCGTAATTTTGACTTGATGTAAATCTTGTCGAATCTTTTTCTCTGCACTTTTAAATGCCTAATTAATAGTAATAATCAATTAGATTACTATTCCACATTCTATGTAATGCACATTGCTTACTTTATCAGCCTGTGCCATGGTCTTTTCATGTTTAACGGCACTTTGTCGCTTCTGATCAAAGAATGCTCGTGCATTAGCATAAGCTGTCATGCCTGCATCTATGCTAACTTTAACAAGATTCTTCGTGGACACTCTTGATGAAGGAATCGATGAAGTAACCACTGATGAGGAATCAATAGCAGTCGATGCACCATCATCATCATCATCATTGTCCTCCTCTTCTTCTTCTTCGTCTTTTTTACTACAAATGATGAAATCATCTATTAATCATCTCCGGTTGTATGACAAGCCATTTCAACTTACGCTAAACCCAATATGAACTTGTTCTGTGCTAGCTTAAGCTCTAAAAGCGACAATGCAATATCATCTTCGAGCATCGGATCTTCATCTGGTTCTCGAGCACGTCGTACCACTCCATTGCTGCCAGCTGGTGCGAAGCGTACCACTTTCTCCGGTCCATCACTTGTATCGGTTGCATCGCTTGATTTCAATGCGGACACCTCGACGCCTAATGCTTTGGCAGCGCGTGCTCGTTTCGCCTCCTTCTCCGCGGCCTTCTTCCGTGCCAACTCTTCTTCACGCTCGCGATCGGCATCCGTTTGCGTGAGTTGTTTTCGACGATTCTGAATCATTCGCCAAAGTAGCGTCCAATCAGTGCCACACTCGACGTGATGCTGAACATACTTGATGGTTCGCTCTACCAAATCGAGATTCTCCAGAATAAGTTCAGCTCGACGTTCATTCTCCGTTTGCGTTACAGCTAAGGAACTCGCTCGTGCAAACTGATCTCGCTTAATCTTGCTCAATTTCTTGTCGGCGTCCACCTCCTACATAACATGATAGACATAATGAACCGAGTGAGCTAATGGATATGCATGTCTTTACAGCTTGAATCGTACCTGTTGCGTAGTCTTCGTTTCAAGCTTTTGACTTTCAATACGCGAATAAAACTCGTCCACACTAGAGTCGAATGATTCAAATTCCTTGTATGGTAGCGCTCTATGCTGAGCACATAGAAATGGATGATACTCGCTGTACCTATTGCGTATACCATGTTAGTCGCCGTATAATCCATATTTCACCCTACTTCTTACAATGCTTCCTCGTCATCATCCTTAGTATCATTGTTGTTGTTGTTGTTGTTGTTGCTCTTAGATTTAGTCGGTGGCTTCATAATGATATATCCCTGCATTGTCAATGATAAATAATTAGTCTATATGATACATGCATATGGTACACGACGTAGATGAGCATTACCTTGCGTGGACCTGAGACATCTTGAGCTACAAGCATATCATACGCGGCCTTTACACCCTGGATTAGTGAACTCATTTGTGGAGAGGCTACACCAATTAAGGTCATTAATTAGCAATTACAACAAACGACTATGATGACTTACCATCATCTGAATCGAATTCAGTGGCCACCTTCAGTTGCGGTTCCAATCCAGCAACTCGAATGGCATGCTCGGTAAGCACTGGTCCTAAATCCGATAGCGATGCAATGCCGGCAAGTGTACGCTTCAAGTTGTCCTTGGCAGCAGCTGCTTGTATAGCATCACGAATACTTGCTCTCAACTCGGTATCCGATGGCAATGGCTGCCAGTCACGACGTGCAGTATCCGTGTGTAGTGGATATGGTTCACGTACAGCGAATCTAACTGATTCATTCGGTTGAACCACTCGCAGTAGAGCAATGATATTAAACGCATGATCCGTCAGGATAATATTGCCCTACGTGTTATTAGCGGGATAGATCCATCAAATAGCATGCACATATCATCGTTCACTTACCGAAGCGTAAAACTCGACAAACAAATGAAAATCACCACCAGCCTCATTGCCTAGAAACTCGAAATGAACAATTCGATCGGTACCTAATTGACGGATATTCGTCAATCGACGCATACGAATATGCTTTCTCAGCTGCACGATCATACAATTAGCATTGATATTGGTCAAGTACACGTAGAGTTCTACCTTCATGCAAAAGTTTGACGGCATATTCGATTTATCACGAGAATACTGCGTGGAATGGATACGAATACCCGACTCTACCAATACTAGTTCCTTCTTATCCGACTAGACGAGATATTAGCCACTAGTAGCGCTGGAGCATAAAGCAACTTACACGAGCGAACTTTAAGAGAAATGTCTTGGAATTGACATCGTATACATTTTGCAGACGTAGATTAACCACACTAAATAGATTACATGCATCAATACTAGAAGTATAGTTGCACTTGGTTAAGCGTCACTTACCGATCGCGCAGTTCATTAACGACAGCACGCACGTCGATAGAAGTGAATCGTTGCTTCATTGCTTAGTAGAGTAGTAGGTGTAGTAGGTGTAGTTGTAACAACTAGGAAATGAACAAGAATAGTACTAAAAGGTTGATGGATGCGTCACACTGACATGACATTTGAACGTTTGCTAATTAGCTTCCAACCAATTTATTTCCATGCTCGATTCAGTTCCATTTCATATATACACAATTCAGCAGTCGTATGCAATCAACACTCGACATAGCATCAAGCATATCAGATTATAAATACGTTTAACATTTATTGAATGCTACCTTCTAATCATCATTTGAATGTGGATATAACTCTATTTATGCTCTCGACGTGGTCGTCTAACATCCACCTCTTGCCTCACCGCGCATATTACGCCGAGTACTGTACCGATGCTTGCCGATGCTGTAATCATAAACATAATAATCTGCTGGTATTTCACGGCAGACATTGGCGCCTCTCCACCTAGAATCTGACCTGTCATCATACCTGGAATGGTGATTAAGCCCATTACACTGTAGTGGATATCAACGATGATCAGTGTTACAAGTGGCAACTATTAGAAACAAGCAAATAGGCAACCAACCTCATTGAGTTAATTGTAGGAAGCATAGCAAGACGTATAGATTCAACCATGGTTGGTTTGGCGGCCTCCCAGCGTGTAGCACCAAATGCCAGTTGCACTTCTATTCGCTCGCGATGCTCTCTAAATAGGAATCGGTTTGGTTAGTCAAGCGAGATGATTATACCAACATATCAGCACTGCTATTTACCTAAACTGCATCATACAGCTGTTAACACCAATAGCTACTGCTGACATCGTATTGCCTATTAGCATACCAAGCGTCGGAATAAATTTATACGGATCCCAGAATGGTTCTGCCTCAATAACGAGTAAATTGCCTAATGACAGCAATGGCGAATAGATGATACGTAAATTAGCGTACTTTCCATAAGCATCAAGCTCGTAATTACCCGCTACACCGATAATCATACAACTAACGAACAAAGAAGCTAAAAGTACAGGAAACTGCAATAGATTAGTCGATCTATCGATATTGCGCACGCTTTTGCTTACCATGCCATTAAATCGATATTTACTCTTGTGATAAGTGATTTCAATTGCTGCAAGAAGGATCAATACACCTAAACATGCCATGAGTAGCTGAATCGCAACATGACTGCACATAGTAGACAGCTGCTGCTACTTTGCAAAACGACTTACACCCTAGACCTATCACTGTCCATGGATTGTCAGTACTGAATATCTGCTCTAACACCATGCCCATTACGGTTAATTGCACAACGCATCGTATCGAAGCGACCAGTAATGGAATCTCTAGTTCTAGACCAAATCCCGAAGAAATGAGCACTATCGTAGAATAGTTGTAAGTAGGCATAGAATCGTGTTAGATTATTAGCGTAATAACCACCGGGATAATTCACGTTAATGTCGCGTACTGTTTATTAATATTAGTGTACTGGCAATAGCGACATTTCTCCATTCCAGCGGTTTATACGAAGGATCTTCCGGTTTCTCAACGGCCAGTCCAGCCAAGATGGTAGTTCCAGCATTCATAAGGTGATTAGGTGATATCAAAGGAGTACAACAAGAACGGTAAAACACAAGGCTGTAGGTAAGAATAGAGAACGGGAGAACAAGAAAAAGAAGGAGAGAGAAAATGACGATTATGACACTGAGCAGTCATTACACTGATAAGAAAATAATGAGTATCGATTATCTCATTGGGTCAATCAACGCTTCAGTTAGTAAAGATGACAAACAAGGTGAGCATTGTTTGGTTAACCAGTTTAACCCTACCTATAACGGATAACTTACAAGTATGTATATTACATAAAAGTGAATGATGATGCTTCATGGCAACAGTGGATGCTTTAGTATATTGATATCACTTGTATTCATTACTCGATTACTGTTTCTACGCTACATTCATATTCAATTAAGACAGTTTAGCAACCATTATCTTGCCTTCTACTTGATGAAGAGCATTATAGTTGTAGATGCCCTCTCCTTTATCATTGATATTTACTATCTGTCAAACATCTTCTTTATTCGCTTTTGACGAGCGGCGCTTTAGTTTATCCTGTGACTGGAATGGCGTGATACTTTACCTGAAGCACGTAAATGATCGTCGACATTCAGGCGCACCAATTTCTGGATCAGTAATAAACAGCAGTAACGGTAACGGTAAGGGTAACAGTAACAGTAGCAGTATGTCGACATCGACTGTTGCAATCGACAAGGTATCATCGAGAGAATTGCATTTGCTACTGATTGACAACCTATGAACGATGTCAACATAGGCCATGATCGATTCTACATGGATGAACATGTCAGTATCGCATCTATCTTTGGATCGCGCAAACACGTTTAATTATACGCGACAAGTCGACTTGTATTCGTTGCCTCTAACCAATATGTTCGGCAAGTTCGTGTGCCCTCTTCCCTAGTAACTGGTAAATAAACGTTTGGTCGTTAGTTTACAAGAAAACGCCGCTGGCTAGAGGCCTCGCTCTCGTGTAATGCAAAATTGATTAATCGCTCACTCCTGTACGACACATATCAGCTGATGCCTTCGTGTTACTTGTGCAGGTTGTGTAAGGAACGACACAAAATGAGTAAAGTACTTCACGTGCAATTATTCCATGATACTTTCAATGGCAAACGAATTAATATACCACTTTATCTATTGTCCATTTCTAGTAATCAAGTAATGTAGCAACTAATGATATGGAAACAAAGATAACTACTAATAAAGAACAATGCTAATGGAAACAATGAAATAGCAATCGTATTCATCATTTCAGTAGATGCGGTTGCCAGCGTGACTTTATTAAATGAAACGCACAATAATAAGGGCGCACACACACACACCTACACCCGCTTACTTACACTCACCTCTTTATCCACCTATACACGCACATACACATACATGCATAATTCCTCTGTTGATGAAGGCCGCGTTTCTCTGTGTTACATTAAATAGGCATGCCATACCTGTGGCAGCACACATTCGCATCCGACGTCATAGACCTAAAGTCCGACTCGGTCATTTGTCATAATGAACAGCAGGTCAATTGACATACGAGTGCATATGAATGTATGTGTGCTTGTGTCCTTGTGTGTGTGTGTGTGTACGTACTTGCACCTATCTAATATTACCGTCGAGTAGTGAATACTGGCGAGCGACAACTATTTAAGACGGGGCGGCGATATGTCATCGTCAACATTATTCAATTCAAACCTTCATCACAACTGCCTTCATTCACGATCACTCACCCTATCCTTTCCGTTCAAATCCACTGACGACTCTTGTCTTGTTTATTCAATTGAACTTACGTCCCCTCCTTTAACAACCTTTTCGTTAAGCCTCCGATAGTTTTTCTGTTCATTCCTAACGTTCAATTTACGCTTTCACGGTTAACTTATTCAATCTATCTATCTATTTATCTATCATCCAAAAACAACAACAACAACAACAAAATGCGCATTCCTACCTACCTTGCTCTTGGTGTATTGGCCGTGATCGGTGCTGCCGGTGTCATTTCCGGTGAACGTGTCAAGGTGAACCATCTACGTGCCGGTCCATCACCAAAATTTGAGGTGGTCTCGTTGTCGTCCGAGCTCAAGAATGCCCCCAAGAGTTTCGCCCCATCCGGTGATCCCAAGGATATTGCATTGGCATTCGCCCGATCTCAGCTCAAGATCAAGGATAGCGACTATGTCGTGAAGAACTCCTACACGAGCAAACAACCGAAGATCACCCACGTCTATCTAAAGCAGGTCGTGCAAGGCATCGAGGTTACGAATGGTGACATTGCCGTTCACGTCGATGGCAAGGGTAGTGTCATTGCTTTTGGCGATAACTTCTACCATAACACCGACGGTGCCAAGCGTAACTTGTGGGCCGGCCAGTCTGCTCCTCGTTTCGTTCGTCCGCGCGATGCTTTCGACGCCGTGGCCAAGCACATCAAGAAGCCAGTGGACGCAAGCAAGATCACCGAGTCCACTCGTCAAGATGCCGACACCAAGAAGACGCAATACGTGCTCAAGGGTATCGACTATGCTTTAGCGGATGTGGTCGCCCAGCAATCCTACCTGCAAACCAAGGATGGTCATCTCGAGGCCGCCTGGGAGTTCTTCATCGATCTTGGCGAGAACTACTTTAACGTCCATGTATCGGCCGATGGCAAGAAGATTCTATCCCTTAATGACTGGGTCTCCGATGCTAGCTACAACGTCATCAAGGTTGGCGACAACGATCTCGGCTCTGACAAGCGTACCATTGTCACGGATCCTCATGACAAGACCGCCTCACCCAAGACATGGCAAGACTTTGACGGCGCTGTTACCAAGACCACTCGTGGTAACAACGTTGAAGCCTACGTACCAGGAAGCAGGCGCAATTCAAAGCCTGTGGCTCAGCCTGTGTCGAATGATCTTAAATTCGACTATCCAGTCGACCTTACCAAGGATCCAAGCACCTATCGTGATGCCGCCGTCACCAACTTGTTCTACGTGAACAATATCATGCACGATATCTTCTACCGTTACGGTTTCGATGAAGCTGCCGGCAACTTCCAGAAGGACAACTACGGTAAGGGCGGCAAGGGCGGCGATCACGTCGAGGCCAACGCTCAGGATCCATCTGGCTACGATAACGCCAACTTCTTCACGCCACCCGATGGTGAGCGTCCACGCATGCGCATGTACGTCTGGACCGCGACCAGTCCAAAACGTGACGGCGACTTCGAGAATGACATTATAGTGCACGAGTACACACACGGTATCTCGACCCGTTTGACCGGTGGTCCATCCAATGTACGCTGTCTCGATGACTACGAATCCGGTGGTATGGGTGAAGGCTGGGGCGACTTCTTCGGTGTCTGGCTACGTCTAAAGGCCGGCGACAAGCGCGACAAGGCCATGTCGCTTGGTGACTACGTGTACACGAAGGGCATTCGCACCTATCCATACAGCACTGACAAGAAGGTGAATCCAACCACGTACGGCAAGGTGTACACCTCCGGATGGGATGAAGTTCACTCGATCGGTGAGATCTGGGCCAACATCCTCTACGAAATGTACTGGAACTTGGTCGACAAACTCGGTTACAGTTCCGACTTTTACTCGGCCGACCTCACCAAGGGTAATACGCTGGCCGTCAAACTCGTCATCGATGGTATGAAGCTGCAACCGTGCAATCCCACTTTCATCACAGCTCGTGATGCCATTCTCCAGGCTGAAGAGCAGAACACCGGCAAGCACAAGTGTGAGATCTGGGCTGCATTCGCTAAGCGTGGTGTTGGTGTCAAGGCCAAGACTGACGGCGAGAGCAAAGTTGTCGAAGACTTTAGCATACCCGACTACTGCACTCCAGCCAAGCCATAAAGAGCCCCAATGTTTACGCGCTCTTTCCTTCCTCAAGAAGTCCCTTTATTTAATTGGCACATTGCTAGGATATTTATTTATTAATAAAGTCTTTACTTGCCGTATTTAATAATACAATTACTTTACAGTCAATTTATAAACACTATTGCAATTACTGCTATTACATAAAAGTGCAATATATACTGGTAGCGCTTTTGCTTCTACAATCAGTTAGAACTAACCATTGTCCTGTAGTAACCGCATGATGTTGTCCTATTTGTGATACGTGGTACCAATCAGCGGCTATCGCTAACTTGTACCTGCACACACGGTTAACCAGCTTGTGATTGTCTATGCGTTACATTGTTTCACTACATCCATTCAAGCATCTCTTTACACAAGTTCCATATTTCTATCTTTATACGCAATGACATAAACTATCAATATTCTATCATTCAAGATTGTCATCATTGTCATCATCACTGTCATCATTGTCATTGTCATCATGACCATCATCATGCTATCTTTTTGTATTTCTGTATGATGATAACCATAGAAGCAATATCAAGCAACGTGTCATTTCTAACATGTGGTAACTAGCCATAACGATAGTGTAGTACGATCAAAGAAAGAAAGAGAAAACCGGCTTATGACTAATTATTTCTATCAAAATAGGCAAGTGCCATGTTTGGATAATATTTATTCCGATAGTCTGTAATAAAATTATATTAAACAAATTTCTTCGTCTTTTCGTTGCTCTTCTTTTAACTTATTACCCTACAAACTACTAGTAATAACCATCGAGTTACTCCTACGATAATACCAACAAGCTTAGTGAAAGGCTAGGCTAACGTCGCCTTGTCTTGTTTTTCTTGGAATTAGTCGTCTAGTGCAATTACTCTTCCTTATTTACGCGATAATAGCAACGACAAGCAAACATAACAGAAGTAGTGGCAGTAGTAGTAGTAGTACTCATATTTTTCGTAATCATAAGCGTTCCTTTTAAACATTACCATTCAAATTCAGCATGAGTAGCCGGGATAAATTTACTACTACGCCAGAGATGACGCCACCTTCACAGCGTCAACCCATCGATGGTATTGACGTATCGGTGTCACCATTGCTTAGGGCCAATATCTGGTCTCGTATGACTTTTCATTGGATGAATAAGTTCATCATGATAGGTCGTAATAAAAAGATTACAGAGGACCATTTGCCAGAATTATGGTAAGTAGTTGATGGATTTGTTAAAGAAGTTTTGTTCACTAATGATATATAAATGTATACCTCGTCTAGTCCGGATGATGATTGTCGTTTATTATCAGATAGAATGCAACACTTTTGGAATGAAGAACTGGAATTGGCACGTACCAATAAGAAGAAGGCGCCAAGTCTATGGCGTGTGCTTTTTTCATCAGTACGCGGAATTATTATCATGTCGGGAATCATTTGTCTGGCTGAATCGATCGTGAAAATAGCTGAAGCTGTATTATTGGGGTAAGAATCACTCTTTACCTAGTCATCAATGAATCATTTGCTCATTTACTAATCATGCAATCTATAGTGAATTGATTCGATTTTTCCAACGACCAGATGCTCCAGACAAAGAGGCAAGTATCAATTAGATAGTAATAGGAAGACACCTAATAAATGTCAAAAACTACTTCATACGAATAGGGCTACTTGTGGGCTATGGGATTAGCACTCGCCGTGTGTGCTCATGTTATTCTACATCATCAATTCTTCTTCCGTGCCATGCGATTCGGTTTCCAAATGCGATCTGGATTAATCGGTATGTAATAGGTTCATTTTGTATTCATCAATGATAACTTACTAAACACGACATGTCATTAGCCTTGCTTTATCGAAAGCGCTTGCATTGCCGGCCAGTGCTGCCACTAGTACAGGAGAGGTTGTCAATCTCGTATCTAATGACGTGCAATGCTTCGAGACTGCATCAGCAATGGTGCATTTTGCATGGGCTGGACCAGTCGAGGTCATTATTATTATGATCGTGCTTTACTGGCGTATTGGCTGGCCTGCCCTTGTGGGTATTAGTCTTTTGCTATTGCTCTTCCCTCTACACAGTTTATTTGCCAAACGATACACGTATTTACGTCAAAAAACAACAAGCTATCGAGTATGTAAATCGTTGCTTTTCTTTCCTGTCATGTCTATTAATCATAATGTAATATAGGATGACCGTATTCGCACTGTGGGTGATCTGTTGGCAGGTGTTGAGCTTATTAAATTGTAAGTAGCTACCTACAATACTAATACATATTCATATTATGCTAATTGCCTATCTTTACTTATAGATCGGCATGGGAGGATCCATTAGAGAAACGTGTCAACGAGCAGCGTGACAAGGAATTAGGCTCGCTATTGAGTGCCGCATGGATTAAGGCATCCAGCGAGAGTATTCGTTTTATTATCACAGGTAGTTAACTTGAAGCATCAACATGATCATACCTCTTATTGCTATTCCTATTGACTGCATCATCATTTATAGGTGTGGTATCGCTTGTCACCTTTACCGTCTACTATGCATCTGGACATCCATTGACCCCGGACAAGATCTTCACGTCTATTGCACTTTTCAACGTGCTCCGTAGTACACTTGGTATATTCTTCCCGCAAGCTATTGAAAAGTTGGCCGAGTGCAATGTGTCAGTGCAACGTATTGGCGCGTTCTTGCAACTACCGGAAGTCAGCGACTTGCTAGTAGAGGAGGCACACTCAAAGTCAAGCGAGGATGATACGCCCATTAATCACGACGCGGCCATTTCTATGCACGAGGCTAGCTTCACCTAGGCTACCAAATCTGCTGCTGCTATGAATGACTTGCTTAAAGGCACCAAGGAAATAGAGAATAGTAACTCGACTAGTACTAAATCATCTGCTAAGATTGCTCAAACTACTACTAGTGATGAAAAAACCACACCAATGAATGATCCAACTTCTTATGTTTCCGCTGATTTATCATCAACAGAGGATTTCCTACCACAACAATTAGTACTAAATCGTATTAATCTTGATATAATGAAGGATGAACTATTAGTGGTAGTAGGACCAGTAGGAAGGTAAGGAGTCATTTACATTATATATTACTTGCTTGCTTGCTTGCTTACTTACATTTACCACAGCGGTAAATCATCACTTTGCATGGCGGTACTCCGTGAACTTTTACCAATTTCGGGCAAGATTGCCTTCCACGTGAAACCAAGTCATGCCAGTGGTCAACTACGCATCGCCTACTTGTCGCAACATCCCTGGATTCTATCGGGTACAGTACGAGAGAATATCCTATTCGGCAGTGACTACGATAGCGATTGGTATGAGCAAGTGGTGCATGGATGTGCACTTGAAAGAAATTTTGCTCTTTTGGCAGAAGGAGATAGCACACATATTGGAGAGCGTGGTGTAACACTTAGGTAAGCACATGTGTATATACATATCATTTGCATGAGCCTTATTACATTCAACTTACTCGAACTGTTCATTCATCTAGTGGAGGACAACGTGCACGTATTGCCCTAGCTCGAGCCGTTTACATGCGAGCCGATCTCTACGTGTTGGATGATCCACTATCGGCCGTCGATCCTCAAGTAGCGCGTCATTTATTCGACAATGCACTTTGCAGATTGCTCGCGGATCGACCACGTATATTGGTTACACATCAGCTGCAGTTTACGCAGCATTGTGATCGTGTACTCGTACTCGATGAGGGACGAGTGGCTGCACTTGGTACACCCGAGGAAATACTTGCTATGGAGATAACTTCCGATAATGTTGGACACACTTTTCTATCGGAATTACGCGAGTATGCCAAACGACCACACGATAAACTGGATTCTACCGATAAGCAATTGATGACATCGCCCGCGTTATCGTCATCTTCGCCTTCTGTCAACACGAGAATGCGAAGTGGCACGCAAGTCAGTCAATTCTCCTCGGTGTATAATCCTAATGAAGCTAGCGATGATGGAATAGACGAGGAATTCGAGGCACCAGTACAGGCACCACTCTACAAGTCGGCAACGGCCTGTACGCACAACACGATTCTATCGCATTTCTCGGAGATTCCTTGTTGTGACACCGCGCTTGACACCGAAGAGAATAGCGCAACTGTCGTTAAAGCAAGCCAGCCCAATGCAGAAGATCAAATCGAGGGCAGCACGCCTTTATCGGTCTATTGGCGATTCTTCCGTTTTGGCGCATCACCCTTGACCATTATACTTGGTGCGTTGGCTCTTTCAGGTGCTCAAGCTACGATGGTAGCGGCCGATTGGTTTTTGGCACGATGGACGAATACACCAGTTGCCGCGCAGACCGGTTGGCAAGTCGCTTATCCTTACATTGGCTTGATTGCCGCCACCTGTTTCCTCTCTATCTTCCGTACGACTATTTCATTCTGGATCCTACTCAACTCTAGTCGATGGATGTTCCGTGCCATGTTGCATACGGTAAGTAGTCAATACTAATAACAGCAGCATACTCGCCGTAATAATGATAAAACAAAAGACTAACCGTATATTCATTACATGCGTATTATTAGGTATTAATGGCACCCATGCAATTCTTCCATGCGAATCCACACGGTCGAATTCTTAATCGATTCTCGAAGGATCAATCGAACGTGGATGAGCTATTGCCGATTACGCTATTCGACGCTATTCAGTGCTTGTTTCTCATTTTAGGTGCTTTAGTGATTGTTTGCATCGTTAATCCCTACATTATCATTGCCATGCCAGTTATCCTAACGGTATTCATGATACTTCGTTGGCTCTACATGAACGCCAGTCGTCAAGTGAAGCGTATCGAGAGTGTGACACGTAGTCCAGTTTACTCGCACTTGTCAGGTAAAGATTCTATGCAGTGGACTATGGCAATAATAGCAATGCTAATAATGGTTATACCAATTATTGTAGAAACGCTTTATGGTCTAGTAACTGTACGTGCTTACAATGCTCAACACGATTTTGGAAAGAGTTCTCGGAGGCACAAAATGCCAATGCACGCGCCTTCTTTGCATTCCTTGGCTGTGCCCGTTGGGTTGGATTCCGACTTGATGTAGGCTCGGGTCTTTTACTAATACTTACAGCATTCGTTAGTGTTATCATGCGTAGTTCACAAAAGGTAGCGTTAATTGTAGCATCGAATAGTAATGCATTTTTGATTACTTACACATACGATGTATATATATAGGCTAGTCTAGTTGGTCTATCGCTTACTTATGTCTTGCAAACGGTGGATTGTTTACAATGGGCAATTCGTCAGACAATTGAAGTAGAAATGCAATTTATTTCCGTAGAACGTATTATGGCCTATACACAGTAAGTGTGGTAGCCACGATATTACAATTATTGGTAGATGGTTATTCTAATCATGTACCTGCTTGTAGAATCGACCCAGAACCACCTCGTCACACGGAACTACGTCCACCTGAGAATTGGCCGGAACAAGGCAAGATCGAGTTTAACGACATGTCGCTCGTCTATCCTGAACTACCGAGCCAGTACTCAAGAATATCACATTAGCCATTGAGGTAATCAATTATAGCTTGTCATTATTCATCGTTATTACTCATTGTTACTTATTTATTTATTTATGAGTAGGGTGGCGAGAAGATTGGTGTCGTTGGTCGTACGGGTGCTGGCAAGTCTTCATTGTTGACTGCATTGTTCCGACTGTGTGAATCAACGCCAGCCGATTGCATTGTCATCGATGGCATACCAATCTCTAGACTAGGTGTACACGATCTACGCTCTCGTTTATCGATTATTCCGGTAAGCTAGTTGTCACCTGCGATAGTAGAGAATATTTATTAACTCATTACGTATAGCAAACACCCATTATGTTCAAGGGAACACTACGCTTCAACTTGGATCCATTTGACCAGTATTCCGACACTGATCTATGGATGGCACTTGAAGCAGTCGATCTTAAGAGACGTATAGAGCTGCTTCCCTATAAATTGGATTCACCAGTTACCGAGGATGGCAAGAACTTTAGTGCTGGTGAACGTCAACTTATTTCATTATGTCGGTAAGTTTACTTTATTGCTGCTAATATCGACATGACATATGATACATGACATTAATCAAATACACCATACATCATTATTGATTAGGGCTATTCTACGCAATGCTCGTGTTGTGGTTATGGACGAGGCAACTGCCAATATGGATCTTGGTACTGATCGTCGTATTCAACGCGCGATCCGTAATCATTTTGCCGATGCTACCGTGTTAACCATTGCTCATCGATTGGACACGGTGGTTGGTGCCATGTCTGCTGCTGCCGATAATGATGATACTGATTCGCTAGATTCCAATCGCTCGACTCACAATCCAACAAACGATACGGAAACTACCGAGGAGAAACGCGGCTCTGATCGTATTCTCGTGTTGGATGCAGGAGCCGTACAAGAATTTGGCCCACCCGATGAATTACTATTGATCAAGGATGGCGCCAATACACCTGATGGCCAAGGCTGGCTACGTCGTATGGTGTTGCAAACGGGCGAGGCTGGTGAACGAGCTATTCTTCGTGTTGAAAAGAAGAAATCCGCCTAGTATAACGAAATAAAATAATGGTAATTTGTGACTCGATATTACTGAGTGATGTAATGAGTTTGACGCATAAATAAATCTTTGAATCCTTTGCACTTGCATGACAACCCTACACGTCATTCAATCCATTTTGTCTTTCTATTCCACCTCTTCATTGCCGTTCTTTAGTGCATATACCACACGCTTGGTATTTAGCTTTCCTCGTTCAGTTCTATTCCTTAACGCTTTACTATCATGCCAACCCTTGCTGAAAAGATTGCCGCTGCTACTCCGTTGGCTAAACTTACAGCTAATGACGTTATTGAAGACCGTCAAGAACATTTGACTGGTCCGCGAGATTTAATAGCAGTTCCACCTAGTACCACCGTACGAGCTGCTATGGAACTATTACACACCTACAATATCACTGCACTACCCGTGTATAGTCACGATCGTCCAGGTGTCATTGTCAATATTGTAAATACATTTGACCTACTAGACTATGTCGTCAGTTTCTCGCAACAACACTGCGTGGGACGTGAGGAAACGGTGGGCGCAGCACGTATCCAACAAATAAGTAACCTTAAATTGAATGCCAACATTGAAGCGGTCATGACCCTCGATTCTGATCGTGAAAGCTATCGATTAATTGAGCAGGAACGCCACGATGCACTTGACACGGTAAGTCACACGATACGAGAATAATCCTCGATGATTGCATTGTATGCGTTACTTATTGTGTTTGGCAATAAAAGTTGCTTAAAGCGTTTTCAGCCGGTGGACATTACGCTATCGTAGTTGATCAACGTAGTATCACCGATCCATTGCCGCCTGCACTGCTTACACAGACGGATATTGTCCGGTTTGCCGCACGTTATCCTGATTGTCTACGTGGACTGAATCTCGATGCACCATTAACGACATTCGAGTGTTTCAACGATAAACAGGCAATAGTGTCGGTGCAAGAGGATCAAACGGCACTAGATGCATTTGCTATCATGCGACAACACAATCTAACATGTGTAGCAGTATTAAACGCGTAAGTCAAAACAATAGCTATAGTAGTAATAATAACAGTATAATGGTATTGATCATTGCAATCATTTAGTCAAGGAGAATTAGTTGCTAATCTACGAGCATTTGATGCTGGATTTGTAGCAGCCAGTGAATTATCAATACTCTATCGATCTGTAATCGAGTTTCTTAAGGTATTGTCTATCGTATACTTAATGTGTAGATGCATACTTACTTATAAATTTCTAATCCTTCTTCTATTCCCATTATGCTTACAATAGATGGCTACAAATGCTACATTAATGCCAGTATGCTGTTCACCTATGGCTAGTGTACGAGAATTGCTCAATGGCATGGTACGTGCCCGTACACATTATGTTTGGGTAGTTGACGAGGCACGACGACCAAAACAAGTTATCTCACTAACTGATATGGTTCGATGGCTATCTGCTGCCTCATTGTAAATGAACGAATAAACAATTAAACACTAGGAATGAATACAGCATAATGAGGACTAAAGGAATTGTAATTTATTACGCAATTGGTTGTTGAATAATTTCCTAGTACATAAGATACAAGTAGAAATCAATATTATAATCATTATCAAGACTAGCTGAGACTTACCTCGCCTGCTCGTTCCACCGCATAACGGAAATCACGTACTTCCTGCCAGCATTCAAGTGGTTGATCTTTATGATGTCTAATGAACAATCAATAAAGTGCTATTCAGCATGTTTGCAATGTTTACATTGATTCATTACTTACCTATAACAAGCGGTTACAGCTTTCTGACGTCGTTGCAATTCAGGATGCATCTCCAATTGTTGCAGACTATTCGATCATTAGCAATCAATTGAACGAGTTAGTTCGATTCTACTTACACGCGTTGACGACCACGTAATGACTCGATGTCACGACGTAAACCTTCCGAATGCAAGTTTTTACGCTCAAGAGCAAGCAACTGCTTCTTCACTTCATTATGACGTAATCGTGCTAGTTCCTCCTTGACTCGCTCGCCTACTAGTGCGTCAACATCGGTCTCGATAATGGTGCATCATGTACAATAGCACCGCCTTGCTCCTTTTTCTATACAAATATACATATATATATCATACATGCAATGAATATCATAATATTACAATAGCTGTTATCTATCACTTACCGGTGTGTCTCCGTTCGTTGCTGGTTGATTACCGGTTACTTGATCCATCACATCGGGTGTCAACTTTTACCAATTAGTTAACAGGTGGATTCACTCGTTAATCTATATATTTACACACTTACCAACACAGGTGTGCTACGTTCAGCCATGAAAGTCATAGTATGCTCTTCTTTAGACGCACCAGATCCCATATTGATTACTACTGCTACTGACGATAATCGTAGACTAACTCACACTTATAAAATAAATAGGAATGAGATAAATCAAGTAGAAGCAATAAAGTAGGAAAAAAAGACGTGTTCACCAACACCAACACCACTACCGTATAATAATAAAAATGAGTGACAGAAATATCAATTCGTATCATGTGCTTATTTGTAACTTATAAACAACACTTCGTTACGCCATTCAAATATCATATTTATTATACTATTTTTATTTCTGTCTCTCTACTTCTAGTATAGCAACGCTACTCCCTTTTCCTTTTATCTACGCATACATTGAACGTAGTGTGGCTAGTGTAGTTTTTATTGGCGTGTAGGATAGTATTCGTCTGTGATATTACAGCGTGCATGCGCGTCGATATATTCTCATCTTTTCGTTAGTGTTCGTCTCCTCTCCCTTCTCTCATTTTTTTATTCAACTCATATTGTTATCTTCTTTACTCTTACCTTTCAGTATCAACTGGTTCAATCTACCACTTATTGCACAGTCTATTCTTGGAATACTATTCTTACTATTGCTACCACTGCTATCATTCCAGTTGGCATAGAGCTGCAGGTGTTTAGCCGAATATCGATGGAAGATGGCGGCACCAGAAGAGGATTTTGGGGCTCTACCTATTTTTGATCGACTTGAACATAAGGTAGAAGCGGATGATCTTGTCTAGTAGGTTTATTGCTGCTGCTGCTGCTGCTACTATGCTGTTGCTGCTAGTTACATGGACCATGTCCATGACATGTCGTGTGGTGTAGCATATATGCATATATGCATTGGTGGCTGCTGCAAGTCAGCAGTAAGCGTTGTTTATGTAGGACATTCATGGAGATATTCGTCCTAATGCATGGAACCTCGTGTTACCACAAAAGGCCCCGTAGAATAGCACGAGTTCAACCATTAACTTTATTCTGTTCTATTCCATTTCATTCTATCCTACAAATAATTAGGCATGGAAAGCACGAGTCAGTGCTTATGAGGAACTAGTCAAGGAGTTTCGCATTGGTGATCCAGATGATCAGGCGGCGTATTCTAAATATCACAGCTATCTACCAAAGATGGCGGGTGATACCAATGCAATTGCTCAAGAGAGTGGCTTAGTCTCGCTCGCTGCATTTGTTGAGTTTTCACCTACTGCGGCACAGTAAGTAATCTGTCGTGTAGATATATAGATATAGATATATAATTCATGCCAATCTAGAACTCGTGAGGCTGTACTTCCGGTAATTGTTGACAAGTGTCTAGCAGCATCCCGAACCGGTACAAAGAAGAAAGTAATTGATGTCCTGCTGATGTACTGCGAGATCGATGTACCTGATCCAGTGATTGAATGTCTCATCGGAGGACTTGGACACAAGTCGCCAAAGCCAGTGGCGATGTGTGTTACCTGCTTAAAGGAAATAGTGCAAGCATTCGGTGCACGTACATTTAACGTCAAACCACTTATTAAAGCAATGCCAAAAATGTTCGCTCATACCGATAAGAATGTTCGAGCTGAGGTAAGTCTCTAGTCGATATCACCGCATCATTATTGTCACACTTACTGAACCAATACTAGGCATCTCAACTTACCATCGAGCTCTACCGATGGATAGGCGATGCGTTAGTGGGACAATTGCAAGATTTGAAGCCAGTTCAACTTAAGGAACTTGGTGAACAATTCGAGAAGTTGCCAAAAGAACGTCCGGTGCAAGCACGTCTTCTTCGATCGCAACAAGGAGCACCGGAACCAGCAGCAACAGAAGGCGGTGCTGATCAACCAGGTAATTACAATTGAACATGCGCTATATGAAGAATAAGAAACACCATTCAACTAATGCAATAACAAGATGGTGATGGCGGTGCACAAGCTGGTGGCGATGACGACTTTGTAGAAGTCGATGCGTATGATCTAGCCGAACCAGTAGATTTACTCGGTAAAATGGATAAAGAATTCTATACACACATGGCAAGTACACTTGTATATTACATTTCATGCTTGGCTAATCCATATTCCTCTTATGTAGGGATCTACGAAATGGAAAGATCGTAAAGAGGCATTAGAAGCGTTGCATACCATTGCCAACACACCTAAACTAGCACCTGGCAACTATGGTGAACTTATAGCTGCACTGGCCAAGGTAGGAATACACACCAATATTACGTGTTTATTTATTTGTATAGCATTGTAACCATCTTTCTAATGTGATATAATCAGCGCATTAATGATGCCAACATCCTGGTAACCATTCTAGCCGCTCAGTGTATTGAATGCTTGGCCAAAGGTCTACGGGAACAGTTTGTTAGTCACAAGGAAACCGTACTGGCACCACTCGTTGAGAAATTGAAGGAAAAGAAGCAAAACGTGTTGGATGCCCTTCGTAATGCGTTGGATGCGGTATTTGCCACTGTAAGTAATGCTGATGATGTTGATGATGCTAACACCACGTGCATGCATACACGCAGCAACTGGTTAGACACGCAGACACGCGTACCCAATCACGTGTAGATTAGCGTGACAGTTGATCATGATGGTGGTTGCTGTGGATTTTTTGTTTTGTTATGGTTGCTGTCGTGTTCCCTACTATTATTAACGCCACCACTATCATTTCCCCTTCCCTTTCCTACCGCATGCCTATAGATTAGCTTAGCGGATATAATGGAACAAGTCGCTACGGGCATTAAGCATAAAAACCCGAATGTTCGTGCCGAATCTTGTCGATGGCTTACGCGAAGTCTAAAAGTGATCAAAACACCGCCTGGTAAAGCGGAATTAAAAGGATACAGCGAGATGCTACGCGCCACGTTGGACGACAGTCAAGCCGATGTACGTGACTCTGCGCTAGAAGCATTGGGCACCATGATGAAGACGGTGGGTGAACGGACCATGCTGCCATTTATCGATGGCATGGACAAACCGAGAGAAACGAAGATGCGTGAATACTTTGACAAGGCCGAGGTCAAGGCGAAAGCTACGGCAGCGCGTCCTGCTCCTGCTAAACCCGCACCTGCTCCCGCGAGTAAACCAGCTCCCGTTAAAAAGGCAGTAAGTGCACGCATAATCAGGATAGAATCGATTTATTCATTTTCTTATTTTATTACTTTATTTTATTTTATTATTTTTTGACTTATACATAATATAATTAGCCTGCTGCTGCTGCTGCCCCTCCTCCTTCAACGAGCGATCATTCCTCGGTGGCTCCTATGGACATTGACGACATGTCAACCAAGGCACCGTCGAAACCTAAACCTAAACCCAAACTTGGCTCAGCTAAGCCCAAGGTAAATAGCCATACTACTAAATGGCAATGATGATTAGCTAATCACGATGTTAATGACAACTAGTTGGGTGGAGGGCCACCTAAGAAAGCTGCACCTGCTGCAAAGAGTGCCGCTGCACCGCCAGCAGCCAAGAAAGCAGCCAAGCCGGATGAACCTATTGTATATAAATTCAATCCAGATACTGCACAAAGTATGATTGAAGAAGCATTCCCGGCATCTCTTCTTGGTGATATTGCCAACTCCAACTGGAAGACACGTTTAGCGGGTAAGCAGTTTGCTCGATGACATATTCTTTCATTTATCCATAGTATTTTACTAATGATATTGATAATATTGATCACGATTAGCGGTGGAGTCTGTCCATTCAATGATAGATCAAGATCCAGATGCTATTCATCCTGAATTAGTTATTCGTATGTTGTCGAAGAAACCGGGCTGGAAGGATAATAACTTCCAGGTAAGCGAATCTGTTTACATTATTATCATTTGCAATGTTATAACGATTATCGTAGGTGTTGTCAAAAACATTTGGTATCATTGAATTGCTAGCGAGCAAGAGCAGTTCATTTACTCGAGCATGTGGTGCACTATGCATTTCAGGTAAGCTGAGCATTATAGTTTAATGACTGTACGTTTATTAAACGGCAACAACGACAACAACAATGAATGTAATAGGAATGGCGGACAAGCTTGGAGATATGAAAGTAAAAAAGAGTGCCGGTGAAGCTTTATCAGCCATTGCTGAAAATCTATCATTACAATTCGTATTTAGTCAAGGTAAATATATATTGCAATAGTCGTAGTAATAGTAAAGTCACTAATCATCATTTATAGTATATGATTCAATTAAAAAGCAAAAGGCACCCAAGGCACAAGCAGACGCTTGGTATGGATGCAAGCGCCACTTGGTGATTTCGGCATTCGAGGTCTAGCCATTCGTGATTTGATTGATTTCTGCAAAGGATTCTAAGTAGCACGAATGCCGCTGTACGTACGAATTCCATCGGATTACTCGGTGTTATTCGCATGTTTGCCGGTCCAGGTAGGAATGATTAGTGGAAGATACTATGAATAATGAGAGGAAATCTAAACATCTACCATTGATGCATTTAGATATTCGTGCCTTTGTTCAAGATGTTAGTCCTGCCGTATTAGCCAATATTGATGCAGAATTTGAACGTGTTGCAGCATTACCACCACCTCAACCCACAAAAGGTGGTGGTGCCGGTGGCGAGGTAAGCTACTGACTAGTCAATAATACAATGGAATGACTAATAGCGGGTATCCTAGGATGAAGTAGGATCTGGTGGCGGTGGCGGTGGTGGCGGTGCTAGTGATGATGTACTAGACGAGCTATTTCCGCGTGTTGATATCACCTCACAAGTACCTAGTAAGCTACTTAAAGTAAGTAAAAGATGTCTAACAGCAATAATAATAATAGTGCTAACAATAATGATGATGTTATTAGGAAGTGGGAGATACCAACTGGAAAGTGCGAAAAGAAGCACTTGATCAGATTCATGCTGTAGTCACTGCTAACAAGCGACTCAAGCCCAATCTAAGTAAGTTGACGCATAATAATATAAATAATAATATATTTGCTAATAACTAACACGAATCTACTAGGTAGCGATATGGTTCAAGCACTTAAAGGTCGATTAGCCGATAAGAATAATAGTATAGTAATGATCACCTGTGAGATTATCGGATTATTGGCCAAAGGCATGGGTAAACCAATCGAGAAATATCTACGACCATTGTTGCCCTTGATAATAGCGAATCTCAACGATAGCAAGACACACGTACGAGCCGGTACCATCAGCAGTCTAGATCAAATTGCCGACGAATGCTCACTAGGAGTGATCTTGACCCCAGCCGGTACTGCATTGGAAGCGGACGCACCCACACTACGTAAAGACTTGTTGAAATGGATACAAGATCGAATTGTCAAATCGGAACACAATCTAAGCTTGTCCGAAGTAGATCCAGTCATCCTACCAACACTCAACTGCTTAATGGATAGAAATGCCGAAGTACGTAAGGCAGCTCAAGCCGCGGCCGGTGAACTCATTGCCACGGTAGGCTACGAGAAAGTACGTAGCAAATGCAGCAATGTGAAGAATAATGGTGCCAAAACTGTTACACCCATTATCGAAGGATTACGCAGTCATGATAAAGGGAAAAGCAAGGGTGCCACGGCCGGTGGTGCATCAGGACTAGCTCCACCCGCATCGGGTAGTGGAGGCGGCGGTGCATCCCTGAGTCGTAGTAGCAGTCGAGCGAGTAGCGTGAATAATGATCGTGCCGTATCGCCCGGTCCTGCTGCCGCATCATCGAGTGGTATTGCCCGACCTGGTTCACCAAAGGGTTTGGCACGTCCATCAAATCTCAAGTCGAAACTCGCCATGAAACGTAAAATAGTACCTCCTGGTGGTGGTGGCAGCGGTATTCCCGGTGCTGGTGGTGCACGTAGTGGCATAGCAGCACCAGGTTCATCGTCTGCATCGGCGTCTGCGAGCAATGACAATAATGCTGGTAGCGATGCTCCCATACTCACCAAGGATACTCGTCCTAAAGACGTGCGAGCCGATAAAGATCGTGGTCCGGCCAAGTGGACATTTGATACGCCGCGCAAAGAGTGTATCCAATTGTTGTCGGATCAGATGCAACCGCATTTCTCATCGAGCATGCACAGCCTATGCTTTAGCAGTTCGCATAACAAGGATCGCGACTGGTTAAACGCGATCTCTATCTTGGACGACTGTCTAGTAGCGGATGTGGAGGCAGAGTTCGGCATTGAAAGCGACGAAATGAATCAACGCTTCATTGCCAATCTCGATCTAGTGCTTAAGTATTTATCCATTCGTCTCTATGATAATGGCACTACAATGCAATTAAGATGTATGGATTTGACGGAACATACATTTGATATGCTAAATAAAGCAGGCTATCGAATGACCGAATACGAAGGTAATGTATTCCTGCCGCATTTCATTGCAAAGGTACGTATAAACTAAATGATATTTGTAAACGAAATAGCATAGCAATCACTAATTATCGCTTTGTTTATTGATAGTTGGGCGAGAAGAATGATACAATACGCGCTCGTGTACGCGCTAGTCTCAAGCAAATGGCGCTTGTTTACCCCGCGAGTCGAATATTCACCGCCATACTAGATTGTGGATTAAAGTCGAAGAATTCACGTACACGTGCCGAATCACTCGATGAACTGGGCGCGCTCATTCACCGTAATAGTCTAACGGTTTGTACGCCGCAAAAAGCGCTACCCACCATCGCTGCACATATCGGTGATCGTGATCCAACCGTAAGAAATGGTGCACTGAACGCCATTCTACAAGCGTATCTACTCGACGGCAAACAAGTGTACAAGTACTTGGGCCGTATATCGGAAAAGGACAAAGATCTACTTGAGGAACGATTCCGACGTAATAAACCACCCGGCTTTGATGAGGAACCCGAGGCGCCACCCGAGGAAGAAGAACCCGCGCCGATATTCTCATTCCAAAAGGCACGTATGCGACAACCAGCATCGGGTATTCCTGCTCCTGGTGGTAGCGGCATTCCTGCTCCCGGTGGCTCTGGTATTCCTGCTCCCGGTGGTGGTGCTGGTGGTGGCTCATTACTTTATCGTAATCGACAACGGCACCTGTACATGAACCTGATCACGATACAGATGACATGGACATTGATACCGAGCCTGCTCGACCTGCTCCCGCCTCCCAACTACCACGTCAAATTCCATCTCGACTAGGAAGCCTACGTAGACCACAATTCGGTGCCAATAGCAATAACAGTAACAACGCCACCGCTAGCAGTAGCGGTAATAGCAATAGCCAAATGACACCACCACGACAGTTTGGTCTACAATTGAATAAGCTTAATTTGCCTCAACCTTCCGATGCAACTCATTCAGACGTCGATATGGTCACTGAACCAGCTGTACCTGTGGAAATGCCACCAACACCACAGATGCCCGTACAGAAGCCGATACGTGCGGAACGACGTGCATTGAACCGAAACTACTAAGCGGCGAAATTACAAGTGGCGACTCGCATCGTAGTATTCATGGCTTGAAACAGCTCGAAGTGTACCTCGCCGAGGATGTTACCAAGATCCTACCGTGGTTAACGAGCTCGTTAGATCCATTACCCTTCAGGTGCATTTGTCATTTACATCGCTTGACACCGAGTCGCAGACATTTATCAAGTTGTGCAAACATCTAATGAACTGTCTCGTGCAACTATTCTCTAAGCGAGAAATCGCCACCGAAGTAACCGAGGATTGCTTGCATCAATTGCTTAAGGAATTACTGCTTCGTCTATTGGATCAAGATCTACAACAATGGGAGACGGTGCTCAATTGACACGCGCGTTAAACATTCTAATGATCCGTATCCTCGATAATACACGACGAGATATAGCATTTGGGTAAGTAATGATGATTATTCCTTCATTCCAGTTATACACATGCCATACGTAAGAAGCGCAATGTACTAATAACAATGAATCACATATAGTGCACTATTGTCCGTTCTTCAATCGAGTTCGGCCATGCTACGTACCGTGGATAACACGCAGATTGGTTTCCAAACTAAATTTGCCGAACTAGTAATGAAGTGCATTTGGAAGTTGACCAAGACACTGCAAGATAGTATTAGACAACAGGACATCAACACGCCCACCCTGTTGTTTAATGTGCACAAATTCTACGTAGCACTACCGCCGGCCGAATGGAAACGTCGAGTGGCCGAAAGAGTGCCACTAGGTGATATGCCACAAAAGACCATAAAAACAATCCTCCACGAGGTGAAGGCAGCATGGGGCGATGAGGTATTGTCGCAACTGAGCCTGATACCCGACGTGGAGAAGAGCTATTTGTACAGCTATCTCAGTCATATTGTCGATCCTACGCGTAAACGTCCACCCCAAGTGGATGACGGGCATAGTAGACCTGGCTCGCGTGTAGCATCCATTCCAGAGAATGTGAGCGATGATGGATCGACCACATCAGGTACAGGTGAACGTGGCAGTACCAATACGAGTAGCGATACTATGATGATGATGATGGACAATAGCAATAGCAGCCATCATCATAATGGTTTACCGCATCATGGCACGTCATCTAATAGTAGTATTGCTACCAATGCTAGTGCTAGCACTGGTACACGTAGCACTGATCCTGTGCATGCTACACTCTCCCAGATATTCATGAAGATTAGTACGAGTGAACGTACGAAACAGGCAAGTATCGCATTATACTGGTCATTATTATTAGCATGATAAAACTAACGCAATGCATGCCTCGTCTGCACAATAGGGTATTATGGAATTGTACGAATTCCAACGGGATCATCCCGAAGAAGGTGAAGCGGTTGAGACGTTTTTGAAAAAAGCCGGTACCTTCCAAAGCTACATTCGTAGAACTTTGGCAAACATCGCCGCAGATCGTGGTGAGGTGTTGTCCAGTGCTGCTGGCGGTAGTGGTGCCACAAGCACTACACCGCCCATTTCACCGGCTAGATCGGCCAGTGCTATGAAGCGTATGTCGACCTTTTCAGATACTTCATCGTCTGATGTAAGCAGCTCAGCTGCTAGTATAGGAGGAGGTAAACAATCATCTGTATGAGTTGTAATAGAGAACACTATGCATTGACATTTATTTGTTTGATGTATAGGAGAGAGCGAAGCCCATCGACAACGCTTACAACGATTACAGCAAATGTTTGGCTATCAAAGTCAAGAGGTACGTGTAGCATTGCTAAAAGCTACAAACGCATCGTATGAAACATTTATTAACAGTGTATCTATCTATTTATCTTCTTAATTATGTTCTTATAACCATGATTAGTCATCACCCGCTTCTTCACGTCCAGGATCCATGATTTTCCCTAGTAGTCGAACACCGTCCCATGCCGCGTTAGACAGCTCTAAGCGTGCCTCAGTACCCATTGGTTTTGACTATCAGGTAAGCAGTAATATTACTAATGTGTATGTATGTATCATTTACATATCTGTGTGTGTATCTGTATAGGCAATGAGAGAAGAAACACGATCGGTACAGGCGACCAATGACGCAGACCGTGCTCAAACAATGGCAGATTTACGTGAACGACTCGCTCGTATGAAAAATGCCGTCAATGGTGCAAATGTAGCAGCCATGGAAATTGACGACGACGACGATTAAACCATACTTGTGCAATATTTCTATGAACACTGTAAGCGGGAAAAATAAAGCAACCCTATTATATATAACAGATAAAAAGAAGTGCTGGTAGTAGTAGAACAAATGAATACTATTCCTATATCTTGGCATAATACAATAATGAAGTATTGCGTAGCTATCCAAATCAATCTTGTTAATGACGATGATGACATCAGTCGTTGTTGTCGTTGTCGTTGTTGTAGTCATGCTAGACCATTTATCCATAATCCTATGTGAATCAATGCACCAATTAGCATACACTAAAGCCTGTATGCCATGACACGTCAGCAGTGTCACATCCATGTAGTATTTTAATGGAGATCATTATGAGGACGATACGTGTATATAACTGTCCCTCGCTACACACACATTTCCATTCATTCACTCACACGCATCTCTTATCCCACTTGTCGGCTTTTCTTCTTCCACTTGCACTTGCGCTTCTTGTTCTTCTCGTTGCTTCTATCGGATCGCACCAAGTCCTCTCCTTCGTTCTTTTAACTATCAACATGTCGTCACAAACGTTTAACGATACTGATCGTTTGGCCATTAATACTATCCGTACATTGTCTGCGGATATGGTACAAGCAGCCAACAGCGGACATCCCGGTGCTCCTATGGGTTGCGCTCCTATGGCACACGTACTATTCTCTCGTCATTTACGCTGTAACCCAAAGAACTCCACCTGGCTTAACCGTGATCGTTTCGTACTCTCCAACGGTCATGCCTGTGCTCTACAATACGTGCTTCTCCACTTGTTGGGCTACAAGTTAAGTCTCGACGATTTGAAGCAGTTCCGTCAAATCGGCAGTCATACGCCGGGACATCCCGAGGCTGCCGATACCGACGGCATTGAAGTGACCACCGGACCATTGGGACAAGGCTTCTCCAACGCTGTCGGTCTAGCCCTTGCCGAGGCGCATATGGCCGCCACCTTCAATCGTGATGATTTCCCTCTGATCGATAACTACACCTACGTCATTCTAGGTGATGGCTGTCTACAAGAAGGTATTGCCTCCGAAGCTGCCTCCCTTGCTGGTCATTTGAAATTGGGTCGTTTGATCGCACTCTACGACTCGAACGGCATTCAAATCGACGGTGATACCGCATTGAGCTTCGACGAGGATGTCAATAAGCGATTTGAAGCGTACGGCTGGCATGTACTAAGCGTGGAGGATGGCGACAACGATCTCGACGCGATTGATCGTGCCATCACCGAAGCGAAACGTGTAACGGATCGTCCCACTCTGATCAACATCCGCACGACTATCGGCTTTTCCGCGCCAAAAGCAGGTACGGAGAAGGTGCACGGTGCTCCGTTAGGCGATGCCGATCTTGCCACGGTAAGGAAGCACTTGGATTCGATCCACAAAAGAAATTCTACGTACCCGAGCAAGTAAGCGAGTTTTACGGAAAGCTATGCGCATCAGGTGAGGAACGCGAAGCAAAATGGAATCAATTGTTCGAGAACTACAAAAAGAGCCACAGCGAACAAGCGAATGATTTGACACGTCGTATCAATAAGACGCTTCCTAATGAATGGCGTCAATTATTGCCCACGTATAAGCCAACGGATTCCCCTGTTGCTACACGTAAACTATCGGAAACCGTACTCAACCATATTGCCGATAAATTGCCGGAATTAATTGGTGGCTCGGCCGATTTGACTCATTCCAATCTAACGCAATGGAAGACCGCCGTTGATTTCCAAGCATCCAATAGCAAACTGGGTAATCCAGCTGGACGCTATCTACGCTTCGGTGTACGTGAACATGGTATGGCTGCCATACTCAATGGTATATCCGCGTATGGTGCACTAGTACCATTCGGTGCCACCTTCCTTAACTTTATCAGCTACGCGCTAGGTGCCGTACGTCTTAGTGCACTATCGAAGCAGCGTGTCATTTACATCATGACACACGACTCGATCGGTCTAGGCGAGGACGGACCCACACATCAACCGATCGAGACATTGGCCGGTCTACGCGCTCTTCCGAATTTGCATGTCCTTCGCCCGGCTGACGGTAATGAAGTGTCAGCTGCCTACATCGCCGCCATCGAGTCACTCGAAACACCATCGGTGATTTGTTTAACTCGTCAAAATGTTCGTCAACTCGAGGGATCTTCCATCGACAACGCACTACACGGTGCCTACACCCTTGCTCATGACGCGAATAGCACGCCCAATATCATTCTAGTGGGTACCGGTTCCGAAGTGGAGATTTGCGTAGATGCCGCGGCTGAACTGGCCAAGCAGGGTATTGTCGCGCATGTTGTCTCCATGCCCTCATGGTTCTTATTCGACAAACAACCGGAATCCTATCGTCAATCCGTGTTCCCCGTCGGTGTACCCGTACTCAGTGTTGAGGCACTCTCCACACTCGGCTGGCAGAAATACGCTCATGCTCAAGTGGGTATGCACACATTCGGTACATCCGGTCCTTACAAGCAAGTGTACGCTCACTTTGGTTTCACGGCACAAAATGTCGCGGAGAAAGCACGCGCTACCGTAGAATTCTACAAGTCAACGCCTGTGCCTAACTTGGTTAAGAAGCCATTCTAAATCTAAATGGACCTACTAATAAGCCATCCTATGCACATACACATACGTATATCGACAAGTGTGAGTATGCGTATATCTCAATAATAAATAACATCCTCATCGTCGTCGTCGACAATAACAACAATTACATGTCATATATACTACATTGACGATAATCACTCATATGACATACAATTCAATTATCATCAAACAAATTTATTTGTCTTATAGCAATAATAATAGTAATAGAGTAGTAAAATAATGAACGAACTATGTAAACGTAAGTATTAGTAGATCAGACGGTAAGTGGCGGTGGCTGTACATCGAATTCCAATTCTCCATGAAGATGCACGATATTTGTGCGAATATCCTCAACGTGACAGGCCAGTGTATATCGGCCACAACGTAGAAAGTAGACCGGTAATCGATAGATATGCTCATCATCCGGTGCAATCTATCAACAATGATTAATACGTAATATATATATGTTATAAATAGACAAGCAATTACTTACTTCTGGTAGTATACATTGAAGTTGACCACTCCATAGTACATGTTGTAATAGATGCTGCTCTTTTGTCCATTACAATAATCGAGTAGAGGTTGTGCTCTAAAGAACAGCTTTACCGGATGATCTATTATCAATGACATCATCATCATTATTAATCATATATACTAAGATGATGAATAAATACACTACTTGCCTTGACAATTACGCAAATTAATATTAAGCGTGTAGAATTGCTCTACTTGACAAGTGAATCGACCATCCGTCGATGTAATAGTGTCATGTTCATCGTCACACGTCATGGATGTACTGAACACGATATCGTCACTTCGTAGTACATCGAGCATTGGTTCGGTTAAACGAATGGCTCTTAGATCAAATGTTCCCTCTTTACCCGGTGACTTCATATATATGTAGCAGTAAATTGATTAGTGGATATACACTTGCAATAATGAATGATGTATCACTACTATACTTACACAAGTCCATTTAGCCGTGATTTGTTGTAGCATCTTCTCTTTATACCAGAATAATTGTCGTGTTAGTTGTTCCTCCTTGACAGTTGGTTTCGGTCCTTTATCCACGACAAATTGTTTATTCACTAATGGAATTGGTTGTTCTGCCTCTTCACGTAATGCCAATCGTTCTACTGGTATAAGAATTCTAATAGTACATATGTTAGCTACAATAGTAGTAGTAGTAATGTATACTCCTACCTTTTAGCAGATCCTGGCTGTATCATAATGGAAGTATGAGCAATAGATTTGTTAATCGAGTCTTCCTCTTCTTTATCTTCCCCTTCTTTCTCTGTACTGGATTCCTTTGTCCATTTATTCAAGTCAAATTGTAAATGAAAGGGTGTTGACCATATATTACGTATATCCAATGTTAGTAGACACCATTGATCACGACGATGTTGAATCATTTGATTCACCATTGCCATAGCATCAGCATCACTTAGACTGGTGTCACGTTGATTGACAGATAACACATCAGCATTCAATAATTCTAATGTACGTCTCACTGTCAACAATACTGGAATGGATAGTTGACGTGTGTAGACTACTACGTTATCATCATTGGAGGTAGTCTCATTCTGTTCGCAACCATAATCAATTTGAATGGATCCACCGGTACTATAATAGCCATATTAGGGTTACTAGAATGATCTAGTGATTTACTAATTATTATTTACCTGTTACGTTTACCGTATAATCCAATAGTCAAATCGAATGTATGTCCCGGTAGAATAGTGACTCGTGTACTGTCCTCTCCTGTCTCCTGAGTTAATGGCCATCGGAATGCGTGTGTATAGGCAAGGAATCGATCCTGCTCATAGGTGTCCTCTTTAGATGGTCTCAACTGGTGATTACCCGTAGGTGGTGGAGTAGGGTTCTCTAGAAATACGGGCAGTATAAAATTGACAGTCTCGCGACCGATATTCTCGAGTGTAATGGTCATGGTCGTTCTAATAAACAGATTAGCAAATGACAACATTCAAATACTATCATCTATATATATATATATATATACTATATTGTACACCTACGTTTCTCCTTCACATAGCATTACTGCTCCGTGATTTAATGTGGTATTTTTCACACGTACCAATGGCATCTCCGATATCACTTGAACATCAATGGGACGTGTAGGTGTGATAGGTGTAGATGTACTAGTTGTAGCTGTTGCTGTTGTAGCCGATGTCTCTAATGGATTAGTAGTTGTATTAAGACTCTCAATAGATGAATTAAATGCATCCAATCCACTATAGTCATATTAGTTATTAACATGATCATTGATATTGCTACTACTATTACAACTTGCCTACGCTTTGGTCGTTGTCGTATTGCCAGCTGTGTCTTCTGTCTATCTGTAGCTTGTGTACGCTTACTGCCATCACTATCATCGGTGCCATCATCGTCGAATGGTGATCGAATGTAGAATTCCTCGTAGACACCGCCGAATGCCACGACAGAACAGCCAAGAATCGATAGTTGACCCGATTCTTTGGGTGTGCCCGATAAACGAAGTGTTAATGGTGCACCGGCAGGTATCAATGCTGCAGCTGTTTCTGATTCAAATGCTATACCACTTGTGCTATTATTGTTATTACTAGTTAGATGTGTGTATGTCATAATAGCAATGGGTTATCCTACATTAGACGGATTTCCTGTAGTTCCAGATCAAATGCAAATGGATTCCATAGTGTGACCATAGTATACACGGGTTCATTAACTACCCATATCATCTGGATTTAGTATGTTGTTGTTGTAATAAATAATGATTAGATGCTATTCTATAATGGCTATTGTGTTTGTATTTGATATCTTACTTTACGCGTATCTTCTGCCGATTTCTTAGCAAATGGATTATAAATAAAGGGATCGCTACCGGTTTCCGTGCCACTAGCCACTCGTCTCTTGCGCATATGAGGTCTACGATGATCAAGTGGTCTAATAGTGCAGTTATGTATTAGTAAAACAATTACATTCATTGCGTAATAGTATGCTATTCCTTACTTGCATGTCTCCAAATGGCGTAGAAATCCGTTATGCCAGAATAGACCGTAGAACATCTTACGCATACCACTATTGACCGCAGTGGCTACCATTCTATGTAGTGAGCCGGCAATACGTGCTTGATCATCACGGTGTAGATAGTCACGACGACGACGTAGCAGTTGCGTCGCATAATGTACCATTCGATCATGATCTACACATGACATTGTTAGCTTGATATCCAGGTAACTGTTAGCTTAATCGATCTTACCTCGAATTATCTCACATACACGAACACACTCGCGTAGCACGTCAACTTGCAGGACAGCCCAACCGAATGTACTATTTGGATCGAGTTGTTCCTCTTCACAAGCTACACGTACCTCGGCTGCTTCAGGTGTATAATCTTTGTATGATTCATGTCAATATATATACGTATCTTTACCACTTGTGATGTGTTGCACATTTCAATACAACTTACTCTCAATACCATAAGCAGGACATACTCGATTTAAGCAGTCAATAAGTCGTTGTATAATCTCCTCACGTGGTAAATCATCACGAATAGCTGTCTGATGTAGTAGCGGGAATAGTTGTGAAGTTACTCGTCGAAGCCAAATGCTCGTTTACGATTAGCACCAGCTTCAGCTAATAAATCCGCAGCCACTGTACCAAATACAATCTATACCATTGTTTATCAGCATTGTTGTCCTGCTATCTTGACATCGACCTACCTTCTCGCCTACTTCTAATAGGTCACCGGCGTAATTCCATGCTCGAGCAATCCAAATGGATGCCTCTTCCGTACGCCATCGACGTCCAGTCTCGTTGGTTATGGAGAAGCGCGCCATTTTCAAGCAAGCTTCGACATACACTACCGGCCATACCTGTGCCCGCTCATACATGAGGGCAATCTCTCGATATCGTGATGGGATTTCACCTAGGAATTTACGTAGTGTTTCCGTTGATGTAACAGTCATGGGTGCAGCTGGATCGAACGTAAATCCGTATGATGTTGATGTGACAATATTTAACGAGGGCAATGGCTGATTAATAGATTAGCAATTAGCAATTGTATGTATATCATCAAACAGCATTATTATTAGTATTATTACTTACGCCTACATCGGGTGCATCAGTTAATGACAAGAGTCCTATGGTAGCGCATAGTCCTTCCATAGAGGCAGCTTGCCATAAATAATCACCACCACTACGTGCTTGATCAATGGCCGATATGTAGCTGTAAGCATCAAATATAGACACATTAGTCAACTACTACACTGTTAATATTAATATTACTTACGCCACCACTGATTCCGGTAAACGTCCAGATAACACCATTAGATCACCAATCAGTTTCTGTGCCCGACCTGGTGTACGTTTACGAGCTTTAGCCTCGTTGCTAGCTGCATTGCCACTACTATTGATGGACGATGTTCCAGTCATAGTTCCAGCTGGTGACGCCGTCCTAAAGTAGGAAGACGCCGTTTGTTGCAATTGCGAATTCATAGATGTAGGCGGCTGACTATAAGAGGAACCGGTACTATTACTACTCCCACCCGGATTACTACTAGTATTGCCCGTAGGTGTGGCCGGTCTACCAATATCCGGTGTACTAATAATGGTACGTCGTTCAATGGCGGCAATCTATCGTCATGCACACCGGTAATAAGCATGAAGAACAACGTGGTTTATCTCGATATCACATTATAGCTACCCACCATAATACCAAAGGCATCAAGTAATAGTTGTCCAAAATCTTGCATGAATCTTTCAAGATACGTGTTGACCTCGCCGTGACGTGGAATGATGGTAACATTGTCGCATCATTGGTACGCTGATCGTCTCGCGGTTCAAATGCAACACATCGCCGTACAACACTACGCGAGAACTAATGTCATTGTCGTTATCATCTACGTAATGGCGCATATCGAATTAGTTTGTTATAGCATTCATACTTACATCTTTAGTATTCGCCTGGAATTCCTTATGAATTTGTTCAATATTGTCGAAATGTGCACAGCATGCAACGCCAATAACCTAGATAGATAAATAGGCATACAGCGATCGTTAATGAATACTACACCATCGCCTATCCGTCATACATGCTACTTACCCCGAGCACCTGACGATACGGCTGGAATTCCTCGAGATATTCGTGTTCTCTTGGCAGTTCAGTAATAAAGTTAAAGCGAATCTTTCCCTCATTCCAACGAGAACCCGTTGTAGCAGATGACGATGACGATGAAGTGATTGCACCCGATTTCAAATCAGCTACAAGTACCGCATTATGCATTGCCAACTGCCGTGCATACTGCTGGAACGAGGCGCTATGCTCTATTGTAGACTGTGCCGGCACTATCGGTACAAGTAGGACTCGTACGCGTGCTTGGTCCAGCAGACCAGTCATAAGCATCGGTTGTAGGGGCGCACTCATGCTGGCAATGTGGTGCAACAGCGTGTAAATACAACCGCGAGCGTTGCTTTTTTAGTTACAAGTGCGTGTACGTGTGTGTGTATACGTTTTTCTGCAAATGAATAGACAAACGAATAGAGGTGTACGTATAAGTAGAGATGATGAATAGTAATAATAAAGAGAGTGGCGACGTAATTGAGAAGAGTGAAACGGGAAGTAAATTATTACCGATATTTTTGTTTACATGCTACTTGTCTGTCACTATTTTATTGCTATTTATCCAGTAAAAATCATGTGTTCGCCGCTAATATCAAGGCTAGTATGCAACATAATAAAGACGGTCAATACTGTTAGCATTCATAGAAAGAAAGAGGAGGATTTATGCTGTTGCTAATTGGTTTATATTAAAATAACTATGCTAATACATAGTGTAAATCAATATTAATTGATCAACAATGTAGTATAATGATTTACGTATATTCTATAAACAATATTTAGGTACTCCATTAGCAAGCTATCCTACTCGTAATACGATATCGTTACGTATAGTAAAAAAAAATCGCGCAAAGCCGCCGCAAAAAATTTGCCCAAAAAATTGCATAAATCTCATGATGTCAAAAAAACCTTCCAAATCATGGCGGGGCGCATGGCCAAATGGATAAGGCGCCTGACTACGGATCAGGAGATTCCAGGTTCGAGTCCTGGTGTGCTCGCTCGCTTTTTTTGCTTCGGCTTACTATTTTTTGCATGCTAGTATTTTTGTGTGTGACGCCTCTCACTTAATTCATCGAAGGTCATGATATGCTACTAGCTAGTATCATCATCGGCATCACCAGTTGTAAGACATCACTCGTCGCTTTATTCCTTTATTTTCTATTCCTACACTGTGTGAGCGGTCTTACAAGTTGCGTATAATAGTTGGCAATCTTTGGATCAGTTGTCATTATGCGGAGGTATGGAATGGAATCCCCCTTAATAAATGCTTTATTTAATATTTGCCACAATGCGAATGCCATTAAGGCCGCATCAAACAACGCTCTGCATAGCTAGAATTTACCTTGCACTAAGAATGTATCTACAAATAATGAAAAGCTCTTTTGTTAACAAAGGTTTGATGACGTATCACATTGAAAGTATACGCTATTAAAAAAAGAATCTATTAACGTGACTACAGATTATATTCATTTGCAAGACAACGGCCAAAGAATGTCTGAGCATGTTTAATCCAAGCAATGCGGTCATTTTTTGTGATAAGCTTGCTGAATTCTATTGTTCACTCCTCAATAGTATCATTCTTGCATAGTTCAGATCTTCTTACGTCTGCCTTGAGTTTTGATCAGCATTCCTCTATAGGATTTAGAAATGGTGAATAGGGCGGTAGGTAGGCGCAGTGGTGACCAATGAGCTCTAGTAGTTCTGCCACTGCTTTGGATTCGTGAATGGCGCATTATCCATAATAAAGTATCGATTCTTCATATTGTTCTCGGCCAAAACTGTAATGGCCTGTTGTAAGAACATTAGGAAATGTGTAGTCCTTGTTCCGATATGTCCGTGTATTTCCTCCGCTTTGGCGCCTTTCGTTTTGCGTTTCTTGACCGCTTCTAGCTTTGGCGTCTTCATGGGAAATTTAGAACGTCATCGGCACTAATAGCATCCACAACTGAATGTGTCACGCCACGTTACGTGAGAACTGTCGCTTTTGCTGGTTGTCCTTCCAATGATCTCTTCAGCATGAGCATTGTTATCCATGTTTAAAATTAAATAAAAACACTTGCAAATTGTAAATACTGAAAGCGCGGCAAGTAAAACCACATCAAAGGCAAGTCAATTGTATAATGGTGTAGTTGTACCTAGTTACTTTAATACATGTCTGCATTCTAAATGCCCTTGTGCTTGTATGCTGAAAGGTCATTGTGTCAAAGATATTATTGTGTCAATATGTCAATACGTCAATATGCCAATACGTCAATACGCGAATATGTCAATGCGCGAATACGGCGATACGTGGATATGCCAGTGTGCAATGTTATCACTGCACGTTACCTCCTATCATCATGTATATCGCAAATAACGATCGTCTATTTCCTTAGGCCACCGGGGTCCTACTTGCTTCCTCGACCAGTGATTCGCGTGACAGCGAACACACCGTTGCTCCAACGTCATAATAATCCCTCGTGTCAGTGTGTATAATAGCCACAATCTGAATAGTGCGATGATTCTTTGTTCTTTATTTCAATAAAATATAGGGGCATATATATTTGCTTCTGTGGTGCGTACAATCATGTTCATGCCATAGCTATTGTTTCACGTATAGATTGTTGATTCCTGTTGACCTGTGTATGTTATCATCAGTTTTGTAGATTATTAAGGCGGATTAAACCAATAGCAATTGAGTTTTGGTTAATTGATAGATTGTTACAATGTGTCAATAGCGCATAATGACGACATTCATTGTCTCAATAATAATGGCGCATCGTGTCAATGTTCTAAGCTATCAGCACTCCATTGTGCCCGTATGACAATAGCGCATAGTGTCAACACTCATTGTCAACGTTCATTGTCTTGATATGACTATATACAGAAGCATGCAAAATGCTTAAAAGCACGTTAGAATTTTTATTTATTAACAAGTTGCTTACAGACACCTCATTATAGATGTTGCTTTGCAAATGTTTAAACATCATATGTTAACCCAAGCAGCCAGAATACAGAGCATACTAGACACATATGCATAAAAATAAGCTAGGTGTACCATTATTATTGTTATTATTTGGCAGATACATTCTTGTTATGCAGAGTATTGCTTGATGCAGCTTTAATGGCATTCGCATTGTGGTAAATAACATAAGGCGAATGCTAAACAAAGAACAAAGCATCCGCTAATGGGGGAGTCCATACTCACATACTGACAAAGACAAAGATGCTAGCTAATATGCAGGGCTATTTATTGACAAGAGCAAAAGTTAAGGGCTAACGATGTTAGCTGATCGGAAGAACCATGTACTCCTATTGCTACTACTACTGCTGTTAAGATCCACACATGATCAATCAAATGATCATACAACGTGTAGATCTCTACATTATTTCCGCACTATAATACCGCAAGGTTGCTACCATTTGTGAAGAAAGCGTAGTCAACCTTCAACGATCCAGCATGCACACATCAGTCACAACACACACACACACACAATGGAACACGGCAAATACTCGACTCTATTTGAGCTAGACGCTGTCTTTATCGTCAGTCATTATCAATGACCAAAGAGAACACTAGTGCATATTCTGATAGCAACGGTTACTGTTATTAGCAGGAGGAGTAGATGTTATTATTAGACGCGACGATAATAGTGCTATTGATGTGATAGGCACGTACTACATCAGGTAACACAGCAATCCCAGTTTATCGAACGATACAAAACAATAGGATTTTGCTGTTTACATTGTCCTATCTCGCACTCGTTCACACTCTACAACTATACGCAATACATAGAATGATGTGATAGCACTCATGCTGAATACTCTAGCTCATGATAGTATCGCATGTTTGTATGTTTGTATGTATGTATGGATGAAGAAATGTGGAGATGTCATGATATTGATTGCTCTCCTTGTAGCAATCAAGTTTGTTACATTACACAACAAGGCGATTGTTACCGCTGTTGTTGTTATACATCTATTTGACCGTGATTACGTATAATAATTATCGAGAAAAATACATATCGTCATGCCTTTTACTTTGTAGATCGTAAAAATATCTAGATGAGCGCTTGGCTACTGATACGTGCACACACACTTGTATTGCTAGATTGATATGAGCTAGAAATAGAAAGATGTACACATTTCTATTGAGCTCCATGTGTGTTCTTGACCTTGAGTCGATGACACCATAATCGTTGATGTTAAGGATCGATAAGTAGGTCTATTATTATACACTCAAATCGATTTTTAAGGTTCCCCTTACACCAGTAGCACACCGATGGCACTCACTCATACTACTAGTTAGGTAATAGTCAACGAGCGGAAGAATACAACTAAGCAGTGTTACATACACCATGCATGTCCACCTTGCTCTACAACTATTGTTATTGTGTAATCAGTTTCCCTGTTAAGTAAGCATTGCCCATACAACTTGATTTCTTTCCATGGAGCAAAGACGATAGACTGGTTATTATTAGTACAGGGACTAAGATAATTATAGTTGGTATAGTTGGAATACCGTATTACCAATGATCTTTGTAGCAGTGCAAATCCGCTATAAAAACTAGGTCAGTATACGGTGTATTTTCCTCTTACTACATCATCACATCTGCTTCTCATCTTTTCTAACCTTTGAATAGGATAAACACCTAGTCATTAGCCTTACATTCTTCACATTATCATCATTTCAGAAGCAAGTAACATACGATTGTACGTATCGATCTTGCATCTGTGACAATATATCACTCTCTCTCACACGTAGTTGTTTACTAACACCTTATAGCAAGTCTAAGCATTTACAATGCATTCATTTAAATATCTCGTCCTGCTCGCGGCTTCTCTAGCTATCGTCACTAACAATGACCACTTTATAGCTGAAGCTGCGCCAAAATACATTTATCCGAGCAAGGCTCCGGTTCACAAGAAAAAACCAGCTTACCCAATCCCAGCTTATCCTAAACCAGCTTATCCAAAACCAGCTTATCCAATCCCAGCTTATCCTAAACCAGCTTATCCTAAACCAGCTTATCCAAAACCAGCTTATCCAATCCCAGCTTATCCTAAACCAGCTTATCCAAAACCAGCTTATCCAATCCCAGCTTATCCTAAACCAGCTTATCCTAAACCAGCTTATCCTAAACCAGCTTACCCAGTCCCAGCTTATCCTAAACCAGCTTACCCAGTCCCAGCTTATCCTAAACCAGCTTACCCAGTCCCAGCTTATCCAGTCCCAGCTTATCCAGCCCCAACTCCCGATTCTCCAGCTCCAACTCCCGATTCTCCAGCTCCAACTCCCGATTCTCCAGCTCCAACTCCCGATTCTCCAGCTCCAACGCCTGATTCTCCAGCTCCAACTCCCGATTCTCCAGCTCCAACTCCCGATTCTCCAGCTCCAACTCCCGATTCTCCAGCTCCAACGCCTGATTCTCCAGCTCCAACTCCCGATTCTCCAGCTCCAACGCCCGATTCTCCAGCCCCAACTCCCGATTCTCCAGCTCCAACTCCCGATTCTCCAGCCCCAACTCCCGATTCTCCAGCTCCAACGCCCGATTCTCCAGCCCCAACTCCCGATTCTCCAGCTCCAACTCCCGATTCTCCAGCTCCAACACCTGATTCTCCAGCTCCAACGCCCGATTCTCCAGCTCCAACGCCTGACTACCCAGTCCCAGCTTACCCAATTCCCGATTACCCAGCCCCAACTCCCGATTCTCCAGCTCCAACGCCTGATTCTCCAGCTCCAACGCCCGATTCTCCAGCCCCAACTCCCGATTCTCCAGCTCCAACGCCTGACTACCCAGCTCCTGACTACCCAGTCCCAGCTTATCCAGCTCCCGATTACCCAGCTCCAACTCCTGATTATCCAGTCCCAGTTTATCCAGCTCCCGATTATCCAGCTCCTGATTATCCAGCTCCAACTCCTGACTACCCGGCTCCAACTCCCGATTACCCAGCTCCAACGCCTGACTACCCAGTCCCAGCTTATCCAGCTCCTGATTATCCAGCTCCAACTCCCGATTACCCAGTCCCAGCTTATCCAGCTCCTGATTACCCAGCCCCATCTCCCGATTACCCAGCTCCAACTCCTGACTACCCGGCTCCAACTCCCGATTACCCAGCTCCAACTCCTGACTACCCAGTCCCAGCTTATCCAGCTCCTGATTACCCAGCCCCATCTCCCGATTACCCAGCCCCATCTCCCGATTACCCAGCTCCAACTCCTGACTACCCGGCTCCAACTCCCGATTACCCAGCTCCAACTCCTGACTACCCAGTCCCAGCATCCCCAGTCCCAGCATCCCCAGTCCCAGCATCCCCAGTTCCAGCATCCCCAGTTCCAGTTTCCCATCCCATCAAGAAGAAGCAGAAATATATACCTATTCGCAAGCTCCTCAAGCTCCTCAAGCTCCTCAAGCAGCAGAGACGCGCTCGTCACTAATTCTAAGGATGTTGCCTTCAAATAAATGATTTTATTTGTTATTTACAACGTATTACAGCTCAATAATACTCGTACAAATACACTGACTTACACAATTACCAGAATGTTTTCCACTTTTACAATTTCATTTATTCCTCAATGTAAGCTTAATCACTTCCATTAATATTACAATAGAGCTTCTTTCTCTCTATCTAATGATACAAATAATACTATGTCAATTAATAAAATGTTTGGTTTTTATGCTTCAAGGATCATGATTGCATTTCGGCAGTTGTGTGAGCAAATTGAATTCTTAACACTTTTCTAATAAACTTGTTGATACTTTATTAATTGTTACCAATAATTTACCAATCCATTTCAAAGTATCTAGTATGCACTGTATTCTGACTACTTGAATCAACGTATGATGTTTAAACATTTGCAAAGCAATATCTACAATCAGTGAAATGCTACTACGGTTAGTTACGTTATGCACTTTAATAGATACGCTGCAATAGAGGAGATAGTCAATAGATATAATGTTTTATTTAGAATGATAATAAAGCATCATATTTATAAGCATACGATGTTCAATGTATAACACTAAGATACTGTATACGCAGTCATACAATGAGCACGATTAATAGGGGTTATAAGGCGAATGTACTATAGAGAGCGTTACTTACGTACACAGACACTAATGTTATACATTGACTTCAACAATAATGATGGTGCTAATGAATGCGCAATATTATTTATTAATAAGAACAAAAACTAAAGACTAACAGTGTTAAACGGTTGAAGAAACCCTATATATCATATCATGAATAAACCAATCCCATTTGCGTGCAACACAACATCCAACGACATAAAACAGGTTGTTTAACTGTTGGTGTAAATCACCAACATCAATAGTGCATGTTTCACTGGCTCCTTATTGGTACTTAGCAGAGACACGTTCCATTTACCAATAGCATGCTAAGCAACAGTCGATAATCAATGGCTTCACATTGCACCATTGACATAGCAAAAAAGATAAGCACTAGTGTGAGCATGTGTGTTTAGATACACCATCTACTTGTAAGCATTGTAATTAATCACACTAAGCATAGATGTATTTTGTTAACATAATCATCCTTTATTACAATAGTACTCGTCAAGGACAATCTAATAATAAACAGCCTAGATACCAGTGTGGATATTGTCTCTAATTGACATACTGCACCGCTATATTAGCGCGCCTCTCATCCGCTCTCTCTCATCCATCGATGGAGAGATGCGCAATACGGCTGCAGCTATCCGCCTTCATCCGGTCTGTGTGATCTTTTTCAAACTCCATAGACACCCTATACATCAACTACGCATACGCACATACACACACAGAACATCTTCCATTCCACGCCACCTATTTCTTACTCATCTAGTTGCTTGGGGCACTTGTTTCTTTCTTCTCTTTCTTGCACTGCTCTTCTTGTGATTATTATTACTACTATTACTATTATTATTATTGTGATTGTGATTCTCGCTTAGCTTCTACTACTTGCACGAGTATCTGAAACGCACAAGAGTTCACCTGCCCTATACACCGTAACCAACTCACTCATCCTACAAAACTTATAAGCTTTGTAGTCGTACCTATTGCTGCACGCATAATTACTGACAGTATCTTCCTTCCTTCCTCCCTTCCTTCTTATTATTATCGCTTTAGTTCTATTACAATACTTTGACAGTAAGTAAGCAAAAAGGGAAGGGAGGACCACAACACAGCACCACAAGCGCTTAAAATAGACGTCTCCTTTTCTGGGCATTTTTTCTTTGGTGTCAAATACATGTCATGTACATATCTCGCTAACTGCTCTTCTTCTTTTGGTCCTCTTTATTGCTATCTTCTTTCTCCTTGACAACATCGTGACACCCTTCACTAGCGTCATCATGTCTAGTCCATACGATCCATACTCGTCCAATCAGGGCTCCAAGACCAAACATGTCCAACAACAAGTCAATGAAGTGGTTGGTATTATGCAAGAGAATATCGATAAGGTTATGGAACGTGGCGAACGAGTAGATGATATTCATAACAAAACAGGTTAGTATAGACATATTGTGATCATAATGAGAGAGCGAGAGAGGAAGCTTCGCAACGAGATGTGTGAGCATAAGCTGTATAGGCACATACTACACGCGTTGCCTTGATGTCTTCCTTTCGTATTGCACGGTTAACTGACTTGCTTGTTCGCTACTTTAGAGGAACTCGAACGTGGTGCTAACCAGTTCCGAAGCGGTGCCAATCGTGTGCGTCGTCGTATGTGGTGGAAGGATATGAAGTTGAAGCTTATAATCGCTGCCATTGTCGTCGTTATTATCCTGGTTATTGTCAGTAAGTATTCTGCCATGTATACGACTTGTTAGAATCAATTAACTAAGCATATTCCACGCATCTATTATCTATAGTTCCCATTGTTGTCAATAACAAAAAGAATGACAGCGCTTAGTGCAATTATTGCTACCACCACTACTATTACTACTCCTTCTTGGTTCGTTCATTAGTAATCAATTCGTTTATTTCGCTTTCTTTCTCTCTCTCTCTTTCTCTCGCTTGAGCCGATGCATATGCAGCCATTGATATGATGTGATAGGAAAGCGACATTGATGTCTTTTGATCTACGACGATGAACTTCTATTGGTTATCCTTGCCTTTGTGTCCATACAACAAATAGTATTATGTGTTGTCGTTTTTCTTAAACAAATTATAGTTGTGTCAACATGGATAAACAGTGTAGAAATGATATATAAATAGAAATAGAAAATGACATATATATTTTATATGGATATATTACAAATAATAATATTAGGGATTGATTACAGCGCAGTGTCATCATCATCATCATCTCCCTCCCAGTCATCGTCACCTTCGGCTAGATAGGTGGCAGGAGGATAGAGTGCTCGAACTGTTTGATTAGCATCTGGATATCGACTACGACACTGCTCCTTCAACGATCTAAATGATTAGTGTTAATCGATTTGTCCTTCTTATTCTATGTAACAATGTAATAAACATTCTTACCGTAATCGACGGAATACACCATCGAGATCTTTACGTAAAGCCAGTACAGAGGTGACATGTTGCTCGAGTCGTTTTTGCAATTCAGCATAACGCGCCTCGGCAAACTCATTGAACGCGGCCAATGTATCGTGAGTTTGGGTGGCCGTATCAAGTCTACATACACAAGTAACAAGCAACATGTTAATGCCATTTACACGAATGTATACATCATACTTACGTTTTCTCCTGTAGCGCTAGCATCTCGGCAAGTGCTTGTTCATTAAGACAGCCGGCCAATTGTGCGTTTAACACTCGACCAAGCGTGGTGCCTTCGCCAAAATCGTAGGTTGACGAGGCAGGTCGTGAGGAATAGGCAGAGTGACGAGAATTGGCGGCTGGATTGAACTCGACATCGTCACTGCCATCGGCTGTCAATATGACACTCGGTGTATCCTGCGATATTGTCGTACGTGTTGTGCCGTTAGTCAATTCCGTACGTATCATATACTGTGCCTTGGGCACTTGTTCATCATCGTTAACGGGCAGTTCCTCGCCCGTACGACTAGATTCCGACTCGTTCAGCAAGCGACTAAGTCCGGCGGCTGCCGTCAAAGGTGGTGGCGTGGTCATTGCGTTGACTAGTATAGAGTAGAGTGGCTATTGTTCGAGTCCTACACTAATATACATACGCACGATAGATTCTACAATAAGTAAACGGAAAGTGGAAGAAATGATCGTTTTGTGTTTGATTGGCTCATCTGACCTGTATCGCATTCTGATTGATATGGAATGGAGCATCTGTGTTTTCTTTACTCGTTGCCCTCTTACCTTGCTACGTCGTCGCTTCGTCTACCAACAATATTTTACTATTGATGCAGCCTTAGCAAATAAGCATCCCTTTCTCCTTGACTACATATTAAGCATAGCTCGTTGACTCTTTTCTCTTTGTTTCTATCCCGCTTGTTTCTATTCTCAATATGACAGAGGCACAGACGACGTCATCCGGACCATCTCCATCTAGTCAGTCGAAAAACGCCACTGGCGTAACACTCACTAGTCCCACTTCGCCCTACCCTGTAACTAGTGCGCGATTCACCGTTGGTAAGGTGGATGCCGGCATGGTAAGTCCAAAAGCGCTAACTATCTTTATATATAAATAATACAAGTAAGTATTAACACGCCACGCTATGCGTTATGTTCCTGTTGTAGGCCATTCTATTGACGGAAGAAAACCAGCTCATTGAATTCCCGTCATTATTGTTGCCCGCGGGTGTCGGTGCCGGTGCCGTGGTTAACATCTCGGTAAGACGCGACAAATCAGCGGAGACCGAGGAGAGACGCGAGTTCTTCGAGTTACAAGAGCAAGTGTTACGTGAATTTGGTACGGCACCACCGGAACCACCCCATCTTCAAGTACGCTCCTGTACGCAAACATCGATTACATTGTCGTGGACACCACTCGTGCTGAATGCTGCAGATTTACGCGCACTTGAAGTGTATCGCGATGGAGAACGCTGCCACCTTAACTTCCCCGCTCTCGAGTCACGCTGGGCAAAGGTGACCGGTCTCGAAGTGGATCGCGAGTATAAATTCTACTTGAGAATGCGTACCAGTGCCGGCACTTTCACCTCGAACACCGTTGAAGCCAAGACACACACACTAGAGAATCTAACGGGTATTCACGTGTCGTTTGGTCGATTCCAGAAACCTGCCACTAGTGGTAGCGGTAATACGCCGCTATCTCCACAAGCGCAGCAAGAACAACAGGATGCCATCGATGCCATTAAGGACTGCATCGATCGTATTGGCGCTCAATGGTCTGACGAGGTGTCGAGTGATACTACGCATCTACTGGCGCGGTATGTCGGTGGTGCATCATTTGACGCGGCAGTTCGTTGGAATATTCCAATTGTTAAACCAGAATGGCTCTTCGTTTGCGAGCAAAAGGGTCGACTACAACCGGCTGGCGCCTACTACCTTCGACGCTCGTCAACGAGTATTTCATCGAATAATCAAGCTGGATCGTCACCACGTTAATGTTAGCCTGATTTTGTTTATTTGTTTCTCTTGATGTAACTGGGACAAAAGCTATTCTTTTCTATGATTGTTTATTCCGTAAACACGATACTGTATTTGCTTTACAAAGAGACAAAACATAATTATCTTGAATGTCATTGCTAATGAGATAGATTGATGTATATCATTACAAGATCGAATTATTTACGATTGATGAGGATATACAACAATAACAAATAATCTACTATAGTATATGTATATGTATATGCATATGGATGTATGGATGTATATTAATAACCAAATGGAATCATGCAACTAATACCAGGTGTAAATCCGTCAATATTCTCATAATACCAATCACTAGAGAAGCAATAGAATGAATGAATAATAAACGTTAGCTACTATACTCTTCTGTTACTCTGTCTGATTGGTATACAATCATAAAACAAACAAACAAATAAGCACATTCTCAGTTTACAACATCTTACCGTGTTCGCCAACTTCTTCCGGCCAAGTAGAATGCAATAGCTAGAGCAACACCGTAAACAATAGCACGATGTGCAATTAGAGCAAATGCAAACCATGCCAATGCTTCAAAGTAGTAGTGTGGACAGGCAGCACGTAGAAACCAGCCTCGCCCCGGTATACAATAGGCTTCAGCCGCGTTGTATCGTCGAATAGGATTAGGCGGTCGAAGTGTAGCTAGTATTCTATGATGATAATGATTACCGCCCCACGCTAATAACACGAGTGGGATTGGCCAGGAAACGGCCAGGAATCGATCTTCAGCCGCAGTCGGTGGTCGATAAAGCACAGCGTACGCGCAAACTATGCTTACTATCGCATTCCCTAGACCCATCATACCTGCCATAATCGTGCTTAACTGGCCCGAGTAACTAGAATGTATATATCGCATGAATTAAATTACTATTGAATAGTGCTTGTCTTTCCTTACCGATGTATGAACAGCACTTCACCCAGCCGTTTAAGCTGATGTCCAATAAGAAATCCACCCACTACGACATCGTACGGAGAATGCCATGTGCCGTATCCCCAAAAGGCGCACACACATAGAATGAGTCCGCATAGATAAGTCGCGGTAAATGCTCGTCTTGGATGACATTGTCCGCTACTGGTCATCCAGGTGCCAAAGGCATGCTCTTGAAATTTGCTATATGGAAAATTATGCTATAAACACCGCAACCGCAATAATAAACATGTTATTTGGCCATTATAGTCTACACGTCTATCTGTTATAACAGCGTATACTTACTCGGCCGGTAGCCTCCAAATAACCGAATAACGCGCCACATAGGATAAATAGCACTGCTATTGTCCAATCTACGGTGCTTGACATAGCAAAATATTCTAGTCAAATAGAGTACGTGAACACGGTAATAATATTAATCACTAAGTACATTAGCCTCTACTATTCTATTAATCTACCTGACTTGTGTTCAACCACAGCTGCTATATATATGTACGTGTACGTGTACGTGTATAATTGCAAGCACCGCTCTTCACCTTAAGAAAATAGCGTCGAACGAAACGTAAAAGAAAACATACGAACACGCACCAGAAGAGAGGAGAATCAAAGTGTCGCTTTTTCCTAGTCGTGCAAACGTCAAGATTGGCAGTGATAATGGTGCAATGGTGTAAATCCTTACCTCTCACTCACTCACTCACTCCACAACTCATCGACGTATTTATACTTTTTTTGTTTATTTTATGATTATTATTATTTGGATATGCACTTATACAAACGAATAGCCACGCTTAGATATGGCACACTAGCTCGCGGGTGTATGTCAACGGTTAGACACGTACGACCAAGTGGCATACAAGTCTTGGGAGTACGACATTTGACAACAGAGTAAGTAGCTGCATAATAGGAACTATAGAGTTGATTCTATTCATTATAGTTTAGAACACTAAGCAAGTCAAGCAGTAGTAACAGCAGCAATAATGGATATCGTGTGTTATTCTTTGGTAGCGACCAATTTAGTCTACCGTCGTTAATGGCCTTGAACCATGCTTTTGGTAACTGAATCAATAATGGCATAGAATAGAATAGAATAGCTACTAAATCGTTTACCTTCTAGCTTCTACGGATGATACGCGTGTCAATACACTGGAAGTAGTTACACTACCAGATAGACGTACTGGTCGTGGTATGCACGTTCATTCAGGTAAAGAATTGAAATGCAGTTTATTATTATTAAATGGCCAGCACTCCTGATTGTCAATGTATATGTCAATGTATAATTCTATAGTGCCTGTCAAGGTGTATGCAGATGCATGTCAACTACCAATTCATTATCCACCACCTAAAACTCTACGTGGTTGGCCGGTAATGATAGAAAATATATGATGACTAGACATGCTTAGTATTATTGACGCTATTCCATCGTGTGCTAGGTGCCGGTGGCGAGTGATGGCAAACCATTTGACCTGGCTGTCGTAGTATCCTTTGGCTATTTCCTACCGGCTACATTGTTGCAGACATTTAAATGGGGCGGCATTAATGTGCATCCTTCACTATTGCCCAAGTAAGTCATTAGGCGTTAAGCATTATTGCAATGAACTAAACGTCATACACAGATATCGTGGTGCGGCACCAATTCAACACGCCATCATAGATGGTATTAATGAAACGGGTGTGACGGTGCAGGAATTAGATCATCATCAATTTGACGCGGGCAACATCCTGCTTTCTGAGCGTGTAGTAAGTAGTCGAGTAGGATGACGCAATATTCACTAATGCTCTCGCAGCCTATATCCTCAACAATCAGTTATAGCGAACTTGAAATAGTGCTAGCGAAGAAAGGTGCAGACATGCTATTGGAAACATTGGGTAATCTTTCCTATCTAAAAGTAACTAATACTGATAATACAAAGAGATATTGAATTCATCATGTTTAGTAATAATGATTAACCTTTATTAGAGCAATGCCGTGCGACAAGATACATCGCAAGCTACCAAGGCACCAAAGATAAAAAGAGAAATGGCCATGATCAATTGGAATGAACATGGTGCCCAATATCTCGTACGTCTTCATCGAGCAATAGGAGAAAAGGTTAGATTTCGATCATTTGCATGCGATATAGGAATGATTCATGCTAATGGCTCTTTTTGTTTGTTAATAGATTCCATTGGAAACTACTTTTCGACAGAAACATATTCAATTACGCGGTGCAATCACGGCCAGTCGACAACCACCAGTAGATGGTCATCTAACTAAGCCTGGTACGGTTGTATTCACTACAGCACCCGATGCAATATTTGTCAAATGTGCCGCGGATTGGATACAATGCACACATGTGCAAGTGGCGAACAAACGAATGATCAGCGCTAGAGATTGGATTAATGCCTATAGTCTACGTAGTGGCGAGGTTATATTTGGTATATAAACATCTTATAAATGACATTCTTAATTGGTAGATTAGTTTTGATGATAGGAGGGACTGATTACATTGAAGTATCATACCAAGTATATATACGGGCGAATACTTGTAAAATTACACTAATAGTTACGAAAAGGCGTGAGGATAAACAAGATGAACGGCAAGATTGGAGAATATATATAATGATTGTAAGAAGAATACATGTTGGTTACAATAATATGATAAAGATATAATAATAGTAATAACAAGGAAATAGATACAGATGTAGGGGATATATATATATGTTAAAATGACTGGCCTACTAATAGTTGTTGCATAGCTGTCAATAGATACTGATAAAATACTGAATTTGACATGAGTATTGCTGTCGTTGCATTACTGATAGCGATTAGTGCATCCACGATGTTCTAGCATACCAATGTCTAAACAGATATCGTAGGCAATGGCAATACAGATGGATCAATGGTAGACACTACCGGTTGTGGCACATGCGATGCATTGCTGTTCCCTCGCGAATGACTATGTCGCATACGGCGAAAGATGCGTAATCGACGTAGCAACTGTCTTGTAGATAGATTCAGTTGCGTGTCGTTCCCTTCGCTTAATCCTCGCTGATTACCGGTATGATTATGACTGTTTGTGCGTTGTAGTAACGTGCTATCCAATGGTGTCTGGGTCATTAACGGGGAGAATAACGATGTCTGTTGAATGTCCTGATAAACTGCCTATATATATATTCGCGTCAATCATCATTATTAGCAAAAGAAATGACTATATGACTAGGCCGCTTACTTTCAATGCTTGCTTGTCTAGTCCATGACCACATGGATATTCTTTACGAACAAGACGAACAAAATAACGACAGTTTAGTGTATGCTCATTTGGATTACTAGTGCTGGAGCTAAAGGAGCGTGTTAAGAAACTAGGCAATCGGAAAACCTACAATAGCACAATCAGCCAATCAGCCAATCAGCCAATCTACAAAGGCGATCAAGCAACTCACCTGGCTAATGTAGGATGTTGGTTGTACATGCGTAGTAATGTGATGTATGGTGGTTGCAGTGTTGTTATTGTTATTGCTATTGTTATTATTCATCAATAGACCATGGTGCTCACGATCAATAAATAGAAAGGTCCAGATAAGCGGATGAATAAAGTCGAGTGGATCAATAGGATAAAAAGCTGTTCTCCATACATTAACGATTTGTTACTATACTAGTTGTGGTTTACTTTGATGACAACTCACCTGTTACAACATCCGGATTACACATGACATAGTCAGATCCCAGCTTTGAGACCATACGACGAAAGGTTGCATCATGCGCAGATGGACGTGGCATACCATTGATACAAGTTCTATAGGATTATTTAGTATATATCAATAGTACGTGGAATGTGGAAATAACGTGTGCACTACCTACCTGAGTGATTCCAGGATAGACATGCCTGCATAGGGGAAGCGACGACGTAGATTAGCCAGTGCAGTCTTTGCCGAATCATACCATAGACGACAGGTTAGCTGAGCTACGCGAATATCCTTTGGACGATGGAGACGGGAAAGAATGGCCACCACTATTTCAACTGGCAATCGTTGAGCTTTATCCGATTGTCTAGTCTTTGACGACAACGGTGTATTGGCAGCAATGACGGATGTATTCAGTGTTGGTGTTATGTCCATTAAACCACTCATTGAGTAGTCGGCATTACGAGAAGCGGATAAATAAGTATGAGTTTGCTTAGCTGCCACTCTACCGGTTTCACGTTGTATATCCGCTCGTTTTTTACTACGTCTATGACCTGACTTGTGTCCTCCTAATCGACGTGTACAACCAAGTCCAAGCCTTAAGAAACAATGTGGCACGAGTCTCCTCACATAAGGAGAAGTCGGTTTGGTTTGGCCAAGCCTTGGTTGCCGAGAACGGCGATACAATCTTCTAGATGTATTCTTCGCTATTCTTACACTGTTGTTGTTATTGCTACTACTATTTGTTCGTTTGCTAGTTCTATCGGTGGATAGCTGATATCCTTTTGACAATGATCGTGTTGAATTAAGTATTAATGTGACTGATTGTGATCCAGTAACCAATTGATGCAACGCAGCATGCGATGCATTCTCATCCATTTGATTCGTTGATTGACGTAATGCTAGTGCAAACTCTACAAATCCATTGACCTTATTACTATTATTGTTGTTATTGTTGTTATTACTAGACGTGGCACCATGAACCGAGGAAGCACCACAACCAAACAAGCCAAGTGTCGATAAACGACGTAGAATATGGTTGGTCCGTGTCACACCGCAAGCTATCGAGGACTGTCGTCCATTCATGGCCTGAATATAACAAAGGAGTGTTCAAGTTTATCGGTATAGCGGAAGAAATAGGCCAACATAGAATAACATAAAAGACGGAAGGCAAGCAAGCAACGACGGCTATGAGACATATACGAAGAAAAGACCGACAATCAAGTGAGATAGAAGGTAAAGAGGAAAGCGAAAGAGATGAATTGACTACTATTCGATGGGACCAATGATTTAAAAGAAGGCGAGCATAGGAAAAGGTCTGCATATCCATCGTTGTAGTGGATACCACACCGTATTCACGACGATACTAGTTTGTGAAGAGTCAAGCCAAATAATAAGAATAAGAAAAGGGCTGATCATACACTGTGTGTGCCTTTGCACTATCCTCCTTTTCGTAAAAAATAACCTGTGACAAGGTTTGACCGTTTCTTAATGGCATAATTAAGGACAAACATAACAGTGGCAGTAGTAGTAGTAATAGTAGTAATAGTAGCAATAGTAGCATGAAATACATGCCAATGGACAATACACTGTTGTCTATGCCAATATACAATGGCAGTATTACATCTTTATACACCTTGATAGGCACATACGTCTATATAGGAGTGTTGATGTATTAATAGTGGTTATGCGATGAATTGATAGCTTCACTTGAGATTAAGCTTATCCGTTTCTATTTCTACACTGATGGACCAGACAATCTTCGTTACGCTAATGGTTTTAGGGAACTTTGCATTTGTCGCTGGTGTTGCCATATGTGTCTGTCGTAACGGACAGGACAGTCGTGATGGCTCATTAACATCGAGTGATGCCGTTAGCAATTACGCGATCTATTTCCGTAATGATTCCTTTCATATAAATGTTGATGTGCACGACCACCAGTCATCGGTTAACACGAATGACAGTGTACATCGTATGGTCTAGTCATATTCCATCAGTAATACATCAATTAAATGACATCCACTCTAATGATCGATCATAATAATATGCTATACCAAATTGAATAAACAATACAAGCACGTATTTATTAGCAAGAACAAAAGCTAAAGACTAACAGCGCTAATCGGAAGAAGAAGACATGTAGCTTAGTAGTACATCAACAACCTTCTTGATTATATGAGTGAACTTATTTTATAGACTACACGTGTAATAATTACACAAATGGAAGTTGCTACTGAGTTACAACCACCCTTATCCCCTCAAATCAATGAGGATTGGCTATGGGTAGTAGTAATAGTTGTGTAGGGCCTACATTTCGTCAAACAAAAAGATGGTCGGTGAGCACACCACCTCGACTGAGTAAATGGATCACTACTATTCCTTTAATTCATTCCATATTCCACCTAGTTATATCAACATGACTGAGATTAGCACTTACGTGATAGGATTCCTAGTTGTGGCTGCGCCAGCTGTGCTTGCCTATTTGCATTCCCAAAAATACATAGGGAAGGCTACTAGCGGCACTGCTAGTAATCCGAATATCGTGGCTCAAACCAGTTCATATGAGAAGCAACTACTAGAAGAAGAAGCGCGTGATGCGAATCGTAAACAGCGAAAGAAGGCGAAGAAGACCACGTCCACCGCTGCACCACGTACAGCAAAGAAGGAGACGATTGCGGCAAATGAAAGCGATTACGGATCGGAATCCGAAGTGGCAGCAGTTACAGTAGCAGCAGCCAATCCATTTGCACTACTTGAAGAAGAGGAGGCAAAGAAGGCGCAGAAGAGTCAAAAGAAGGACAAGAAGAAGAAGAACAAGAACAAGAACAAGAAGGATAAGGCGGAAGAAGAGCAAGTAGAAGAGAAACAGAAGGAAGAGAAGCAGAAGCAGAAGGAAGACGAGAAGAAGCAGAAGGAAGAAAAGAAAGAGCAGAAGAAGGAGGACAAGAAGGACAAGAAGGAGGACAAGAAGAAGGAAAAGGAAGACAAGAAGGAAAAGAAGAAAGAGGAGAAGAAAGTCAAGGAACTGAAGGACGAGTCGGATGACGACAAGAAGAAGAAGGAAAAGAAAGACAAGAAGGAAAAGAAGAAGGATAAGAAGAAGGACAAGAGTGGTTCAGAGAGTGATAGTAGCAGCTCATCGTCTTCATCGTCGTCTTCGTCATCATCTTCCTCGTCTTCATCATCATCATCAGGCTCAGATGGCGCGATTAAGAACTTATTGCGTGATCAAGTGAAGCAGTTGGAGAAGGAACTCAAGCATGAACGCGTCATTACCGCACAATCCATGGAATTGGCTGCAATGAATGCTGAGCTGATGAAAAAGATTGTCGAGTTGGAGCAGGCCTCGGAACTCTCGCAGAACAAGGAAGCCAGTCGTGTCGTTGTCGATGAGGAGCAACAAGCTGCGTTGGAACGACGTCTCGACACGGCCAACGAGAAGACTGAGGTGCTCGCCTATAGCAATCGATTCTTGTTCGCGCAGTTGAGTCAAGCGCAAACCATTGAACGTGCGTTGAAGGAGGCTCGCGTGGAGATTAAGCAACTACGCTATGAGTTGGCTCAAGCTCGTGGTGAGGACCCACCGACCATCTCTAGTGAATCCGAGTCGGAATGGGAGCCCATTCAGATCCCTACCATTTCATCGGAAACTGCTGCATTAACGGCTGCCGTGCAGGAAGAGGAAGAGAAGTCAACATCGGCTCCAGCACCATCCACCGCTCAAGATACTACTGCCAACAACAACAATAATAATGGTGGTGGCGAGGGCAGCAGTAAGAACAAGAAGAAGAAGCAGCGTAAAAACAAAAAAGCCTAGATATCTTTACGATCTTTTATATTATGTTATGGCTTCTTCCTACTAGTCATTCCATTGCATAAATCATCACATGAAATCAACATGCTGCTAATAGTTGACGCAATAAATTGATTTATTTCTATTAGAGTCATTACTCATTGCTCATTGCTCATTAATTGAATGATGACATGTTTACAGTTACTTGCACAAGTGCTTGAATGCTCTTCACTTTTATTGTAATGTTTAATGTAAGTAAAATTATGTTAAGTCACAATGTAGAAACAACTATCTATGAACTGTCTATCTAGTCTTCGTCATCCGCTTCTTTTGCCATTACTTTGCGCCATTCAGCTTTCTTCTTCTCTGATGCTTTCGTTTGAATAGTACGATACACTGTGCGTACCTCGGTTATCTCTTCTTCCGTAATACCTAGAGTGGCGGCATGTCGTTTTGCACGACTTGTACGCACCTTCTGCTTCCACTTCTCTTCACCCGGTAACAAGTCGCGCTGCACTGCCTTATAGATGGGTATGCCCATAACATCATTCTTGAACATTGGATTGATTTTCATTGCTCCTTGTTCAAGTTTCATATCAGCTTCTGATAGTATAGGCGGTGCTCTAATTCTTCTATTGCTGTAGCTAGCTTGTTAGTATTATTCTTATTCGAATGACTAGTGGATGATCTACCTTCTGGCTCTATCATAGTCGAAGGCCTCGTTGGAGTCATGTCCCTCGTTTGTTTCTCGTGCTTCCTGTCGACGCTTATCCATTATACCGTCGACATACTGTTTACGCTGTTCAGCTCGTTTCTTCTCCTGTCTCTCGGCAACTTCCGGAGTTGGCACAAATTTAGAATGAAGAATTCGGCGTACTGCTTCAAAGGAGATATTAAACTGTGCTGAGAGTGCTTTAATATCATACTTGTCTGGAAACTAAGAGGATAGTCACATTAATCATCTCTAACCTATAGGTATATCATCGACACTACTCGTGACTATTCCTACTTACTTGTTGATTGAGCATACGCATTTGCTCCATCGTTGATCGTGCAACTCGTTTCTCTGGACGCCACGGACCAAACTTGGTCATTTTATCCTCTTCTAAACGTCGCTTCCATCCACTTAGCTCGCTTAACTTTGCCTTCTCTAGTGGTGACAAGCCCTTTTTCTTAGCAAAATTTGGACGTTTGGACGTGCCCTCAGAAGAGTCTGTCGAGAATGTCGACGTTTGCACATAACTCATAATAATTCTACCGTCAATTACTGTCCTCGTCTGTGACAATACAAATAGATCCTTCCAGGCATTCTTATAACGTAGTGCCACTTGATTACGACATAGATTGAAGAGTGTCATCGTTAACTCGTTGGTCAGTAATTAGAATACGATCAGTGAAAGAGTGAGTGAGTGTCAATTTTATTATACAGCTCAAATAAAATAAAATAAAAAATCGATTCATTTCATCATGTGATGAACTCGTATGATTGAGCGTGTTTTTATCGTGTTATTTTATTTATTACACTCGTTTTTTTGACGCGCAACTCGCACTTCGTTTTCCTCCTCCTTTGTCACTATGGGCCGTCTACTCTGCCTTGAAGTTGAAAACTTTAAATCTTACTGCGGCCAGCAGATCATTGGTCCATTTGATACGTTCACTTCTATCATTGGACCTAATGGCGCAGGTAAATCCAATTTAATGGATGCTATTAGCTTTGTGCTAGGTGTCAAGTCGGCTCAGCTACGTTCAACGCAACTACGCGACCTTATCTATCGTGGACCAAGTACCGACGCAAATCGCTCGAGAAGAAGCGCGCCTACCGAGACAGCCAAACGTGCCGCGGTAACTGCTATCTACGTGGACAACGAAGGAAAGGAGATACGCTTGACACGAAGGTAATGGTTACAACAACGAAGCAGTGCTATGCTACAGCGGATCCTTTCTTTCTTTCTCTTTTAACTTTGTCACTCTGTTACAGTGTTACGCATACAGGCAGTAGTGAATATCAGAAGGATGGTCAGGTGTTAACGTACGCGGAATATGTCAAGTATCTAGAAGAGCAGAATGTCCTTGTAAAGGCTCGTAACTTTCTAGTATTCCAAGTAAGTAGGCATAGTCTATATGCATGCATACATTGTTACTAATACAGGCACAACTCATCAAGGGAGATGTCGAGTCCATTGCTTCGCAATCACCTAAAGATCTCACTCAGTTAATTGAACAAATCAGCGGGTAAGCTGGATGATTGGTTGCTCGTTCTTATTCAGTGATACTCATCCTGCCTCCTAGTTCTTATGAATTAGCCGAGGAATATGAGCAATTAAAGGTGCAACAAGCTCGAGCAACCGAGAATTCCACGGATAATTTCAACAAGAAGCGTGAGATTGCCGCTGAAATGAAACAGTTCCGCGAGCAACATGCAGAGACTAAGCGGTATGACCAGCTAAAGAAGCAGGAAGTAAGTCGATGCAATAGGATATGTGTGTGGTGCAATCAACACTAATCATTAACGAGTGTAGGAACAAACCAATATTACACGAGCTTTATGGAAGTTATTTCATATCGAACGACAATTTGTGGAGCTAGAAGCGAATATGGAGAATCTTAATGTTGTTCTGTCCGAGAAACAACAGGAAAAGGTACGAGATTGCGATGATATTACAGTATAGTGTATGCTTACATAGTATGATGATGATGATGATCATGACTAGAATGATGCAGACATGGAATATGCGGCAGCTCGTCGATTCAAGGCACAAATACAAAAGCAGATTCTACAAGCGGAACAGCGAATTCGCCATTTGAAGAAGAGTAAAGAAGAGAGCGTAGGCTACGAGTGAAAGAAAGATGAACAACTATCGCTAACTATTGATGCTAGAAACCGGCCTTGCTTAAAATGGAGGAGACCATTCGTCATTTACAACAAAAGATCCTACAACTTCAGGGAACACTCGCTAAGTTGACACATCAACGTGAAGCGCAGGTAGAGTTATTAGTAGCATTGATAGATGTATATATGTGCATTCCATTTACATTAGTATTGATTAGCAACGGATTGTTAATACGTTAAATATGGATTTGCAACATGTTACAAGTGCAGCAGAGTCATTTGAAGGTAATGCTTATTTCTTCTATTCAAGATTAAATAACTACAAAGACTGATGAACAATTATTACAGCACATGTGAAAGAGCAAACGAGCAAGACTGATCTAGTATTGAATGATGAACAAGTGAGAACCTACAAGGAAATGTAAGTGAGAATAGCGTGGCATAGTAAGACACGATCATTGATGATAAGGATACGCACTTTAGTAAGGGTCAATGTGATGTAAAGACCGTTCGAGAACAGGAGCAGATTACCACGCTAAAACATCAAAGAATGGCGGATCAAGAAGCATTGACACGCTTAGAGGAGAAAGAGAAGACAATACGTAACTCGTGGACGAAACTAACTGATGAAGAGAAACTACTGACAGAACAGCGCAATCAGGTAAATAATGAAGATCGATATTGGTTATTTGCAAAGCAGGACTAATTACTATAATGCGTGTACTAGTTTAACGACCAATTGACGCAACTATCACACAATTACAATGCTGCCAAATCAGAAATAGAAGCTGCCAATGCTGAGAAAGAACGAATCACGCAAGTATATGATGACTAATTACTAGATTTGATTCATACTAATAGTTGAGTAGAATCAAAGAATTGGAAATCAATGAAAAGTTGAATAATGTACTACAACGATTAATGCAAGCGTCAATGGCCAAGCGAGCCACAGAACGTGAGAAGCGCTTCCTTGATGCTATCCGCGATATGAAGCGTATCTATCCAGGTGAAATTGAATAAGGAAGCACAAGTAAGAATAGTCACTAATGCATTATGACAGGTGTGTATGGTCGTGTTCTCGATTTATGCAAACCAAGTCAAAGAAAGTATGATGTTGCCGTATCTGTGGCACTCGGCAAGAATATGGAAGCAATCATTGTGGATAAACAGTCGACAGCCATGGAATGCATACAGGTAAATGACCATCAACTTGTGAACATGACATGATGATATTGACACTAGCAATGACATCTATTCAGTATATGCGAGAGCAACGTATTGGACAAGCGACCTTCTTGCCATTAGACACGCTAACTACGCCGATCATTGGTGAACATTTACGCTCTCTTGGATCGGGTATACGTTTGCTTATTGACGTTATACAATATCCTTTATGCATACTATCAATGACACCATACATGGTATACATGATATATATATATATACTGAGTGTTATTTAACTTGACTTGCATTATACATATGAACCAGTATTGGAGCGTGCGATGCAATATGTTTGCAGTAACAATATTGTTTGTGACACCATTGCTATAGCTCGTCGTATCAGTTACGAGGATGGCATTCCTGTAAAAGGTATATCATACAGTAATTCATTTGATGATGATTGACTAACATACCAGTATAGTTATTACACTTGATGGTACGGTAATTCATAAAAGTGGTTTGATTACAGGTGGCAAAGCTGGTATAGCATCTGCTGCTCGTCGATGGGAGGAACGTGAAGTTGAAGGTAAGTAATAGTAGCGGTAGTAGTAGTAGCACTAACAATCGTACACATTGTATAGCTATGAAGAAAGCACGCGATTCATTAATGACACAATTGAAGACATTGGCCCAGGAGAAGCGACAGATTATTGCGGATACACAGCTTCAAACCAAACTATCTGGACTAGAAACGAATCTGGCCTATACACGAGAAGAGCTGGTACGTGTATAATCAAATATAGAGTAATATGACAAGTATTAACATAGAAATGTAGAGTGCAATTGCGCGTAAATTAGCTGCAGTTCAACAGCAAGCAGTTAATGCACAGAATGAACTGGATCAGATCAGACCACGCATTACTCAGGTTAGTGCAATAGATAAATAGATAGATAGCATGGACTAACAGCATCAATCATAGATGCAAACAGTGATTGAGACATTGAATGAGCGTATTGGTCAAAAGGAACGAGAAATCCATTTGATTGAGGATGAACTATTTAGTGAATTCTGTCATAATGCCGGTCTAGCAAATATACGCGACTACGAACAAGGACAACTACAGATCGTACAGCAGAATGAAGAGAAGCGACTTCAATTCACAGTGCAACACTCCAAGCTAAATACTCAGTAAGTATATTGTTGTATGGTCAATGATAACTAATACAATACAATATGAATAAATAGGCTAGCTTTCGAGAATCAACAGCTGAGTGAGTTAAACTCGCGTGTTGCTTATACGGAAAGATTGCTTGGTGAAGAGATGCATCAACTCGAGACGAATCAGAATGATATGCAGATTATAAAGCAGGGCGAGGTTGACGGCACACAGGGATTGCAACAGATTGAAGAGGAGATAAAACAACTACGCGAGCAACTAATAACACACAACGATACGGTAACTCATCATCGACATCAAGTGAGCAAGTTGGTCGAACTAGTAGATGAAACGACCAAATCAATAGTAGAAAAGGTAGCTAGCATTAGTGTTGCAGTTGTTGAATGTACAAGTAACCATTCATTCCATTTCAGGAATCAGATCTAGAGAAACTTGGATCGGATAGATTGCTCATCCTACGTCGTTGTCGACTTGATGGTGTGAAACTTCCATTATTACGCGGATCATTGGATGACGTGCCAATGGAAAACAATGAGGTAACGTAATTATTATGAGCATATTGTAGTAGGAAGTAACATGGATATAACTATGAGAATAGACAAACAATAATTTTGGAATGGAAGCCATGGATGTAGACGATATGGATACCGGAGAGATTAGTCAAACATCATCGCTTGCTCTTACTCGATCACACGAATGGCCGATTGAATTGGATTTTGGCATACTAGATGAACGAGCACGCGAACATAGAGATGAGACATTCGGTCAACGGTATGATCGACGATTAGCAGAGCTAGCCTCGGAAATCGAGAATATTGCTCCAAATCTACGCGTACTTGATCGGTAAGCAATGATGTGATCAATATGACAATGATTAGAATGACTAACCAGTCCATTAGTTTGGATAATGCAGAGAATCGATACAGAACAGTGGAGCGAGACTTTGAACAAGCACGTCGTAATGCCGAAGAAGCTCAAACACTATTCAAACAAGTAAAACAAGAACGGTAAGTTATTGAGTATTTTAATGGAGTATGAGTATAATGCCATGCATCATCATTCTAGCTATCGTCGTTTTATGGAGGCATTTGGACATATTGAAGCAAAGATTGATCAAATCTACAAGGATCTCACCAAGAACAGATCATTCCCTCTAGGCGGTACTGCTTATTTGAGCGTAGAGAACACCGAAGTAAGTAACATGCTTCTTTTCTTCTTAATGAGCTTGATAGACTAATAGTTAATCATTATTGACAGGAACCCTACCTTGAAGGTATTCGCTATCATGCCATGCCACCGATGAAACGATTCCGCGACATGGAACAACTATCGGGTGGTGAGAAGACCGTGGCAGCATTCGCTCTACTACTAGCTATTCATAGGTAAGCATCATAAGTAAATAGATAGATAGATATGGTTGTTTATTCATTACTATGACACACACACTAGTTATCGACCAGCACCCTTTTTCGTTATGGATGAAGTGGACGCAGCACTAGACAATGCCAATGTCGCCCGTATTGCCTCCTACATTAACGAACAATGTTTAAGGGAACAAGCACAATTTATTGTTATCTCCTTGAAGAATTCACTATATGAATGTGCTCAATCATTGGTCGGTGTCTATCGCGATCAAACGGCCAGTAGTAGTCGTGTGCTTACACTCAAGGCAAGTATGCTAGTGTAGATGGCTATAATAGTAAGATGATGATGAATGTTAGACTAACTTGATTATCCTGTTTATTACAGTTAACCGATTACCAAGCCTGAATGACTTGCTTTTATTAAATGTTTATGTTTTATCAACTTACTGCACAGATTAATAACTGTCTATTTCTCTTTTCTTCTTTCGTTTATCTACTGATGAGGATGAGGATGAGGATGAGTGTGGTCGTGCAAACTCTCCCTTTAACCATTGTACTAGACGATTTGGTCGTTTACTAGTGGTTGTGGTTCTTGTGGTTCTTGTTGTGCGTTTCCTATACGATGATGATGATACTTTATAATGCTTACAGGTCACTCTCTTATGCTTGCTCTTTGACAAACAAGTTAGTCCAACCCATATCACAAGCAAGAGAATCGACAATAACAAGACGATAACAAAGTCTGACATGTTAAGAAGAACGAGAACAAAACGATGATGATGATGATGATGATGATAGTGTAAACGAATACCGCAATTGTACCAGTATATATGTTTGACTAGCTAGTAGATCAATAGTCATATCATTTATTTATTTATTTATTACAGAATAAGCATGAGCATCTTATTCATGTAAAATGGATGTAATACAAGCTATTCACATTACTGTCTCTTCAATCTCAATGGCGAATGTCATCAAGCAGATATGGCTGTACTATAAATAGATGGTAGAAAGTTGGATAGACCAAAGGACATTGGTGTCACCCTAGCATGCTTCTTTGTTTCCTTGTCGCCTCTTGTCCTCGTTGCCGTTGTCGTCGTATTCATCCTTTCTCTAAAGCATACGCCATCACATTCTCAGCTAACTGAACACTCTTTCCTGCATATAACCGATTGTCAGTTATTGTATAGCATTCTGAGCATTTCTCTGCATTATTATCACTATAGTCTACCTCCACTACACTCTAGTTGTGAATCCCTTAACAAACGGTGACATGTTTCACTATCAGCCACAGCGACAGCTTATTATTCTACAGTGGATATTACTATTCATTATTGGTCTATCCATTGCCATTAGTGCTAAAGAACAAGCAGAAGGTGAAGGTAGAGTCTTTAATAGTTTCCTGACACCTAAACTAGCCGCGAATAAAACACCCACCAAACTACCGGGTGAGCAACTATTATTGTTGACAGAATCTGGTATCGATGTCAATAGCGGTAAAATCTATCCGAATCTCACAGTAATGGATGTATTGAACGATATTAAGAACATTTCCTTCTTTCGTGAATTAGTTCACTCGGTGCCTGTATTTGAAAAGGCATTTCGTACACAGACACAACGACATATTGTAAGTGGACACTCTAACCCGTTACTACTACTACTACTACTACTAATGAGAATGATAATAATATTAGGTATTCGCGCCTAGTAATGATAACTTTATTTTAGTAGATGGATGGAAAGATCACGCCAATACCACTGATGGTCAGGCACAACTACGCTACACGTTAGGCTATCATGTTATTCAATTTGGTCTTGATCTTGGTGCATTCCCTGCACTTCAACCATGGCCATTACCTACTGTTGCTTACTCGAAAGAGAAGCGTGTCAAGTCGATTTTATTTTATATTCACAAAAAGGATGCGCAAATCAATTGTGCCACCATTATATCACAAATGATCAACGTGGGTAATGGTGCAGTAGTGGTGCTTGATCGACCTTTAGATCCATGGTTAGAGGCACCGGCTGTTAATGCATTCGTGAATAACGGGACAGGAATAAGTTGCAAATCACTCGATAGTAAGGCAAAGTTGGATTTTACGCCATCATCGTAGTATTGTTTATTCGTGTGTGCACCTTTTTGTTTATTAAAATCACTACTCGCGTTTACTCTATATTGAATGGTGTGTGTTTATCGTTTATACTCTACATAAGTTATCTCGATAGTCAAGAACATAGAAGGTCTTTACTTGCTTCTGATTGTCTTTGTTTACCTGTCAAATAGACATCCTTATGTCAAATGTGATCATGATTGATGTCAATAGATTAGTACTAAAATGGAAATGTTAAATGGTAAACGGTAAACAAAGAGTCGAGTTTTTTTTACTGGTAGGCTGAAACTTCCCCTCCCCCTTAATTTGTTTGTCTTTTGTTTGTCCATTTACTTTTATCGAAAGGCCGATACATTACGCGGGCATGCAGCAAGTCTCAGCCAACACCGCCAGTATTCATTGACGTAAACACCGCCTACTATTCAAGTGATGACAAACGAGACAACAAAATCTACAATAACTACAATAAGTAAACGTTGAACCCTATCTCTTTATTCATTACAAGACAGACAAAAAGTGTACGCGGTCTATTGGTAAAATAACAGCGTATCTGTTTAATTAGTAAGTGGATAACAATACAAGGAATATGAGTTGCTAACCCTATGAAATAGAGTGTCATATTAGCGTATCACTCCATTGTAAAGTCAGAATGGTAAGTCAATTGTAGTGTAAATCGAGTAACGCTAAACGATATCCATGATAGAGTTTTGTTTCTAAAGATGGCTCAGAATATTATCTGGAGAATGCTTGTATTGCTCCCGTGCTTACAGCCACAGCCACAGCTACAGCATCTGAACAATTGCGTGATACTGCCAATGTCATCAAAGATAAACCCTCCAATGATGCAAACAGCAATAGCAACACTGATATTGACAAATCCATATTGTTAACACCATTAACCTCGATTAAACAAGAGCAGCAATTGTTTCATGAGTGTAAACAGAAACAAGAATCTGATGAAGTGGTGGCAATACCTACAACGAAGCCAATTGTGAATCAGCATCAGCATCAACAACGACAGGACATCAATGAAGTCAAACGAACAGATGCCGTGAAGAGCACAGAACAAATCAAATTATCTAAATTAGAGGTAATAAGAAATGATTACGTCACATAAGCTGATCTAACTCGATATTCATTTAATGACAGGGTATGAAGCAGATATTAACTCAGAAACGGAATCAAGCTCAGAATACAAATACAAAGATTATTGATTACGCGTTAGAGGTGAGTAGCAATGCTCTATAGTCAATCGACTAGTCAACTGACATCACTATTATTACAAATGAACATGGATAGTCGGAAGAGATGAAGCGATTATGGATGGTGTTGAAATCATTGAGCTCAAGTATACCGATGCATGAACTAGACAAGAATTTCCTAGAAGATTTGTCGTTAGAATCGATGCAGAAACATATGACTACTATACATAGATTACTAAATGATCTACGTATACAACAAACGGAGCGTAGTGCAAAAGAGAACATCCAAGTCCACCATCAGCATCGAGTGTTACGTCAGTTAAAGGATAAACACGAGCAATTGCATAACGAGTTAAGGTGAGTAATTACACATGATTAACATTATGTATGGAGACTAATTGATTAATGACATGGTATATGTGTATGTATACAGCGAGTTACAAATGAAGAATAATGAAGCGTCACAAATGACCAAAGAGATGTTATCCGAATTGAAGGTAATATAGAATGGGTGTCGACACTTGTTATTATAAGCATTACTGATACATCAATCATTATCATATAGAAATATCATCATCAAACATTTCATTATACAAAGCTAAAGAACAAAGAGATCAAGATGCTTGTCGAGCGACGTGATCAACTCAAGGTTGAACTAGCCTATCGTAGATGGAATCTTGATCACTTGACAATACCCACAGATGATCATGGCATGCTAGATGCACAAGCAATGGAGGATGTCATCTACGGATCACCTGCCCCATCTATTGACACGATGATCGTAGAGATTGATGAGGAAGACGAGAAATATCTACTTACTACGGCAAAGGATGATGTGAAATGTGACATTATAGACGGGTCAACACTGCAATCTACGAGAGATGGTCACCACCACAATAATAATGAGAGTGAACATGATGGAACATCAACGGCAAACAAGTCTAGTAAACAGAAGAAGATCAAACTAAGATCTACTTCATTTATTGATGATGATGACGAAGATGATGATGATGGACATGCAGCATCAACATGGATTGAACAACAATTAAAAACGATCATGTCAGGAGAAAGTGGCAAGCTCGATCTGCAGAAACCACCGATACAATCCAATGAGGCTATCATTCAAAAGAGTATGATGACGCTAAAGAGAATGTTAAACTCTAATTAACACTTTGTAGAGTCTTACATTTGTAATAAATAGTATGAGTTGTGTGTGTGTGTTTTTTGCAAATAAACATCTACTATCATGTAATCATAGCGATTAGGAATAGAATAGTTTTATTATTACTATGATGCTGTTGAATAGTCATCTTCATTATTTGGAATGACATGAACACTACTATCAAGCTAGACCTATTCATTAGTTAACTAGTAAGTATCATTGTTGATTGACTACTATACTTGACGTAGTCTAGCAAGTCGTTCTGTTAATTCATCAGCACGCTCCTTCTCTTTCTCTTCTTCCAAATGAGTTGCTGGTATCACTGCCTCGCCCAACTCGTGTTTCAACTCGAGACCGGCTTCATCCGCTACTTGTTGCAGTAGTGTGTCCACTTCTCCCTGTGGTGTCGTTTGCGCCGTAGATCCCACCATGGCACCCTCCATATACTGAGTCTGCACGTCAATATCCTCGAATTGATCCTCGAACTTGTCCATAATCATGGATATCTAACCGTTCAATAAGTATCATCGCTGTTGTCAACAGTATAACTATAGAGCAAATACCTTTTCCAGATTCATCGTCTCCAATGCTTTATCCATACCCTTGACGACACCAGCCATAGAGGTGGATACTTGCCGCATAGTAACCGCAGTCTGTACACGACTAGTTACTGCATCTACACGCGAGGATAGCTTTAGTAAATTCAATGCTTCATTCTTTTTACGGATGGCATTGGCGCGTAAATACGAGCACCATCCATATTGCCTTGTTGAATAGCCTAGGTAATAGTTTAATTATCACGGTTGTTCCACTGAATAACACTCTATACTACTGCAACAGTGGTATTCTATGCTTGATGCCACCTCGTACCTTTTTTACTTTACGCTTCTCCGCTTCTTCTTCTTTCTGACATCGCTTCGATTGTCGTTGAAGTGTTTTTGTAGTAAACTATACGAGTAATTAGGAACACACACGCTATGTTATAGATAGAATGGGATTACTTACCTTTAGCTGGAATAAACTTTCTATAACAGTATGATATAGTTAAGGATAGACGAGTGCAGCTATACAGATATAGTTTACATAAAGGATACTCTCCATGATGAATACAACTACTATGTGAGTAAATGCAAGAGGTAAAAGATGAGCAATCGGTCCTCGTGACAGCAACGGCAACCATGAAAATAACAATAAAAACATTCATGAACGTCACACACACACATGATTTCATCATTCTATGGAATGGTACATTACTGCCACTCGTAATATATACGCTATACACATCAATGAATTGTAATGAACATACAATAAAGCAAGATAATAGTAAGTATGTCAACAGCTAATCTTAGTCAGCTAATGACATGGTTTATTCCTGACTGGATGCAATAGCGTCTTCTAGCAATAATCATTGAATGAGAAGGAACGAATTTGCGACCACTTCCTTCGTAGAATTTACTATTGAACTCGACCCTAAATGTAGATGCTCATTAGCAAGTGTATTATTGCTACATTACATGTTAGACGTAGACTTACCAATGAAGACGAAGTGCGTGTAAAAAGGCAGACAATCCTTCCATAACGATAAGGATACCGACACTAGTACAGAACCAGAATGCAAATGCTATCACTAGAGCAATGATACGCGCTGTGCCTGTCATGTAGAAACAGGGAGCAAGTGCCATATCCCAGAGTACAGCTGACAATTCTGTTGACGTATATATATATATTAGCATTATATAGGCAGCTAGATATGATTATTACTTACGTGCATGTGCCAAACTCAATGCCCATAAACGTAGATAGGATGCAGTGTTGGAAATGGAATTGAGACAGAATTCAATAGTATGAATCGATTGATGAATCATTAGATCACCAAATGTATGTTCCTATAGTAAGTAGTATATTAGTACATGGTGATCATTCATTACTAATAGTTGTTGGTATACTTACCTCATGATGTCCATCTTCATCAGCATCATCACCTACATGGCTCGTTGCTTCGTGAGCACCATTAGCCGATACAGCACTAGCATCATCTTGGTGTGTCATGCGGGGTATGAGGTGTAGCAGCTGGTACAGTGTCATAGCCAGCATTTCGAGTTCGATCGAGTTCGGCCTTCATTAGCAATGGCTTGGCCAATAACATCCAGGGCACACACACGAGAGCGGTGAGTAGTAGGATGACTTGAACGGCAGCCTGACCTGTAAACAGTTGTTCCTCGGGCTTAACTGTTCCCGGTTGCAGGAACATAAAGATGAGCATGTTGAGTAGGCTAGGTGCTTGTCCGCGAAGTGGTACACCATGTTCATCGGTGGCATACCAGTCGACCGACCACTTGTAGACGATGCACAATGATAGGTAGCCAAAGATACTTTGCATAAATAGCATTTGAGGCACGAATTCCGCCCAAATGTTGACGGGCTTCTTAAAGTGCAAATGATTACAGATGGTGAGTACAATACCAAATGACATTTGTAGTACCCAAATAGAATCGACATCTTCATCTTGTAACTGTTGGTGAATAGCAATGCATTATCTGAACCATGCCATGCCTATGGAATGGAATAGACGTATTAGTGTTTATCACAGCATATTAATAATGGGCCATTTCACTTACGGGATCAACACCAACGGGATAGATGCCCACACTGACTGCCTCGGCTGTTTGATTCGCCTTGACATTTTGCCATTCCCAGCCTGATTGCCAGAAATGCATGGGTCGAGAGAAGATGTCGTTGTAGATGAGGCCGGTGTACATGGAGAACAGACCCATCAACAACACGATATATCGGCCATGATAGATCATACCAAACAACTATACGGCAGAGGAATACATACATTATGGTTAAATGCTAATAAGAAGTAGCCACTATCGTCATTACTTACCTCATCATTTGCTAAATGACTAAGCTTGCGTTCCTTCCAGCATACCCAAGCGGCAAACGCCGCCATAATAGCACCGTGTCCCAAATCGCCAAACATCAGCGCGAATAAAAAGGGAAATGAGATCACCGTAAATAGACCGGGATTGACCTCACCATACCGAGCAATACCGTAAGCGTCCACGATACTCTGGAATCCTTCGGTAAACCTGTTGGTACGATGATAAGTCGGTGGCTCCTTATTTGTCGTCAACACATGAACGATAGAATGGTTCTCGATATTTCCGTTGTCGCGTGCTATCTGAAGAGCACGTCTGATATCCGGTAATCGATTGGTAGCGGACCATCCTTCGGCAATAAGACATTTGCTGTTAACGTCATAATTAAATAGATTCATGGTGTGGTAGACGGCCTTTTCTTTTTTAACGATCGTCATCCAGGTGTTGAGATTACGGGCCACGGCGCTCAACTCGTTTGCTCGTGTGCTTTCCGTAGACGACAACACCTATTCAGATTGATACATATATATGCAAGTAACTAGTTAGTATACACATTATCGAGGAGAAAAGAAATCATCTACTTACCGACACTACTTCGGCTAGTCGATTTCGCACATTCAATGCATGATCACGACGCATATCGGCATTGGCGTCAATGTGGTAGATGGTGCCACCCAAAGACTCGGCAATCTTACGGATCTTCTTCATGATCTCTGCACCATGAGCGAAAATGCCAAACACGTCCTTCTGTACCAGTTCCTCGGTAACTGGATCGACAATGGGCTCGTCAATCTCCACGTGAATCATATGGAGATTACCACGTAGGGCACGCCATAGCACACGCTCAAAGGTAGACATTCGATTGCGTGCAATGACACCGGCCACAAATCCTATATGGATACGTTGGCTGTCATCACCAGATTCCAAATGGAACTGGCTTTGAAGCAATGGCGTAGTAGGCTCTTCCTGCGAACGACGGATCTCGTCTTGATGCTCCTGATCGTATTGGAAAAAGTCGGAAGAATGATGTAAAACACGATTTTGTTCGGTCAGTTCAAGTGAGGTGCGTAGCAACTTGGCATACGCATCATTAAGACTAAGAACGCGTGTCTCATGATTGTTTAGAACGGCCTCGAGGTTGATCATTTCCTGGGTTGTGCGTACTCGACCTACATCCTGGTCAGGATGCAATGGTTGCGGTGAAATACCGAGTTTCTCCATTTGAGCGGCCAAGAAACCTAATATTAGCATGTTAGCATGCTTGTCTCACTCTATATGCATATATATAATATATCATAATAAATAAAAGAACATACGTAATTTACGCTCCATCTCATCTAGTCGACGTATATCCGACACAAATGCTCGTTGAAATGCATTGACATTGGGATTCAACTAATAAACAGCAGGATATCAGCATGGTTAATGGGCTAGCTCGGCATATCCAGTGCAATCCAGTCAATATGAAGTGCTTACATCGCGAAATTCAATTACTCCCAGTTCACCAAGTTCGGAAACAACAGTTGCTGCGCCCTCTGTAGGAATGTACACTTGTACGAGGGACATGTGTTCCGAACGGAACAATGACGATGGAACCGCCATGATGAGGGTTCTCTCAACAATCCAGACGAATAGACAAAATCAAGATGGAATAGCGTATGAAAACGGGATAGATGGCAGTGGAAACGAAGAGGGAAAAGCGAAAGAGTTGAAGAAAGAGAGAGAATAGTGCGATGACGACAGAGTTAACAACAATGTGTGTCAGGTGATAAATGGTGTGTCCTCACAATAAGCGTACACTCTTCAACATCATGGTTATCTCTATTTATTTGTATACCACTGCTATCTTTACTATTTAATATCTTCCCCGTTACTATCAAGATGGAGGAGGAGCACACCTATCAGCTGACTCGGATAGAGAACTTTGAGGTATGTGCACGAGTGGACCAGCTATGAATGCATATATTCGTATAGTTGTGCTGACTCGTAGCAGGGACAATTCGTAGCGGATGACTTTATTGAAGCGGTATCTGAGCCATTACTTGGTCAGGCACGAGAGAAACCCAACGGTTAGTGTTTAACGTGACAACCTCCCGCAGATGATATTGGTAGTAATCGTATAACATAGAGTTCGACCTAAGCCTTTTATTCGCACGTTCGAAGCGGTTATTGACCAGCTGGTGGAGTTACGAGATGGTGTCGAAAACCATATTGTTGGTCTTGAACAAGAAGAGTATAAAGCAAGTCAGCAGCACCTTGGACGTATGGGCGATTTAAAGGCCATCTTCAATGTAGGTGTCATCAAATGGATGTGTACACTAGCTAGCCCTCTCTCTCTCTCTCTCTAATGCAATAAACCCAGGATGTGCATGTGGTATTTGAGAATTTGGAAGCGCGTATTTCGGAAGTAGGCAACACGGCCATTCAAATTGGCGAGCGTCTAGATGCCGTTGAAAAGCAGCGTAATCGAGCGATTGAGGCACGCGAACTAATCGAGTATTATCTGGAGTTCGCTGACCACCGTGTCGATCGACTAGAGGATTTACGTATGTCAAACCCTGATGATCAATTAAAGGTGAGTTGCTAGATGTCGATAACTCTATACTATGGCAGATTAGTGACATTGATCCAATAGGCGGCTATTATCGCACGCCGTATCTACACCATTGCTAAAGATGTAACGACAGAAGGCTCGGAGAAGGTGCGTATCCATGTATTATTCATAGGAATGATGAGGTAACCATCAACAACTAGACGAAAAGAGCTATTGAACGCTATTGCGAGGTGTTGGAGAATGGATTGTTGGAGAATTTCGAAGAAGCAATGCAGCATCATGATATTCGAGGCATGGAAGTAGGTGCATTTAATTATATGAGTATCTACATATACTCATTATTATTATGATTATTATGATTATTATTACAGGCATCAGCGCGTATCTTGTACGAATTCAATGGTGGACGTTCATGCGTGCAGCGTTATCTAAACCAGCGGCCCTTCTTTCTAGAATCAGTTGAGCTAAGTCCACCGGAGGAGGCCATCACACCGTAAGCTATCCATTAATGAAAACATATCTATATCTAACCATGTTACTATTGACATTGTTATTAGTGAACTAAGTGATGGCCACATCCACCACCAGAATGCGATCCACTATTGGATGGTTTGTTCCAGCAGTTGGAGCAGCAACTTATGCCGGAATGGGAAAACATCTCCAATATATTCCCGAATGCCGGTGAAGTAATGCAGATATTTGTACAGAGAGCGTTTACATTATCCGTAAGTATATTCGTATAATAGGCATAAGCATAACCTACAATAAGCATGGTTATAACTTGTTGTAATGAACTATATAGATCCAGAACTACATGGTTAAACTACTCAATCGAGCGGAATCAGTGTCAAACGTGGCATTCCTTCGTATATTAGCAGCATGCCACGCGCGTACCATGGTGACCGTACGGGAGATTCGACGATTCGATGACTTGGTAGTGCGTCCATCGATAAAAGGCACAGCAGAGCAAGCGAACGCCGAAGGTGCATCGAATTCAGACGTGCTATTCCGTCCAAGTATGAGCAAGGACTCGGCATCGGCCACATTATCCGCATGCGTTGATCGTTGCATGGAGGATCTATTTGCGCCGTATACCGAGAATAATCGATATCTTAACCGTGAGCGTCAAGCGTTAACCGAGGTGTTTACACGCATTCTCAAGCCGTTCATGGACTACCAAGCGGAACGACGTCAAGTAATGAAGAGTAAGAATGCGCTGGTACGCAAGCTTAAAGACGCGGCCGGAGCAAATGTCGAGGATGTCCAGATGACCCTGCCCGAGGAGAATGGTCGATTACGCAAAAGCACGGTGGTTCGCATGCTACTCGTGCATGCTGAAGCCATGGGTCGTTGTGCCGAACTAGCATCCACACAGGAGCTGTAAGTGAATACAATTGCAATAACACAGTAGTATATGGTAGCATACTAAAAGTATTACTCGCACTTGACTAGTCCGAAATACGTGGATCAACTATATCGCATGCTAATTGAACAACTCAATACCAATTACATTGACATTGGACTGGATGCGTAAGTAGCATGCGTACATCAATATTCGCCAACTCGATTTAGACTAACAATGAGATGGTATACGCTAGTGCATTGGAGGATTTGGAACTCAATGATGTTAAGGTGGAGCCAAGCTTAAAGGAGCTGGCTGTAGTACGCTCGGCCAATCGAGCTGCTTTGCTTGAGCAAACACACTTTAAACAAGCGATAGTGAGTGGAATCGCAGCATTATCTGTATAACCATGTATATTTACCATTGTATCTTATCAGATTCCATTACTGTCGCGCATGAGTGTTGGCACCAGAGAGATCTTGCTTACTCAACGCTCTACCATGGGCGCACTCGAGGATAAAGCAAACAAGGTGATGAACAAGGCGATTGACGGTAAATGATACGCTTTATTCATGGCGATACTACGTTTACTAATCTACGATACTACGAATGATAGCGATTATCAGCTGGCTGTCAAACTCGTTGGCAAAACAGAAGAAAAAGGACTTTCAGCCGCGAGATCAAGACCTGGACTTGATGAGCTTAGCCACGCCGGTAAGTATGACGTATATACATAAGCGGTACTATCATACTGATGAGCTATACCTATTAGGCATGCAATATGTGCATAGAATATCTACGAAAAGTACAGGATATATCGAAGGATTATTTGGATGAGGTCAATCGCGAAGCATTCCTACTAGAACTAGGCGTGACATTCCATGAATTGCTATTGGAACACTTGAAAAAGTTCACCGTCAGTGCTACCGGCGGTCTAGTGCTATCCAAAGATATCGCCAAATATCAGGAGGCAATCGATCGATTCAAGATTCAGGGATTATCGGAACGATACGAAATGCTACGCGAATTGGGCAATATTTACCTTGTCAAGCCGGAAATCCTACGCTCGCTACTGTCCGAGGGCTATCTGGCCAAACTTGATCGACGAGGACTGTTGCCGTTCCTGAAGATGCGCGAGGACTGGAGCAGCGCCAAGATTGCTCAACTACTTCGCGGCTATGCCACCGAGGCCGAGCTGGTTGCATCGGAGGAAAAGGTATCCTCGTCGGATCTATTAAAGTCAAAGGTGAAGGCAGTAGCAAGTGCTAGCCGAGTATTCTCCAAGGTGTAAATATACGCACGTAAACACTGACACATACATATACATATATATACATATATCAATAAAGATAATTGCGGTAAAATAATAGTGTATTGAAGTTGATAATCAGCAGTAATGAGGCTGTATAGAAATGAAAGTAGCAAACGGGCAATAGCGAGCATTTAAGCTAGATTGAATAGCTGGAACAGAGCTATTAACAACAAACAAGCATGATTAGCTACCAGTTTGTTTATGCAGTCTTTATAGCAACTTACCACTACCAACTACAATAACAAGTAGAAAGATTAGCGCAAATTGAGTCGAGGCTGGTCGACGCTCCTCTTGAGACTGGGAAACTTGGCCGCGCTTAAGCACGTTCTTCGCATAAGCGGCATTACGCGCGCGCATAGTTTGTTGAGCAGCAGTCTAAATATACACACACACGCCAGGCATATACGAAGTAATTATTAGATAAATGAATATACCGATTGCAACAAGTACTTACCATAGTGTAGAATGTATGTAAGGGTGATGAAAAAGCTGAACGGTAAAAGCAGTAGTAAAGAAAAGGAAAGAGGTCTGTTTCAGTCGGACTTGCTCCTTTTAACTCCTTTATTACTTGTTACAAAGTGCTATTCCAGTATATCGTGTTTCAGCTTAGACAGCGAACTTGCTACGAACTTGCTAGCTAACATCTAACTAATGTGCTCGTATATACACTTTGTTTAGGCTTGTACTGACCATAAGTATATTAATATACTTCTACTTTAATTTTATTTAAAATACGTAATAGCTTATAGAACATTGACGAATTTACAATTATTACACTGGCAAAAGCAACTACTATCTACTAGTAATAATAATAATAAAAAATAACTAAGCTGCCGCGGCCGTTATTGGTCGAAATTTGCACTTTTAAGAATGAGATTTACATAACTGAAAAAATAACAACTACGTTCATAGCGCCTGAAAAGCACCGGATCCCGTCCGATCTCCGAAGTTAAGCCAGGCCGCGCCCCCTTAGTACTGCGGTGGGAGACCACGCGGGAATCTGGGTAATGTAGTTTCAACAAGCTCGCTTAGCTCAGCTGGTTAGAGCGTGGTGCTAATAACGCCAAGGTCACAGGTTCGATCCCTGTAGTGAGCATTTTTGCTGCGTATTTGTCTGCTCTGTACATGTAGATTGCTTTACTTTTGCTTCAGGACAGTGTAGATTAGTTTTTGCAGCATTTCTGAAGTAAACGCATCATCAAAGGCCGAATGCCATTAATATCTGTATTAGTAAGGTGCACAATGTATTTGTTGCTCGATCTCCTTGTGTTAATGTTATCGTTCATTTTATTAATATGTATGTATTAACTAGGTGGTTACATAAAACACTGTAATGATAGTAGGGCAACAGCTATGATTGTCACCGTGGACTGATACAAACGATGCAGCAGCAGCAATGAATCAAGGCTCGTTGAATCAATAAACTTGTCAACAATACCGGTTGCCGTCTATTTTTAATTGGTGCATACTGCATACGCATATGAAGCATAAAGGAACATCGTTGCTTGCATCCCATTATTATTATGACTACTGCGATTGTCACTATGATTATTTCTATTACTAGGGGAAAAAAGTACGGTGCAGGTTGTGGCTTGTGATTTATTGACACTATCCGAATGATTGTTGATCTTTTTTCCTCACTCTCACTCTCACTCATTTCAACTCGGGGAGTAGAGGGGGAAGGAGTTGGCGGGCTAGGCAGCCGGTTTTCATATTCGCACCATGCTATGCAGAAACGATGACGAATGATAGTTTCGCTATGCTTGATTCGCCTTGTTTCTCGTCAACTGGTCATGGGTCGTTATGGCGCATGTCATATCCAGTTCAATGGTCCTACGTGCATGGGGTGCCTTATCAGCAATACGCGTATTGATGAGAGTATGTACGGCATCCGTCATTTCAAGGGCTTCACACACTTACTCGCTAAACAATCAAGTGTAATCTACATGTGAACGACGTGTATATGGAATCTAACAATGTGCTCACTACTAAATAGGATGACATCATATTGGGTATGGTCGAGATTCATTGTCGTCCTTTTTTTTTTACTTTTCTTACTTGACCGCAATAGGTAAGCACTGACTGGGTAAACAGTAAAAATGAGCAAGGCCAAGGCAGATTAGCCTGCGATGAACGTGGCAGGTTCTATTCATGCCCCCGGAGTACAGCATTATAAACGAAAAAAGAATAGACCGTGTGTGTATGTAAAAGTATGTAAAGTATGTGTAAGTATGTAGGCGTGTGTGTTGTAAACACATATCCATCGTTAGACAAACGGTAACCGTTATCGTTCTTCCTTTTCATACTAACGATCTAATTCTTAAGGAAATAACTAGACAAGGCCAAAGTTAAACAAATATTTAGCATGACACAAGCGTATTAAGGAATAGAATCAGTTTATTTTGCGTGGTGACAAGTTGTTCCATTCATCTACGGTTGAATAGAGCTGGCCTAGTAATTCCGTGTAAATGGAATAGAACAGGACCACGTACGCGTGAATTAGCACTTTGGTCGTTAGCGAGGCAGGTAATACACTCTATGGTCTGGATGTCACTCGACAGGTACATCACTGGACGGTGTGCATGCGACACAGCCCAATTGGTAAATGGTCGGCTATTGTCGCATTTGACACTTCAAACGACAGCGACAGCAGCAATAGTAGACAATAGCGTGTCAGTTATAATTAACCAATAAACTTGTTATCTACCTATAAACCATTTAACCGACAACTATTAGGGAGAGCTGATTACAGCGCATGTAGCGTTCACTTGAGTGCAGTGTCGTATCATTAGCAACAAAGGACACCTGCATGGCAAGGTAATTATTAGCCTGCTATAGCAGCGAGTAGTATCATAAGACAGACGAACGATGCGTGTCTCAGGCCTTTCCTTAGTGGTCAGTGGTGAGCTTCGTGGGTTGAGCGATAACAACAGTAATAACAACAATAGTGGTAGCAGTAATAATGGCATCCATACCCACAACCATAATCACTCATAGCTGCAGGTGTCCTTGACGAGGACAATGGCATTTTTCCTTAGTTGAACTGAGACGACGTGTAACCAGCGTCCATTTCCGTAGTGTGTGTATCAACCATTCGGAGGATTATAGCCTATAGACGTGGCATTTTGTGGCTGTTTAATTCAAATGGTACATGCTCATATTGAACAATAACGAGAGGATAATGAGAGGTAGGACCAGGCACGGGTCACCGTAGTAATAATGCTAGCAATATCAGTATGGTAGAACGGGTATAATCTCTAGGAAAATCCAATACTTTCTTATTGTTAATAATAGTACTTTGCACATGCCATGAAAAGCAGCAGCAGCAGCAGTGCAAAAAGCCGGAGAGTAACAGTGGGAGAGCGAGTAACCTGCTGGAAGGATGCACAGTGTACGCGTGCTCATCGCAACATCCCAGGCATGGCGTGAACCAGGAGGACGAACGACAACCGCCATTATCATCATTATCACAACCACCATAATCATCATAGTCATCAGCATCATTATCATCGTCGTCGTCCTAATAATCACAATCGCAATCACAATGAGTACGAGGATGAGGAGGCAGCATACGGGAAATGAGACGTCCATGCGCTTTTGTGTGTGTGTGTACACATGCTCAAACCTCCCTTTTGCCTCTTGCTATCGTCTCACATATCCGCAGACAGACAGACAGACAGACAGACAGACAGACAGACAGACAGATTAAACAGCCACACACACACACACACACTTGCTCACGTTATTATTCTCTTTTCTGCTCTGCTCGTTACAGAGCAAAAACACATGTGCCCAGAATCGGGGTAGCCTTTCTTATCATCCCTCCTTCCAAATCGATAAGTGTTAAAGGATGGGCGGTATAATACTAACTGATGACTTGAGACTATTAGTGTATAACTGGACAGTTAAAAGGCTCATCTTGAATGAACACTGCCTGAACACTTTCCTACTATTCTAACTATCATCATTTATTAGTAGGACCATCATACTTATAACACACACTCACCTCTCTATTCTTTCAACATTGTTGGTGCTTACCCTTACTCACCTACTCTACTCACCTATTTTTTATTTATTCATCCATTCATAGTTTATCCTCAGTTATATCCCTGTCACTATTGTCTGAGTAACATCAACTAGTCCAGCTCTTTCGTTTTCCCTTAAACTACAGGCCTTTCCACTATTGTATTCGTAATAGTAGTAATATTACAGCCAACAGTACATGACTATCTAATTGCTTCGCGTGCGTGTACAGCATTTCCATAGCTTTACACTTGTGTCTCCGGTAAGCAGCCTTCACCATTATCACTATAAAAGTGATACCTTTTTAGTCAACTTATTAAAAGAGCATTCGCTCATACTACGACATTAATTAACTAATCATCATTTTTACTTAACTTTTATATCACGACATGCCATTTAAAGACGATTCATTATTGGATTTGGCATATTAGTGCATTACAATCTATTTGGTGTAGCCGTCATCATCATCATCATCATCATCATTACCATCATCGTCATTACCATCAGCATAGTCAATATTGTCATTGTCATCGCGTCATTACCTATTATAATCTACCCCGATTATACAAGCGATAGCATCATTCATTGTTGAAAAGGTGAGAATAAAAAGAATACACATGTCAGTGCGTATAGGTGTGCGTGTGTGTGTGTGTGCGTATAGGTATATGTGTGTGTAGATGCGGATAGATACATAGAACGCGTCTAGGAGGATCACGCGCGCAGCATGGCTAACGTCATGCTTAATTACTGTCTATTTTTGTTTTAATAATCATTTGACTAGCCGTGCCACATTACCAAGCCTACTGCTGCAATTAGTATATTAGCATTATCACCGCTACTAATCTATCTCGCGCGTGTGTGTCCACCCATAGCTGTAAAGTCTCTTGGACAGTGCAGCGAACCAATCATCACAGCTATTATACGAACTCAAGGTATGTAATGCAATGCTTGCACCTCGTGTATATGGTATGCTTCGATTTGTGTTCATCACCATTCATTTAATACGATTCTTGTTACTATACCACCGTTGCTATTATTACTGCTGCTGCTGCTGCTGCTATTATGCTATGCTATGCTATGCTATGCTTACTCGTTCATGCCATGTTATCAATGTATCTTTTGTATGTGTAGCCATTGCTATAGTAAATGTCTCTTTCATATTATTACCATTGCTGAAAAGTCAAAACTACGACATGCACTCAAGCAAGCCTTATGACCTGACATGAACCAACCGTTTCCTATCTGTAACATTATCAGCAAATCCCTGAATAGTCTTACATGTTCGCAGCTTACTTTATAGCAAACATTCCATGCTTACGCTCTTTATTGACGTTGTCAAATGGATTGCTAGTCAATTGATTGCCTGATTGATTGATTAACGGTGTATATCTCTTTATTGATATATACACGCACCCACACGCGCGTACCGTGTTCATGCCGTTGATTGTCCTCATATCTGCGGTGTGGTGACATGGGTGAGCAAAAAAAAACGAAGCTTATGAGCCATTGGTGCTAATGGCATGGCCAATACTCGTTTTTTCTTCTTCAGATGTCTGTTCGTTGACATTGACGGAAAAACGACGTCATCGCCATTCCTTTTCCCCTTCACTGCTGCATACTCTGTGGTATGCGTTTTGAACGGCGTGGATTTGTTGTGGGTTTGTATGTCCCTGTAGCCTGTTTGTGAATGATTGACTTTGTGATTGCTATCGTTGTTATCTCTCTCTCTCTCTCTCTCCACTGTCACATCCACGTTACTTATTTGCTGTAACTGGGTCGCAGGTCTGCGGCCTGTTTCAAATCGGATGCTCGCGTTTTACGCAGCAGCTTTCACGACTTTTGCCTTTTTCCATTTGCTATTTCGTGTACTATTCCTGTTTTTGGTGGATGCATACGGAGATTTCTTTTACTTTGTCGTTTCATTTCTAGTACTCCTATGTGGACGGGTACTGCGATAGCAATGAGTGTACGGCCCTAGAATGGAAAATGGTTAAAGCTCCGCTTTTTTTGTAATTTTTTCATGTTATTTGTCTTTCACTTCACTCACCTCCCCTCACCTCGCTGATTTACTCTTACTTATTTCCAACTACATTACTATTATTATTATCAGTACTACTACTACTACTACTACTACTGTTGTTGTTGTTGTTGTTATCACTACGTATCTGCTAGTCTGCACTCCTGTCACTTTTGTTTATTGTTGCTATCACTATCCTCTCATATTATTCTTATCAAAAAGATCAATCAATCAATCACCCACACACACACTCTTATCTTGCAGTAATATTTCCTTTAGCTTTACCCGCTAAACATCAAACCGCAACCATTACTGTTGCCGTGTAAATTAAATAAGCACACACACACGCACCCCCTCGTCGTCTCGTCGTGTTCTCACTTGGTCAGAGCTGTGATTATTACGGATAATCATCTTCTTGTGTACCAGTTTATTACATGGCATTGGTGGCGTCTTTATTTCGTGGTACAGCTACTTTTGGTAATCAAAAGTGTTAACATCGATAGTGGTTTATTCTCCGAGTGCCTCGTGGCTCCTTTGGTGGTCACATTCTAGCAACGTTTCATTGTACGCTCTCGCTTCAACGTGTGAAGGTGGCGCACCGGTTAGGAATACGTTTGTCGTCATATCACATCATCAATTCTTCTCCCCCTTCTTTTTTGTATATTTCCATTCTACCTATTTAGAAGTGTTCACTCGTCATTGTCAGTCCTCCGATTGCCGTTAAATTAACCAGTTTCACACTCTTCGCTCGCTCGTTGGCAGACACTCGCACTCGCACACTCGCAAAACTTTTTTTTCATTTTGTCGTTTGCTATTGCGTGCACCTGTGGGTGTTGAGGTTCTACTCGTTTGCAACCAGTTATTTGCTTTCTTCTCTTATCAATACATCATCATCGTCATCATCATCATCTGACGCATGGTGTATTTGTTAAGCAGACTGCAGTACAGTTGCGTATGATCGTGTGGTGTGTTTCTCTCTCGCTTTAACTTATTGAACAATATTGCACTTTTACTCTACTGTGCAGTAGTAACTTTCATTTATTAACGACAGTCACACAAACACATACACACAAACAAACACAATACCTTTCTCTTTCCTCCATTCTTCCATTATACTGTCAATTTCGATTAACGCTGGTCGCTTATCATTCAATTCTTCTTCCTCTGCACTCACTCTATAGAATGCAACAACACTACACACGTCGCTACACCCATATTACCCGAGCCGCTTCTACCGTCATGGTCACCGTTACAACCAAGGCAGGATCCACTCGTCACTTGCCGTGTGGTGGATTATGCCTACGCAAGTTAGCCGCTTCACGTCAACAACGCTCGAATGCGACAAACTACTCGTCACGTCTACGTGCTCGCCATCAACCTAGCAGTGTTAGTGCTTGCTCCGCTGGTGCCACCGCAACAACGTGTGCTGCCACATCCACGAAACACCAGTGGTACTCGCTCCATCTCTCGTGCCGGCCATGGCCATGCATCATCGTATGGATGGATCGTTAAAACCCAAGAAAACCGTTCGTTTTAGTCGTTTTGAACGAGTATTCGAAGCTCACTCGCCAAGTGACTACGATCGTAGTTCGATTGCTCCCCGTTACGAGGCATTACTCACTTGGCGTCGTATATCAAACATGACACGCATGAACAGCAATGCGTACTCTGTGTCGCAACCACCATCCAATACTCAGGCTCTGGTGGGTTCGCCCATCGTAGTGGTCGATAGTAGCGTAGATTGTGCGCTAACCTCGACCATTGCACATGGCACAGATCTACGCATGTTCTCCGAGAAGGCTCATCATGTTTATCCTCCACACACGACAGCCTTACCGCTAAATAAATCAGCATCCAATGTTTGGACGTGTGACAATACATCAAGTATGCCTACGTCTACGATTGCTGCTGCTACCAACATCTCCAATACCATTCCTACTACTCCCAATACCACTTCTGCCGTCGTCAACGGTCATGTACGTTCAGTGGTTATGTAACTGACGCTGGCGTGTTTTTACACATGGCTGCCGTACTTGAATCGACATTACCATGACTGATCAAAGAAGAAGAAAATACTGCACTGCTATTAACAAAATACCAACCACTATTATAACGACCTAATGACGCTTATTATTTCTATCCCTAGACCATCATCCCGCCATTATAACACTTTGCTTTTTTATTGTACCATCACATTGACTTGTTGCCTTAGTATTTAATATCTATTTCTATTGCATTTTCTTTCACTTTTTATATTACTTTTACACTTCCCCCTCCCACATTGACACTTTTTATATAGATACACTGCTGTGTTGTATCCATTATCATTTCCTTTCTCCCTCTCTCCTCTTCACTTCTCCTGCTGACATATTCCAATGGTGTGCTAGTCTACCATTTGTAGCGATAGCCAAAAAGCAGGTGTCGGCTCACTTTTTCGCCCCGACATCATTTGCGTTTTGACCTTTGCTTCGGGTCTTTTTTACCCTTTATTTCTTTTTACACTTATAGAGACTGCTATCGATGTCAGTCGATGACCAACCCTTTTGCTGCTGATCGATCGAATGGAACATCGGCCAATGCAACGAATACACTTTTCAGTGCGCTCGGCCTTTCTGCACAGTTCGGTCACCTTGACCACATTTGCTTCTACGTGTCTCACGACCACTCCCACCCCACATCACCAATGTTGAACTATTTCTTTTAGTTTTTCTTATACACGCACACACGTATTCCGTCATCCATGTCAATTGGCTGCTTTTTGTTAGTTCTCTTGACAGGGATGACGTTTTCAGTAGTGATCTATCGGTATGCAATAAATCGAGACAATTATAGAATATATATATATATATAGATATAGATGTAATAACATACATGATACTGGTATATGTTATTTGATAAGGTAACCTGCTTACATAATTCATTCATTAATAATGTGCTTTGTTTAGTTTATTAGGATGGAAAAGCAATGCTATGCTATGCTATGCTTACTCTTGTGTTGAGTAGTTCTATGTATACGAAATACAAGTATGGTTATGATGTTGTGCGTTGAATGTAAATGTCCGATGAACAATAAGCTAGTTGCTATTCATGGCGAATAATTATCGTAAAAGAATGCTAATATCATTTATCGCATAGTGTCAAGTCTATGCTTTTTGTTGATGATAACCATGGTTGTACAGCCATGATTATCTACGCAGGATCACTAACAGGAAAGCCTGTTGAACTGTTGGTGACTTTAGGTGACCTCTAGTACTGGAAAATAAATAATGAAAGAAGGTAATAAATAGAAAAACAAGTTGGACAGATAAAGTGTAAACTAAAAGAAAGAAGAGAACGTATAAATATGCACTGAAAAGGTAGTCCAATAGCGCAAATGGCTAACTATAGCTCATAAAAGTAGTAGTAGTAGATGATGTGGAATAAAGTAAAGATTCCTATTGAAGCCAACTAAGTACTCGTGCTGCTGAAGTAACGTTAACAGGAATATCATCGTCTGGTTCTGTAGCATATCTGGAAATACTAAGATCTCGCTCGACAAGCATAACGAATCGCTTGTACCGTTTACGCGCGCCCATAATCTCGTGAGATAAATCGACGGGCATGCAAAGACGACGACAAAGTTCGCCGTTCCCGTCACTTGCTAGCGTGACCTCGCCCGGTTTACCGGTGAGATTGTGTGCTTGACTCCATGCATTCATTACGAAGATGTCCTCGGTTGCCACGCCCACGATCTTATCGACGCCGCTACTCATTAGTAATGAACTCGTGCGAATGAACGAGATCAAATGATCGTTACAAGCGGGTGAGAATGGACTAGGCACGCCAAATAGTATGGTACGATTACCGGCCAGTTCACGATGTAACGGACGAATGGAGACCGGTAGAGTTCAGAGGAAGAAGCGGGGCGTTTGGATTAGCGGGAAGAAGAAAGCGTAAGGTAATATCGGGTAGACGTGGTCGATTCGCTAGGATAGGAATGGTGGCTGAGCTGTTCTCCTCGAGTATGAGCGTCTCTTCCGGCTGGTAGATAGACGATCTAAATGACAAGTGACGCTGCGGATGCAACAAGGGACTACCGCCATCACCGGTACCTGGTGCCGGCCTACGTACATGGATCGACAGGGGACGCAACACTCTGGGTGGCGGCGGTGGAGGAGGCATTCGTCTGGCGTGCGAGGGTCTAGGCGGGCCACTGTAACTCTCGGAACGACGAGGTGGATGCTCGAATGTTTGGCGACTGCTACGATTGCTGCGACTAGCATGCTCTTGAGGAGGGAAGAAATAGCGATGACCGCCACCAATATCCATAGCGATAGTGTGTCGCTTTGTACTGGCCATTTTGTACTGTGCTATATTAACGTACAAATATCTATTATAGAACATAGGTTAGCGTTAGTATACATGGTAATCAAGCCGAGGAATATTGCAACGTATTATGAACGAAGAGATTATTATTATCATTCTTATTTTGACATGCTTAATTAGCCGTTTTTATAATCAAATACTAGGACACTTTGTTATCATCATTATCATCTAAATACTTACACAATAGCTAAAATAGCAGAATCAATGATGACAAAGATAATGATGTAAAATAATCAAATAGTAAGTGCTTTAAACAATAGTAGTGGCTTTAGCGGATTAAGTAATAAACCGGTCCGTTTCTAAAGTCACGTCAGGCTTTATATAGATATATAGTTTTGTAAGTACATAAGAAAGAACACGAGATAGAGCAGAGAATACCGTTCAATAATGGATATAGGTAAAACGAGAGCGGAAAAAGTCGAGGAAAGTGCGTGTGCGTCACCACACATGCTCGGCGGTTAATGAGTTTGCGAAGCCGGGATATACAAAAATGAGCCTAGTGACAATGTGACAGGAATCCTACCGATGATGGTGATGATGATGGCAAAGAAAACGCGCGGTCAATTCACCATACTAATATTTGTTTAATCGGTCTTTTTTCTTACAAAGTGTGCACAGCGCGAGCGTGCCATCTGCGTGTATGTGTGTGTGTGTGTGCGCACACGCCTACTTACCATAGCTAGCATGAACAAGGATGCTTAATGGCTAATATGCAGAATGCAGTAATAGTCGGATTAAACCAATAGCGTAAAATACAAGTACAAAAATGGAAATTATCAGTCACTGGTGAGGTGTCCGACTCTTCATACGAATGCCATTGAGTGACTTCGTAATCTATATACCCATATCATGGATAAATATTGTAACATCTATAATTATCCAGGCTAAACTAATCATATAATATCCAAAGATCCATGGGCTGCTTGGCATGCTAATACAAAAAAAACATTCGCTTGTACATTAGAACTGAGCACGCGTGTGCAAAAATGAGTGCATCACAGGGAGAACGTATTGGCTAATCACACAATGAAATAATGTTGATGATGGCGCGTGATCATTGAAATCATGGTAGGTGAGGTTGAAGCAACAAAAAACGATGTCTATCCTGGTATTATTAATGATAATGATAATGATAATGATGGAGAGGATGGAGAGGATGGGTTGCAGTGCAGCATGCATCATTGTGAGTATCAAGTGTCAATGCGAGAGAAGCGGAATGCAACTCCAAAAGCTATACAATGTCACGAGTAATGATTGCTGCCTAACCAGTCGAGAATGCTCAGGAATGAAGCGCGAAATAGAGGGAGCATGCAGTGCACAACAACAAAGGCATCGTAGAATTGTAGCCTCATGAGGTGTCATGGCATATTCCCAACAGAGAGCGGTGTAATCACCGCTGCATTAGACTGTGGTGCAACGCAGTGAGGGACCAACACGCATATGCATGTAGAACTCGTTATTTGAAGGAGCCGGTAAATCGGACATGTTCACGCGGTCCGATAATGATAATTGCTAAAATTACTACGACAACAATAATAATCATGTTCTAGCGTGACTATAGAGTGAGTGGATAGTCTGCTGTACGACATGTTGGTTCATTCAACGCGTGTATGACCAATCCCTCTCTCTCGCTCTTTCTCTTGCTCTTTTTTTTCTGCTAACACCATGTCAGGGCCAGTTAGTCACGTCTATTGCTGCCGGATATTGTGATGCCGGGACATGACTATAATGCATTATTGCTGATGCACTACCATAATCGCTAGTTGATGTCGAGTCTGCCATGTGCTGCATAGGGCCTAGTCATATGATTATCATGAGTAGACGAATGACACGGCTACTGATAGTGATGTTGATGAGGATATTGCAGTATTCATGTTCACGTATTTGCTTTCTGCAATTCGGTGTTTCCACATTCAGGTGCTATACACCGCACACGTCCATTTGCAGTCTTGTATAAATCGAATTGAAACGGGTTTGTACGAGTTCCATTGTATACGTTCAAATGAAGTGACGTAACTCACGCCCGCCCATTCATCTCGCCTCGTGTGTGCGGTGATAAACGATCCGCTCTCTCGTTCCTTGTTCCATATTGCACTCTAGTTTCGCTCTTCACCCACTTTCGTCTACACTTTAGTTTCTCTGCTAGTTAACTACTATTAAACTCAACAATGGTACGTTATACTAGTCGTGCTCTACTGCTTAATCTCATTAATTTATTGAATCATTGCAGGTTATCAAGGTCGGTGACACGCTACCAAGTGCTACTCTCAAGTATGCAAAGTACGATAGCGCGAATCCTAATGCGTGCAGCATGCCACAAACACTCGAGACTACCGAGTGTAAGTTAACGCACGTTGATAGTGTATTTGCGAATGATACTCAATCAGTACAATTATTATATCGTGTTTAGTCTTCAAGGGCAAAAAGGCGGTTATCTTTGCAGTGCCAGGTAGGTCGATGTGATACGCGTCATGGAATGCGCTTTATTGATGCCTATACTTATTGTCTATCATTTGCTAGGTGCCTTCACGCCTACATGCAGTGTGAACCATGTTCCCGGTTTCCTTGATTATTATCCTCAACTCAAGGATAAGAATGTTGATGTGGTCGCCTGTGTTGCTACCAAGTAAGCTATACTATACCATAATTGCTTTCATTCACTATTACTAACTGTGCATTATCTAGTGATGTTTTGTAAGTGCGCTCATTAGTATACATATTATAGTCGAAGCCTAATGGACAAATAACCTGCTATTAGCGTTATGGATGCTTGGGGAAAGAACCAGAACGTTGAAGATAAGATTGTAAGTGATCTATCCCGGTTACGAATAAAAGCTACTCGTCTAATTGACTATAATGTCATTCTATTCCCTCTATTAGCTTATGCTTAGCGATGGCAATGGTCAGTTCTGCGAGGAACTCGGATTAATACAAGGTAAGTATCCCATGTCATCATCCATCGCGATATCATTATGTTTCAATTTCTTGATTCATTGCTAATAATCGTGCTAGATCTTACGCGTGCTGGTATGGGAGCACGTCGTGCTCAACGATTTGCCCTGGTCGTCGATGATCTTAAGGTTACCTACGTGGGTGTGGAGGAAGGTCCAGGAGTTAGTTTGAGCGGTGCTGAAGCTGTCCTAGCTCACTTGTAAAGAAGCACGCCACAGGGAATATGTTATTAACAAAAGGCAGCATATTTTGCTTGCTAACTTGTTTTAAATAAACTACAAGGTTTTCCAACCTGTTAACATAGTTAGCATATACTTTTTATTAATGAATATTATTGCATATGAGTTAGCACCATTAGTAAACATAAACGTTAATGACTAACTATGTTAATTGGTTGGAAAACTCCTGTAATACGAGCACTGCGAAACATGAGATGGTTAAGAAAAAAAACAAACAAACACTTGCACACAGTCCTTTTTTCTTCTTACTTGCGCTCCTGGCAGTATTTTATTTTCTACCAAGTATACTGTAGACTAGTTGTTCTTACCTATTATCTATTAGCTATTATGTCAGCCAATGCAGGGCTTAGTGATTATGAATTGGCTCGTCTAGAGAATATTCGACGCAATCAAGAAGTGCTAGCCTCGTTGAATATACCAACGCGTATTGCCACACCGTCACCGCACTCATTGGAGAAGCGCAAACCAGCTGGCGCACAACGCTCACCAACCGTTAAGAGGAGAGTGGTTACCGAGGTACGGGTGCCCACAAGAAAGTCGGCTCGCTTACGCGGAAAACCACCCGTCCTAAACAAGGATACATTAGCGGCGATACCGACGAATATTAAACAGGAGAATCCTGATAGGCAATTACGCAAACGTATCGAGGATGATATTGATTTGGCATTAGCGGCCGATGTATCCGGTCGTGGTGGACAGCAACGCTTCTCTCGCTTGCTCACGAGCATTGCCGAGGCAGGACTTGGACCGAAAAGGGAGGTGGACGAAGACACGGCACGCAATGTGGCTCAGCTACGCGATACTTTCTCGCAGATGCGTATACTACACGAGGATGACGGTACCGTAAAGGTGACCCCGGAACGTATCTATTGCGCAGCATTCCATCCTAGTCAACAGATGCTAGTGGCGGCCGGTGATAGGAGAGGCACATTAGGATTCTGGGATGCCAGTATCACGATAAATAGCAATGGCAGTAGCAATGATAATTATATTAAGGTGAAAGAGGAGAATGACGATAAGGAGAATGACTCGCTACTGCACAGATCACCATCATCCATAAGGAGTAGTAGACGCATTAAAGGTAACTACAAGGATGAGCTAACAACAAGGAGGGTAAGCTAGTATGTACTAACGTGTATAATGCTTACATCTAGTGGAGAATACGGTAGCGGATGATGGTGACATGGCAACTGAAGAGATTGACGATCAGTCAGATCCAGTCTACACGTATACACCTCACACGGCGACCTTATCATCATTGAAATATACCGCGGATGGTACTCGACTATTTACATCAGGATACGATGGTACTATTCGTTATTTGGATATGAAATCACAGCGATTCATGGAGGCATATTATTACGATGAATCCGAATTATTAATTTCCAGTATTGATATGGATCCCACAAATGCTGATGTCGTATGGTTCAGCACGAATAATGGCGAAGTTGGTCGTTGCGACACACGAGTGAGGAAGAGGCGCAACACTGATTTATATCCATTGCTGGAGAAGAAGATCGGCTGTATCAGTATAAATCCATGTAGTGATAGGTCGCACTACATCGCGACATCTTCATTAGATCGTACGCTACGTATATGGGATGCGCGTAATTTATCAAAGAATGTCGATGACATTGCATCGCTGGAGGCTATTTCGGAATTCACTCATGGCAAGAGTGTCACATCGGGTTACTGGTCGTCTAATGGCAATCAGATTGTATCCACTTGTTACGATGACACATTGCGTATATTCAATATAAACAGCGGCACAGCAACACCCTCGCTTGAGTCGCCCGTCAAGATACGTCATAATTGTCAGACTGGAAGGTAATCGATACTCAATGCACGATATCAACATAATTACTAACTATTGCTACTACTTTATTAGATGGCTGACTATGCTTCGTGCCCAATGGATGCAGTATGAGCGTACACATCCTACGTTTGTTATTGGTAATATGCGCCACGCAGTTGATATGTTCTCGGCGATGACGGGCGAACTCATATGGACGCTAACTGCACCGGGTATTCTTACGGCTGTACCCGCAGTAGTAGCAACACATCCTATGCAACATGCAGTTGTAGGCGGTACATCCAGTGGCCGTATGCTAATATGGTCTAAAGAATAAATACAAGATTCTCCAACTAGTAAACTTTTATGTAATTAACAAAAAAACAAAGTTATTTGGTTGGAGAAACCATCTGTTCATTCCACCATTTTCATTTTCTTACTCGTCATTCGTCATTTGTGTGATAGCATTTCATTATACTACACGCTAGTTTATTCTATCTTTCTTGAAGATTATCGACACAAACACAGACGCATATATACACGCAATCAAGGTGTTTATACGCAGTATATATAGATATATATATATGCCATGAAGTGGTTATTCTATCTATGGATAGTCTACGAGCTATGCCATTGGACACCGCGAATACAAGCGGCAGAACAATATGCAAGCGATGCATTATACAAAGATGACCTCGGTCTCAACAATGTACACGGTCATCCAGTGGCGTTTGGCGACTTCAATTCCGATAAATTGTAGGTTATCATAGTTTTGTACTGCGTTGGTACGTTTAATTATTTGCTAACTATATGCTATCACGTAGTACTGATATATTCATACTGAGCGGTGATCAGCGTTCCTTGACTGTTTACCTATGGCAGCCGGGTAAGTAAATAAGCAAGCAAGTAATAATAATTACTGCCAGTAGTTATTGATGGATAGCATTCAATGTTACGAGTAGACATTAAGCAGTTCAAAGCATCAACAGCCATGATCACCATACCGGCAAGTGAGCCTGATGCATTTATCATAGAGAATGCTATACCAAGCGATTTCAACTATGATGGCACGCTTGACGTATTGTTGATGGGACGTAAAGATATCGCCGATAAGAGCGACTCAAAGGGCGATCTACTAATGCGCGTTTATCTGGGCAATGGACGTGATAGCTTTAGTACGTATACCGATGACGTATGCCATAAGGCGACATACTAAGCTATAATATGACATGCATGATCATCATTCTAGATAGTAACTATATATCGGTGCCTGCATCGACAGCCGCTCAACCAATCCCATTCGACTTTGCTGGTGATATGCGTACACATTTGCTAGGCTACCCTGCCAGCAATCCCGATACACTGTCAGTATGGAAGAATCGACCTATACCCGTTGGACAGAACACTACAGAACTATTTGACATGTAGGTATTTATACGTAGAAGATGAACATATAATAACACATCTTTCTATATATACATGTAGCGTAACCATGCCACAATCTGAAAAGTTTTGTAAATTCGCTCATCCTCATTCGGGTGCTTTTGTTGATTTGAATGGCGATTGTTTGTCAGGTAAGTATTAATGCTGTAATGAATACTATACTTATACACTTGTATACATACATGTAGATCTATTTATTACTTGTGACAATAATGACACCGATACAACTCCCTATCAGATATGGGTCAACAATAAATCTGATGGATTTACATTGGCTCGTGAGGGTCTACTACCAAAAGGAGCGGGAGCAGTCTCATTCGCTGATATTGGTAATGATGGACAATTATATGTACAAGTTACTGTTACTAACATCAATGACTAGATGGTGATGGTAGTATTGATATAATCGTGCCTAGCTGCAATGCAAAACAAGAGGATTGCTATTTACATATACTATATAATCAACAAGAGAGACTATGCGGTTACAGTGATAAACATGCACCATGTCGACCATTGGATGAATTGTGTAGGGCTGATGCCAACTTTAAATTTGTAGACTTGCATGATAAAATCGATACTGCTGTGAGTACACTTGTATATAGATAGTATGACAATACAAGTAATGCTAATACAATGTATGTGAATAGGCTTATACAAAGATATCTATACCGCGTTTATTGAATGGTATGCAGCTACTATTGAAAGACACGGATTTCCATGGTAGTCTACCGATCCCCATTCGAACAGGTAATCATACTTGATGTGAATATATCACCGTAATACTACTACTACTACTACTAACAATTGAATGTGTTATAGGCGATGTGAATCAGGATGGTTATCCCGATCTATTATTGCTGACCCATAAGAGTGATGGCAATACAGGTGCACGTATACTTACATCAGTACCTTGTACGAATGACATTTGTACGAAAGAACAAACAGCTATGAATAGACGCACATTCCAAATGCTAGATCGTCGAACGGAATCATTGGATCAACTCGCCAATGTTCGATCGGCAGCCTTCTTCGATTTCAATGAGGATGTAAGTAAAGTGTAGATTATTATGTAAATATCAAATGATCTAACCGTGATTTAACTCTTCTCTAGGGCACTTATGATATGGTTGTACTATCAAAACCTGATACCACTACGCGTAGCACGGATGTTGCTACACGACAGATCACAACATTACAGAATAACTTTTTCAATGATGCATTCTTCCTTAAAACATTAGGTATGTATTATACGCATACCATTATTAATTATTACTATGATACTAATGCATAATCGTATATGATAGTGTTGAATGGTGTATGTGCGAGTCATTGTCCAGTGGATGAAGGATATCCTGTTGAACGGGTAATTAGTAGATGACACGATGTATACATTATATATACACACTAATCTGCTATTGATATAACTAGCCATATGGTGTTAATTATCATGGTGCCTCATTCAAATACACGGTAATCGATAGAAAGGGACGTAAACACGCCAAACAAGGCAAGTGTTATTTATCTATTCATTCGTTAGTGTCATTATTATAATAGTATAGCTAAAACAAAAACAACATGTAAACTAGTTGCACAATTGATACAATCAACCTATGTGGCCTTACAAATGCCATACAGTCTATTTGGATTAGGTCGAACAAATAATTATGTGGAGGAATTGTTTGTTGGTGTAACACGACATCAGGTAAGATGTATGATGATAGCATCAATCTACAGCAGTCTACTAAGCGTATGTCGCGTATGTATAGAAGGAGCATTATCGCGTATGGATGGGCGTTATCCCTAATTCACAGTTGATTGTAGTGCCACACAAGCGGAGGATGATCACACTCCTATGGGGTAAGTAGTGTAGTATAGTATGAGATAGGCTAATTACGAATACGCTGTATTACACACAATTAGATGGACACGCGAACTATTCGTTAATCCAAGTGCCTATGTGCCCAATGTACTATCGGCATTAATTGGTATTGCTACTATTCTTGCCTTTATTGTATTATTCCTAGATCGACAAGAGCGGGTAAGTGTTGATGACGTGTATTAAACATAAATACGCTCATTATTAATCCTAACATTACACTGCTTAATGTAGCGAGAAGATCAACGCGAAGACTATCCACTTCACATGTATTCAACTTTGATGCATTGTAATAAGCATTGGTGACTGCCTAATAAAGTTTATATTCATACATTTATTTATTGAAAGGAAATAGTATCTATATATCATTATGTGATTACTTTACAAATAGTGTATACGTCAATTGACCGATCTTCATCATGTTAAATAAGATCCATTTGACGATTCATTAGATCAAGCGTGTCCATATCGGGTACAACACCGGCAGACACTAGTTTGGCTACAATAGGCCATCGATATCTTTGGAGGGCTACAGTTAATGCTTCTGTACAAGGGCGTACCTGATAGCTTAGTAATAAATCGAGTATTTCTTCTTGTCCTTCGCGTGCACAATGAACTAGTGCTAATTCTGCAGGTGTAGTAGGTTGAATATGCTGTTGCTGTTGCTGTAGTTGTTGTTGTTGCTCATTAATACGTCGACGTTTTCCTTTTGTGCCATTATTTGACGATGTAACTCGATGATGATCACTCATAGATGCCGAACAAGTGCTATCCCGTAGTAATACATGTTCATCTTTGTCGAATTCGAACATCATTCGTATTATTTGAGGCCAGTTGTATTTGGCAGCCAATGCTACGACAAATGCAGCATCCGCCAATGAACCACCTCGTGTCAAGTAGATGTTGACGCGTTTTTGACATCTAGATTCTGTCAGTTTGTTACGTCGATGGAACATGCCACGAGGCAATCGTGCGGATGTCAGTGATACTCGCGGTATATCCTCGCGATAACCATGATGTGCTAGATCGGCAAGATAGGCTGTTCGCTTATTATTAGAGTCACTCCCCTTAGGAGCAGTCAGTGTGCTTAGGTAGTGTTGTCGATAAAACGCCGAGAATCCTTCATTGATGACATTCTCGTAGATATAGGATCGTTGACGTAGGGTCCTGCCCCAATAGACATCTAGGATATGCAGCACATTATCGTCGAAGAATGGATAACGCAAGCCATAGTTGGCTGCTTGTTCCGCACATCCATTGCCTAATCTTAGTAGAAATTGCGCTTTAACGTGAGGATTACTTGCTATCTCGTAGATACGACGACAAGTACGTGTAAATGGTGCGGGATCATTAAGATAACAAATGACTTTAGCAATTAACTCGGTGGATAACTGTGATAGCTGTCGCATATCCATAGGAAAACAAAAAGGAAAGTGAGAGAGAGAAAAAGAAGAAAGAGAATCACACAAACACAAACATACATAAAAATGACATACATTGATGTTTATTTCATTGTTTTTGTTACTCTATGATCATTCCATTATAGAATGGTCAATAAAGTAGAATGACACAAGTAATCGATCAATATCAGAATGGAATGATCATGATGTATATGAATATAGATGACTATGAATATAGAATGATGATGATTATTTATGAAGTAGTGGGTGTTTCTTCTGGAATGACTTCTTTCAAGAAATTCAACATATCGCGTAACTCTTCCGGTGAACTGCTATGTCCCATATTACGATAAGCCTTGAATGTGACGGGATAGCCCGCCTTCTCAAGGGTTTGTGCAGATAGTGTGGCAAATTTATACAGTACAACCTAGGGTTATTACATCATTATTATTCATTGATTAATATATATTCGGTATTTGTGGTAGCTACCTCATCAGAATCACCGTGTCCCATGAAAATACGTGTTTTCCTATTTGCTTCAGACATCATCTAATAATAGATATTAATATATATGATGTATGTGATTGTGTATACTACTTACAGTAGATATTTTGGTTCTTAGAGGCAAATAACCACTTAGACTAATGACACCCGCTAATTTATAGTCAAATGTCATTCCCGTAAGTAGGGCCAATGCACTGCCTAATATTGTTGCATTTGTGTTAGTCTCTCTATAGATTACTTGTATAATAATGCTGTTATTAATGATATACCTTGCGAGAAACCACCTATTACAATCCTATTGGAAGGAATACCCTTGGCCATTTCATCTCGAACCATTTTAGTAACTAATCAGTAGTTACAAGTAAGTAATCGATACTGAGCAATAATAGCAAGTGGATTCGTTGCTTACTTTTCTCCAATGATGCCAACAATCCCTTGTCATCTTCATCTTGATCCATATCAGCCAACGAATGAATGTCATACCTATTGCAGTTTAGTATATTTAGTAACTATATACATACATATGGATTATTGTTATTCTATTACCATGCAGGCATCGACATGCCAAAGTTAAGTGTTACTGGTTGCGTGGGTCTATATAAAAGCATGCATTACCATTAATAATTATATATAGTCAATCATTGTGCATCGAGTTATACATACGCATTAGGCAAGACGAATTTAACATGAGGTAAATGACGTGCTAGACTCTCTGTGGCTGGTGCCCTATAACAACAATAAGGAATGACGATGATTAATAACCGATCATAGAATGATAGCCATCTGGTCTAGTCTAGTCTCACACACCATCCGGCACCACTATCGCCTAGACCATGCATAAAGAATACGGTAGCCGTATGCTTCTGCAGTGGTTGCTGCTCAATGGCCGTCAATGGCTTATCGGTATTGGACATTTTGCGTAAAGTAGAATGGAATCTGGTTGATACTGGCGTATTCTCGGTGATAATCGAGGGATACGTATATGAAGTAGAATGGTTAACGAGTTGTGGTGTTCCAAGTAATAGTGAACCAAAGCAGGTATAAGCTAAATGGCGACGAAGGCCACGCCTACTACGAAGTAAAAGAAGAGATACTATGATGATATGCGACACAACGTCGCAATTCAATCCGGCTGTTAGCAACGCTGGCTTATGAAGGAAGATAGAAAGATAAAGAGAGAGAGATGAAAGAGAGAAAGAGAAAGAATGAAAGATGAAAGACGTCGACTATAGTGCACTGTAGATTATATAGACTGAAATACCTCTAGCTGGCACAGACACACACAGTGTAGCTTATAGTATCACTTGACGAAATAAGGCAAGGAGAGAAGGCAATGGCAGTCGTACTACTACTACTACTACACTATGCGATGTACACGTGAAATATGGAATGGGCACCAAGTGAATACAGGAATGTGTGGTGGCGGTGTTTTAGTTACAACTGTAGTCATACTAAATGAGAGACATCTTTATTACCTGTGTTATTACTATTAGTATTAGTGTTATTGGTTACCCATCTTATTTCAACCCCATGTCAATTGTAAAACTATATAAATCACTTGATAGTTTTTACTTTTTTTTCTTTCTTTCGTGATGTTCATGTCTATAGCGGTATGAACCAACCACAATGAGCATTACTTATAGACTCTATGCTTATACGTAGATATAGAGGTGTATATGTATACACGTATTCTATACTGCGTAAATAGTATAGGTGGTAGTGGTGTGTGTGTGTACACTACTCGTTGTCGTATATCACTAGTTTTTCTTTACTAAAAACACTCCGCTAGTGTTGTGGCAACACTTTCATCCTCCCTTCTCTTTGCACTCGCTCGCTCGCTATATATAATAGCATATTTCCGCGTATCGTGCCGTTGCACCTCTTTTTTCCTTTACCTACCCCATCGTTTGTAGTCTTTCACAAACACCTACCTGTTCACTCACCATGAATTCCGATAAGCTATCCAAGCAGTTGGCCAACGTGCGCATTGGTGGCAAGGGTACACCACGCCGTAAGGTGAAGAAGGCCCCAAAGAACCGTGCTGGCGATGACTCGAAATTGAACGGCACCCTCAAGAAGCTTGGTGTACAGGGTCTTGAAGGCATCGAGGAAGTGAACATGTTCCGCGAAGATGGCAATGTCCTCCACTTTAACGCACCACGCGGTAAGTAGCACGATCATCGGCTATAATACTACGATCTACGTTTGATCAACGCGTTCTATGTCATAATCCTGCTTGTATACTATAATATACACACGTAGGAATGACAATAGAATAATAGCTTTATATGTGTATATTGATTACACTGTACTAACTATATGATTGATGCTAGTCGGTATGGCCTATGCTAACCACACCGTGGTCATCAACGGTAAAGGTGACGTCAAGGGTAAGTGACGATGATACGGCTAAGCGCAAGCATCAATGCCGCACTAATAACATGTCAATCTTATTCTAACGCCTTCTTCATGCTCTGTTCCATAGAATTGACCGAGCTTGTACCAGGCATCCTTAACCAATTGGGCCCAGACTCATTGGAGAGCCTTCGTAAATTGGCTGAATCCTACCAAGCTATCCACCCTGGTGCTTTGGCTGCTGCTGCCAAGGCTGCCGCCTCCAAGGATGATGACAACGATGTGCCAGACTTGGTTGAGAACTTGTAAGTATAACCATAGTTATATATCATGTATTGTAGCTAATATATATATATGTATCTATGATTTGTAGTGACATGGCTCTTGAGGGTACTGAGGAGGCTACTGCTTAAAAGGAATCATTGCACGCCCCTATCTACTATTGAAGTTGCTATTAAAACACGTTTATTCACTTATAACACTACTTGTTTTCTAATGTGATTTTACTTGTGATATGGAGCTAATGGCAGTGTATAGTAAACACAGAGATATATACATAAATATATCGATTAGTAATTGTAATACAATATCAATATCAATCGAACGTGCATTACTCACCTGAACTCTACGGTACGACTTGCCGGCCAATAAACATACCATGAATGTGCATTGCCTGGAAATGATCCAGGATTAAAGCAGAGACATCCATTTTGTGTTGTGGAAAACGGAGAAGCCTGATCGCCTAATACAAGCTATTTATCATTATAATGAGAAGTCTGTTACTCAACAAGTAATCGCTGTAATGGCATATACTTACCACATCCGGTGTCTTATACAGTCGTAATGCATGATCGACACTCCAGAATATTGGTTGTCGATGAATAGGCATAGGTGTCAAGTGTCCTTGAGCGAGGATAGTTTGCACGAGCTATCATTCAATCATGTTAATCAGCGGTTGTAACTAATGAACTGCAAATAGTCTACCTGTTGGGATAGTGCATGCTTTCTATCCTCCAAGGATACGACAGAATAACGACGCATCTTAGCCAATAAATTAGAACGGAATACCACGATATCTTGAGATCCATAACGTATACTAGAATGATCATGATTAACCAAAGAATATCTCTCTACATAGATTACATACCGACACGGGTTTGACGTGAATATCACTTGTCGAAGACGTGCTCGTAACTTCTCGGTAAATGTCTCAGGAATAGGCCGTTGCGGTAATGTATCACCTGACCATGGATCATTCGGACCTGGCACGAATATAAATCGACAATGATCACGTAACATACGATGTTGACTGATTAGATCGGCCAATTGATTGAAATTACCTATTAATATTAATATTGCTATGTTAGTATGACATACAGCTGCATTAGTTATTGTTGTTGTCTACTTACTTTTATATTGATCAATTGGATGATGATGACTACTACTCATATGAATGTGATATGAGGAGAAACTGCCCATTAGTACAAATGCTGTTGGTAATTGAGTTGGATCAGTGATGGAGGCATATCCATCGAATATTGTTTGTAAATGATTCATGATCTAATTATCATTGTGTTAGCTTGTATATTCATTTAAGGGAGAGATATGTTTGACTACTTGCACCAGGTCGATCCAAATGTAGATCAGATAGAAATACAAATGATGCATCCTTGTGTGATTGCTCGAATTGCACTAATCCCTCTATGGATGACTAGTGTGACTATGTTAATATAATTGATATTATCATGTATGTATATTCCCTGTATAATTACATGATCAAGTGATAAACCTAAGAAATCGATAGAATCAGGTGATAAACTGAATAGACATGTTATCATTAGTCTACTAAATCAACAGCACTATAATGATTATTAGTACACCTACGTGGTTACTGTCTCTAATGGTGGCATGGCTAGTTGATGCACCTTGAATACTTTATCTTCTGTTAGCTGACCTCTTGCTAGTACGAATGTATTCTCTGTAAATAGTCCAGGTGATATAATCTATATACATACAGATCTACATATGTTAATATTCAATAATGATGACTATACCTGACTACTTACACTAGAAGATAGATCAAGTGCAACGCTGCCATCTCGTTCCTCCAAATAGATACGTCCCTCTTCTAGTTGGGATAACATGCCAAATAGGAGAAACTCTTCGCCTACTCGTCCTCGTAATGAATTAATGTTGGTTATCTATTGATACAATAATGACACATTCTATTAAGCAACTAGCTAATAGTAATGGTGAATGACTTACGCGTAATAACTGTCATTGGATGATCCCATAGAGAATATCGATGGATTAAGGTAGTTCTGCTGTTGTAATCGATGTTAATAAGCATTGCTCGCTCATTATACATTTGGATCTTTGTTTCAGCACTGGCTAGCAGCTAAACTCATCTTCTGTCTCTATTGAATGAAGCTACATTATTGTATCACTCCTCTATTAGTATTGCTGATGGTTTACGCATACTTTACTGCCTACCTAATATATTTGCCTTGTTCCGTACTATAATGCCATCTAGGTAGTTCATATGCACCAATTACATGCAAATGCTCATCGATACTGGCAACAGCTAAACTGTTTGTGTCCATGTCCATCGTATTCGATGCTACAGAGGGTGCATCTGTAGGTGCGGCAGGTGTCTCGATATTCAATAATAAACGGAATAGCTCCTCCATTCCCGCTCTATCCAGAATACCTTCATTATCTGATAGTAGTATTAGCATTGCATCATAGATATGTCTGACTACACGTGTAATGGCAACTTGCCTGTCCGTTGTATGTATTGCAAGGCTAGTTGTTCAAGTAGCTGGACCATATCTGCTTCTGGTAAGGCATGTCGAGTCATAAAGTCGACAACATAGTCTGTTGCCTCGGGATGCATTACAATGCCATATTTACGCGTAAAGGCACGATAGACCTTTGTTTCGTACTCATATTCTTATCGCTGACTAGATAGATAGATATAGCTGTATGTATATATATATGGCAATGAACGTAAAAATGCTAAAGGTAAGGAAAGATCAGAAGCAATAAAATAGTAGTAGTAGTATAGTAATAAGAAGGGACGAGTATTTTTTCTCCTTCTACAATAACACGAAAATGAAGAGCGCGTTTATGACGCGCTTCTTTCAGTTTGATCATTTTCTCGCTTTATTTCTTGACATCTTCTTGGTTGCATATATATTTACTTTGATTACTGCAGTTACTCCAACTACTTATTGGCATAGTCAGTATGGTCTATTATGGCACGGCGCTCGTTCGTAAAGGGCCGTTAGCTCGTGTGTGGCTAGCTGCTCATTGGGAGCGTAAAATGAGCAAAACACAATATATGCAAGCGGATATTCAGAACTCGATTGGTAAGTTTAACAACAACAACAACAACAGCAACAGTATGCTTACTGGGTAGACTGATGGATGTTGCTACTGTCTTATGCGTATGTATATGCATATAGGCGTGATTATTGGTGGAGACCAGCCACCGTTAGCACTACGCTTTTCAGGTCAATTACTACTGGGTGTGGTCAAGATATATTCACGTAAAGCGCGATATCTACTCGAGGATTGTGGTGATGCTCTAGTTAAACTTAAAATGGTAAGCTATTATATATAGGAATACGATAGTAGCATATACTATATCACTATTGCATTGATAGGCATTCCAAACGGGATTAGTGGATATGCCAGTGGAAATGACACGAGCTTCATTGCAAACGATCACAGTTGGCGATGCCGTGACCGAATCCGACATTCTATTGCCAATAGCTGATTTTGCATTAGAGTAAGATATTATTGCAACGTGTGTCAAGAGGTCATCTATCTAACCAAAATGCTATTTAGATGGGATGTATCCGGTATGCCTTATCAGGGTAATCATCGTATGATGATGGCACAGCATCGACCAGATATCACACTACGTCAATCGTATTTTGCATCGGCATCGATCATGGAGACATCTACTCAGGATGCCACGGAGGATCCGTTGCAAATGGGCTTAAACGATGACAATGGATTAAATATTGGTGACTTATTAAATACCATCGATCCTAGTCTGGATATTGAAATGGCTCGAGATGCACAGGCCGATCTATTCAATCCTCAACAACTGCTAGGCGATAATGAATTCATTGATGAGCAAAGTAAAGACATGTCACTTGTTCAGAACATGATGGATTTGGGATTATCACCGGATAGATCAAATAGAGCATCTGCTATGAACATGGGTGGACGTGATCCATTACTACAGGAGACCGCCACTGCAGGAGATGGGTAGGTCACTAGCATGTATTAAGAAGTCAATGCTCGTATGCTAACAAGTGCTTTACGCATAGGGAACATCCACTCGATTTTGATGTTCTAGGTGATTTACCATGTAAGTTGTCATTATTATTATTATACAAAATTATATGTAACCATATGAATGTTAGCTATTGCCGAGCTTTCCGCACAAACTATTGGCGGTAATCTATTTAATACATCTTTACTGCCAGAGATGATCAGTGAGCAACAGCAACAACAGCAGCAACAGTTGCCATCATCATTACGAACAAGTCAGCAGCAGCAACAGCAACAGCAGCGTCAACGTCGTCGTCGTCGTCGTGTATTACTTGATGAAGTCACCGAACTAACACGGCAGGAAATGATGCTAGACGCGAATGCACTCGAGTCGACTGAGGTAAGTTGTGCTTGTTAATTATTCGAACATCAACTAATCGATTTGCTACAGCTATCGGCTAGTCAGTCAATCCGTTCGATAGAATGGGAATCTGCACAAGTGGATCCTATTGCGTATTATTTGGGAGCACCTACAGATCTACCACCAGAACTGATAACACTCTTCCAACAAACGCATAAACGAGCAGTTCCAGAGGGCATTGAAACACCTCGTCTAAATAAACAGCAACGAGTAGATGCTTCATTGATGGCATCGACAAGCCTTGAGGGAATACTAGGCCAGACACCAGCTAGTCTAATATCGCATGAGAGATCTATAGCTAGAACGGGCGATGATTCCCTGGATATACCAGCGATGGACAATACCATGCCAGTAGATGAGTATGATCCTATGCTAGCAGCACCTGAACTATCAGCATTACCACCTATGCCACTCTCACCTTTCATGGCAGAGCAGGATGTACCACTTCACTCTATTGATCCATTATCACCACAATCAATGGCTAACCTGTCTCGTAAGTAATCTTGATGAATAGTAAAATAGGAATAGTAGTAATAGGTTATTGAATAGGTAATCAATTATTCGCTGATATTGAATCATCATCATCATCAAGTCAACTGGCAGCAGCAACTGCAGCAACTGCATCTTCATCATCTCGATATACTACACGGGCAGCTCAGCTTATTCGAGAACGATTGGATACACCTGATGGATCGATTAGTTTCCGACAATTAACTGACGGTGTATGTATCAATTGAATAGTAACAAATTATGTCATTAACATGTTCGTATTTCAAATGACAGGTGAAACGATCCGATGCGGCACGTCTATTCTTTGAGGTTCTCGTTCTAAATACCAAACAAACAATTCGTGCCGAACAATCAGCGCCATTTGATGACATTCTGATTCATGCAACGGTAAGCAGTAATCATTTCACAATATCACTTTTCTAATTGATTGATTGATGTATAATTATTATAGGCAAATCTAACTGGCGATCAAATAACCCTAGAATCATAGTGTTATACGACATTATACTTAATAAAGCCTTGTTTCCCTTGTTCTTTACACTATCTACGGAATAAGCATTGATGTCATCTATCAATGGACATATATGAATTATAAATTATCATTGTCATGATGTTCATTAGTGCTTTCAAATGATCATTAAATATATGTACACCATCATACTACTGTCATCCAATGAATAGTGATAATGCTAAAATACGAATTTGAATTGCCCTAGTAAATAATCGATACTTTATTGTTTACCATTCCCTCTCTATCTCTCTCTGTTGAATTACCCTTCGCTTACCTGTATACCTCGTGAATATGCCGCCATTCAACGCACCACGTACTAAGGTGCAACTAAAGCTAGCAGCTAATCGAATAAAGTTGCTGTATGCTAAAAAGACAGCTGTAAACGAGCAATTACGTCGGGAAATTGCGCAACTATTGGAACAGAATAAGGAAGCCAGTGCGCGCATTCGAGTAAGACTGGTTGAACTGACATGTATGAACTATTAGTGATGATAGCTATGCGTAGGTAGAACATATTATTCGTGAAGATTATCTACTAGAAGGACTGGAGCAAATTGAGCTATACTGCGAACTATTATCGGCACGGTTCGGTTTGCTAGAGGGTGTACAGTGAGTGGCACATGGATTTAAGCGAGTGATTAATCTTACGATTATTTGTGTTGGCAGGCCACATCTAGGATGCGATCCCGGTATTGAGGAAGCAGTACATGCCATTCTTTATGCTGCTGGTCGTATTGAAGGTGTTAAGGAGCTATTGATTCTACGTGATTTGCTAGCAGCACGATTTGGACGTGATTTCATACTGGCAGCCATTGAGAATCGTAACAACATCGTTAACGAGCGTGTAAGCTAATTTACAAGCATAATGATGACGCAATAATATACGCTTATACTATGCATGTATTAGTTGGTGGCACGACTAAATATTGGTACACCAGAGACCTATTTAGTTGAGCAATATCTAGTGAGATTGCCCGCAGTTTTAAAGTGAAATGGAAACTACCCGATACAATTGCAGATGAAGATGAAGATGAAGATGAATTGGAGAAGGAATTGGAAGCAGCTACTAAAGTTAGTTGATTATTGGTTAGATGTTAAAGGAGTGACATCATTTAAACAAATGTTCGTAATCATTTGTAGGTAGAATCGACGAAGAATGCTACAAGTTGTACAAAAGTAATGATCATAAGAAGGTGAGTAATTTGAGATATTTGTCATTATATTATGATTAAGTTGTATTAGGAAACGGCAAGCATTCCCGGTAACATTAGTGATAAGCCAGCGGTCACTAGTACAAATGCATCAATGCCAAGCTTGGATGATTTAGCCGCTCGGTTGGAAGCACTCAAACGACAATAACGCTCGTTTCCCTTACTTCTGCGTGTATGGTAGTCGGTTTACGATTAGTAATGTTTATTAATCTTGGTATTAAAGTCAATATAACTTGAATATCACTATACAAGATACGATTATTATGATTACTATTCCACTGAGATGTGTACTGCATTGTTTGGGGAGAACTATAGATTAGCATGACTCTATGAAAATAAGCAAGATTATGGAACTGCAATAGGTAGCATTGGAATGACTGTGGAGATACTAGCTTTTACGAATAGAGGTTATCCAACAATGCGGTTAAACGATACCAATTGTTCTGAGCTATTCATGTCTACCAGAAAACAGGGCTATTGCGCCTCTTTGTCTAATAGGTTGACTGAATTGCTACTATCGCCATCATTGCAGTAGTGCATTCTTCATGCAATAGTACGCCATATGCATGATCAATATGTGTATGGTCTACTCGTGGTCTAGATCTTTGGATCCCAATTAGAGTAACGCATGATATCCAGTAGAAATGATAACCTTACGAAACATAATCATTACACAGATAAATAACACAATTTATAACACTAGCTTATGTCAGTGGTGTTGTTTAGCAATCGTGCTCCTTTTGTTTATTACATTAATGGAATGCTTACTTGGCCGCGTGGATACATGAAAAAAGGACGAGGAGCAATATGCTATTCGTATTAGTACACGGTATGGAAGCGGATACCAGGATTAGGTGGCCAATCTGCATAAGCCTATTTCAAAGACTAGGCCTTTGTGCTACCAATAATGTACCTAAGTGGTCTAGAATACCAATATACATGACTATCTTCTTCATCTGCTCATTGCCTAATGGTATATATCTACTAGTCAAATACGTTAGCAAACTTGCCCTTTTTTATACATGAAAACCTACACTATTATTATTCTTATCTATTATCACTTGTCTATTGTCTATTGTACCCTCTCTCTTGGTGCGTTACTAATCGTTTACATCATGCCAAATATCGCGAATAATCGATCAATTATAAAAGGATGGGAACAATATGCTGAGCGGCTTTGGGGCATTCCCCTCTATCCGACTGGCGAGATGGAGTCCATCGATTATATTATGGAAAACCCTAATAGTATAGCGGATATGCGTACTCGTCTATCCGGATTCTACGCGCAATTAGTACCAAATATATTTATTCTATACATGTTCTCATCAAATCTCATTGAAGCGCTAAAACTAGTTAGACAACGTCCGCGTGCCGCATCCAGCTGGTTTTGCACACTTCCTGCGTTGCTTGGCGTGGTATTCGGTCTATTCATGATTCTTAGCATGTTCCCCGTCGGTGCTACTTGTCGTCGATTCAGCTGGTATGCCAACGTTTGTCTTTTGGTGTCAGCCATTTGTAATAGCTCGATCGTCCTACAGAAAGCCTATGTGGTACAAAATAGGAAGCAATGGATGTTGTTAGTAGGCATTGGACTAATGCTCCCGCAAATTGGATACGTTTACTGCGCTTGGGTATATTCGATCATGACGCTTGACCCATTACTCGGTTGCGTGTTCAACTATCCGACCTTCCTGCCGTTTTATTGGTTTGGCGCGGAAATGCCGTTGAACTTTCTATTCTCTATCGTGTTTGCACGCGTTGCTTACAGGCAGTACAGTATGTTTGGCTCAGAGGCATGGAAGCAACTCGCGCGTGATGGGATACAAACCATGCTATACGCGGTATTCTGCAATATATTCTGTATTATTATGATTGTATTTGAGGTAGGCGGTAATTTCTCGCAAATGTTCTTCCTCCTTAATTGGTAAGCGTGGCTCATTTCCTTTATTGTACACTATCGATGATGCTAATATTTACCGCAGGTTAATCACTTCAAGGCTCTTGATATATCATTGCACGAGAATGCGTACCATACACAAGCATTCCAGTCTAGGCGATTCGAATACATAATCTTATCGCAACAGCAGCAATTCCCGCCTAAATGATATAAAACATTATCAAAACGAAATGGATTAGCATACGCTTGATACTACTGTTATTACATTATTACATTAATTAAATTCTTCCTACATTAATCGTGTGACTGATTTGTATATTATACGTGAATTAAGATGAAAACGTGTAATTGCATATTTATTGTTTGTAACGACAAACACAAGGTCATACATAGTCAACGTGGACCTATGTACTTGTGGAGTAGTGTTAAACAAGCAGCACCATAAATAGAAGCAGATCTTTTGACCGACAATGGATATGTGGGGGGCATTAATAAATATTACGTGACAGGCTAGCATCCAAATATCATATACAGCTACGGCTCTAGTCATCACTACGGCACTGGATCAGTCAGGATGGGCGTCCATCTTGTTTACCATTTCCAGCCATTGGTGTTCTTTTTAGTGGGCTCCTGGTTGAGTGGAGTGGGTGTTGCCTCGACTGTGACCATGCTGACAGCAAGGACGGATAGAATAGCGATAGCAACGGCAGTGTAGAACTTCATGATGATGATGATGATGATGAGGCGAGCGTGATATTCAACCTATTGGTAAATTCGTATACGCAACAAGAAGCGTTAAATAAAAAGTGAGAGCACTAAGCACTAAGAAGAGACGTGATTCGTATAATGATATTAGCATGCTATAGCACGGCAGCCATACTATTTATATTGAATAACATACAATATGTACTCTAGTACGGTACCATCCCTGAAGGGAGAGCCTGCCAAATTTGGTATTAGCTCATACAAGTACATCTACGTGAAAGTGGACCGGCAAAACGGTGTTCCTTGTTCATTGCCTATCTATTGGCAATGATTTCTAGAATTGAATGACAACAACAATGACAGCAATAGCACGTTTACCTAGTTTGTACGTTGGCTACACGAAAACCGCCAAATATCTATTCTATCGCACTATACTCTCGTGCACTAAAAGGTCAGCAATAAGACGGGTTATTCGTCGATAATAGCATGTGTGGCCATACGCAAACTACGGGAAGGACCGCTAAGCGATGCATCCTCACGGCAGCCAAATAGATAGGCCTGTCAAATACGGTATTGCCATCACGATATGCGCTTACTCGTTTCTACCATCATTACATCGTTATTATTAGTTTAGCCATTAGTTGCCAACAACCATTAGACATGTTCATTGTATGGCTAATTGCACGTTCTGCATTAAAGTCATATCTGGTAGTGTCGCTACAATCCTCTGATGGCTAGTATGGAGGACAGTATGGCGAGCGATTAGTTGTCTGCCATTAGCGCGACTTTACTATGACATTACTAATAATAAAGACTTGTAGGTTGTACGGCTTGCCAAAACATAACGAAACAAAGAATGAGTATTTATTTCAAAAGCTCTAGTGTTGCAGACAATTGTACAATAAACCTAAATGTAGCAATGCAAGAATAGTTAACATAGCGTGCATGATATACCGAGATATAATGCGCAAATCGTGCTATCGTCTAAAAGCATAGACTAGTAGTACTCGCGCAATATGTCGGTATTGCTATTTGTCCTGAACTGCACGATCAAATTAAGTTGCATTAGATTCGAATGATTGACAATGATCATGTGGGGCATGTCAATTACAGGCTTTTGTTGCCTCTATTGTTATTGCTCCCTATTTATTGCACACAAGCCCTCATTATCTATATCCATGCTACTCTTTGCCTTTGGCTCAAACGGTAATGGTCAACTAGGTGTTGGCCACCAGGAAGACTGCCACCTACCAACTCCGTGTCCACTCATTACTAGCGATATAGCAAGTATTACAGGTGGCGGTAATCATTCGTTGCTTGTTACAACAAACAATGAGCTACATATAGCTGGTGCTCGTAAGGCAGGCCAGTTGGGTAGTCCGGATTCCTCTGTAGATTCCACGGTATTTGCCTCTTCTGCAGCAAGTCAAAGTGGTCTTCCTTCCTCGGTAATAGTCGCGGCTGCTGGTTGGGAACACTCGCTTTTACTATCGCAACAAGGACAAGTATGGACGTGTGGCACCAATCGACATGGACAGTGCGGATTAAGTCATGAGCCACAATCCACGACACTTTTACCACATGCGATTATAGGGCAGGATCGTAGCACTTCTCAGGAAGACACTAGTACGGGTAATATCATTAGAGTGGCAGCTGGACTTCGTACCTCGTTGGCTCTCAGTTCAAATGGACAGATTTACGGTTGGGGCTGTAATCGTTACGGTCAACTAGGATTGCCCACTTCCACACGTATTGTTACAGCACCAACACCAATACCGCTACCATCTTCAATGAATGGTGTACAAGCAATAGCATGTGGACAACGACACACGGCAATGATAACTAATCATGGTAAATCAGTCTACTGTATTGGCAATAATCGATGGCATCAACTAGGCACGGATGACGAGACTGTGCAATCTAACGAGCTACAATTACGTGATATATTGCCGTCATTTGATGAAACCACAATCATAGCGGATGTCGGTGCCGGCTGGAGTCATACGGTGATTCGTTTAAGTAACGGGCAAGTATGGGCATGGGGACGTGGCGATCGAGGTCAACTTGGTGTAGCATTACCGGCAGAGATACGTAGTCGTGCTGAACCCAAGCAAGTTGATCTGCCATCGGCTGCAATTGCTATTGCAATAGGATCTGAGCATGCACTCGCCTTACTCGATGACCATCGATGCTATGTTTGGGGCTGGAATGAGCATGGTAATTGCGGGTTAGGACACACGAATGACGTGTACACTCCTACGGAAATTCCCTGGTCAACAATACAAGGCCATATCAAAGGTATTGGTGCTGGTTATGGCACATCATTTGTATGGACTTCTTGATCATTGCTGCATTAGAATATTTTGATAACATGATGTAATTACATAATATTTACTGTAAAGAATAAAGCATTTGCTAATGGGGGAGTCCATACTGACATACTGACAAAGACAAAGATGCTAACTAATATGTAAGACTATTTATTGACAAGAGCAAAAGTTAAAGGCTAACGATGTTAGCTGATTGGAAGAACCATGTACTCCTATTGCTGCTACTACTGCTGTTAAGATCCACACATGATTAACCGAATGATCATACAACATGTAGATATCTACATTATTTCCGCACTATAACACTGCAAGGTTGCTACCATATGTGAAGAAAGCGTAGTTAACCTTCAAGGATCCAGCATGCACACATCAGTCACGACACACACACAATGGAACACTGGCAAATACTCGACTCTATTTGAGCTAGACGCTATCTTTATCGTCAGTCATTATCAGCGGCCAAAGAGAATACTAGTGTATATTCTGATAGCAACGGTTACTGTTATTAGCAGGAGTAGTAAATGTTATTATTAGACGCGACGATAATAGTATCATCGATATGATAGGCACGTACTACATCAGGCAACACAACAATCCCATTTTATCGAACGATACAAAACAATAGGACTTTGCTGTTTACATTGTCCTATCTCGCACTCGTTCACACTCTACAACTATACGCAATGCATAGAATGATGTGATAGCACTCATTCTGAATACTCCAGCTCATGATAATATCGCATGTTTGTATGTTTGTATGGATGAAGAAATGTGGAGATGCCATGATATTGATTGCTCTCCTTGTAGCAATCAAGTTTGTTGCATTACACAACAAGGCGATTGTTACCGCTGTTGTTGTTATACATCTATTTGACCGCGATTGCGTATAATAATTATCGAGAAAGTACATATCGTCATGCCTTTTACTTTGTAGATCGTAAAAATATCTAGATGAGCGCTTGGCTACTGATACGTGCACACATACTTGTATTGCTAGATTGATATGAGCTAGAAATAGAAAGATGTACACATTTCTATCGAATTCCATATGTGTTCTTGGCCTTTTGTTAATGACACCGTCATTATTTGTGATGATAAGAACGAATAAACAAACCTATTATTATACACTCAAATCTATTTTTAAATTTCCCTTACATCAGTAGTGCACTAATGACATTCATTCATACTGCTAGCTAGGTAACATTCGACAAGCGGAAAAATACAATTGAGCAATATTACATGCATTGTGCATATTTACTTTGTTCTACACCTATTGTTATTGTATAATCAATTCCCTTGTTAAGTAAACATTGTCCATACAACTGGATTTCTTTCTATGAAACAAAGCCGATAGACCGGTTATTATTAGTACAGGGACTAGGCGAATTATAATTGGAATATCGTATTACAATACAAATGACCTTTGTAGTAGCGCTGATCCGCTATAAAAACTAGGCCATTATATGGCGTATTTTCCCTCTTGCTAACAACAACGCATCTGCTTCGCATCTTTTCTAACCTTTGAACAGCATTAGCATTTAGTTATCATCCTTAGCATTCTTCGCATTATCATCATTTCAGAAGCAAGTAACATACAATTGTACCTATCGATCTTGCATCAGTGACAATATATCACACACTCTCACGCACGCACCTACTTGTTTACTAACACCTTATAGCAACCCTAAGCATTTACGATGCAATCATTTAAATATCTCGTCCTGCTCGCGGCTTCTCTAGCTATCGCCACTAACAATGGCCACTTTATAGCTGAAGCTGCGCCAACAGACACTTATTCGAACGATGCTCCGGTCTACGGGGAAAAACCAGCTAATGGTTATCCTGCCCCAGCTCCTTCATCTCCAGCTCCTGCTTTCCGCTCCATCTCCTGTCCCGGCTCCTGCTATCCAGTTCCTTCTCCTGTCCCGCTCCTGCTTATCCAGCTCCATCTCCTGTCCCGGCTCCTGCTTATCCAGTTCCTCTCCTGTCCGGCTCCTGAAGTCCCAGCTCCAGCCTATCCAGTTCCATCTCCTGCGCCAGTTCCTGAAGTCCCAGCTCCTGCTTCTCCTGCACCATCTCCTGTCCCGGCTCCTGCTTATCCGGTTCCATCTCCATCTCCGGCTCCTGAAGTCCCAGCTCCAGCCTATCCAGTTCCATCTCCTGTCCCGGCTCCTGAGACCCCGGCCTCGCCTTCTACACCGGATGCACCAGTAACTCCACCAGCACCTTCTTACCCTTCAGATACACCAACCACTACACCATGTACGACATCAACTTACACTCCAGAAGTTCCTACCACTACGCCTTGCAAGACACCAACTATACTCCAGAAGTGCCTACTCCTACTTACACTGAAGTCCAGCTACCTACACTCCAGAAGTTCCTACCACTACGCCTTGCACGACACCAACTTACACTCCGGAAGTCCCTACCACTACGCCATGTACGACACCAACCTATACCCAGAAGTGCCGCTCCTACATATACACCTGAAGTCCCAGCTACCTACACTCCAGAAGTCCCTACCACTACGCCTTGCACGACACCAACCTATACTCCAGAAGTGCCTACTCCTACTTACACCTGAGTTCCAGCCACCTACACTCCAGAAGTTCCTACACTACGCCTTGCACGACATCGACTTACACTCCGGAAGTCCCTACCACTACGCCTTGCACGACACCAATCTATACACCTGAAGTGCCGCTCCTACATATACACCTGAAGTCCCAGCTACTTACACACCAGAAGTTCCTACCACCACTACAACACCATGCACGACATCAGTCACCCCAACTTATATCCCGCCTGTAATTACACCTTCATGCACGGTTGTGACCTATACAACCACTTTGTGCCAGCTCCTACTGGTATTCCAAACTGCCTATTACCTATCCCAGCAAGAGCAAGCAGGAACATAAATCCACTGGCAAGACCACCAAACACACGAAATACCCTCATTACTACATTGTCCCCGCCTCCTATGCCAATCAAACCTACACATTCAATAATGGTACCAAAGTCAATTGCACTCACTGCACTCCAGTGAACAATACTTACTCTGGCACTGATGGATCTGGTAAAAAGTACATCAACTGCACTGTCAAAGAATCATCCGGTCATAATAACAGCAGTAACTCAACTTATAGTTCCAGCTCAGAATACACGGTTCCCGTCCCGTATAACAACAGTAGCGACAATTCGACCTACACGAAAACAACTACCTATGAAACTACTACTGTTCCATATAGCAGCAGTAGCAACAATGCCACCACAACTACAAACTCGACCGTAAACTCGACCTACTCCTCATACAGTAGCAGTTAAAGCCCGTAAACCAAAATCATCATGTCAACCGTTCATAGTACTCATTGATATATAAATAAATCTTTTATTAATAAAGAGTAAAAGTTAATGACTAACAGTGTTAAACGGTTGGGAAAACCCTGTAATATAAAATGAGCATACTAGATATCAGTTTTATTATTGGAGAAACTTGCTAAAAGTACATAAAAAGGAATATAATATAATATAATATAATAGGGAAACACGATAACCGTCTAGTCGTCCGACTGGTAGCAAACACGAAGTACAACGTGCCACACCTTGCTTAGATCTTCACCGGCAGGTGCTAGACCAACACCCACATCGGTGGCCATACTATCCTCTATGGATGGCAGTAATGGCAGGACAATCTCCCATGTGCCGCCTACACGTTCATCGACGGCAAATCGGCTGACCGACACGGAAACGACGCCTAACTCGTCGTCACGTCCAACGCGCGTGGCATAGGCGTGTAGATTAATCTTTGCCTGTACAGGATCAGCCACCGGGAACACGTAGTCGATATCCCATGTGGCCACGCCTCCTGCTTGCCAGGCCACTCGACTGGCACGCGTCTCAAGTGGTGTTTTACGCTCGTTATAATCCAAAAGAAAGTAAACATCACGGAATGGCGGCTTATTCTGCATGAACGCCAAACAACCGAGCGTGCTATCGGATGCCGTCTTTTCGCGTGGAAACACGGCACGTACAATGCGTACCGTCCAACGACCGGTGAAATTTTTGTTATACGAGATGTCGCGATCAACCGCTGAAGCTCGTGGTGTGATGTCCGAGAAGCCCTGGCAGATACTGAGCCACATTCGTTTCCACCATGGTGGCTCAATACCCGATTCGATAAGTCGTGCCGTGAACACAGCCGGCTTCGAGTAGACGCGCAATAGGAAATCCGCCTCTTCACCAGGCGCGAATGTAGTTGGCAATACCACGTAGCGTCCTATCGGTAAACGAATGCGTAGCACCACTTCACGCGCGTTCTGATAGGGTGCTGCCGCCACTACATTATGCGGTTCCGTGAGCCGTGTTTTACGATTTTCTTCCACTCGCATCACTAGGAATCCAATAACAAAGTTCCCCTCCCTGCTGGCCGTTCCGATAGCCTGAGCGGGTAGACTCACGGCCGTTGCCGTCACCAACTGTTGTTCCTCGTAGCCCGCTTGCGCTGATCGATCCGTGGGATGTCCCCGCTTCCTTAAGCGCTTTCCTTGTTGTAAGGATATTAGCACTTCCGTGTTCTTCTCTTTAACCATCATTAAATATTGTGGATTTCCCGCTATACTCCCATCGAAATTGGTGCATCCACCGGCTGTGCCATCCAAGCCACACCACCGATCATGAAAGCGACGCTGCGTCCAACGTTGTCTAAACGACAGGAGACGTGTATTCACACATCGTCCCACCTGGATCATATCGAAACGAGCTTGGAAATCCTCAAATGCCATCCAGAAGATGCCCTCGAGTCGATTGGCTCGATTACGCAATGGATACTATGCCACCATGGTAACTGATCCCAGTCATTATGAGCCCATGCACTCCATCGACCACGCCAGTTGGCCTCACCCCACGGATCTAATAACAGCACTAGTCGAATATTAGGACGTCGACGTGTTACACTGGGAATATTCGTAAATGAAATGGCACGGTGGACACTTCAACCGCATCTAATATACCATAAGAATGCTATAATACAAATGAATAATAAATGAATTACTACCGCTATTGTTACTTACTGCAGCCATGAGTCCATCCGGAAGTATAGCTGGTGCAGTGCCCAATAATGGAAACGGTATAGCAGGTCCCGTATTACCATCAATGTACGTGTTATCACGCGGTAGAATAGCACAACTCGTTAACGAGCCACTTTGTATGTAACCGCGTAATTGTTTCCATCGTTTATCCATCTCCTCATCCATAGCTTTCATTCGCTGTTTTATTTCGGGCGATTGCTGATGCATACCGATAGGCAATGGTATTGGATGTCGTATAGGCCAGCTCTCCACTACTGCCGATGTAAAATCTAGAATAGCATCGGCTGCTGAACCCGCATCAAGTGCATCGTACGAGCCGAGTAGTTTCGCGTATGCCTTCTCCAGTAATGACACCCAAAACTCATGAGGATCCGTACTACGCGCGAATAACATACGACCATTGATTGTATCGTAAGGCAATAAATCATCAACTAATACTTCGACCCATCTCCCAAGTCTATAGAATTGAAATCGATAAACACCTAATTGATATGCGTTAATTAATGACGTTAATTACGTGTATTCATTCCTACTTACTCGGATGATTAGATACTTGAAAAGGCGACCAATCTTGTCGATGAATGTACGGCACTAATCGACGCATTAAATTTCGTCGTTGTGCCACTAAACCAATGGTAGTTACAAGCCAGCAGTTGCCAATAGCTCTATTATGCATCAAGATGAAACGAGAATGGAAACGAGACAAGATAACTTGATCAGTATACTAGTGCCTGTCAAGGTGTTTGCATTGAATCCCATTCATTTATCGTTCACTTCTTCTTACCCTTGTATGACACCTGATATTTTGTACTTACGAGAACGCCCTACAAATCGAGCATGCGATGTAATTTCCTAATACATAGTCAATATTGAATATGCAGGCATTTACTCGTTTTCTTTTACCCACCCATGGCCGATACCAAACAATGCCTGGAAGATGAGCGAATCGTGGACCTAGTGAAGTGGCATCCGGTGGAAATAGCGGGTCTATCCAGCCTCGTCCGCGTCTTTTCTGCTTAAGACGAATCCAATGGTAGTTCTGGCCGAGAAATCGATGAGGTAACAATACCGGCCGACGGCGTACCATAATGGCCGTAGTAATATGAAAGATAGCAAGTGTACGAGCGTGCTAGCCTTGTTCACTTTCTTTGTGACTACTTCAAACTAGGATTTATGCTAAATTGGCAAGCAACTAACAAACAAACAAGCAAACAGCCAACCAATATCAATGCTAATATATGGTTATTAAATAAGAGTTAAAGAACGGAGCACTAGATTATGCAGGAATATTGCCTAGTTGATACGGTAATAATAGGGAATTTGAATTGAGAGAGAAGAGGAAAGATGTGAATGCGAACGGGTGAGGTTTCTTTTTTGATGGTAAGCTGGAAGAGGGGACTTACAAAAAGAAAGCGGAGCTGACGGTTAAACCATTGTTTTCCAACCAGTTAGCATAGTTAGGCTTTAACTTTTATTAGTAAAAGTGCAGTATTTTGTAATAAAATGTTAACTGGTTTATTAGGAAATAATTAAAAAGGAGATTTGCTCACACAGTTGCCGGAATGCAGCCATGATATTTGAAGCATAAGAAATAAACATTTTCATATCATTAGGTAGATAGAAACAAGCTTTATTATGATGTTTAATACGAATAAAACTGATTAAGCTTACATTGAGGAATGAATGAATTGTAAAAGTGAAAAGCATTGTGGTAGTTGTGTGTGTGTAATTGTAAGAAGAGCAATAAATGAACGAACGAACGAACGAGTGAGTGAATAAATTGATGATTCAATCGTTCGTGTTTAGGTCGCTTCATAGTCTTGATCATCGCTATCGTTGACAGGTTGCCAGCCAAGACCGGTTACACCACGTAGTCGCATACGAATACCATCAGCGGTGGATTGACCGACGCCATATCGACGTTCGCCATCAAGAAGTACACTGCTAGCAGCATCCTTACTTGTTGCATCTGATAATGGATCACGATGTACTACATCAATCGTGTTGTCTTCATCTTCTGGTACAAACATAATCAATACACCAATACCTTGGCACAGGAGGATACCGGAGAACACGGCGAATATCCAACCGCCCAGATAATTGCGTATGGGTAGGAAGAGGGCTGCCACAATAAGGTTGCCCACCCAATTAGCGGCCATACCAACGCTCTGAGCCTGTCCCGCCAATTCAGGTGGGAATAGATCGGGCGCCACTAGGAAGGGAATGGGACCGAGTCCAACACCAAAACTCGACACCACCAATATAATTAGTAATGCGGCTAGCGAGCCAGCATTATAGGAAATGGCGAATGAGAGTAACAAGGATGCTAGACACATGCCGAAGATCGAGTATAACAGCAGTTTACGCTTGCCATATCGGTCCATAAAACGTGCAGCCAGCAACGTGACCACCAGATTCGCAATGGATATATAGACGGATATGAGGGCAGCTTGTGATGGCATTACCGCAGATAGAATCGGTGTTGAATAGTACATGACGGCGTTAATACCGGAGAATTGCTGTCCCAGTAAGCATAGAAGCACGGCCAGCATTGGTCGTAGATAAGGTCGACGCACCAGCATGGCCAGTGTAAAGGGACGAGATGGCGAACGAAGACGGCGCATTAAACGTGACGCACGTGGTGTTGGTGGTGTGTCGGAGGCATAGGGATCCTCCGTGTCGACGTCGGCATCATGGGTAGCCATGGCCGTATCTGACAAATCGGAACGACGTCTACGATGATGATGATGTTGCGCACGCCTTAACCGTCGTTGTCCGCGTAGAGATCGATGACGAGCACGTTCGGCCTCCTCCTCTTCAAGGAATTGACTTCGTGTGTCGGGACAGATGGGCATCATTACAAGTTGTATAATACCAAGTAGGCCGGGTGCTAATAGAATGTAGCGCCAGACAAATGAGCTCGATAGGAATAGACCAAGGATTTGAGCGGCCAATATACCAACGACAATGCCCAGCTGATTCATGACACCGATCATGCCACGTTGTTCCACGGGTGCGAGTTCAGTTAGCCAGAGTGGAACTACCACGACTGCCACTGCCGACCCGAAACCGGCCAACCACCGACCAAAGGCCATTCCACCCGGACCATCTGACAATGAGGTCCAGATAGCGCCTAATGCCAAACAGACGAGTCCCCACCGCATAGCTTTCTGACGTGTCCATCGGCTTGCCCAGTGGCCCGCAACAAATGATCCCGTCAATCCGCCTAACGTAAGCGCTGCCGTGACAAACGAGTATTCCGTGTCGGTCATTGGGACACAAGGACCAGGAGACCAGCGAACGTAGTCGGCCAGTGCATCGACCACGAGTATCTTGGGAGATGATCCTGTCGAGGGACACTGTGTAATGGCGTCTTTCGGCGAGTTAAGCTCACCGATGTGATAGCCATACTGGAACGATGCTAGAATAAGAATTGCAGTTGCTATTTGTATTTGCCGAGGTGTTAGTTCAGGCGTCAAACTCATATCAATTGGATAAGTGGGCGACGCTACTGAAAAAGGGGTGTCTGGCGTATCAGGTAGAGGTGAGATAAGCTCTCCAGCTATCGCGTCTTCAGTTGCATGTCTATTATCATTATTGTGGCTGCTATTCGTTGAATAGGCAAGAGGAGAGGCGGATGATACGAAAAAGTCAGATGCTGTACGCTGGTTACTACCATCACCGATATCCCCAGTCACTCTGTTATTCGCTTCTGAAGAGGATAATGCGGCGGTAGTGTCTTCGTGGTATTGATTGCGATAATATGATGCCATCGTTGTATGAATAGAAAGTAGGCAGCAGTAAGTGCTTTTGCTTTACTTTCGCTATTCTTATGATGGATAAAATGGATAGATATACGTATAACACTTTGTATCTCTAAATAACTAGTCAGATAGGATGGAATGTAGCATCAAACGGAAACAAGAAGAGTGGCCAATATGGTCTACGGAGTGTTTGTCTACACGTATATATGTACCGACTAAGATGACAGTGACGAATAATGAATACAAAGAATGTAAGAGAAGCAGTGTAGCAAATGAAGACGGTATATACGAACTACAAGAGCAATTGCCTGTTTGCTTGTTTGCTTATTTGCTTATTTGCTTATTGCTTGCTCCTCACAAAGTTGTCCGTATTTGCACTAGGCTAACAACAGGAACAGCCTAGAAAATAAGAAATAGTAAAAAGAGAGGAAGAGTTGCCACAAGGAATGCGGAGGTCAAGGTGACGGATAGAAGGATGCGTTAAGGAACAAGAGTGCGATCCCTCCATTAATCGTTTTTTATTGTATTAATTTGAAATCAATATAGAGGTATATTTACTAAAAATGGGAAGACTCGCTGTACCACCCATACCACCTCCTCATTAACGTGAAGGTCGGGCATTAGTACCATTATTGCTACTGCTGCTGCTGCTCGGCATCAATAGATTCGTGTTGCGGTGGAAGTAGTAAGGACCATCAGCGTAACCATAGAAGCACAGTAGTAATTGTATTAATGGTGTTAATAAGTAATTTTAGATAAAAGTAAGGTGGACAAGCAATGCTAGCCGTTTCTACTCGTATTACTTACTTTACTCGTTCACTCTATCATAGCATTATACTGTTACTTTGTAGATATCAATCTTGTGCATGAGTTAACAGAAAACAGTCCTCCTCAGCAATGGCAATGGCAATGTTAAAATGGCTAGAATGGCTATTCTTGTTGGTGTTAGCCATCCACGCCATACTTATACCGCCATCCTATCATGTATCGGGTAAGCGAACACATAGACACTCGATTGAAGTTGTACCGAACAACAAGGCCACGACAAAAGCCGTTGCATCGCAAATTAGCCCAACCCTAGTGTTAAAGTGTCCGCCTAAACTAAGTGCTCGATACACCACTGAAATCATCTGGACCATACCGAAACTAAGTAGCAACGGTGCCATCGACCGGTTTACCTTTCATATCGCCCTTGGCCACGTCGATCTCGGTATTCTACGCATTATCGGTCAAGTGGATGGTCGACTGGTGGGACACCTACTAAACACGCATGCCACTACGGTGGCCACCACCAACGATGCATGGTTCCGATTCAATGTCACACTAGATGATAGTCTAGTGGAACAGCTGATCAATCTGCCTGGTATACAACTTTCCTCCTCCTTGGAAGCAGTGCCGACCCGTGATAAATTGTCACCTGTAGTAATGAAGAACTTCATTGGCCAACTTATTACGCATCATTCCCTTTACTTAACAGTATGGGGCAATCGAGCCAACGATCCTCCTTGGCGTGCTACAATGTACTACGGCAAACGCAATATTGAGTATGTAACTGAGTTGGAAACGGTGCATGTCAAGCAATGGCCACCAATACGTTAGCCGCAAGAAATCAGCAATATCAGCGTAATAGTGCCATTGTTCTGAGCAACAATTAGACTAGTCCGAGATTCAGACATGTATCGTAGACGCTATTAAATAAAACAATCCTAAAGACAAGTTAAACGCGATAAGCTAGACTATCGACCGATGTGATTGCTTCATGGTATCCAAGTTATTCGATTAGATTACACTATTCCTACTAGGTACTCTATCATTTTGAATCATTATCAATAGTTACAGTATTTGCATAGCGTTATACTACAGATATACTGCAAGTTGTTTGTTAGATAGATGCCAACATCTGGCATACTATAACAATCTCATGGCAATCCATGATGCATCCATTACAACCTGGATGATTGATTGATTGGACAGGAATGACACCACATGATTGGCCATGATGTAGGCACGAGGACACACATTGCGAGTAGCGACATCCACGCATAATATTGCATCGACTCGACTCGACTACAACGACAATGTCGACAGCCTAAAAGGTGTGCGCTCCCCACCCGTATCATTTCTACGCTATTCCTCCTCTTTCTATTTCTTCCTTGCTCGTCTCATTGGTGCTCAGCTTTTATAACCACCCGCTCTCTCGCTCGCTTTCTCTTTCTCTATTTGTTTATTACAAAAATGTCGTGGGATGGATATGTTCAAATGCTTACCGGTACCGGTAAGATCCAGCACGCTGCCATCTTTGGCCATAACGGTCAACAATGGGCTACCTCAGAAGGATTTCAAGTAAGTGTAGCGTAGATGACGCGTGTCTTTAACCAGCTATAGCATAGCACAACAAAATGGAGTCATTAAATGTATACACTAATACTAATTATATTGCCATACAATAATTTAGGTAGCTCCCGAGGAAATCCAAAATATCATAGCTGCCTTCACTAATGCGGATAATATTCGTGCAAGTGGCATCAGAGCCAATGGTACCAAATACTTTGCTCTTGAGTGTGATGCGACCAACCTCAATGGCAAGCAGGTAAGTAGCAATATTTACTTACATGATGATACAATCGTATTTACATACGTACATACATATATATATATATGATCATCTAGGGCGGCAATGGCATCACATGTGTTAAAACAAATCAAGCAGTTGTCATCGGTGTGTATGAATCACCTGTTGTGGCAGGAGAAGCCAATATGGCTGTCGACCATGTCGCCAAGTACTTGCGCGATATGAACTATGTAAGTTGCAATGATGATGATCTAGTATAACATATTCATTACAATCGTGTCTAACTCTGTCAACTCGTATCTAGTAGTAAATGGTCAAGAATGGAATAGTTCATATGGAACATACTACCTACATCGTCTTCATCTTCATCTTCATCAATCTACTATAAGTGACAACAACTGTTGGAACAGTAATACGATTTCTTTATTCGGAGTTATTACTGAAATTGAATTGGTATATCATTGTTCCAATAGAAAAATATGTTGATGTTTTCATTCCTCGCGTATATCCTCTTTACTGCTCCATTGCCCGATCGCCAAAAACTTTCAAAATAAATGACTATCCTTGGCTCATAAGCTCGTTCTTTATTCTTCATCTGAGACATCATTACTATCGAATGCTCCCATCAATGTTAACTGATGAGCCAGCAGTTCATTATCTAAATTACAAATGGAGTTAGTAATGTAGTAATGACAGTGTATTCGTAATATTACCAGGATTTCGTTCATATACTTGTTGTAATACTTGAATGGCTGCATTAACAGCATCAAGTGCCTCATCGTCATCGGCGACTACATTGCTCTTTAATAAATAAATATATCCCGTCTAATACATCAATTAGTGTTTATATTAGCATACAGGTATACACTAGTCTGTTAGATAACCTACAAGTTCATCAAGTTGATCATGATTAGAATTCGCGGATGCAAGTTGTTTGGCTTTAGCTACATGACCAAGTGCTCTAGAACACCATGACTAAATAATAGATAAATAGATCAATAGTTTGCCAGATTGACTATTACTAGTAGTAATTACCTCAATTTGTGTTGAATCTGCATGATTATCATGCTGGCTAACCTGAGATGCATGTTGATAGAGTAGAGATGCCATTAGTCGATGAGCATCTTTATCCTCGGTAGTTTCCATCCAGATAGCAAGTCGATTAGATGGTTCATTCTGATGGTGATGATTACTATCAAATTGACGTACGGTCCATTCAGTTAATTTGTATACAATAGCTACAAAGCAGAATATAATCAGCTTATTCGTAGTTACAATATATATCATTGCTCTAATTACCTTGATAACACGATGCAACTGGTGTAGCTTCAATAAGTGTCTGAATGGCCGTTAATAAACGAACCATCTCCAACATGGACACAGACTTGTTTGTTTCCTCTTCATTTGTCAGTGTGGCATTTCGTTTGATATCCGATATCACCTAGAGTAACAATAGTATTAGACAGTCTGATTTGCTTTGTAACTATATGCATGAACTACCATATCGAATGCAGAAATGGCTTCATTAAGCTGTATCATAATTGGTTCAACATCTGTCGTATTATTGTCGTCATCTTCATCTTCACTATCATTGTCATCCACTACGCGTGTTCTATCCAGTCGTTCCAATTCCATTCCCTATAGTAAATACAAGATTTATCAGTTGAATACTTGCACTCAGATATATATACACTACTATTACTATTAGTACTTACGATAGCAATTAGTTGAGCACGTCCCAAATGCAACCATACACTTGTGTTATTGTATTTGGTGAGTGCCTTCAGTTTACTAATGGTTTCATGCACCTTATCAGCTAGTGATAATTGCTGAGCGAATGTTAACTGACAACTAGCATAGAGCAATTGATGATTGACTCTATCCACTGATGCTGCCTCTTCATCAGTGGATGTACTTTCACGATGATCCATAGACGAGTAGACGCGTTCCTCCTCGCGAAACGACTCGATGGCTCGCTCGAATAGTTTACGTGCCACCGGCGTCATTACACCACTTCGATTGCTTTCCTCCAGGGCAAATTGATAGAATTGAGCGGCAGTTGGCTCATTAGCACCTGACTCGCCACCGTCCAGCTTAGTGAATACTAGTTCCACTTCACCTTCAGCACAGCCCGTACAACTAGCATCTCTACAACTGTTCAAGTGCGCTTCATCCTTCTTCTTCTTGTTCTTGGCAATATTTGTATTGACTTCGCTTAATGATCGCTTGTTTTTGGCTGACATGCTGAATGTCGACATATTGATATATAAATTATATTTAAAAAAAGAAAAAACAATTCACCGCATTCATTGCTTTTTTGTTCTTTTTTATTAGGAAAGATATTGCTAATGACACCACGGATACCTCGCGTTGTAAGTTCAACCACTAGATAGGAATCAGTATGGTAACAAGATGAACACAATGCCATTAGGTTCCCTGGAGTTCGTCAGAAGAGTATGACCAAGTAGCGCAATGGCTGTTCTCCGCTGATCCACAAGAACGACAGCGGGCTGTATATCGTGTATGTGATAGGGTAGATTATGTTGATAATAGTAACTTATACTGCTCTCCTGCTAGATAAGAGCTTGGTCCAGTCGCGGTAAGGTGCCGCATGCAGTCGAGTGTACGGCCACACTAGTGGAACTAGGTCTACTGGTGGATCAATGCAGTCTATCCAACCCGATGACATCGTCTGTATCGCCCAAGGAATTACGCCTCATGTTATCCATGGCTCTTATTCGGTAAATGAAGGCACTACCATTACTAGCGCCGGTTATTTATGGAATGATACTTAGGTTTGTTAATGGATTTGTCGATGCTCAACAACAAGGTATATATGCTGTCACGGCCCTATCTGGTAGGGGGCACGATAGGGGCCGGACAAGGGATTCCAGAAAGTGACGTGCAACAACCTCAGTTAGCTGCAGTGGCTCACTGTTGGAATGTATAGACAAATAAAACACTTTAACACGGTTAATACTTGTAAGACACTTGGAGCACAGTAGTGTAGAGATAAAAGATAGAATTGTTCGTCTTTATTAAAATTTGCTTTTGCGTTTGCTTTTTCTTCTCTCGACGCTGAACGTGTAGCTATCCTATTCTGGACCGCTAAGCCACGAGGTCAAGATATGGCGCCACATCACTCCCTCTTCGAGTGTTGAGCGTCCCGCCAACATACTAGGTTGGTCTTCGCTAGATAATAATAAAGTGTTAGTTAATGATAATACTGAAACTGGCTCACTGGCCGTGGGGGATAATAATAAATGTTGTGGACGAGAGTGTAAAGGAATAATTCGATCAGCGTGTGCGGGGAATGTCCTTTTTGTGTCGAGATCACATAGTCTGTAATTGACAGCTGACGTCTGCTCTACGACTCGGAAGGGTCCACGTATACGTTCCTTCATCTTCTTTAATTTAGATCCTTTCAACAGCGTTTCTTCTAACCATACCAAATCACCCTCATTGAATGCTTCTCTTCTTCTTCCTTTGTTATAACGCGCTGATTGACGGCGTTGGGCGGCTTCGATCATGAGGCGAGCTCGTTCTCGTACATCATTCAACCGTAATTGTAAGTCCTTCACGTACTCTTCGTATTCTTCAGTTCGCTTATTGAATCGTGCTTTTGTCGTGGGCATGTTGTTAACAGCGACTTCTAATGGTTGAGTGGCTTCGCGGCCGTAGAGTAGGTTGAAGGGCGCCTGACCAGCAGACGATTGCGGTGTAGTGCGATAGGCGAACAACAGTAAAGGTAAGTACTTGTCCCAGTCGGTTTCGAAGTCGTTAGTGAACTTGGCAATCATTGAAGCTAGCGTATGATTGAAACGTTCAACGAGACCGTCAGTTTGTGGACGTCGTGCTGATGTAATTCGCTGACGAATGCCTAGGCGGCGCGCGATTCCTGCTGTGAGACCAGACGTGAAGTTGGTACCTCCGTCTGTGAGGAGTACACGGGGCATTCCATGTCGAGCGATAATGTTATTCATAAGGAACTTGACGGTAGTCTCGGCTGTAGCGTCCGGTATCGCAGCAGCTTCGATCCATCGAGTTGTGTAATCGCAACATACGGCAACATACTTATTACCATACTCTGACTCAGTAAACGGTCCCATTAGGTCGATAGCGATAAAGTCGAACGGCTTCTCGGGTACCGGCAGAGACTGTAGCAAGCCAGAACGCTGTGTGATGCGTCGTTGCTTCTGGCATCTCACACAAGTTGCTACATAATCTCTAACGTCACTATGTAAGTTCGACCACCAGTACTTTTGTCGAATTCGTTTATATGTGCGATATCTACCGAGATGGCCGGATAATTCTTGATCATGATTATGATATAGAACAACGGGTTGGAACTGTTTCGGTACTACGTCCAATAGTACTTCTTGATCTTCTTCCATCTTTCGGCGCATCAATCGACCGTCGACGAGGCGATAACTTCGAGCGCGTTTCTTGATCGAACGTCGTGTAGGTTCATTCATCATGATAAGATGATCGTTACCTTTCGACAAATAACCGTAGATGTCACAAGTGGCGTTCTCACTGCGTTGTGCCTGGAGCCATTCGTCTGCCGTAGGTAATAATGGTACAGCGGCCGTGGACATGATTTCGACAGCTTTATCTTCTTCGGCTTGAGCGACTAGTTCCGGCCATGGCAAGGGATCTCGCGACAAGGCATCGGCGTTGGAGTTGGCAGTGCCTCGACGGTACTCGATAGTGGGGCAATACTCTTGTAATCGCAGCACCCACCTACCTAGTCTACCGGTTGGATTTGGACGAGACATTAACCAGCGTAAGGCGGAGTGATCGGTAACGACAGTGAATTCACCACCGTAAATGTATGGTCGAAATTTGTCGATGGCCCACACGATCGCTAAGCATTCACCTTCCGTGGCTGAGTAGTTGCGTTCAGCTTGGTTGAGAGCACGGCTGGCGTATGCGATAGGCTTCCATTGGTCGTTCACGAGTTGAGAAATGACGGCACCAATACCAGTAGAAGAGGCATCGGTCTCAATTCGGAAAGGCTTGGAAAGATCGGGGTAAGTGAGAACAACATCATCGGTAAGGGCTTGACGTAACTGATCGAAGGCAGCTTGTTGAGCATCGGTCCAGGTAAATGGCGTGTTCTTCTTAGTGAGACGATGTAACGGTTCAGCTTTCTCAGAGAAATTAGGAATGAATCGTCTATAATAGGAAGCAAGACCTAAGAAGCTTTTACATCCACGGACATCTACAGGAAGAGGAAATTGATGAACAGCGGCGATTTTGTTGGGATCCGGCTTAACACCGTTGGCAGTGACCAAATGACCAAGGTAAGCAATCTCTTGATGACCGAAGTGACACTTGCTCTTCTTTAGTCGTAGGCCAGCCGTACGTAAGCGTTGAAAGACTTCTCGTAGACGTTCTAGATGTTCCTCGAACGTCCGTCCATAAACGATAATATCGTCCAGGTACACGATGCAGGTACGCCATTTCAATCCAGCCAGCACTTCGTTCATAAGACGTTGGAACGTAGCTGGTGCATTGCAAAGTCCAAAAGGCATGACTTTGAATTGATATAGACCATCGTGTGTAATAAAAGCAGTCTTTTCTCTATCTTTAACGTTCATTTTGACTTGCCAATAACCTGAAGCTAAATCTAACGTAGTAAACCAACGAGCGCCAGACAGCATGTCCAAGGCGTCATCTACTCGCGTAGTAGGATAAGAATCCTTCTTGGTTACTTCGTTAAGCCTACGGTAATCTACACAAAATCGTGCGCCTCCATCCTTCTTACCAACAAGAACAACAGGGGAAGACCAAGGGCTGAAAGAGCGTTCAATGATTCCGTTTTTGAGCATATCATTAACAGAATTGGTGATAATCTCGCGTTGACGATGAGCTACGCGATATGGCGGTGAGTTGATGGGTCTACTGTCGCCAGTATTAATGAAGTGTTGTATACTAGTAGTTGCACCAGGATTATTAGGATTATCTGCAAATAGATCCGTAAATTCCCGTAGCAACTTGTCGAGAAGGTACTTGCGTTCCGATTCGACCAGTTCAACATGTGGAGACTGAGATACTGCCGCAGAAATAAGGGCTGTAGGAGTCTCTTCGTTGAGTTGGGGCTGAATAGCATCATAGCATTGTTGTAGCTTCCTGCTAAGCCGACTATTGCGAATGCGTTTCTCAGCAACGGCAACAAAGTGTATACCGTGCGAGTGGGTTGACATTTTCATAGGTAAGGAATGATTGCCGACTGTCAACGTGCCAGCAGCGCAATCTATGGTGGCGCTAGCATCGGTTAACCAATCCATACCTAATAGGAGATCATATGGAGATGCATGAAGTATGATCGCTTCGACTTGACGTTCCACATCAGCAACTTGCACTTGTACTTGACAGTATCCGCAAGTGTGAGCGTGTCGTCCATCTGCTAGCTTAACAAACGAGTTCCGATTCGGTCCAACCTTTATGCCTAGACGTGAGCATAAGGCGCTAGAGATTACCGTTTGTTGGGCTCCTGTGTCCACTAGCATAGTTGTTGCGTGTCCGTTCACAAAACCGGCCTGTAAGAGTGCGTTAGCGGTAACAGCACCTATCACGGCATCTGGTTGTGATAAGGGATTTGCTAGAAGGGGGGTGCCAATACCCTCAATCATCGGCACCCGGTTTAGTTTTCCGACGGCTGAGCAGCCTCAGGCAATTTGCCAGTGACTGACTCACGAGCCGCAGATAACTTAGGACACTTATAGGCGGCGTGTCCTGGATCGTCACAGAGAGCACAAGGATGGCGCGGCGCAGAAGGTGGCTTCTCCTTGCGTCGTGGACGTTGTCGTCGGTCGTCATATTGCTTCTGTGTCGATCGGGTGTTAGAAGGGATAGAATCATCTTCTTGTACGGCAGCTACGAACTTTGGTTTAACAGGCGTTGATGACTGGGTAAGTAGTTTGTCGATACTCTTTCCGCGTGATCGTAATTCCTCGAGTGATGAAATCAGATATAATTTGAGTAGATCACGAGTAGATTCATCGGCGTTGACCTTGAAGTAGTACCAAATCGTTTCGTCGCTGACTTTGGCGCGTATTCCGTTCATCTCGATGCGATCGGCATAGTCGAGGAGAGATTCCTTCGGACGCTTGCGAGTAGAATGGAACGTAGCTAACACTCCTTCTTTAGGATCTTCTTGATACCAATGACCTCGTATACTAGTTACAAGTTCATCATAGAGACCAGGTTTAAACGAAGCTAACTGTTTCGTAGCGCGAGCACACCATACCTTTTCATGCTGTCGTAAACCATATATTAATGCACAGCATTGATCCTTTTCGGACCATGGAGACATATCTGCGACAAGGGTGAATTCGTCTAACCATTCCAAAGGGTCATCCTTCTCGTTTAGTATGGGTATCTCCATCTTTGGTGCGTAGGAATGACGATACGACGGTGGTAATATAGGGAGTTCAACATCGTCATGATCTGATTCATCATCTGGCGTCATCACGCTTTCACGACGAACAGGGCGACGAATCTGGATAGTTGGAGATGGTGTGTGATCGTTCTGCGAAGGTAAGCGATATGGAACATGAGCAGTACCAGGTGTTTCGACGATAGGTTGTGAGGGCGGATCAGGGCGAGTTATGCCAAGCGTAATGATCATTTGCTCAGCTAACGCTACAGCCTGTGTCTGCGTCAACCTGTGTTGTTGGTTGACTACGTAATCCATAAACATAGCAACTGCATTTGGAGACTGGTCATCCTGTGTACTAATAGCTTGTTGTACAGCAGCGAACGGATTATTCGGATCAGTAGGAAGTGTGACGTCTTCGGCGGTTGGCGTAGGGACGGTCTCGACGGCCTGTTCCGGAGGAATAGTAGTGGGAGCGGTCCTAACAGCCTGTGGGTGGAGAACAGTAGTGGCAACGGCTTGAGATACCGCTGCGGTAGGCTGAGGATCGGTCGTCACTGGAGGGTCGCCTTCGACTGGGGAAGTCGGCACAGGCGCCTCAGGTTCTTCCTCGGCGGGAACAGCCGGAGCGTTGGATGGGCCTGCAGCTTCGTCCTCGCGCTGGGCCGACGCACGTGTATATATGGGTGTCATTATGTGCAATGATCGTAAGATAAGGTGAAATAAATAAGAAATAATAGAACGTAAGGGAAATGGGAGTAATAACGTAGAATGTAAAGATCGTTAACGTAATATGTGATAGGAAAGGTAGAGAGCGGGATTCGTGTCCTACAAGATTAGTGAAATGTGGTTGGGCACCGAACGCGCTTGCTACTAGAAGGTAAGTTTTCGCTTCACGCGCCCGGGTTCTCCACCAGTTGTCACGGCCCTATCTGGTAGGGGGCACGATAGGGGCCGGACAAGGGATTCCAGAAAGTGACGTGCAACAACCTCAGTTAGCTGCAGTGGCTCACTGTTGGAATGTATAGACAAATAAAACACTTTAACACGGTTAATACTTGTAAGACACTTGGAGCACAGTAGTGTAGAGATAAAAGATAGAATTGTTCGTCTTTATTAAAATTTGCTTTTGCGTTTGCTTTTTCTTCTCTCGACGCTGAACGTGTAGCTATCCTATTCTGGACCGCTAAGCCACGAGGTCAAGATATGGCGCCACATATGCATTATCAGTGGCAACGTTAGCGGATCAATTAGGCATGCCATCATGGTTTGTCGAATTACGACATGCAGGCACACACGAACAATTACCTAGCTTGTCTATTTTACGTACAACATGTGGTCAGGTAGACTAGCAATACTAGATGATTAACATAGAATTACACTGACATGTATTATTGCTATGATGACTAACTAGGCATTACACTGGCTATACAATAGTTATTGGTCAGTGCAACGTAGTAATCTGCAAGAGACGATGAATGAACTACGACCATTATTGCTTGAATATAAGACTTACCGGAAGAAAAGTCTTAAAGGTAATTGAGACACACGCATTCTATCTATCAACACTTACACCTTCTCTCTGCGTTAATAGCAAACAAGGTCTCGAAGCAGAGATTTGGAGTTAAAGTGGATCGTCTATTACAATCAATTGTAGGACACATTGATATGAATACATTTGAGGATACATTGATTCCAATCCTACTAGAACCTGGATGTCTAGTGCCTATGGGTAAAACGTAAGCATATACACATATAGAGGTATTATGAGTATATATATGACTAAGCAATGATGTTAGGAAAAGAGCAACACTACCAGAAGTGCAATTGACAGAGGAGATATGTCAGATATGGACCATGGCATTAGGACATTTCAATCATATTTGGTATAATGCCAATTTCCTTGAAGTACTTACACAAGCAATGTTGTATCAATTATACGATACAGGTAAGTGAATGCTCATTGTAGTAATAATGCAAATGCTAATCAGTGTTATTATAATGATCTATTATAGCTGATAATGCAGCCATTTCATCTACAGTAAGGCATACTATTACTGTAACAATTATATATGAATCTAATATCATTATTATTTAGACGGCAGATCCATCAAAACCAAAGAGTGTCAGCTATACGTGGACACTTGGTAATTGTGCTCAACTAATATGACACACATCAATGTACTAATTCAATGCAATATTAGTGGCATGGATCAAGCTATTCATTGAGCAGTATTATTGTAATGAAGAAACATATAGCTCATTGACTCTACAGAACTTGGATGATCTATTAGAATATTGTTTACGCCATCCTAATCAATAGTAAGTCATTACTAATCCTTATTATTTTATTAATCCGTTAATATACTTTATAGCACACTTCATATCCTACAATTTATGACTAAATGGGATGACTATTTGGCAACTACAATGACACCATTACTCGGTTACATCAAGAAATCGGTAGAACCCGTCAAGGTGAGTAATACTGATATGTGACATGCTTATCACTATACTTAATGTCTTGTTAGATTACTTCAGGTACCTTAACCACCCTATCAGATGAGGAAATGTCGGATGAACTACGTAAGCTACGTGGACTATTAAAGAATAGTTCCGATGAAGTAAGTGAACATTATTTACAATGCAATGAGTACACCAATATCCTCAACTCATTATTGCACTATCATAGTCATTCCCTTCGTTGTCCGATCCAACTACACAGATTACAACGGATAGAACGACATTGGCATCAGATTCGCCTTGGACATTACAAGAGGACTGGACATCCTGTCCCATTGGATCTCTACCGAATCAGAATCGTCTTATTGATTTATCACTCTCGACAATGATGGAATCATAATTTATTACTATTATACTTAATAAAAAAGATAGAATGATACTATATACTTTGTCTATGTATCTTTATGTATCTTATGATATATCCTCGTTTAATGTACGATTAGTTTTACGCTTGGGTTCTGGTGCTGTTCAATCGATGTGTGATGATATAGAATAAATATATCATTGATACTGCAATGATTGTATTTTATTACTCACCGTGTTCATTCTCCCGTAGATAGAATCGTCGTAGCCATAGAATTGCCTCTTCACGATAGTATCCCTCATGAATACGTAATGGTGGATAGGTATCGGATGCATGACTGAATGTAAATATGAATATAACATGAATGTAAATAGGATGACATATTGATGTACTTACTCTGTATGAATTGATAATACGGAACCACAACCACCAAATCGTTCATTACGACAACCGAAATAAACATTACGAAATTCTACATTTTACTATCATGTCAGTAATACAAATTAATCAGATTCATAGTGCGGTAGCAATCATAGAATACCTAGTTGTCGTAGTGCACTGGCACACATAACACATGGTTCTACGGTGACGTACAAGTCGCACGTCTTGAATATGGATGCAGACTCGCCACTAGCCAGTATACGATCAATGGCCACTATTTCAGCATGACGTGTAGCCTAATGATTGAACCATCCTAGTCAGCAACAACAACAACAACAACTCATCTATGGATGTCATGATATCGAGACTAGTGACACTCACATTAAGCGATTCGTTTGTTTCATTACGTCCACGCGCGATAATCTCATTATTATAGACGATAACACAGCCTACAGGTACTTCCGCGTTGTCATACGCCTCCTGTGCCTATTCATAGTGTGTAAGAGGAGTGAATCTCGTACACTTACAAGTAGTACTTACACAAGCAAGTGCCTCCTGCATAAACGCACTGATAGTCACGTCCATAGACGCCTGCTCCTCTATTAGTGTGGTGACACTGCTAGTCGAATGAGCCATGATATATCTATATTAACCTAAAGGAAAAAAAGATAATGAAAATAAATAGCTAGCATGGATGTCGTTTCCTTATCCCATTGGACAAAGGATGTAAAATCAACACGATTCACAAGTCGTATTTATTATTCCAAGTTTATCCCTATAATACAGTAATTTATGGTAAGCCCCTCACTCTCACTCTCTCATTCTCTCAGTCTAGCTTTAGCTCTTCCTCGTTCTTATTCTCTTGACTGAATACAGATTATTATTAGTAGTATTATAGTTGTAGCTACTCTTTTAGTCAACAACTATTGATTATCGTATATACAAACATATACCATGTGGAACGTTTCCGAGACACAAAGTAAGCATCGCGTTTGATAGGGATAATCTCGTTGTAGATGGTCATTGTCTACCTATATACATACATATATACGTATAATTATTGACGAATGTAATAGAGATTGGCGCTGCTGTTGCGGCATTTGGTGGTGTACTCATTTTCCTTGGTGTGCTGCTCTTCTTTGATGCCGGTCTTATCGCTATTGGCAATGTAAGTGACTAGCCACTAACTAGATATTAATCCACTATATAATACTAATACTAATGATCTATATACGCGTGTATACATATATATATGATAGATTCTATTGATTGGTGGTGGTGTTGCTTTCAACGGCATCAGCAATACAGGTCAATTCTTCGCTCAGCGTCGTCGTATTCCTGGTGCCATCTGTTTCTTTATCGGTGTGATTATCGTGTTCTTCAAATGGCCCATTATCGGCCTGCTAGTAGAAGTGTTTGGCTTCATTAATCTATTCGCCGATTTCTTCCCGTATCTCATTGGCCTGATGCGTCGTTTGCCCATTATTGGCACGGTGCTCAATATGCCTGGATTGCGAACGCTGGTCGATCGCTTTAGCAGTACAACATCACCAGTATAACAACCCTTGCTTACCTGCTTACTTGCATGATTGATATGAATGTTATTAACATGAACAGAATTGATGCAATGAATCGCATACTCATTAGTTTAACAAGTCTAGTAAATAATTAATGCATGCATCTATACATGCATAGACATGTGTATGTTTATATTTGTGATGAAATAGTAATGTTATAAGAGTATATTATATATTATTACAATCGCATTAACTAAAGTGCCTTATGTTTCCTTCTCTATTTTACTGAGTTATATACATACCAGTTTGATTAGCTTGTCTCTTTATACAGCACATGTATACGCTTATGATCCCTTTTCGTAGAACTGCCTCATGGCTGTGATCGTCATTGTTGATCATTTCCATCTCCGCCTTTTTCTTCTTGCATCTAATGATGACATTCTCCTTTCCCCTGATGACGCCTCATTCACCATCACCTGCTTACCGCCCACCACAACATATGCACACACACGCATACAAACACACATATCCTGTTAACCGCACCATCATCCATTGGAGCACACCCACACACACACACCCACAGCGCACCTTTCTTTTCTCCTCTGAATTTTCTATTCTTCCTCTTCCTCCTCTTCCTCTTCTTCCTTTCTGATATACTCACTCCTCCTCCTCCTCCATATAGACCCCGATTCTGTTTATCAGCGGTGTGTCTAATATTGGTTCAAGTAGCTTGAGTGTGTGTTATTGCTAGTTCCATAGTGGATATTGGAACTATTATACACCTGGTAAGTAGGCATATAAAACAAGTAGAAGCAGTAGCAGTAGTAGTAAAAAGGAGTTGTCAACACAACGATGAACAACTATAACAAGTATGTAGTATGTGTACCACTTGGTAATCCTTTCGTTGCCTAGTATACTACCACAAATTGATGGATACTATTAGATGACTTGCTTGTAGAAGAGTAGAGAAAGGCGAATATGTATGCATGCATATATTAGTAAAAGCTAATCATAACAATAACCATTTTATTCATAATCATATTAGTAGTAGTAGTAATAGTAGTAGTAATAGTAGTCGTGGTGCGACATCTTTTCATTCGATTCAAGTGATTTTGGACCTATCGCGTGCGTGTGTTTGTTTGTTTACTTCTCTCTCTCTCTTTCTCTTTCTTTATCTTTCTATCTTTATCTTTCTATCTCTCTCTGTGTGTGTGTCTATACAAACAGCAACGACCTTTGTAAAAGCAGTACTTTTTTGATCTTGCCACATCTCCTGATCTATTGTTATATCATTATTACAGCAACCACCATCTCCAAACTACCTCCACTACAACAACAACAACAACAACAATTATCATATCACCAGAGACGGTAGTCAATTTGCTTGGCAACAACATTAGCGTGAGCAGATTTACACTTGCACATCATGTCAATGCATTCGTCGTCATTGGAAGCGAAACTGGTCATTTTAGGATCACAAGGTAAGTAATAATGATTAATATAATAGCAATAGATAAGCATATACTCATCTACTCATCTACATAATGATTACTATAGGTGTAGGAAAGACGTCATTGGTAATGCGTTACGTACAAAATACATTCTCACCTCATTCAGCCTCGACAATTGGTGCTTCGTTTCTTACACAACGCATGTAAGTATATAATATAAGATTAGCAGTAGTAAATGAATGCATTCTAATGTATTTACTACTACTATTATTACTATCATGCAGATATATCGATGATTGTCGTGTAGTATTGCAAATCTGGGATACAGCTGGTCAAGAACGATTCCGTTCAATGGTAAGCTAACCGTATTGTTATCGCTGTTACTATCATTTATATATATATGGCATACCGACTAATTTACTATATCGTTACATGTTATGAATGGATAATATAGGCACCAATGTATTATCGTGGAGTAAGTAGAGTAGTATACATGTTTATTTGCTATTTGTATGTCATTTACTTATTACTCGTATCGTTCATTGCATTATGGCTATTAGGCAAGTGCTGCCATTCTAGTTTACGACATTACTTCCGAGAAGAGCTTCCAGGAAATTGGTAGCTGGGTCACCGAACTACAGCGTAATACGGGCGATATCGCCATTCACGTAGTGGGCAGTAAACTGGATCTAGCCGAGACTGATCGACAAGTTTCGCGGGAACAGGCGGAAGCCTACGTTAAAGAGGCATTGGGATCACATCATCCCGTGCACGAAGTATCCGCAAAAGATGCCATTGGTAAATATAGCACTATGTATAAATAGATAAATCTACGTAGCCAGCATGACTAATCGTAAAGGGTGCATTTAATTATGCCATTGACAATATCTTTTAGGTGTCGATGAACTATTCCAAGATGTTACACGGGCGTTGCTGGAGAGCTCCTTTGAACATGACAAGCCTTTGGGCGATCGGCCGCAAGGTGACGTGCGTATCCGAGATGATCGCGGTGATGCACCCGACCAAGCATGCTGCAATGTTTAATTACACAGTTACTCGCTCCAATCTACTTACGGATGCCACCACCGTTGTCTCTTAGTGAATAGCTGTACAATGCAGGACATTGGCGGTTGTTTTTGTGTTATTCGTTAGCATTACCGATTTCTTTCATATACAACACGTACGTGACATCAAGCATGTAACAACAACAATAACAACATCAATATGATAGCCAAAAAAATTACAATATAATATGTCAACCAGTGAAATAGCACGCGTATCTTTTGTATTTATTGTTTTTACATATCAAATGCAAACACTAGCATCATCTATAATGAGCCACTACATGTTTATATAATATTCAGTTCAGGATTGACTAAGCAACAACAACAACAACAACAACAATAGTATCTATCCATTACTTCATGCAAGTTATCTTGTAGCATGACGACATCTTATGATCATAAGGGTATTTCAGCTCCACCCTATTTCTTTGTGTATCACAGCCAATCAGTTAGCATGACGAAGCTATCCTTCATTTCCTTATTTGCCCTTTTTTTACTATCAGTTATTGAATCCGTATGTGTGCGCAATCATTCTACTCACGCCTATACAAACACACACACACACACACAGAAATAGAAGCAGGTTTATGCTAACCACACACACACACACACACACACATTAATCGGTTGCCCTTTTTTTCTTTCCCGCTTTTCACCTGTCGTACATTATTCATATCACTTTCTCTTCTCTCTTCTCTTCTCTCTCTTATCCACACGCACATACGCACACTCACTCACTCACTCACCCAACTTACAACCTTCTATTTCTATTAACATGGTAAGTTACTCTTGGTGTATATGTATATGCGACAGTGTAGTGTAGTGCTTATTTACTACGAATAAGCATGATATTGATGGCGTATGCTTTCATACTATGCGTGATGAGATGTTGCGTCATCATAAAAGGATGATTATGGACACGCGTGTACTTTGTTGCATTAATACCATATCACGTACATATGGTATAAACATATTGTCAGACTAGTTGCTAGTCTGTTTTGGCAATATTAGAACAAAAGTATAAGCAGCTATAGTCTATACTGCGTTGATCCGTCAGATGAGGAGACGTATGAAGGAGATCAAAGGCCAAGCCATAACAAGAATGGTTATGATAGTTGGCTTATCCCCTCGCTATCGAGAACTACTATTGAATAGTTTCTATACGTGCAAAGAACACCATCGTATGTGAACTCTCTCTCACTAACCTTACCTTTACCTTACCTTTGACCGTTCTAGGCTGACCAATTGACCGAGGCTCAGATCTCCGAGTTCAAGGAGGCGTTCTCTCTCTTTGACAAGGATGGCGATGGCACCATCACTACCAAGGAGCTCGGAACCGTCATGCGCTCTCTAGGTCAGAACCCCACTGAGGCCGAACTCCAAGATATGATCAATGAGGTCGATGCCGATGGCAATGGCACCATCGATTTCCCCGAATTCTTGACGATGATGGCCCGCAAGATGAAGGACACCGACTCCGAGGAAGAGATCAAGGAAGCATTCAAGGTGTTCGACAAGGACGGCAACGGCTACATCTCCGCGGCTGAACTTCGTCATGTAATGACAAACCTAGGCGAAAAGCTAACCGACGAGGAAGTCGACGAAATGATCCGTGAGGCTGATGTCGATGGTGATGGTCAGATCAACTACGAGGAATTCGTCAAGATGATGGTAAGTAGATGTGCAGTGCGCCTACTCTAGGCTATATACTACATTGTTACTGTTACTGTTGTCAATTTGTAATATCTAACCATTTGTATGTGTTTGTAAATACGCTTTACTAGATGTCGAAATAAGTAACCGCTTGCATTCCATCAGGCATACTTTTCATTGGTATCCAGTCTCTCTATCTATAACAACAACACTCCTCCTCTATTCACATTTGCTTACGCGTATAAGGAAGATCAATTTTCAATTGGTATGCCACACAAGTGTAAACACTGTGTCTAGTACTTGTGCGTGACAACAATAAAATATTTGATTTTTGCGCACAATTAGGATTATTTACTAGCACTGTCGTTGTACTATGCTATATTATCCTCGACGACGATAACGCTGTCGATGTATTCGTCTAGTACATAGTAATGGTAAAAAAAGCGCAAAAAAATCGTAATGCAGGAGAAATGGCCGTTTTTTTGGATCATATATACCATGGCAAAAATGCCCTCAATTTCAGCGATGGGGGGCTAGCTCAAATGGTAGAGCGCTCGCTTAGCATGCGAGAGGCACCGGGATCGACGCCCGGGTTCTCCATTTTGCTCCAATTTACACTTGGTGACTTGCTTTTTGATCTAGGTTATACGTATATGAAGCGGCAATAAGGTTACTATGCAATAAGATGGAAATAAAGCGTATTTATTTTGTATATAGTCGTGTCTTCATGAATAGTATCGAGTAAGCTAAGGAAACATGTAGAACCAGCTAGTCTATCATTTACAATTACACGTTATGCATTTAGCAACGGCAACATTCAATGTTGATGCGTTTATTAGGTAAACGTGCGTCGCGATCTATTGGATTGACAAGCGTGCCATCTCAACAGCAATGACACTGTTCTGCATCAAAAACTCGTCAACCGTTGGTCGTCTCGATGGTTTGATGGCTAGCATAGGTTTTATCAGATTGTATAAAGGTTTCGCGGCAGCATGGATCACTTTGTTTTTGGTCGGGATAGGTACTTCAAACGGCTCCTTTTCGTATTCAATGGGAGTAGCTGCTTTGACCGGCTTCTTTCCACGGTTAGATGAAGTGCTTCCTAGGGCCGACTTCTTCAACCCTTTGCCTAGCATTACACCTTCAAATGAGCCGGAATCGGAATCGTCGTCCAGGTAGTATAGAACGTTGTCCATAATGAATTCGTCTATATTCGTATGGTCCAGTCCATAGGCTCTCGCCACTGCCTCGTATGGCGTTAAACCAAATAGTGCATAATAGAACACAGCACCGACTTGCCAGATCGTGGTTTTGAATAAATCATGATCTCTCTCGACTATTACTTCAAAAGGCATGAAGCTCTGCATGCCAAGTGTACTTGATGATATCAACGGTGCATCTTTCTTCATATTAGACCTGAAGCATATGCTGCAATCGAGATCGATCAGTGTTGCCTTAAGCCTTCCGCCTGCATATCCCGATACCATAATATCTATCATGTGTGTGTGTGTATCGATGTTAGCTACCGTTATCTTTGTTGTAGCGAATAACTTACTATTAGGTTGAATATCTCCGTGGATAACACCAATTCTAGTAAGGAATTTTATGCCTATATGATTGGAATTAGTACACGCTACCATTCTACGTAGGATGCACCCACCTTTGAGTACGTCAAACATTAGCAGTGTAAGCTTAGTCGTTTTAGCTTTATCTTTGGCAATTAAGTTGATGTACTTTTTCAAAGTTGTACCCGGGATATAGTCGATCATAAAGCATCGACCTTTTGGTGGTAGGTTGGACACTTGTTTAGTAAGGGGAGATCCAGCCCGTACACTTGAGAATGAGCTCCCACTTGTAACCGAAGAACTACGACCGCTAATGCTTGTGCCTGTATTTACGGGAATATAGAATGCTTTCTTGAAGACGGCAACATGCTCGGATCCTTCGTTCTTCTTTGGATCTTTCCTGCCATTTTCAACTTTCTAATAGGATGCTAGTTTTAGCCAGCTAATACCGTTTTCATTAGGCTGATGTTAATTTACCTTGAAAGTCTTCTCTTCCATTTCAACAAAGGCCGAGATAGCCCTGGTAAGCTCGGAACACTTGAGTATAATGTCTTTCCCCTCAAACTCTGCCTTTCCTATGATGGAATCCGGTCCAACACCCATGACTTCCTTGATTACAAGCGTTTGCTTTTTATAAATGTTTTGCTCCCCAACATGAAACCTTAGCCTATTGATCATATAGCTTGGATCTAGGTGCCTTACGTTAGCATAGGAGAAATAGCTATTACATGTACATACCATGATCGGCTCCAAAGTTAATCGGTGTCGCTGAAGTAGTGTGTGCAAGTAAAAGCACCGACAAAATACTTGAGAACGCGAGTTTCATGATGCTCGTTGGAGATACGTCACGCTTAGCTGATGAGGGTGGTGATTCGTAAACAGTAAGTGATAATTCTAAAGATAAATTTGTTTCGTATAGTAAAAGTGGAGTGAAGTTGAGTGATATAGTATTTACCTTCATCGTCGAGTACAACTGCTCTATTTATTCTGTTCGATACGTTAGTCGTACTATACACAAGGAATATCTTAATATGGTCTATTTGCTTTTTCGTATCTCCGAACCACATGGCCATCGTTGTGGCTGTCCACATTCGGTGGCAATATTCCTTGTATGACCATAGGCATGTTGTTTCATACGCTCGTTCTACGATCGAGGTATACATGATATCAAGAGCGGAGTCTAACATGACGATAAAATTGTTGTATGGTCGAGATAGATCCACATTGAATCCTCTACAAATGGATACAACTATTATGTATAGTTACGAGGCCATCGATCATTTGAGGTAAGCTGCCACGCGAACTTGCTACCAGCACCTTTTATCTAGTACCAAAAGCATTTTTCTTTTGAACTAATATATCACATAATACTAAAATAGATTTTTTATTTTTCTATGCATCTCAATGATTGGTCGCTACTTACTAAATTGGATCCAAGTAAACTCAACCTTTACTAGTTTCCCTTTTTACTGACTTCTCTATGGAATTTTTATGACAAGCATGAATCCGATAGGTGTATCGATCTAATATTCAACCACAACAGCAACAACGCATCAGCATCAACCTGATAATAATTTACGTTCAAATAATCACGATAAACTAGTGTATTTATAATGGAGAATAGTAAAAACAAAACTATTTATAATAATGTTTCCCTCTCTCTCTGTATGTATGTGTGCGTGTGTGTATGTACGTGTATGGCTTGTGACGTGTTACTGTGATGTAGTTTCGAAGGAGAAAAACATATGTATATTTTAAATAATATCAACACGCATTTAATCGTGTCTTAAGATGCAGTAAACACGCCCATTATGTAGTGACCATTTGTTACAGGGCTGTTGCGGTAATCGACGATAATAAGATTAGGATGGATAACAACGCACGATCGACAAAATGATACTTATTCGATAATTCATACAGTTGCGTGGTTGTCCTGATATATGTATATATATATATTCGTTGTAAGAAGTATACGCCTATTACGCTGTCATTACTAGGCCATATCCTGGATTTGCTTGATCAAAAATGCCTTTTCACTGTTGAATTGATCGTCATCTGGTATAATAAGTCGTATACAATGATCGGTAAATAAGAACAATTATAGTAGTGCGCATTATCACTTACCAGTACGATCGTTGTGGAAGTTGCCGAGGAAAGTAATGAGTTTCTCTCGATTCTTTCGTAGAATATCGGATACTGGTCGATTCTTGTTGGGATTGGCGACAAACACCTTAAATACGTGGAATGCTTCGAATTGAATGTTCCTACTCTTGTCGCGTAATAGATTCATCATCAGTTTTAGATTGTCCGGATTACTAATGTACTTTGTCATGACATTGAAATTGGCACGGTCCAGTAGAATCTCTCCTAGTAACTGTATAATTGCGTAAGCAATAGGGCAATAGGGCAATAGGGCAATAGGGCAATTGCAAATAGGAATATACCCACCTTGATGGATTGTCGTTTGGTCACATAGTTTTCCGAATTCAGTAAAACCGTATAACGTTCAAAGAACTAGACGGATTAATGTCAGCACAATTGCAATGGTCGTCTAATACCAATATGACAATGTCTACTTACTGTGTCATAGTTTTCTTGTAGGAAAACAGCCACTTGCGCTTTATGTCTAGTAAGTAATTCCTAATATTACCGACCAGTGTAATCTGTTAATTAAATATGCAAATCATAGTGTATACAATAGTACTCACCCTAAACGTGGCGAAAGCATCACTGGCCACGTCAAATGAGCCAACTTCGACGTAGTCAAAGTATTGGTAGAATTTCGGCGAGAGTAGCAATATACGCGCTAATGGCTCATGGCGTGCACACTCCCGTAGGATCATACCACAACTAAGAGCAATTTCCTGATTTTCATAGCTAACCAAACAGTAAATACAATGCAATGGGAACAAGGATAAATGGTTGGTATGATAATTTACCCTAATTGTAGTGAAAATAGAATATCTTCACTGCGAGCCAAATAGTCCACGGTCGGGTAGCGTGTGCCTACTTGTCGACGCAATAGATTGTTGAATATTTGTGCTACGTCTTTCTTTGCCTTTTTATGTATATATATAAGACATGAATTAGATTGATTGCATCTCAATGAATACAAGGATTGTTTCGTACCTCAAATTCTAGCAGAGCCATATGTTTAACCAACAAGCCAAGTATATCATTGCTATAGATTTCCTGTGACAGCTGAGCAATCAACTCGGGAGAAGGATCGTTATCTAGAGTGTAGTAAATAGTATGACGCATCATTAGCTTATCAATGTAGTTATTGCACTAAAGAAAACTAACTAACTAGCTACCTACCACCATCGCCATAGAGAATGATTTTCATGGCAGCAAGACTTTTTGAGATATCCTCTGCCGGCTATAGCGGTTCTTGTTAATAAGCGTGACTGAATAGACCAAGTACTGGCAAATACTTACTTTCTTGTCGGATGGTGTTAGTCGATTGATGGCATCTTTGACTATTTTTACTAGTTCCTGAGGTGATTTTGTTTTATTCTTAAAGAAAATGTTCATGGTGATGTACTAGTAGCCTTGAGGCAATACAAAGCAAACAGTCAAGTGGATGGCTAAAGCGAGAGAGAGAGAGAGAAGGAGAGAAGGAGAGAAAAGAAAGGTAAGAAAAAGAAGATAGGAAGACAAGTAAGAAAATGAGAAGTGATGAGCGTAGGCAAAAGATGACGCAGGAGTCTTGAAATGTGTGATAGTATCAGCTAGGATGGTTGCTGAGGTGCGAGAACAAGAAGAGCAACAGCAACAGCACTAGTAGCAACAATAACAAGACAATGAAAGTAGAGAAGAGCTAGGTGTGGAGGAGAAGAGGAAGAGGAGGAGGAGGAGGAATACGCTTAGGTATACTTATGAAAACAGAGTTACAATGTGCTCTTTACGTTAATTGCTCTATCGGATATAAACACCATTACAGACATATACATTGTCGTCATCGCCGAATATCGCCTTTATTTTTACGATGTTCAATGAGACAATATATTAAAAATGGAAGGCGAATTATACAAGTTATGCCCTATTGATCACAAGACGTAGGATCACACACACACACACACACACACATCCATGTCGCATGACCACTCACTGTTACGCATTTATTTCCAGCTATTGTCGTTTCATTCCATTCCAGTTCTATTTCAAAGGCCACACCACAACCACTTACTTAGTGCAACTTTTATTACTTGATTGAGTTTCTCTTTCATTCACAATGAATATTGACGAGAAGATTGCTCAAGCGGAAGCGTTAAAGAATAAAGGAAATACGTGTTTTAAACAAGATGATCGCAAGGAAGGTAAGTAGATTGCTCCTACTAGTTGTCTAGACTATTTCGCTTATTCAATCAATATGTATACAATAATAATAATAACGCATGGAGTAGCACTTCGTCATTATCACGAGGTATGTATTGATGGCTAGCAAACAAACACACACACACATATATATATATACATATGTACACGTATAGCTTGTATTACCTCTTTGATAGCTGACGGATAGAACTAGGCTATCATGTATATACATGGTTTAAACATGTCACAAAACAACTTTATTCCAACAAGAGCTAGTGATGTGGCTATTACAGAGGAGCAAAAGATTGCCGTGGATAGTTTAATGACAAGTATTTATGGAAACATCGCAGGTAATTACATTGTACTCCGAGTGAATAATAATCATCATTGTGGCACATTATTACTCCTATTAATTGTTACATCTACGCCATTGATTAGCTTGTCATTTAAAGGATAGCAATTGGCAACAAGTGATCAAATACAGCAGTAAAGTGTGTATTCTAATAAGTCAAAATGAATATGAAGCAGATGTACTAAATAGATAGTAAATAACTATTAGGCACTAGAGAAGGATGTAGAGAACCTTAAGGCACGTATCCGACGAGTGAACGCCCAACTATCTATCGGTGCATTGGACAAGGCAGCGGACGATCTTGCCATACTGTTGGATAAACACGCTGAAGGTAGATGACACGCGTGATGTGTAATGTATTGTGTATGAGTTGGCATACTAACGTAGAATGGTCTATGATGATATTAGATGCTGATGTTGTATATCAGCGTAAACGATGGCAACGACTTACATCGGAAGCGGAGGCACGACAACGAGCCGAGTTTGCTGGCATGTTTGATCGCAAATAAGAGTTAATAAAAAGAAAGGATAACATTTCCACGCATGATTTAGTTAATCGGTGCGCATATCATGTAAGCGTATTAGCGTATTAGCGTATTCGTTCTAATAGTATGTAGATCGATCAATCAATAAAATAAATAATATGTCTTACTAATTGGCCAACTTGTACTATATTGTACCATATTATATATTGATGTAATGTATCGCGGTGTTGCTACATGATTAGCATGGTTGCTGATTGAGGAAAACGTGGCATTTTTGGTGGACGTGCTTATCACCTATGGGACAGCTCTGAATTGCCTTTCTTTTTTCGCATTTTACCGCTTGTTTCCTTATCACCAGTCCAGTACATTCTATTTGTCTATTTCTCTATCTATCTATCTTTCTCTTTATTTATTACTTGGTAAAATAGGTATGGCCACGTCATGGCCTTGGGAAGAGCATACGCTATGGATGGCTGATAGTTGTATGGAGATTGACGATCGACCACGTCTATCCACTGTTAATTCTACGGCAACAGCTGGTGGTAGTGATCCTTGTTCGGCAACAACCAACGCAACTACTAGCAGTACTAGTGCTAACACTAGGAGTAGAAAACGAATGCGTGACACTGCTACCTATGACAATGTCGTCGATTTCGATATGAGTATGGGCGAGAGCGATACGACTAGCGTGGACCCTAGTGCGGGATCTGTTGACGTTGTTATGGCACGTCCCGCGCTAAAGCGTAGAAGACGCTTGCAACTGGACTGTCTATCAAACTCAGTGGAGGATGCCCTTTCAGAATCAGAGTAAGTTGAACTGTTCCAATAATACATACGGCTAGTATCTCCTCTTTACGCGTATACTCATCCATATTGCTTAGGCCACAACTATCTTCGGCCCCGTCATCGGAACCTGCAACACCATCCGACTGGCCCGAGCCCTTACCATCACCTTCTACGATGACAATGCTAGAATCGATGCCACTCCAATCTTCTAATCATAATACTAATACTTATGTTAATGATATTAGTAATAGCAGTGGCAGTAGTAGCAATAGTTATCCGACAATGGCAGCCATCCTCTATCCTCATGAGGAGTCAATGCGTCACGAAGTGATCGTGTCCAATTCAATGCACAACTCATCTCATGATGATCCACTGCTTCACGTATGGGAGTCACAAACCCTAGCATCTGAGCTGGATGCGGCGGCTCAACTAGCCTGGCGTCAAGTCTACGCGTCATCAAATCGTATTCTACATGATGCTCATTGGACTCGTCGACATCGATTACAACCAAATGTGAATATCTCTGATGTATCATCTAATCATCATTTATCTGCTTTAACTGCTACTGCTGCTACTGCTGCTGATAGTAGTGGTCATTCCATACATACTAACACCACCGCGATCATTAACTCACCATTGTCATCTACATCCAGTACAGAGACGATACCTACACTGACTGTCGATTCTTCCCCTTATGCATCATTCAATGCCATGCTAGCTCAACTACATCGTGCACGTGAGCAACGACACTAGCTGTTTTCTTCTTCTTCTTCTACTCTTCCATATTGTGATCCAAGCATATTCTTATTTGTTCTTACCCGTTACTTTACTATCCTTATCCTTATTCTTTTGCGTCAGTATATCTAAATAGGCTACCTTAGACTATACGCACCACTATTTGTTGAATTGTTTAAAGCATACGTTACAATAATCAATGAATTGTAATAGATATCTCAGTATTGGAATGTAATGATACTTTATTCGTGTTGTCTGTGTCTCCACCTATTTCTCTTCGTCTAGTTCTTTCCATAATTCCTGTATACGCTTTCTACGCTTCCTTGCCTCTTCTGTATTGGATGCTTGATTCCGACCAAACTACACGAATAAACATGTTGGCATGAGGAACATTTAACGCGGCTATACATTGAATGACTCCACTTACCTCTGCTGACAAGCATGCATTCAACGAGTCTTTCAGTCCACTACACTCGTTGGTTAGCTTTGACCATAGTCCACGAGCATGGCACTCTTCCAACTGCCGAATGAGATCGGCACAGTCGGGATTCTTGTGTTCGTATACGTGTGGATGCATAGGAGGGAAGAGAAGTAAGTAAAATGAAGATGTGAAATTAAACGGATAACCCTCAAGCATTACATTTTATCCGCTGAGATGTATCCCTAAACGTTCCGATTGATTTATTCCAGAAGCCTTTCACTATTTCTTCATTTATTATAATACACATGTAGAATAAAGCGATACTATCTAATGCTATTATGATAGAGTCATATTACATGGATTGTAGCTGCTTTTGATGCTTGTTTGTTAACATAATAGTTTAATTAATTAGCTAATTAGTTAGTCAGCTTGCTAATCGATTATTTAATCTTGCGCGTACTTTTGCGTCCATTCCTTTGCTATAATAACGAGTTAGTTAGGCGATTTGTTCTTCTGATAAGCATGTATTCGTTACCTGTATTGATGGCGGCTTGCTCGTCCTCCTTCCAGTTCTGCGCGACATCGTTGGCCAATGGATCATCAGGATTAGGCGCCGATAATAGAGCTTGAATGGACAATAGCACCGTTCGAATTTGAAGTGCTGGCGACCATTTATCTAAGAATCAGGCCAACCACACTTAGCGTAATTCGTTCATTAATTCAACATGGATAGCTACCTTTTAGAATATCTAGACAAATACGCCCTAGCTTGTCGATGTTTGGATGATAAATTCGCGTGAGGAAGCGTACTTTAGGCGCAGCCATAGGATATTCCTCGGGCAGGAATAGCTCCAATTTAAATCTGCCGCCTATTCATTATCCACTCCACTCATTAGCTATAACGTATTCTACATGGATACCGGTATTACTATTAGCTGATCAGCCCATAACGCCTACCTTCAAAAGGTGATTGCGTTGGACCGGTAATGATTACATCAAAATAACGTAAATTATCGTCATGTGGCGAGGCACTGATGCCAGGAGCAGGATCGCTGTTCAAGCGTTCGATTTCCTATGCGGTGAACGATAATAAATAGAGTAACCAGCACGATAATGCTTGTTAGATGCTTCGTCATAATATTTGTGTGTTCTACTTTGTAGTACCTTTATGATGCGCTTGGGAATAGTCATGATGCTATGACTATTTAGCTTAACTACTAGAGGAATGGAGCAGACAGGTAGACACGTACACACCAAAGTGCGTATTGAATAATGAAATGGTACAAATAGGAGTTAAAAAAGTCAAAGCTAGAACAGAGAGAGAAAGAGAGAGAGAAAGAAAGAAACGGAGGCTTGACCTTGGAAAATTGGTGTGTAGCAATGAACCTTTGAATGGGAGAGAATGGTATCATTAATGATAGGGAATGGAAAACAATAAGCAGCATTATTTACTAGGGCAATTCAAATTCGTATTTTAGCATTATCACTTATTAACATTGGATGACTATGATTAGTATTCTACATGATACTGATATTTCTATCCTTCTATTCTACTCTATATGAACAAAATAAAATAAAGCATTAGTAGTAATACTTTCATATGAATTATTAATAAAAGAGTAAAGCAAATTAGACTTGTTATCTTCTTTGATATTTACCGTAGATTAATGAAAGTGCGCAGTCGTCTATTTCTAATACGATATGAACATAAAGAAGTAATGAATAAACAATTATGCGTATTTTTAATCATTCATCTGTTGACAGTAGTATGATGGTGTATGTATGCTTAATGATCATTTGAAAGTACTAATAACACCATAGACAATAATAATCCATAATGTTATTATACTATGCCGAACATTATGTCCATTTCACTTCACTATCATCGATGTAATGTCAAATATCACATATTTATTCAATAAATGAACCAGCCATTAGTGGATATTTATGTAATAGAACCATGGATTAATAGACGTAAGGGACTTGAGATATACTACACGATAGCTTCCAATAATGGAGCGTGCATGTAATTATTATTCTGACTTGATTGTCACATTCATACAAATGTCATTCATTATCATGACATCTACATGACATGTTCATTTTTATGTCATCTATCATTGCTCATTCCATTGTCATTTGACGTGGTTGATACTGATTGCAATGCATACGACATGTCATTGAATGATCCCACATCATATGGACATGAATATGTTTGATGGTATCTATAATGCTATACGACATTCATCCAGTTAATATGATCTATTATCATTATTGATTACGCTGTAAAACCAGCATACTTACGGTCTAATAAATCCATTCATTCATTTACATACACATGCAGTTTACTCTATCAACAGCTTCTCCAATTGCTCATAGATTTGTGTAGCACATACTGGATCCTACTAGTACACTTACTAGCAATGCTCAACATTATATCACATCCTTTGTCACTTTACTATTTGTTGCTGAGCTATAGGCGACATTATACTATTGCAGCAAAGTTATCAATGGCATTAAATGATACGAAGCTTACATTGCCGTATTCACGATCATATTCGAGTAAACACAGATATTAAGCAATACATGACAATCAACTCAACATGGAATAAAGCATTCGATACTTGCATGTCAATAATAATCATCCAAGATAGCCGTAACAAACATTATGAGATGTTAGAAAACTAAAGCCGCTATTGTGATATACTTTGACCAGAGACAAGGAGCTAAACGTTTGAAAGGGAAGAGGAAGGTGAGTATTACGTATGATGTCAGTTTCTATCAAAAATACTGATGCCTACTAATTGCGGCTGATTGCATTCTAAAAAACATATTTGTTTTTTTTGCTATTTTATTTTTAAGCCAGCCAAAACATATATGCCATCATATTGGTAGACTCCTTTTCTTTGAATTACCATTGCTACAACATCCACCAATATACTCGTATACTTATTCCTATGGCGGATAACGAGCAAGCTTCAGTTAAACGGACCCTTGAAACCGCGGAATCCCTCGACCATAAACGTAGTCGTCCTGACGCGGTAGTACACGCCATGGAAACGGAAGCAAAAGTAGAGGTAGAAGGCGTAACTCGCGAGATAGAAGCGGGAATTATTGCGTATATCAGTAAAGAAGCACCGGGATTCTCGGCAATTATCAAGCATAGGTAAGAGTGCAATTATTAGTATTAGTATTAGTATTTAATTTGATCAACTATTTAACAATCATTATTATGAAAGAACTCATGATTTTATGGTATTTGAAATCGATGACCAGGATCGCCCGGTCCATTTGACAGATATGACAACGTTGCCCGTGACAACCAAGGAAAAGTCTGCGGAAACATCGACGGAAACTGTAAGTATCATATAGCAATATAAACGCAAACTAATGTTAATTGTTATAGCCTAACCAAACTATCGATGTATACGAACAACTTGATGGTTATCTGGGTAAAGAAGCTTGCGAGCAGTTACGTGCCATGGTTGAAAGTAAAGGTCAGAATCCTAAGGAAGTGATGGCACCGGTAAGTTATTCTACGGTTATACACATACATCTATACGTTTACTTAGCACTGATAATGGATGGTCATTAGCCGGTAGATGATAAGGCAGCACGCGCCACTTTGCATCAATTAATTCGACAGCATCTGGGTAAAGATGTCGTGTCCGACACGCAGGATGGTGCCATTCGTATTCGTTCTCTATTTAATGTTAACCCCAGTGAGATACGTGGCGGCATTCGAGGACGTAAGCAAGGTGGCTCGCTACCGGTTTCATGGGACGAGATGCCCGGACACTATTGCGAATTTCTACTCTACAAGGAGGGAAAAGACACGATGGATGCCATTGATCATATTTGTCGGGTAACTCGGTAAGTGATAATAATCAGTTATTTTATATTGCTAGTTAATTAATACATGTGCAACTAGTTTGCATTCTAAAGTATTCTCATACGCCGGTACTAAGGATAGACAGGCGGTAACCGTGCAACGAGTGGTAGCCCATAAAGTAACAGCAGATCGATTACTGCAAGTTAATAAGAATCGTGCCCCTGTTCGTGTGGGTAATTTCCGGTAAGTAACCTATTAATAACAATATTATCATTATTAATCATTTTCATTGTTTAGTTATGTAAAGAAAGCGTTACGATTAGGTGATCTGGGTGGTAATCGATTCGTTATTGTACTTCGGTGAGTGATATACATATACATATACATTTATACATTATTGCTAAATAATGAGTATAGTGATGTTAAGGGATGTAGTGAAGAGGCATTAAAGACTTCGCTTGAATCATTAGGCAAATACGGATTTATTAACTATTACGGTATGTAATCAATTGCTTACGATAATATAATGCTGCGTATTTACTAACGAGAACATAAATCTAGGCACGCAACGATTTGGTACGGGCACCGTGTCTACCCAAAGAATTGGCGCATCCATGTTACGATTAGACTGGGAGGATGCCACTCAACTATTACTCAATTCTGAGCCAGGAGAAGGACATGGTATAGTTATATATAAATACTTTTGTATATAAACGAATAACAAATATATATATATATATGTATATATTATGTGTGTGTGTGTGTGAAATAGAAAATAGTCGACCTGCATTGGCGCGCGCTCACTGGAAGGAGCATCAAGATCCGGTGGCAGCCGCCAAACTCTTCCCCAACCATTGTGTGGCGGAACGAGCATTACTCCAACATTTTGGACGTCGACCCGAGAATCGTACCGATTACTACGGAGCAGTTATGGCGGTAAGCGATAGAAATCTATCAATCACATTAATTACTTATCACAGCTTCGTTAGATGCCTATCAATATGCGTAAACTCTACGCTCATGGCTACCAGTCGTACGTGTGGAATTGCGCGGCCACCGAACGCATTCAACGCTACGGTCTAAACCCGGTAGTGGGCGATCTAGTGGTAGATCGTCAAGGAACGGCGAGTATACCAAACAATGAAGCATCGTCGATTGCAACTGATCAGAACGACGCTACTGATACGGATGACGCTATTCCCGATGTCAATGGTCGTGATCGTATTTCATCGGTGACACAGGTAACATCGGATAATATTCATTTATATAAACCAGAGGATATCGTATTACCCTTACCCGGTCATCGTATTCAGTATCCCACCAATGAGATTGGTGCTTACATTAAAGATTTAATGGAAAAGGACGGACTAGATCCTTACAATATGGAACGTAAAGTAGAGTAAGTACCCATTCAGTATTAGTATTTTTGTATTAATACATAAAATAGCTTTATTTCTTTACCAGGCAGTTATCGTAGAGTATTAGGAGTAACACGCGACTTACAATGGTAACGTAGACTATTACGACTATTTATTATTATAGACATTTACTCAATCTATTACTATTACTATCTAGGGAATTACTACGTTATGATGATCCTAAATCATCGCTAGCGCTCTCGGATCTCGAACGACTCGAGGGTCATCCCGATATTCATTCAAGCGAGGGCAGATATTTGGCGGTAAGACTTGCCTTCACCTTAACGCCTGGTCAGTATGCCACCATGGCATTACGCGAGTTGATGCACCAGGACACGTCACCGGCATTCCAGTTCAATCTTAGTAAACTACACGCGCAAGAGGCAGCATCCAGCAGCAACGACGACGACATTAGCTCAACTACTAAATAAATGAACATTCTTTTATTTTATTTCTTTTTTGCTTAATAAAGTTATTAAAATTACACAAATTATCGTTTAATGAGAGCCAATGAGGCCGGTGTATTCCCAGAATCCTTTGACACCGCGTGCATAATCAACGACACTAATTAGATTACGCGTTACGCTTTGTAATCCCCAGAGACCGACGCGTTTTAAACGTCGATTACGCTCACGTTCGTCGGTGGTCAATTGGACGAGGGCACGTCCCACTTGTTCGGAAATCGTGTCAACGAGGCCACTTTCATAAACGGTCCAGGAACCGTCGAATTCATTCTACAACAATGACATACGCAAATAATGTTTAGTTTATCTATCTATCCATTATGTAAACTATTACTTACCAAATCAATACCAATTGAACATCGTACGGGAATACACGTGCGATGCCAGTTCATATAAGCTACTACCGGACGAATGAGTGCGTTATTTAGGTAGGAAATATCCTCGGCCACCAAGGGTACAGATGCTTTTACGTTGTTGAATCGTACACCCAAATCAATAATTAACTTTGAATGATTGCTACTATTACTATTATTATTATTACTCAAGGATGGTGCAGGTACTACAGGTCGTATCTTAGTCGCAGTAGAACGTATAATCGTGGCAACTAGATCATCGTGGAATGCACCGATATGTTTACGAGCTGCAGCCATGGCATCGATACGCTCCACCCATTCAGTGAGTAGTTGCCCAATAAGATCCTCATCAGATTCAATAGGGAATGTGATATGCGCCGATATATCAACGGTAGCCGAGGTAATCCAACCAAATGGACCGGTAACACCTGCATTTAAATGATCGATATTGATACCGTCTATTCGTAATTCTGACTATTATATACAGAAATAATAAAATATAATCAATCTATGACATATATATATAATACTAGTCTACTTACCATACGTTGTTCAGGCTGTTGCTGCTGCTCATCATTACTAAATGAATCAGTCAAGGATGCTTCCGATAAAGTAGCAGATCGTTGTGCTCGATGCATACTGAATAGACATTCGTCAAATACGCCCACCACCGAATCGGCACATAATAAATCGTAGAATAGCCATTGTTTACGTAATCGTGGTACGTGTGCTGATATGACAGACATTTTAAATGGTCTAAATCCACCCGGTTGAATGATAGTAACTAGTAGATCATTCACCGAGAATGAATTCAACTCAAAATCACCTGGTTGACTAGGATGACGATGTTCAGCGGGAACATAAGGAACATCTTGATCCCAGAATACATGACTTCGATCTAGTAATTGAACTTGTAAATACACAGTCTAATCAAATAGATAAATAATGCTTCACTTACCAATTGTACCACGTATACCACTCACGCTTACATGTTCAAGTAGTCCTTTACCTATTATCATAATCATCATAATCATCATCATTATTTAGTATATCAATGCATTATCACTACTACTACTAGTGTACTTGCCATCAAACCATCGCATCATATTTAAGGTTACTTCCACTTGATCAACGGTTAAACGAAACATAGTTAGATTTGTATCTAGTACTGTATCCTCCGATGTAGTCTCCTGTTCCTCTAGTGGACTTGCTACAACAATGCCATAACTTGTTTCTCGCTCGAGACTTGATGCATGCGTGCTTGTTCCATCAGTGACATAGACTAATTCTGTGGGATCTGACATTAACATTGAATCTACTTTCTCATTACTCGTCTTGTTCGATGTCGTCTTTTTCTGTTGTGTAGTTGCACTAGTGGCAGTGGCAGTGGTAACAGATCGTTGCTGCGGTCCACGGGATAGTACGACATTACGTAGACGAATCTTGCCATCACGCCAATTCGGTACGATTGCCGATTCGAATACAAATTGTACGCCCGTTTCATAGGTGAGATACTCGCCCACTCGTTGTGCGATAAACTCTTGGAATTGTAGACTATTGGCCAGGGCAAGTAGTAGACTAGCAAATGTCGTGGTACCAACAAGTATAAACGCGGCATTCGACATGAATATCCAGCTGAACAACGCCAGAATATCATCAATACTCCAGGGTCGATGTCGTTTCATTAGCGTATACTTGATATGTGCATAAAGTCGTGGAAAGAATCCGTGTATATCCTTGACTGTATCATGACGTGTTGGTATCGGTGGTGGTGATGGTGGTAGTCGTAGTTTAACAGAACCTGAATAACTTGGTCCTTGTCTAGTAGGTTTATCTTCTGATCCAATATGATTACTATGATTGCCGTTATAGTATCGATCCTGTCGATGTAATAATTGTGACAATGATTGACATGAATATCTCTTTTGTTTCTTTAATAATGTTGCTATAGAATGACGATTGTAAATGATAGAGTGTCGACTATTACTATTACTATTACTACTATTACTATTATTAGTGACTACAGTTGAATAAGAGGCTATGCTTGAATTATGACGTAATCGTATAGCTTGCATAGTGGAATGCTTTTGCCAATGTTGTTCTCGCAAAGAGACATTTCGATGTAGTATCGACCATAGAAGACTGTGCTCGTGTGATCCACGAGAATTACTGGCAGCTGCTGAATATTGCACCGCCTTCACTGCTTGTTCTTCTGTACATTGCGCTAATCCAGCTATAGTTGTATTCTGACTGCCATAGTATAGAAAACCACCAGGTGCCAAACTATGAGCAACCGTGGAACGACTTAGACGTGCGCGTAGTCGTTGATATTGCAGTTGTCGTGTTTCTATGGCTTGTTGTATTCGCAAACGGATTCTGGCCAAGATCATAGTATATGATAAGAGGTGAACGTAGCAATAGAAATAAGAATATTCATATGACAAAAAAATAACACAAAAAAGGAAGTTTAAGAAGGTTTGTTCAACGAGAAAGAAAGTGTAGATATCATTGAAATAGTGCGTAATTTATTGTGATGATGATTACTATTTTTTAACATAACGTTCAAAATGGCTAATGACTACTGTTCTAGACTTGCCCAGTACAAAAATTAACAACAACAACAACAACAACAGTAATACTAGCAGTGATTACACTCTACGTGACTTTGATTTCTTACTACCTGTACCTCGTTGAATGGCAAGCATATCGTCTTCAATATCTGATGTTGAAGCACCAAAGTTAAGTGGAGTCAATTGAGGTCGTGGTCCTCGTTTGGCTTTTTGCTCAGTGGGTGCACCACGAGTCTGTCCCTTTTTACGTAGAGCACGCGTATTATGAGCACGCGTCGAACTCATACCGTAAGCATCGTAAGGTAAGTCGACATTGACATCCATGGCGTCCTTTTCCTCCCTTAATTTTCGTCGTCTCTCCTCTAGATCTTGTAGTAGACGATCACGTAATTCATCAAGATCTTTCTGTCAACGTAAGCAAGCATTAGTCATAAGAATAAAATATTCATTGATATCATTCAAGTGATACTTGCCTGATACTCGTTCTCTGCTTGTTCACTTTCAATGGCGTACAATTGCTCTGCTGTTTGTAATTGATAATCACGTAGTAATTCCGCACATTCAATGGATTCATCACGTTGACGTGCAAGTTCACTAAGCTTCTCTTGGAATTCATCATGTGTACCTAGTGTAGTAAATTGGATGAGCTTATATGAATCATATCAGTGCAATAATAGCAATATCTAACATACCATCTAATAGTTTTCGCAACTCTGTCTTGTATTGTAAACTCTTATCATGATATATTCTATAGAATAATGATTAGTGTATTGTTATTATATCAATATTATGTATATACTCTACTTACCCCTCCTTATTTTCTATAAATGTCGTATAAATACGAGTGAGACTCTCGTGAATCATTCTACGACGACGATCTCGTTTATTTTCTGATCTACCAGTATCATCTAATAGTCACATTGTTAATCATCGAATAAATCAATAATTATACGTAGAATACTAACCATCAGAAATACCGTCCATCATATCAACTGGTACACCACGTACAGTATCACCGACCATAGAAAGTCTTCGCTGTTGTTGTTGCTGTTGTGCTGCAACTACAGCGGCAGCAGCAGCAGATGATGATGCCGATTGTGGTGGCAATGACTGATGATGATGATGATGCTGTGCTTGTTGTAAGGCTTGTTGTTGCGATGATGGTACTTGATGATGTGAATGATGGTGAGGATGATGATGTGCGTGATGATGAAGTGGTTGCTGCTGCTGTTGTTGTTGTTGTTGTGGTGTATGATCCACCATAGTTACACTTCCACTTGAATGAATCGAATGAGCCTGATGTTGTGTAGAGTGTGGCATTGTAGCAGTAGCAGTTGTAGCAGTAGATGGTTGTTGTTGTTGTTGTTGTTGCTGTTGCGAATGATGATGATGATGATGTGGCTGAGATGCCGTTAAATGATGATGATGATGATGGTGCTGATAATGATGATAATGTGGTTGGGCTGCTTGATAAGCATCGGGATTGTTTGATGTTGTCATTGCACCATCTTGTTGTGATAGCGTATGCGTAGTAGCATTAGTAGGATTACTGGTGGTAGCAGCAGCAGCAGTACGATGTGCACGAACAGGTTCCAAACGATTAGATACATTGGCACTACCACCTACATCATAGCCATAGCCATCCTCTCTCATTGATGTTGCATGTCCGGGTATAGGTGCAGCTGATTGTACCATATGTGAATGTGGATAACCATAAGAGCCGTAACTTGGATTGTACCATCGTTCTTGTATAGGAGATTGTGCTATAGTCGATGGATTAGCTTGTACATTATTACTTGTAGGTGCACCACCACTACCTGCAGATGGATGTGGATATCCATGAGAAATAGAATGAGATCGTGAATGAGAATGTGTGTGCATATGCATATTATCAGAATGTGAAGGTGGTGGTAGTGTAGATGGATAACCAGCACTACTCGTGTTGTTGTTGTTGTTGTTACCCATATTAGTTACAGATGGATTACTACCATTACTGGTAGTATAAGGTGCAGCAGTAGCAGCAGAGGGTTGTTGTTGTTGTGATGGAACACTAGAATGATGGGCATGTCCCGTATGATGATGCGAAGCATGTCCATGATGCTGCGGTGTCGTGTGAGGATGATGATGATGATGATGCTGATTTGAAGTATGAGATATAGACGAAGGTGTTGTCGTGTAGGCTGCATTAGATCCTGATGCTTCCGTGTAACGTGCTACAGATGAAGAGGCTCCCGTTATTGATGTTGATGCAGCCGTAGGAACTACACCCGCGGGATGATGAGCCAATGCATGTGACGAGGGATTCTGATCACCACCTGGATAATGAAGAGAAGACATGTTGGAAGTAGTCAAGGAGCTAGTTTTAACTATTGGTGGGATGGCTGAAACAAGTGACGGTGAATGGTATGAATAGGTAAAAGCGCTGTTATGAGGCAAAGAATGCTCGCTATTATTAGTGGCAAGCGTGTTGGAAGAGTTGTAGTTCAAATGATGATGCGATCCTATATCATAGGGCGATGGTAGCATGTCCTACTACTACTACTATATCTATAGGGCAATTCTATTAGCGTACATGATGGAGTGGATAAGGTTTTAGAGTAATTGCAAGCAAGCAAGCAAGCAAACAAACAAACAATAGGCTATATTTGCCGTGATTGCTGTGCATCGTGGTGTCTCCATAAATCTTGGAAACTCATCCGCAACACAAGTCATAGCATATAGCATGTATGCTCTCGTTTAATAAACCGCTTTTTAGCCATCTACTTGCCTTGGTATTGCAAATCAGGCAGCTTTCAATATGACAGTTGCTGCGATACGCAATAATAGTCAATATTGAGTGGCGTAGCGTATATTAAACCAATGTAACAATCGAGCGACGTGCTATTTCGCACTAACAGTCTAAATACGCGTTCAAGCCTATCGTTCCTTAACTTAACGAGAAAGAAAATATTCAAGGAACAATTGAGAAGGAAGAGAAAGAAAGAAGGAAATAAAGTGGCACCGACCGTTTTCTACCGTGGCACACTTGACCTCGTTTAATGTTAAAAAAATGACGGTTGCTGAGAAGGAGGAGAGCACAATCGACAATAACACCACAGCACAGCATTAATAGAGAGCGAGCGAGTGCCATAATCGTTTAGTGCAGTATCAGGCAGCAGGTATCGATTAACCTAATTACACTACTCAGGAGATCGGATGGATTCGAATTGTATCTTATGTATTGTCACGATGGAAATGACTCGATTGAAGCCGCATTGTTATTTTTTCTTATTTTATGCATTGATGAACGATTGATTGTCTATGTGTACGCGTATACGATCGTTCTACTTTTCTTTTCGTTACTTTCAGTAGTTATACGTCCTGAACCATACTCACCTAACTACTAGGTATCAAGAGAAAGAGAGAGAGCCTGTTTTCCTTTCTCGAACCCCTTGTCGTTATTAATACCTAACCCACACTGATTAGACGTCATCGTTATCAATGAGTACTTCTCGCCAAGACGGTAGGACAGCAACACAGCTACGTCCCTTGGGTGCGTCGCAGGGAGCGCTAACCCGTGCGGACGGTGCAGTACGGTTTAGTTTTGGCGACAGTATAACTATATGCTCGGTCAATGGACCAATGGAGGCAAAGCTTAAGGAGGAGCAACTGGATCGTGCAACGATTGAAGTACAATATCGACCTGTCACCGGATTACCTGGTAAGTTATGTTGCTAGTAGCTATAAGCAACATCAATACTAGAATAGCATAATAAACGCCTAACGATACATATATATGCAGGTGTACGAGCTAAGGTCGTTGAAGCGGCGATTCGTGATGTAGCAGAGGCATCGATACTGACAAATCAGCATCCGCGTACTTTAATCCAAATAACGGCACAGAACCTAAATGAAGCAGGCTCAGTAAGTGTGAATAACTAGGCTTAGATGGTGTTTATTCTAACAGACATTGTAATTGTTTATTTGCTTTTTAAACAAAAAGTTAATGGCTACTACGTTGAATGCTACTGCAATGGCCCTATTAAACGCCGGTCTTCCATTGCGTAGTATTCCCGCAGCCATTACATGTGCTATTACAGCAGAGGGAGAAGTGTGGATTGATCCAACGGCAGAGGAGGAAGCGGTAAGTAAAGGCAGCCGGAATCAAACCGACTAGTTTCTTATGAACTTCAATGAGGATAGATGGCGAGATCTATTCATACCATGGCATTTGTACAAGAAAAGCATCAACTCATATTTATAGAATCGACTGGACAATACACCGAGGAACAGGTAGGGTTTGCATTTGTGTTATAAGCAAGACTAGCTAATCATAGTCAACCATGCGTGCTTCATTAGTTACAAGCATGTCACGATTTATGTCGAGCTGGTGCCGATAAAGTATACGCGTTTTATCGTGTTGCTCTAGAGAGAAAATTGGCAGAAGAAGGATTGGTCGTGGAATCGAGTGCATAATTAATCACTACTACTATTACTATTATTACTATGATCATTTACTTAATCCTATAGTCTATTCGATAAATCTTATGAACTAAATGGTCTTCATTTATTAGATTCAACTACTGCACTAGAATGTATTCATAACTAGGCATCATTAGTTGACGTCGTCGTTTCTTTCTGTCGTTGCAATAATGCTTTCTTCATATTCCCTATATACTATCGTAAGTTGCTAATTCCTAGATAGTCGTATCACTTACTAGGAATACTTCTACTCGTGAGCTTTGTTCGTCAACTTCACTCCATCGTGTTTGCATACGTGTCAATGCTTGTGGACTAGGCTGCCAAAGTGCACTATGTCCCGTACTAGCAAAATAATAATAATAATAAAAGTTAGAACTAGTCATATGCGTAGCCCGATAGAGTAGTGCCTACTTTTCGTCAGACTCGACATAGTCACGTAGAATCTCGCTATATTCCACTAGCATTGCCTAGGATAATAATAACATGATAGAATAGAATTAGGAAGATACAGATTGATAGTTGTTAAACGAGTATACTGTACCTCAAATGATTTACGAATCTCTCCAACAGTCAGCAGTAATTGCTGTTGCTCCGCGTTGGTTGTTACGCTTACATTCATAGTTAATAGTGTAGTACTGCTTACTAATAAGGAGAAGATAATAAAGGATAACAAGTGGCAATGGAGGAATAAACGCGACAAAGGTATCATTTCCCTTATTCACACTCTCCTCTTTTATTTATTCAAAATGACTAGCACTTTACACGTCACCAGTCTCTACATTTATCCTATCAAGTCTTGTTGCGGTATTGCCGTGGACAATGCAGTTCTAACCGAGTGTACGACATGTTTATAGTAGATTCGTTTCAAGGCATTAATACTTGTATGTAACTTGCAGGTGGACTACAATGGGACCGCTATTGGGTTATTGTCAAGGAAGAGGACCGCAAGATATTGACGCAACGTACTCATCCTAAAGTAGATATTTATTATACATCTTATATGCTTATATGTATGTACTCATTTCATATTAACTTATACTGCTACACTACTCTTCTTATTATAGATGGTTCTTATCCGTCCACGATTGGATGTGGATGCTAACCAAGTAACCGGCGTTTGGTTGAATGCTCCAGATCAAACGGACATTTGGCTTACCAGTCAACCAGCGCAAGTTCTCCTATGATTACTATTGCTACTATAGTAGATACGGGAATATTGACATGTATACCTATAGGAAGGATGCAACGGTGACTACGATTCATGCCAGTACTGGTCCCATTGATGCAGTCGATCTAGGAGATGAGGCGGCTCAATGGGTATCGCAATTCCTCGAGTGTCGTGGCGTGTGCTCGTCAAGGCTGGTGCACCTCGCTCAGTGGAGAGTGATCTACCCAGGGATACCATTATACAGCGTCATTTATCTCCTCAGGTAAGACAATTGGTATGGCTAGTTTACACTCGCTTATTAGATGATTAGACCGCGTTTGCCGATGTATTTCCTTGTTTATTGATATCGGAGGCATCGCTTTGTGATCTAAACGAACGACTAGAGAAGCAGGTTGATATGCGTCGTTTCCGACCTAATATCGTGGTTCTGACAATGAGCAGCCATATGAGGAAGATAGCTGGATTGGTTCGTATCTTTGTTCTAGTGATAATGACCATGAATTCTACGTGGCCAGTCGATGTCCTCGTTGCACGTTGCCTAATGTCGACCCTGATGAAGGCGTGGCATTGAAGAGGGAACCCTTTAACACGCTGCAATCGTATCGTCGAGTAGATTCACAATTCAAGTATAAAGCGTGTTTTGGCGTTAATCTAATTCCAGTTCATTTCGGTAACATTGACCATTAATCGCAGTCCAATAGGCGATATTGCTAACTAACTAATGTAATAATTAGGTGGTACTATCCGTGTAGGAGATACATTACAAGTACAGACTAACTTGTCTAAATAAACATGAACATGTTATCGAGTCAAAGGGATTATAATAATGATGATGCGTGTTATTATCAACAGGTGTATATTAAAACTATTACAAGTGTGACTATTGAATGAGGAATTAGAAACTGGTAGCGTAGTTTACAGTGAGCCACATCACACCGCACACCACACACACACCGCACACACAGCAACACACACAAACGGCGGTCTTGGTTACTGAGGATCTGTTTGGTCCCTCCTCTCTCGCACGTCGCCACTCCCGATCGAGTACCAAAACACACACACAACACATCATGAAGTATGTATAGAATATTGTCTACAAACCATGCTAGAAACAGATAGATGGATAGATGGATGGATGGCTTGCTAGTGTAGGATATGCATAGATATAATATAGATGAATAGATGGATAAATGGATGGATGGATGAATGAGTATACTAGTATATAGAAGACAACATCTTATGATGATGATGATGATGATGATGGATATCTAACTACAAAAGTAAGCTCTACGCTATCCTGTAAGCATCATCTACTCATACTAGAGCTGTCTATCCAACGATATACGCAATGGATGGATGTATTGATGTAGTATAGATAATGGCACACTTGTGGATATACAAGAAAGTGTTGATTTGATATACTATGAATATTACCATTATTATTCTAGTCTATCTATTTAGCTATCTATCTATCTGTATTGCCTACTAGTAACAATGGAGCATGGCTACAACTATGTTGTTATATGCACATTAATAGACGTCATTTATAACGATATTATTATGACAATGAGATATTTACGGGAATCTTCGATTGTTAACCTCATTCATGACATATTTATCTAGGTTGGAGATTTGCGCCTTCACCGGGTACAAGATCCACCCGGGTCACGGCATCTTGTATGTCCGTACCGACAACCGCGTAAGTACATCAAACTATAGTATAAATGATGCAACACACACACACATATATATATACATATACATATATACATATAATAGGACACCAATCATAATTATTATAGTAGCAGTAGAGTATTATTGTTGATATGACTATTGATGTTGTAAAGAATGATGACATGTGGATATGCAAGGAATAGATTCGATAATTACTATTGTTGCTATAATGATTATGATTGGTGTCACACTAGATGTATATATATATACACGACATTACATCTAATGTTGATAAAACAGTATAATTGCTTACTAACTAATCTTTGTAATGTATTTGCTAGTCTTTCCGTTTGCTCAGCTCCAAGGCGGCTTCATTGTTCCTTCAGCGCAAGAACCCACGTAAGATCCACTGGACCGTGGTGTTCCGTCGCATGCACAGGAAGGGTATCGTTGAAGAGGCGGCCAAGAAGCGCACCCGTCGTGCTGTCAAGCACCAGCGTGCCATCGCCGGTATCACCATGGATGCCATCAAGGCTAAGCGTAACCAGAAGCCAGAAGTACGTGCCGCTGCTCGCGTCGAGGCCGTCAAGAAGGCTAAGGCTGACAAGGCCGAGAAGGCTAAGAAGAAGGCCGCCGAAAAGGTAAGCAATCGTGTAGCATTCATAAAAGATGACTATGTGTACTCTACTATTAGTAGTAGTAGTAGTAGATATTGCCTATACGATACTAATCTTTGATGCAATGTCATGATCATAATAATGTAGGCCAGCCGCCCAGCCCAAGCTGGTGGCGCAAAGATCAGCAAGCAACAACAAAAGGGTGCTCGTCCAGCTGTTGCTGCCAAGTCTCGCTAAGTAGAGCGTATTACTTGCTTATTATCTCCATTGCACACATACATTTTCATCAAGCAAAGTTGTATTGGGTATCATTGACAATACACTTTGCTAATAAATGCGCATGTGTGTTTGCGCACATCAAAATCAAATTGTATCATAGCTAATTTAAGTGGACATGATGTGGCACGCTACGCAACAATCACATTAATGGAAGTGGACAGTAGCTTGTGTCATTATCACAGGTTATGGAAGGTATCATTATTATCACAAATAATATTATCGTAAACATAGAATACTGGAATTGTAATGCGATGTGCGGTATTATTACGTAACAGAGGTTTGTAGGATTTGTCGCAGATAGGTAAAGTATTATTGTTAATCATTTATATTGCACCTCTTATCATGATATTACTATTGATTACATCTAGTTGAATGTAATCAATTCATAGCATCGTGGTGATAATAGACAATATTAATGAAATGATATATTATTGCACCGAACACTATGTCCATTTCACTTCATTATCATCGATGTAATGATCAAATATCACATATTTATTCAATAAATGATTGGATATTTATGTAATAGACCATGGATTAATAGACGTAAGGACTTGTAGATATACTACACGATAGCTTCCAATAATGAGCGTGCAGTAATTATTATTCTGACTTGATTGTCACATCCATACAAATGTCATTCATTATCATGACATCTACATGACATGTTCATTTGTATGTCATCTATCATTGCTCATTCCATTGTCAATTGACGTGATCGATACTGATTGCAATGCATCACGACATGTCATCGAATGATCCTACAACCATATGGACATGACATACTCGATGGTATCTATAATGCGATACGACACTCATCCAGTTAATATGATCTATTTCATTATTGATTACGCTGTATAAACCAGCATACTTACGGTCTAATAAATCCATTCATTCATTTACATACACATGCAGTTAACTCTACCAACCAGCTTCCCAATTGCTCATAGACTTACGTAGCACATACTGAATCCTACTAGTGCAATTACTAGCAATGCTCAACATTATACCACCATCCTTTGTCACTTTACCTATTTGTTGCTGAGCTATAGGCGACATTATACCATTGCAGCAAAGTTATCAATGGCATTAAATGATACGAAGCTTACATTGCCGTATTCACGATACATACTCGAATAAACACACATATCAAACAATACATAACAATCAACTCAACATGGAATAAAGCATTAGATACTTGCATGTCAATAATCACCATCCATGATAGTCGTAACAAACATGGTTTTACTTTATGAGACATCAAAGAACTAAAGTATGTCCATTTCAGCAAGTCAATCAGACACATCACTCGCATATTAATGAGCAATAACCGAAAGTCACGATTCCAAAACAGGCTGTATCGGAAAATGCGCCAACCCACTCACCCGTGATTTACGTCATTTGCATTGACGCATGACAGTCAGTTCCATCACGTATTTTATTTGTCAGTACTTCTTTTCTCTAGTGTATATATTTTATTCTTTACCTTCCAAGTCACTTGTTATTTTATACAAACACATTTACGCTAGTTTCCTACCACTATTGCTACTAACTAACTTTGTTGACTTCTATTCCACCGATTCAATATGTCGACAACATCAGCAACTGCCACTACAGCGGTAAATACTACGCCAGCATCTGCTCCTGCTCCCGCCGAGCACGACCAAGAACATTTAGTATCGGAACATCCAGAGAAGGAGACTACCAGTTTGACGCGCATCGTTTGTATAGCCTTAGAGTATAGTGATCATGGTCGATATGCGTTCGACTGGGCCTTGGATAATTTTATCCGTCCAGAGACCGATCTAGTAAGCATGACAAGCTGCTATTACTGCTATTACTATCATGATACTTACAACACGCTAGGTTGTCCTGTTAAATGTTCGCAACCCCGTGGCGGTCCCTGCTCCTTATGGTGTGGCTGGTATTAGTGGACACACTAACGGATAAATAGGACTTGCAACTAATAAGTTTGTTAATGTACTGCCTTGTAATACCGTTTAGGTGCCGGTTATCTGGACTTTTCTGACTATGCAATGAGTATCGAGAAAGCGGTAGGTTATTATTACGAACTTGCTTGGCCAATTTGATATTTATCATTTCTTCTTCTAGCATCGTGATGCCAGTCATCAGTTTCTGCGAGATTACGCCGCTCGATTGATGGAGCGTAAGGTATGCTGTTGTATAGAGTAAATGAGTAAAGGAGGATATGATTTTTATGCGTGCTCGTTCGTTTGTTTGCTCTATACTAATTACTATGAATGAAGATTGCCGTCAAGGCCATTGCACTTCGAGGTGATGCCGAGATGAACTAGTACGGAAATCGGAAGAAGTACGCGCCGATGTATTGATCATGGGATCTCGTGGACTTGGTGTACTTAAACGGTAAGCGATACTGATTATAACTATCCTCGATATTTGATATAGAAACCAGACTAATGTTGGTGTATCTTTTCTTTTCTTTGTTGTTGTTTTGCCAACATGTGTGCGCGAGTGTAGAACATTACTCGGCAGTGTAAGCGACTATTGCGCGCACAATTGCAGCATGCCTATTATTGTGGTGAAGATGCCGCCACAAGACACGCAAGCCAGCGAGCAGAAACAATAGTATGCGATTATCGGTTGATTATCGGTCATGCTCGCGTACCTGTAGATATTCATTGGGCTCAAGTACGGATTATATGCTTTATTTTTCTTTTTTCTTAGTAAATTCGAATGGTTCAAACTAGAAGATGGCTATAGCACTTGCATGATCCTAATGCGCGTTGTCATATAAGAATAAAGGCTAGGCGCGAGCGAAATATACATTTCATTATGAGGTAGAATCTCGTTGTACGTGATAAGCAATGATGATGATGATGATGATTTTGATTATTTGATTTGTGTTGTTTTTTACATCCAATAAAATAATACACTACTTTCTTTCTCCTCCGTTCTTACTCTCATCATTTGACTGTAGTAATAGTGATAATTCATACATGTCGGCGTCATTGCTGGAGGACGACGCTGTTACGGCGGAGGAATGGGTCAACACTACGCTGAATACCTATCTGTCTAGTAATGCCGAGGTAGACTTGTCGGAGACAACGCGTGTTCTTTCGTGGACCACAGACATATTAGCGCAATTGGAAGCAGATGCCAAATCACTGGATAGTACACTAGCAACTGAGACTACCCGGTTAACCACTGAGTTGATTCCTATTCTGGAGACACGTATGGCAGAACTACGCCGACAAGCATGTGACCTAAAGACGGATACGTTGCAAGCAATAAAAGCTAGCCAGACTGTGGAGAGCAGACAAGATGAATTTGTATCAGGTAGTGATTAGACCATTTACTATATAATTACGCAGTATTGCTTGTACTAAATAAATCTTATTAATTAGCACGACTGTATCATATTTGGCTGCATTCATGTATGCGTTTACTTCAATTAGCATGAGTATGACTTAGTGCGTTAACCTATTCTTCGTACAATGTACTTCAAAATCACGCTATACTCGTTTTCACGGTAAACGAGGTAAATCCTGTTTTCGCTGCGGTGACCCGACATACACAACAGGTCAATTCCAATCAACATTAGCTTTGATAGGCCATTGTATGAGCTGCCTTAATCGCACTGGGCACACACACACATGTGACAACTTGCTTTAGCACGTTGCTCGCCCTATAACTTCTCCACATGTCGCCATCCTTTAATCTCTAACTAGCATATTCTTAATTGTTTTATATCTCCTTTTTATTTTATACATATATCCGTTAATATTATTGTAAAGCAACAATGCCGAAGATTAATTATACTGATCCCAATGATACGGAATGGATCAACGGTGCCTCACGCTTATGGGGAATCCCTCTTCACCCGATTGGTGAAATGAACATGCTCGATTATTATGTGGCAGGCGGCGACCTGGAGCAGCAATACAAGAGATTTACGAGTGATAGACGCCAAATTGCTTTTGGTGGAGCAATGGTATACGTTATCCTGTACTGCTTTATTTCATCCACAAAGATGGTTATTAGAAAACCGCGTCACCTAGTCTCATGGTGCTGCTTTATTCCAAGCGTTCTGGGTGTAGCCGATTGCGTAATATTTATCAATATGAAGTTAGGAATCAATCATATTAACTGCAGAAATATGATTTGGTCATTCGTAGTCGGAATGTCAATATCGAACTTTTGTAACAGCCTGATTTTACTTCATAAGGCATACCTAGTGTTATGCCGAGCAAGATGGGTCATCTATACAAGTATATTGCCTTTGATAGCACAGCTTTCGTACGGGGTTTTCATGCTTCCTATCAGTTATGCAACTATAATACCAGGCACCGGATGTGCCGTATTCTATCCATACTTTGGACCGTGGTATTGGATCGCCAATGCACTCCCACTTAACCTAGTGTTCTCCACGATATTCTCCTATATCGGATGGAAGCAGTACTCTCGCTATGGATCGGATGCATGGAGGAAACTGACGAGAGATGGAATACAAGTGATGCTACTGGTAGCATTATGCAATATATTCTGTTGTCTTATTGCCGTGACACAAGCAATAGGGAGTGATTCCGACCTTTTCTTGGCTACTGACTGGTAAGTATAAATGGTTTTTACTAAATTACTACTAGCTAATAAGATGAATCATTAGTATGCTAGTTAACCTGATAATAGTCACACAGCATAAAGACAGGCTTGGTACACGAAACTCAAGTCAATCAGCAACAGGAAGTGAGCGTAACCCGCCGAGAATTAGTGCGAACATTAGCAATACTGGAAGTCTTGCTCATTAGTGCTTTCCATATATTGAACAACTTATGGCAGTAATGCTCGATAATCTTGAATGAAATGCGGATTCCCGATAATATTAGTCGATATGTCACCTTAGAAATCATTGTTACTGCTACCACCTCTTTATTTATAAATGCATTGAATATCTAGGCTGTAATAGCGCAAACGAGTATCTCTATGGACGTGTTGTGCCAATGGGACTAGTGTAACAGGCATTGGTCATTCTGGGAATTTATCGAATGTGTATCAAACAATGATTAGATCATTTACTATACAATTACGCACTATTACTCGTACTCAATGAACAATGCCACTTGGCATGAATATGACCGAGCGTGTTGACCTATTCCTCAAACAATGTACATAACAATTATGATATACCTGTTTTCACGGTGTACGAGGTGAATCCGGTTTTTGCTTGTAGTGATCAGTATACACAACAGGTCTATTCTACCTGATTGCAACATTCATGGACCATTGTATTAATTGGCCAGCAGCGGAGCACACGTGCTTGCAATAGCGTACTGAGGCAAGGTATTTGTTATATGACTTGTCCGACTGTCGTCGCCTCCTAATCTTTAGTCAACATATTTTATTCTCTCATTCCTATTCTGTATACGTATTCGTCGGCATTGCGTTAAATCACTAATGCCGAAAATCAACTATACTAACCCCAACGATACGGAATGGGCTAACACCGCCCCACGCTTATGGGGAATTCCCCTTCATCCCATTGGTGAAATGAGTATGGTAGACTATTATATGGCAGGTGACGACCTGGAGCAACGAAACAAGAGGTTCATGGGCGATAGAGTTCAGGTGGCGTATGGTGGCGTACTGTTGTACGTTATCCTGTACTGCGTTACTGCAGCCACTAAGATGGTTATTAGAAAACCGCGTCACCTAGTCTCATGGTGCTGCTTTATTCCAAGCGTTCTGGGTGTAGCCGATTGCGTAATATTTATCAATATGGAGTTAGGAACCAATCATATTAACTGTAGACATATGATTTGGATGTTCGTAGTCGGATTATCAATATCAAACTTTTGTAACAGCCTGATTCTACTTCATAAGGCATACCTAGTGTTATGCCGAGCAAGATGGGTCATCTATACAAGTATATTGCCTTTGATAGCACAGCTTTCGTACGGGGTTTTCATGCTTCCTATCAGTTATGCAACTATAATACCAGGCACCGGGTGTGCCGTATTCTATCCATACTTTGGACCGTGGTATTGGATCGCCAATGCACTCCCACTTAACCTAGTGTTCTCCACGATATTCTGCTATATTGGATGGAAGCAATACTCCCGGTATGGATCACACGCGTGGAAAAGATTGATGAAAGATGGAATACAAGCGATGCTACTGGTAGCATTTTGCAATATGTTCTGCGTGCTTACTGCCATAACACAGGCAGTAGGGGCTTCTTCCGATCTTTGTCTAGCTATAGACTGGTAAGAGACATATGCGATATAGACTACTCTTGACTAATAAGATGAACCATTAGTATACTTGTTAACATGATATTAATTACCCAACACCGAGGTAAAGGTACCACACAAAGTTCGACTCGAGCAGCAACGGAGAATTTACAAAGTGCATCATCACAAGCCTAACTTATTAGTAACAATAACAACAACAACAACAACAACAATAAAGATCTGTTTGAATAATCCTATACGTGAAATAAACAATGATTGTACTTTTACTCGTGTAGTATACAATGTCAAATGTGATATTAATTGTTACATAATATTATAATTTTGAATTACGTAGCTATTACCTAATCTATTATTAACGTGTAGTCCTTTTTATTATTACTATAAGATGATAATAAATTTGCTAATCTTGTTTCATTGATATCCTTTTTTCGCTCTATAATCCAATCCAGGAGAATTCCCCATTCATATTGTGGATGGATGAGGCAGCAACTAGTCGTCTATGCGAGGATATTACATTGAATGGAGCGGTTGTCGGCTCGTAAACCATGATACTCCACTCATACCATGTCTTCTTGCAGTTGGTACGTCTCCAAAAATGAATATCAACAATAGCACCGGATGGTGCGTATAACGGAGTCTATCAACATATCAATGTAGGAAGCAGGAAACGAGAACAATTAGTGTCGTGAATAAGTCTTCTTAATACCGACAGTGTAGTTGTCGTCGTTTAGTATCATTAAACCAGTGTTCGCTTACCTTGACGGGGAATAGAATAGGGAACCAGCTGAACATTCCTTCAGACGCGGTGGACGGTAAGATACCTATTCCTCTGATTTAGTATCTCGAAACGTGTGTATATGTGTGCATCATTTATTGTCATCGTACTAGTCGAGCAGTTACTACTTACTCAAGGTAATATCTTTGTAGAGAACCGTATCGAAATAGCCCGCAACGCCATGGATCATCGCGGCTTGGCTTAGCGCAAAGGTGTTTCGAGAATAGCGCACGTTATGCATATTATCCGTTCGAGGCTCTGAATTATCATCGTATCACCGTGTGTTAGCGTTCTACATTCGAATGGGAATAACACACTCGATCGAGTAATTACCGGATAATGTATTTGTTTTAGGATCTCTAAGTGGATGCTCGAACGTCCAAGTGGCCTGTGGTTCGGCCGTCTGATGCACCGCGCTAAATAGTACCACGTAAGGTGTTTCAAATCGAGCTGTCGTTTGTAGGGCGGTCACTTCCGCATGCAACTTGGCCGAACTAAGTGGTGCAATATATGAAGTGTAGGATGACGGTATGGAGATGCCATCCTCTAATGAATGCATCATCCATCGAATAGTAGATAGGCACACACACATGTATGTATGTATAAGTGTACTTGTTCGTTTATATGTTCAGCATGTCGCGCTCATCTTACCTTTTAGTAGTTTCTGCGCACCGTCAAGACATTCTGGCGACAGTTCGTTATCGCCGAACGATCCTAACAGCTCGCTAACAAGGATGTCCGCTCGTTCCTCCGTGTTCCACTCTCGCATATCCGTCCATACGACGGTAACGCGATCGTTCCACACTTCCTTGTTCATCTTCTGAAGTGTAACATAGGCATTTGGATTCTTTTCTACGGCAAATACTCGTACTTGCCGATTTGCTCTACGTGCGGCTTCTAGACACCGTGTAACCAAAGGACCACGACCAGCACCTACCACCATGATGACGGTGGTTGTCGCGGATGCCTTAGTATCGGGCACTCGATCGAGTAAGGCTCGGTAAACTGCTTCCTCGTATTGCACATACTTTACTGGATCTTGCTCAAACACCTGGTAGGTCGACGACTCCAGATTGTCCATGAGCGGTTGTAAGGGCGCTTGCAAATAGTCTTGATAGCCCATGGCGAATGCCTCGCAATAGTTTGGTGGCGGTGGATTCTCAGCCAAATGACGAATGTACTGCTGGTAATGCATGGTACGTAGGTCTGTCATCGGCGTGGATGTACGTATAATGATCTCAACGGAACGTTTAAACAAACGATGCATCATCAACTGATGACGCTTGCTTAATACCGGATATCCTTTGGCGTTATTTAGCCAGATTGACTCGGGTAAGATGACCGCGGCAATTGGTTCGGCAAGCCAACGATCCAACTTTTCCTCGTCGGGTAGCTCGGCCGTCAATTCCAGACATAACACGGCGGATGATGTATGCCCACACAGTAGACGTAGCAGACTCCAGCATTCCCAGGAGCCATCTTCATCGAGTATACCGGTGCCACTGCCTTCTTTACACGTTTCACTACTAATACTCGTATGTACCCATAGTTGCGTGTAAGAGGGAGTGGCGACCATTTGGTTGACATAACGCGCCACACTCGGTACATCGACGAGTAGGTCAGGCAACGGCAGAATCATCGCCGATAGACCAAGGTGGGTGGCCCAGGCTGTCTCGCGTTGTAGTAGCATTTCCGCGGCTATATGGGCGGCAGTATCCTGGGCGGCTAAGTTGGCCCAGCTCGCGTGGCGACCCACCACGAAACTCGCACAGTCAACGCGGTCGAGTACAAGCTCGTCGAGCGAGAATGCACGATTCTCCGGAAGATCTACTAGTTGTCCTGCAGTTGAAGCATTTGTCGTCGACTGAGATACGAGCTGACGTTTTTCGTTCGTTAACGGTGCCGTGACATAATCGTAACCATGGTTTTTGGCAACCTCTATGAGTGGACCGAGTTCGGCCGAGGATTCAGCATTGATCTCAATGCCTACACGTATGCTAGTTGTCATATTAGTAGGAAAGAGAGAGTTAACAAAAAACAAGCACTTGTAATACTCGTTAAAAATATGAGCAATAAAAAATAAAAAAGAACTCTGCTGGATGCATTATTATTATTAAAGGGGCGGTTTTATTACTATAGAAGCAGCATCATCAATTCTTGGTAGTAATAATATTCCTAGCTACATTTGCCTACGTCAACCGTAATTTATCTCTTGTGAATTCCAGTTATTTCCTGAACACTTTCTAATCTGTTATTTGATCTGTTAACTGACATTATAGGCAACTATCGCGTATTAATACTAAGGCATCATGCCGTCTAGCTATTCGACAACGGGCATTCTCGTGGCTGCCCTGTCATTGCGTATTGGTCTATTTGCACTACTGCCTTCAACTGTACTGGATACCATCTCGCAACGCGTGGAACTATCAACACCACTGACCAATTGCAATCGTTGTAAGTAGTGTATACTGCTATCTATTGGTACAATATATATATATATGTACCTACATAGACATATTATTGCTTACGGTTAACTAGCGCGTTAGTTAACCACAATATGATGACTAATACTTTCTAGTGAAGGAGGGCGTGTTTCTATATCAACATGATATCTCACCCTATGATGGCGGTGTTACTCACCAGGTAGCGTAGCTTCTTATAGATTGAATAGATAGCAATAGCACACACACACATATATATATATATATTGATATGTATAGTAAATGGCTTGTTGTATAGGCACCATTATTACTCGTGATGTTTTCAATTCTTAGTCAACTTCCTCAATACTTTCACTGGCTTGTTTTCACTTTATTGGATGTAGCATGTGGCTATTGGCTAATGAAGATTGTCCAGCATAAAGCACGTCAAACACTGCCGAAGCAACCGAAAGTCGCCATTAACGAAACATTAATTAGTTCTTGGCAGTTGGCAACAACAACATTGTAAGTTATACGCGGTGATCGTATAAATAACCGTATGTGATGATTAACGTCAAGTATTATCATATCATTTTAGATATCTATTTAATCCATATACTATCTTGAATTGTCTGGCATGCTCTACACTGGGATTCGTTCATGTATCCATACTGTCTTCAGTAGGATTGGCGATGAAAGGCAAGTTACTATCACAAAGTATCAATGGAATACAGTAAAATACATATATACACATACTGCATAGCTTACCATCGCAATGATTAGGTCATGGAGTGGCTGCTATGGCATTATTATCGTTTGCTAGCTATTTAGACTATTATCCTATCGTATTATTACCTGCCATTATTCTATTACTACATCAGACACGTCCCAATGCATCAAGCAAGGTAGTTTAAGCAGTTTGATATTCTTTAGTATTTGTCTAGTTTATTCATGTTCCCTATACATATTTATTAGCTACTATTTACTTGGTATACTTCACTGTTTCTAATCTGGACCTTGTCACTACTCGTAATATCACGAATACTCATGGGATCATGGGAGTTTCTAGATGCTACTTATGGTGTTATGTAAGCATCGATTCGCTCTTTCTCGTTGGATATACTAATCATTCATTTATTCATTCATCTTTTTATTTCAAATCTAGCTTAACTGTACCCGATTTAACACCTAATGTCGGCTTGTTCTGGTATTATTTCATGGAGATGTTTGACCATTTCCGAGCCTTCTTCATTGTAGTCTTCCAAATGAACGCACTTATCTATGCAATTCCCATTACATATCGATTCCGGTAAGTGACAGAATGAAGGTATACATTTCATTAGAGTATGTTATATTAAGCTTTATCTATTTATCTATCTCGCTATGTGCTAGTCACTTTCCACTATTTGTTATTTTCGTTTTATGTGGTATTCTATCGACATTCAAGTCTTATCCCAGTTTTGGTGATGCCGCTTTACATTTGGCATTTATTCCAATGTTCACCGAACTATTTCCATGTAAGTAGTACAGCTATAAAAATAATAGTAGCAGCAGCTAATCATGCCTCATAACATCCAGTCTATCGTTATTCCTATCTTATCGCACAAATATACGCGTTTACCGGTGCACTTGCTGTTGCCTTTTACCACATCTGGATTCATGTAGGCACGGGAAATGCCAACTTTTTCTTTGCAATCACGTTGGTTCATGCTCTCGGACAAATTATGCTACTTATCGATACGGTCTATGCCATGCTTCGGCACAAATTCTGCATTGACTATCCACGATATCGCCATTGCAAGGTGGTGCAAGCTTGATACGCTAGTGGCTCAATCGAGCATGAAAGGAAATGATGGGTAATTTTTTGGTAGAAGGCAAAAAAGCCTCGGTTTACTTTGTTACACAATAAAATAAAACTGTATTGTGCTATCCAGTGTATTCGGCATACTCTCACCTGTATCGATGAGTCTACGAGAAAAAGGGAAGAGCCGAGGCAAATGGGATGATCTGGGGAAAAGTGCCGTCTCTATGACAATAACACAACAAGGACAAGCACGACTAATGATGCTATTACTTTGGAGATACAACAAGCGCTATACTAGCATCTGTTCACATGTTTCTTTATTTCAAAGGCCTGGGCTGTCGTATAACATGTCGTCGACAGCCTAGTGTAGTATTATTATTATCGCACTGAATGGGAAGAGTAACTCACAAACGAAACAACTACAAACGGATGCGTGCATTGTACGAATGTCACGGGTATATACCCCAGTGTCGTAGCTGCCGCGTCATCAGCCATAGGCACACACATACACACACGTAAAATTAGTGCCAATAACCACTATGATGATGAGGAGGAGTATGTTTCACAGATGCATATTCCGTAAAATAACGTAGATAATATTCAAAGGCATTATCGGGATTGTTCTTCTGCATTCACTGTCTAAATACGTAAGTGGGCATGAAAGTAGACAAAAATATATGTGTGATTGTGTGTGTGTGGATGTGGTGTGTGTGTGTGCGTGGTGTCTTTCGGTTAATTCCGTTAAGGTAAACGTTTGCTATCTCACGGTGCGCTGATCCAAGCCACGTCATCGAAAGATGGTAACTTTTGCGAAATGGCATACAATCCAACCGTAACATACTTGTCCTAAGGCACGGCATCTTTCAAGGTTCCCCCGAGTATCACCCATTCACTCGCTTGTTCACTTGCTTATTCTCTATACTACGAGTGTGGATCACGCAGGGGGAAGACAAACCAATCGCATGACCGAATCCAATATCATGCGGTTCAGCCATAGAGAACGAATTGGGGATATATGTGCGTGCGTGTGTGTGTTGTATATGCATATACGTGTTGGTATATATATGAATGCAGACCACTATTTGAATTGATGGTTTGACGGTTTGACATGTTTCGTATGTGCACACACACATACGCACGTTCGTGAACAATCCAAGTAAATGAACAATGAGTGAGTCAACGCAAGAAAGCAAGAAAGCAAACTCGCAAATGCATCTACAATGCCATGTGATAAAAAAACGCCAAAATTTACATGCAGGTCGTGGATCATGCTACAAATAGAAACTAACTAGGCATTCGTTTGCTTTATTTTTTTTACAAGTCTACGCCATCCACCATTATCCGCGCATCTTATCGTCTCTTATCCTAGTCTAGTCTATCCTAGTCTATTCTATTCTACAGCATCCTATCCTAGTAGGCGCTGCCAGAAAGGTAAGCCAGTCACCAAGCGTATTATTTGCCTTTTTCTGTGTACGTGTGTTGTTGCCTTTCTAAATCTATACGGTAGGATGGCCAATGGTGCATATGCGTAAGCGTAGTGTGCTCCCGTACTGGTGCCACCATTGTTGCTTCCTCGCCCTCTTTCTCTTGCGTCGCTGTACACTTTCATCCTTTTTGTCTACGTCTGCTATTGTTTGATATTTACTACGTTAAACAATATCCGAACCCTATACTGTGATTTCCCATTCATTCTTCTCTTCTCTTCTTCTCCTCGGTTGAACTCGGGTGTTCACCCTTCGTTCTATTGAACAGCAACAACTATCCACTCCTTGTAGGTGCATGCGTTCCTTGAGCATTCGTTCTCGTCAATCAACGTAAATATCCGCTTTGTTTTGGGCTTGCGCTTGTTTACTTTATAAGCGCAATCATTCCTTTCTCTTTTGTATCATTTTATCACTTTTTTTGTCCATCTCTACACAAGAAGTGAGCATTATCCTTGCGCCACATACACACACGCACACAAGGTACGTTTAAACAGGTGTTTAGTTCGTGTGGTATATCAGTCTTTACATGTATGCTCGTTTCTGGTGTGCATGTTATACAAACCACGTTCGTGATTATCCACGATATCCACAAACTAATTGTGTGTACACTCGTGCGGATATCAAGAAAGGACGACTGTTATCCTATTGTTATCGCTTCATTAGTATAATTGGTGAAGTCAATGACTACACAATGATATTCCAACTTCACGTTTCGATTTATTCGTTTTTGTTCTCTGCTTCGAGACATGTGTTTCCAATACCTATAATAATAGCAATGATACATGACTAGTACTACTTTTTACTCGAAATAACAGGCTAGTCCATCGATACCATGTTATTGATGAAGAGTAGGAATGCTACACAATAGAATGTGATCATAGATGTGTGATTATGAATGAATACGGTTGCGGATGTAGTACCTTATAGGTATGGTATGCTGATAGGATTGTATTGTCTAATTGCAAGCTAGACATTCTCTTTTTTACTCTTTCTTGTCTCCACCCGATGAATGAATGAATGGTTATGACTTCATACATTCGTGGTGTACCACTAGTGGTAGTAGTAGTAGTAGCCTACGTATATCTAGTTCAATTACACATTATCCCCATTCTCTCACTCAGCCATCGTATTAGTATGCCGATAAACTTTTGCTTTATTCGGTATTGACATCTCCTGTTTTTATGGGTAAGTATGCACTGACAGTCGCAGATTAACAGGTTATCAAAGGATTTGCTCTATGCTATTGTTTACGACTGGTTGGTTGAAAGAGATATCTGTTACTTGATTGCATATGTATATGTATATGTATATGTATATGTATATGTATACGACTAAAGTGATACTGATTGATATCTGTAATAGTGATAATAGCGGTAATTGATAGTAATGGTAGTTTGTCACTGCATTCGAGTGAGCACACCATTGTCGTCCAATCCTATTCACTCATTCCCATGCCTGATGAGGATGCCTTTTTCGTTTTTTTTCGTTGACGCTCCGCTCTTTACTTCGAAGTGGCTTCTCCTTTCCGTTAACCTATTTCAACTGACTCCGCTCTGCACCTTGGCTGCTTATCTAGTCGCTTCTACTCCGCTTCTAACTCATTTTATATTACCTACTACTTTTGACTGCTGATTCTATTGAACTACTCGCTCGCTTACTCCTTTACTATCCCTATCTATCTATCTATTCATTGCTTTCACGAATTCTTCGTGTATAAAGGTATGCTTGCAACATAGTCCTTATTAAGCATTAATCTGGTTGGCATTCATCCTGAATAACTAGCTGTATTCCAAAACAACTACAAATATGAATTCATGTATCCGCTGAACGTATTAGTATTATCGCTAGCACTCATTATTGATGTAGATAGTTGATAGAATATTGATTAGCATTCATCAAAGAATCATACGTATGATGACAGCAATTGTTTTCATATAATAGATAGGCATATTTCATATGGATGATATTAGTTTATTCATCGCTCAGTCATGTGAATGGTTAGCATCTTGCTCTACGGGTAAACTTCCTCTCGTTTAAAACACTGGTTCATGTACAGATACATTGCTACAGCAGAGTGTATGGAATTGATATCTTCTTCTCCTGCTATCTATTTCATGCGTATGGTAATGGCATGCCATCCACACCTGCTCACCCCGCGACTTTTGAAAAGTCTGGACCAACCTCTCATTCCTCAATGCTACTGCTCTCTCTCTCTCTCTCTCTCTCTCTCTCTGTCTTTCTCTGACTCTCTGTCCAGAATCGTGCAGTCGATGGAATAATCCACGAGATGATTCGGTTTACTTGTTTCTTCTACTCCTTCCCATTTGATTCATGGCATAAACATGACAACCCAGGATGCTTTTATATGCCTACTTGGCTGTTTTAGTTTTCCATTGCCTTCACTGTCGTTACGTGTCTGTACGTCGTGTGTTACATGCGAACGGTATTCCCGTCTATGCTTACCTCATACGCCTTGATTTGTATAACCATTATGCCTAACTGCATCGCGCGACCCTGTCATCAACTTTTGATGCTTGATAGTTACGACCACAACGTCGCACTGTTAGTAAGAGAGAAAGAAATTGCTATTATTCTCCTTATTACACAGCACGTGTATCGATGAGTCATTTAGCGAACACATGTCCAAGAAGTTATCAAACATTCTTTACTAACCAGTTACTTTGTAGTTTTTTTCTTCTTTCCCTATTGTATCAACGGGCAGGTTTACCACTCGAAAACCTGTAAGTAAAATCATACTATCACCAGACCTGCCTCGGCACCCCACACCACAAGAAACGCTTGTGCAATCCTTCTACGTGTCCTATTAGGTAAGTGTTCACCTATTCTCGCTTTCTCTATCTCTCTCGCGCTCTCTCTCTCCCTTGCTTGCTCTCGTTTTCCCTCCGTGTTTTAACGGGGAAACCCTACTAGTCTTGTAGAACGGAGGCAAGGTTTTTTGCGCACAAAAATCTCATCTTTCCCATTCCTTCCATTTGTTCGATACACGGTAGGACAAACACACACACATACACACAAGTGCTGATGATGCTGATAATGCGGTTAGAGGTGGCGAGGGATGATGCTGCTACTAATGATGCTGGTGATCAGAAGCAAGGTCAACCTTGTTGAAACTTGCTTGCGCCAATATCATTGGATGAAATTAAAGAAACCGAAGATGTGATGCGTTAATTTATTCTATCAAAGTAACACGTTTGCCTGTTTTTCTATTTCCAGTTCTAGGGCGACATGTCTTATGAACTCGGTTATAGTTTTGTAAACTGATGTTTTACATGCACGTAAACACGTTCATCCACTTGCTCTGTGCGTATCTGTGAGTGCATGTGAGAGAGTGCGAGTGCGAGTGCGAGTGCGAGTGTGTGTGTATTTTTTTTCTGTACACACTTCTTGTATAAGGACCTGGCAGGCAAGGTCCAAGTTGTGATACAATAGGAAAATGGAGTGTAGTATTATAGTTGTACACTGTTTGCTATACTGCATAATCTAAAATTATCATCCTACATCGATGATGAATTACAATGAGATGGTACGATTACAACGATAATGATCAGGCCAAGAGATGCGGGTTTATTTGTTGTGTATCATTCTCGCTCGCTCGCTCGCTCTATATGCTTGCATAGATAACCGTCATAGGCATTAAGTTAAGCCATAAACCCTACAATGATCGTACACATCCTTGTTGCGGTTACTCTCTATGATAATGATTCATAGCGAAAAGGGGCATTCTTACGCGCATAGTCGTCGCCATGATAGAAAATCGTCTTCTTCAAACGTTCGCCATTGAATTCCGCCAATCCCCAATTGAGGTGGAGTTCCTTCCTTTTCTCGCCTATCGACTCGCCCGCAAACAGCAGGACCAGGCCAGCCCTTTTCTCGTTTGTTCTCGTCTCATCTCATCTTGTCTCCTCTCGTCTCCTCTATTTCTGTGTGGATGAGAGTGAATGTGTACTGCTATTACTGTTCAAAGCGAGAGCACGTGCCAATGTTGACGCAGTATTCATCCACCTACCTACCCACACACACACATCCCATCCTACGTGTGTGTGCGCGTGTGCTATAGTAGTCTACCTGTGGACACATTCGTTTTTAATATAATGCTAAAAGCGCATCCCCCACCCGTATTCTTGTCCACATGCACACTTTATCCACCTTTTTCTCTTGAACGTCTCTCTCTCTCTGTCGTTCCTCTTTCAGCCGTTGTAGTGCTCTGTTGCTATTCAACTTCGTTCTTACGTTTATTGTTGCAGTCTAGTTATTGTTGTCGTCATTGTTGTCGTTTTGTTCATTATCACTTTCATATTGGTACTTTAGTGAAGTTTGTGTGTGTGTGTGTATGCGTGTTAGTTGTGTGCCGCCACTTGGTCCATTCGTTACGCACACATTCGCGTAGTTTAGTGCCACCTGCCACGTCACGTCTGTGTGGTTTACTTTTTGAACGCTACTCGCGCTCTTATTCACCGTCTATTCATCTTGCTCGTACCTTTTCTCTTTATCAACGTCTTCTGCTAGGCCATACGACTAACGTTTCACGTTCTATTTATTGGATTATCCGCTTTTGTTACGCATATAGGTATTGCTTTTCTTTTGTTTACTTGCCACTCTTAATTGTCGCATTTTTGACGTGTTCTAAGGCCCTGTTGTCACCAACTCTCTCTCACACACTCTTGCCATACGGAAAGGCCACCTCTATATTTAGTCTCCGCAGCACTCTCGCTCTTACCTATTTACTTAGTTATCTACTCAACTTCCATTGGATTGTTCCACTGTACTACCGTACGTGCACACAGCAACATTAACAACAATATCAACATCAACAATTTTCACCATGACCAATAATAGTGGGGAAGCGGCCACTGCTGCCGCCGCTGCCGTTGCCTCGCAACTTTACCACGGTGGTATATCCCATGCCGTCAATGGTTTCACCGATATGCCTCATCATCATCACCATCATGCTTCGCTGCCACCGCTCTCACAGCATCAAGAGCAGCAATTGCGTGACACGTCAGATCAGGCACAGATGCATTCATTGCATGAGCAGCAACGCTGGTCGCTTGCTTCTCAGAATGTCTCTCAACAACAACAACAACAGCAACAGCAACAGCAACAGCAACAACAGCAATTGGCCATGTCAGCTGCACTCTCCTCTTCATCGCTTCAAACGTCGCAATATGGTAATGTACAACAACCGACACAATCACAATCTGTATCATTGCCTCAGTCGTCGACATCCTCGACATCAGCTATGCCATTGGGATTAACCACTACTAATCCTGCCGCTACCACGGACTCATACACCACCGATACCAATCTATCACAGTATAATGATGCGCTAGTGTCCAGTGCTCAAATGACATCGGCTGGACATGCCGTCAGTATGGCTGTTGCCTCTATTGGTCAAGATGCCAGCATGTATCTCAATCAGCAATTGGGGACCACCAATCGTGCCGAGTTCGATACCGCGCGACTTACCTCCTACGTGCCCCTTCAAACGCCATCCATGTCGGCCAACCCACGTATTGGCGAGGCGAGCAACGAGATTCTACGCCCCGAGTTCGAGCGTCGTTTATCCCTCGAGTCGAGTCTCGCCCGTCATTCAACGTTGTCGATGGCAGCTGCCGCAGCAGCAGTAGGCGGTTACCATTCATCCATGCTAAGCCGTCGTCGTCGCTCGGACACGTACAGCTTTGCCAATGATGCCGGTCCATTCTTCCTGCCCACCCGACAGCATCACAAGCTTTTCACGCTCGATCAGAAGCATAATCTTGTTGCGCAGATTCAATCCAAAATGGATCGTGGCTTCTTCCTCGCCGATAACGACTGGACATGCTATCGTCGCAACTACTTCCAAGTGAGCAGTTCCTTCTCGCTGCAAACGAACAACCATCATCCATTCACTCAGCCCGAGATCCCTTGTCTTATTGAAGGCGAGAACGGCATCTTCTATCATGTAAATCAATTCTCCCTAGGAGTAGCCGCTCGTGTCTCCAATAGCGATAAGAAAATCGACCTCGTACAACACACTCCGAAGCGGGACAAGGGTCCGCAAAACACTCCGTCTCCAAAACCGATTCGCGCTGGGGGCAATTTGAATATGAGCTCAGTTGGCAACAACCACAGCATTGTCACCTTTGAGCGTGTGCAATTCAAGACGGCCACCGCTAACAATGGCAAACGCCGAGCAGCTCAGCAGTACTACGTGCTACTCGTCGAGCTTTACGCCGAAACCAGTGCTGGCAAGACATTCCGCGTGGCTACCGCACAATCGGCTCCATTGGTGGTACGTGGTCGTAGTCCCGGACACTACGCCGATCATCACGAGCGATACAATCCATTGGCGGTGGGTCGATCCGTGTCTCATCACGGCGGTCTATCCAGCTCACCACCTCACATGGGCGGTGGTGGCAGTAGCACCGACCTAAGCAACTTGTCCTCGCCATTCTCTTCCTATTCGTCGTCCCATTATGGAGGTGCCTCAGCCATGACACCATTGGGTAATGGCATGGCTAAGATGGAGATCACCGCTACAAATGGTGGCAACTCGATGATGATGTCACCAGCCACGCCGAATCATTTGACAGGACAAGGCATCGCTGCCTCTAACAGTAATGGATACCCATTCCCATCCATGATGTCTGATATCCCAACGACAGCAACAGCAACAGCAACACTCACCGAGACGTCATCCGATATGTATAATCCTCATGATTCGTTAGGATCCTCCAATAATGGTCACAACATCAGGTATGAATTGAAATTGAATTTATTCACTACTACTTGGCAATTAATAACACTAATAATAACAATAATAATAATGAATAGCTCCAAATGACCTCACCCATTACTCCAAGCACATCAGGTGGTGCTCCTTATGACGATCATACGGCTGCCGCTGCTGCTGCTGCCGCGGCAGTTGCTTATCAGCAGAACAATACGAATGGCGCTGGTCCCATGGCCATTGCATTGACGCCTAGCAACTCCAATTACGGATCACATCTGCCATCGATCTCTGAAGTGCCATCCCAGTCCCAAACTCAAATCATGGAGGGTTTCCGCACACAAGATGATATGTCCGTGAATCATTCGCACTCGCACTATCATCATCAGACCATGCGACACCATTCCATGGGCTCGCTTCCTATGAATCCCAGTTTCATTGCCAGTCAAAATAACAACAACAATGGGACTAATCCATCAGCAGCCTCCGAGTTCACCACGGTAATCAATAATGCCGCCACAGGTGCGGCGAGTTGGCAAGTAAATAGCCAAATCATGTCAAACGCCGCTAACAACGGTGGTAACGGCAACAATCTACCGGTAACTCAGGCTCAACCAGCATTTATGAGTGAGTCTGCAGCTGTCGGACAATTTATGGGATGTTGAACGGAGAAGTACACTAGATGATGATGATGCTGATGATGATAATGCTGTGATTAGTAGTCGTACTATATTATCACTTATCATCATCTAATGAATGTGTGTACATGCGTGTAATATTAATGATTAACTGGACTTTAATCATCTTAGTATTACACTATCATTACCATTACTATTATTACTACTACCACATCATAAGCACTTTTTCTTATCTGCACACGGGATATCTAACCTTACTCTTGCACACACTCATAAACGCACACATACTTATGATTATCAGTATTGTTCGTTTCTTCATTAACAACGTACGCGTCAACCTATATACGTACCTGTAATAACAGCATACTATCATCTCACTACCAGGATTCGCTATAGGATGAAGATGGATCAGTATATTACACGCTATCATTAACACATTGTGCCATGATCATCATTAGGCATGATAGTGATAGTGGTAGCAGCAGTAGTAGCAGCAGTAGTAGTAATAGTAGTGGGATATAGTGGTATGTGTAGATTATTTCATGTACACATACACATGCACATACGTATTTCACCTATATATTCATTCATTTCGTCAACTATATTTATATTGAATTCGACATAGGCTTTTCTTTTTAATACGCTCAATAATCAACACCTCCCGTGTGCACTCTATTTTCTCAACTTTGCAGGCTTGCATTATTCCTTTTTTTTCTTCTTCTTCTCTTTATCTCTCTTCGTTTTCTTGTTACTGTCTATATTATCCCTGTGACTGGTGTGAGCAATAATGAATCATTTCATAATTATAGTACATACGTGGTCAATTCTTTGCAGTATATCCCTCGTGTATTATTTGATGTTTGAGTGGCACTAATCGTTTGTTTGTCCTATTATATAATCCTCTCCTGTCTCTATCACTTTCTATCATGAAATGATGATGCATACGGTAATCATTCCTATCGTATCGTCTTACCACCACCATCACCACATCACTAATCAATCACTTTCTCCTTAGTCTTCATCTCATCTTCTACAATATCCACACAAACATAAACACATCTGTCGACATCGAGTGTGCTATTTTCAAATAATAAATAATTACACGTTTTTAACGATAACTTGTTCATTTGCATTCTACTGTATTGTTTATACATCAATGTTAAACCCGTTGTCTAATAATAATTAATTAGTTTAATAATCAATGTGTATTCAATTATTATTAACTTGATTATCTTTTTCCTTATTGTTATTTATTTTTGTAGTTATTACACTTTCAACATACATAGCATCTTTCTTGTTATTATTTCTTTCTGACTCAATACTCTTATGCTTATATTAGTGCGGTTATCGTCTCTATTGTTCTAGCTAGTTACATACATAGAGAAGGGTGCTGATTAGCACAGTATTTCGTCATGCAAACTGTACGGCAGAAATGGCAACAATACAAGACCTATCAACGATTGCAACGGCTCTGGGAGGAGTATCTATTGGCCTCCAATAGAGAGTAGGTTATCCACTGTTAGTCATGCCGTATACTATGCTAAATAGCTTATTGTACTGTAGTGAATTCCACGCGATGGCTATTCAACTTGATGAATTCCTGGAAGCATTTCAAGAAGCGTATAACGAGCAAGTGCAAGCCATGCTATCGGTTCATGTAAATACACGACTTGATAAGATATACGGCGACTGTAGTGAGATAGTCGTTAATCTGCTCTATACCATTGAACGGTATGTTGATTGAAATGCTCCATTGACATTAATGAGCGAATGAGATATCGAAATACTAATCATGAAGCAATTACAACACATCAAGCATTGTCAATCATCGTCATAAAAATACTATACTCCTAGATCAAGCCATCTTTTATCGTGAACTAATCAATAAGGGTCTAGGTGTGAGCGAGCTTATACTACAAGTAAGCACCACTTGTCATCGATTATCCATTTGCTTGTTGTTATTAATCATGTTACTATTATTATGTTATTAAGGAGGAACGCTATAGACGAGTAGTACTTGATACACCTAATCTGACGACACGTCTACTCGTACTACTGAGTAAACTAGAGCATACTGACACGAAACAACGAGCACTACGTGTTCTTCTAGCATTGGGACAAGAAGATGATGCCAAATTAGAGATAGGTAATAATGTGCATGTCTATATGACATTGCTATGATTTAACTCAAATTGCTTATTATACACGTATTACAGGTCGTCAACAAGGATTTCGTAAGATATTCCGACTAGTATCCGTAGAAGATACTGCACTCACCACCGAGATTATTCATACAATTAAACGACTTACCGAGACACAAAGCGAGGCACGCATGGTAATGATTGAATTGACACATTACTAGATGAACTATATTGACAATTCATATATATGTGAAATGTGAAATGTAGCGATTATCTACGACGGAAGGTGTGGAGGATAATCGAGATGATAATCAATCAAGTCATTTCGGTTCCTTATTAGGTGGAGCAGTAGGCGATAAAGTGACCAGTCTCGTATCTGATGTACGTGATATTATGTCATTCGAACTGGGTCGTGTACTCAATCATCTCGGTAGTCCTGCCAATAGTACACGAGGTAAGCTGAATAGCTATACTATTCTACTCTATAATGATAACGTATATAAATCACCATTATCATTGCTCAATATGATAGGAAGAGTTGATTATTTCCATGGTAATCCAACTGTTACAGAACATAAATGGTAAGTGAAACAAGGCAACGAGTAGTAGTCAACATTGATAAGATGTAGTAACCATGAATAATAGCGATTTCCTTCCTAGTGCAACCATCATTGAACATTGGCTGACTACACTTCAATCAGGATCTGGCAAGTATGCATTACACGCAATGATCATTTCATCTAATGAGGAATTATAGAGGATGAAATACATGATGCAAGTCATGATAAAACGACATCGACTATAGCAAATCATCATCAGAGGGATCGTAGAATGATGATAGTGATGCGAATGGTAATTATGCTATGACGACAGCATCTACCATGAACATCATTGCCGTCGAGTCACAAAGTCTATTCGGAAGATGGCGCAGTCTAGTTGGATTGGGTAAAGGGAAATCGATGCATACGAGCCAATTCATACAGGTTAGCATATGATGTGTGGATTATACCTATTGCTTACTTGATAGTCATATATATATATGTGTGTGTGTGATTGTAGAGCATCGAGTATCTGAAGAACCTTGCCCACGCATGACATTGAAGGTATTAATGAACCAACGGAAAATGCTAAAGCCGTTAGAGTAAGTAGTAATGGTGTATACGCTAGCCTACTTTATACTAATTACACGTCTCATACTATGATTATATGTAGGATTACCTACGACAACAAGGAGCCATTCGTTCACTTACCGAGATATTACAACGCTGCACTACACTTGGTGCGACATCTCGATTGGAACTAGTTGAAACATTATCGAAATTACTATTTGATCATCCGGCAAGTCAGCTTGCCTTTAAGCAGTTTGACGGATACACGGCATCCTACAAGATCTTCATCGTGGTTGGGAGTCTGAACTTGCATCATCATCATCAGAGAATGATGATCAAGAAGAGGAGGAACAAGATGATGATGAAGACGATACAATTCAAGAGGAGGATAATGAATCAAAAGAAGATATTTGGTATCAGGTAAGGTCATTATTAGTTTCTTTCTATTAATAGTAACAAATATATTATAGGATTATTTCAATTTACTATTTACAATATCATTAGGATTAAATTCAGATTTGGTAATGTTATAAAGATAGAAAGTGACAGTGATACATGTACATGAGTATATATGTATTAATTGTACCCTTATGTAAAATAGAAAGTGGCCGACTTTGATGCATTCGATTTATTATTCAGGATTGCCAGTGAATCCAAACAATTGACTGCACGTCGCCATGCTATTTATTGTATACAAGTAAGTGATCTATATAAATAATAATTAGTAAATGAAATAGTCTAACTATTATTTATTTTGTCTTACAGGATCTCATTACTATCAATCCATTCAATGCAGTAGTAGGATGGAAGCAAGGTGGCATTGATCGATTATTACAAATGCTTACAGGTTAGTCACGATAGATGGAGATCATGATGTGTTAGCTAAACAAATGGTATTAACTGAATAATAATAATAGTAGTAGTATTATGTATTAACTCACACGTACACATTATGGATAATTATAGGGACTAGATGAGGTATCCTATAATGCTAAATGAATACGATATCAATCGATGATACAAGTCGTCGTGCCACTGCATTAGAGAAGATCGTGGATAGATCAGTGTTGTGGCAGTATATCGCCTTACTTATGGATTACTCGAGTATTTCTCTGTATTATAAGTGAACACAATCTATATATATTGAATGTAAGTTCAATCATTAATATTAGTATTAATAATAGCTGAATATTTTTATGTAGGAATACACTCGTATTCTAATGCAAGCAAGTCTACCCTCTTACAATGTGGTGGCTGGTATGGTATTACGCAGTGTTGGACGTCTTCTTACAGTAAGTGTTATAGTAATGCGGCTAATAATACAGCATTATAACTTGCTTATTTGTTCATTTAGGATCAACTAGGTCGACAAAATGGGGTTGAATCCAAGTTTCTTAACATTTATCTACAATTACTACGTCGTTCCTATCATATGACGGATTCCATGTTGGATGCTGATGAGAGTTCAAATGCTACTGAACTACCAGAACACAGCATGACCATTGATTTACGACATTTAGCGGCCATTGATCCTGTGCAACGAGTCATGGCTCAAGAACAGTATCTTTCATTGTTACAGATTGTAGGCATACTTATTGAAGGTGAGTAACAATACTGTAACTCATGATTGAGTATAAAGACTGACATGCGACATTAGCAACGGGACGTGATATGGAATTACTCAAGGTTGATCAAGGATTCCAGATTCTACACGATGCCGTGGCATTATCGACTGTCATTTGTTGGAAGGCAAATCAAGAAGAAGAGGTGTAGTAGCAGATGGCAACTCGCCATTGAGGTGGAATACGATGCCGATCATGAACGACTAATATGCGATATGGCAATGTGGTTACTACGTGAATGTCTACTATGTCAAGATGCTACCAGTGATGGTATCAAGGTAAATGGCCTATAATTAACACAATATCTGATGTATCTAACAAATCAACATTGGACAATAGTGGCTAGTAAATTGTTGAAACTCGTACTGACCAATCTCACGTCATCCATTCAACTACCATGGATTATCAAGGAGAATGACTTGTTATGGCACATGATGTCAATGATAAGCGAACTACGTCAAGTAGTAAAGTGATCGGACGTCCATTTCGATTTGCATTCACTTGGTTCCACGTTAAATATGCCAACTATTATCATCTGTGTTTCGACGTAGCAATCTGGCTAAACGACATTTCGGTGAATTAGGAGGCATTGAAGTATTATTAACGATTCTAAGTGTAAGTAGTGATTGATGTATAACACGTTCATCTATTTATTCGCTAGCTATTATGATTAGCAAACACGAGATTTAGAGTGGCCACTTGTGCACTGTCACTGTGGGTGATCTATTGCAGGTGGCGAGGAAACGAAGCAACTACTAGGCGAGACATTTGGCTATGAGGATTCATGGAGCTGGTGTTGTCAAGTAATCGACCATTAGATCGGTAAGTAGATTATATATATGTGTGCTATAAAGTTATACTGAAATCTACTAGTTTATGCTGTCAGATCCTATTGGAAGTGGCCACCGTTGGCAATGTAGTACGTGATCTAGGTCAAGTGGGATTTGACGAGGAACCATTTAGTTTATCAATTGCGGTTATTCCATTTATCGCTGGTCTATTGGCACCTACCGTGCTATTCGAGACATTACTGCCTCTTTACGATAAAAGAAACCTGGATTCCGTACACCATTGTAAGTAGTAGTAATGATATTAGTAGTAGTAAACAAATTACTCACTATAATGGTGATAGAATTGAACGTCCCGCGTCACAGGGCAAACCGTCAAGTCATCGAGCAACACCCACCGCATCTCGTCCATCCAGTATATTCAGTGATGGTAATCGACGCTTTAAAGATACTGGTAGCTCATTCGGTGATCACACGCGAGGTCATGACTCTATTAGCATGTTCTCCGCTCGTCCACGCAGTATTGCCGGTCCCTTAATGGATATGCGAACGGAGGCTCTACTCGAGGATATACGAGCAGATTCATGCGGACAAATACCCAGCCCATGCTTGTCGCCTCCACCCGAGAATGATGATGCCGGTTATACTACCGGTGACGCTTACATTCATGATTCACGTACTACGATAACAACAACGACAACGACAACTCGATCACATCGTATTAAATCGTCTAGTCTCGATGTCACCAGTCAGGTGGATCAAAGTATCATAGAGAATGATGATTCACTAGCAAAACGACTCATTGGCGTGGTATTCCGCGATCAACACGCCGCTCATATGGCATTTAAGCTGTTGTTTCGCGTGGCAACAGGTGGTCATGAATTGCAACTTTATTATTTCAAATTACTAGTGCAGCTACTACATGTAAATCCTCAGAATCAACAATTGATATGCATGGATCAGGGATTGGAATGGATTATCCGCTCGATGATCGGTGAAATACTCGACAATACCACGACACTGGCATCGGCATCACTCGCGAGTCTCGTGTCACTTATCGGTAGTCATGACATTGGACCAAGTGAGGCGGCACTTCTACTTAACGCCATCTATGATCCATTACGTGTCGTTGCCCACCATACCGCTTATAGTTTAAAGCATAGAGTGGACGAGAGTATGAGGAGTAATTCCTATTATACGTCGCCATCCACTACTATTATCGGTGAATTGCAGCATGAGTTACTGCTAGCACTACTGGAGATTGCCACACGTTTGGACCCGGTCTATATGTTCAGTTTCGATGGAGCTGGTGCTCATTTAACATTTCCATTGGATAAACTGCCAGGACACAAAACGGGCTACACACTCTCGTGTTGGCTTAGGGTGACGGCGTTTCTCGGCGACGACACCGGTTTCCTTTGCTATGAAGATGCGCAGGGTTGCTTCTTCGAGCTCTACTTTCGACGTCTCGCCCAGTCCAATCGATGCTGTCTTTGTGTACGTACGCAACAACACCCGATGCCACCGGAGGATTTCGTATTCTACGGGTATGACTTTACGAATGCACCCGGATGGCATCATGTTGTACTGGCGCATTCACGCCAAGACATGACACTATTCATTGATGGACAATTGGTGCAGACGTGTAATACGTTCCATTACCCGCGTGCCTCTTCACGGGATCGTGTGTGCACCGGTGTCATTGGTAGACGTGGTCATGGCTCCGCGATCGGTGAATACTTTTGCGGGCAATTGAGCGGTATGATCTTCTTTGAGGGTATATGGCGTGAATCCATCGCACGACGTGTATTCGATCAAGGTCCACGGTTTACGGAACAATTCCGTACCTTGTTGAATATCGATCATCGTGAAGCGTTGTCTATTGATCCCAAGACATGCTTTAGTGATACATCTACTACTACCACGACAACTACTACTATTGCTGCTACGGCTATTACTACGACGACTAGTAATAATAGTGCTATAACTACTACTACAAGCATGTCTAACACCAATGCTGGCACAACCATTAATAGTACGAATACTAGTAATGCCACTGTTATTAATACTGCTAATACTACTGCTAATACCAATACCACCGCTACGAATAATGATCACATCACCGGTAGTCATAGTGTCAATCCTAATCATCCAGCCGTACATATTAATAGCAGCAACAATGATACCATACTAAGTGGTATTGGTACCAATACAATCATACCACTCGTAAATAGTAATATTACTACTACACCTAGTACATCCAACACGAATTCAAGTGTTAATGCAGCCATTAGTGTACTGATGGCTCATGGTTCCAATTACATGGATCATGCCACGGGTTTCACGCGATCGACCGGTTGTAGCGTACATGCCATGCGTAAACTGGGCGATGTCATTCAACAAGTGGGCGGACCGCAAGTGTGTTTCCCCATGATGGAGACGAGTCTCGAGTATCAACTCATTGGATTGAACATTATCGTGTGTCTCCTGTTGAAGTCGCCCGAGAATCGTCGACAATTCATGGCGTCATCCGGATTCCACGTTGTTCGCCATTTACTCGCCACATCACGCTGGCCATTAACGATGGATCATTTCGATCTTCTATTGGAGATTGCCTGCGATGGACGTACCGAGTATACGCATCGTGTATTGGTGCATTGGGAGGGTATGGACATGTACACGGATATGTTGATACACGCACCGGAGAACGTGCAACTTGAAGCCATTCATCTACTAGTGGATGTCCTACTCGATCTACGTAAGAATCTCACTTGGTGGCGAGATGGCCTAGGACTAGCTTGGTTATTTGACTTTTTACTGCTACTGCCTGCCACACAGCATCAATTCCTATTCCGTTTACTGGATGCCATGATGGAGGATTTAACCGCCACGGAACTAGGCATTTACTCGATTTTATCGCTTATGAAAAACGACAATACCTCGATCATAAGTGTGAAGTGCTCGATCTACTATTTAGACACGCCACTTGGAATCCACATCTGGTGGAGTTGCTGGCATCGGCGAATGGTCTCGTCCTACTTATATCGTTCCTTGACCTACCCAGCGAACGATTCCGTTTATTAGTGTTGAAATTGCTCGGCGTACTCATGAGCTATAATGTTCGACAAAGTCGTACGATCATGACAAAAGTCGGGGGATTCGATGCGATGTGGCTATTCTCGCACCGTTCCCTGTCACGTCGGATCTAGTGCAAACGCTACTTGGTGTCGCGCTCAATTTCTATCGATGTGATCAACCACAAGTGAACACGAATAATAATAGCAATAGTAGTGCATCTGATCCTTCGTTAGCGACAACAGCAACATTGGGTGTACGCAAACCTATGCTACGTCTATCGCTTCAGTTGACCGATCCACTTGTCTATCCGGAACTTATTCGTTTACTACTCGAGTTATTACGTGCCTGTGACAATGTAAACCTTATAGTCGATTTATGGCCGATGTCAAACGTATGCTTACCGAAGACAATATGACCACCCTATGGGAGTATCCATGGACGGAATGGTTCGCCGTTTTCCTACAAGATCGCGGTGTAATGGAGAAGAGCAACTACGGACGTATTGCCACCATGATACGCGCGATTGCTCAGCGTATGATGGTGTTTGACATGGCTCGTCGTGTCTCCGTGATTAATCGACTGAAAGGAGCCGTGGCAGAGAATGAGGCATTCCAGCTGCAACTCATCGATGATGTACTCGCCTATTACGAGAGACGACCAGGTCTTGAGGCGATACTGCCTCGGAAGTGCTAAAGAATCTGGCGGTGCTCTATCGTCATCTCGATGAATGTCAACCGCCCAATGCGGCCATCTATCTACGATTCGCCAGTTGTCTCAATCAGATTGCATGTCATACAGCGGCGGAAACGCGTAATATCATGAAAACTATCGGTTTATTTAATATACGCGACACGCTTATTATCAATCTACTACAAGCCGATCTATCCACCTTGGAACAAATGGATGTATTCGGGAAGTTTTCATTCGAGATGCTAGCGGATCAACCGAGATTTCGCGAGTCGCACGGTTGCTCTTATTGATGCGCGCTTTTCATTTGGCTGAACCTACCGTTCGTCCTACGATTGCTCGTATACTACTGTCGGTATTCCGTCCATCCGCCGAAAGTCGACGAATTATGGCGGCAATCATCGAGGATCCAGAGGTGATTCGTCGCTTCTTCACTGTGTCGCTACGTGGTAGATCCGACGAGGAATTCACGCGATCAAGTGTCGAGGATGAGGTCGACTACCTCGATGATGTAGGCAGCAATAGCAATCATAGTTACAGTCTGAATGGTAGTGTTGGCGCGACACTTCGTTCCGATACCAATGAATCACACGCACACGAATGCCATGATGCCGATGACGTTATCGGAATTCTCGTCTGGTATTTCCAATCGGATCCCGATGCTATTCTACGTCGAGGCAAGATCGAGCAACGTATCGAAACACTCTACGCGCCCGTGTCCATGGTGTATCGACGTGCGCAGGAACGCGTGTTTACACGACGCACAAACGTATCGAGCTTATTCGCGAGAAACATCTTCGTCATGCATCGGCGTTAAATCGGGCACTCGCCGATCTCAAGACGAAAGGAAAGCAGCGCATGGATCAAGGTGCGACTATCATCGGCAGCGTATGGACTCGATTCGTGAAGCACGTCAAACTCGATTTAAAGCCGGTGAGGAAAGCTGGCGTTTACGCGTACATAATGCGGGTGTTCAATCATTTCTAATGCGATCAACAAGTCACTAGTAGTCTAGTACAATTGACAACTACATACATGCATAAATACGCAATGTGAATAGATATTTTATTATTTGTATAGTATACATCAGGTATTTTTGTATCTATTACTCAAAATAATCATGTGCATGTATATGTACGGATGTATCGAGTATTCACATAGTTTACACTGTATTGCAATAGAGTATTGTCATATAAAATGAAAATCAATTTACTAAATAGATATAATAATCAAATCTGCTAAACAACAAGTCGTGCTTTCCACTGTGCCAAACAGGGCCAGTGTAGGATGGTTATCGTAATCGTAGTAATAATTAACTAATCCATCGACTAACCAGCCAGACAAACAAACAATATTCATACATACTACACTATCTAATCAATGCCTCTTCTATTAAAAACAGCCAAATAGGGCCAATACAACAAATAGAGAAATATACTGTGAGAGAGAAGCGAGGGAAGGAAAAGGTGGAAAGATATCTATTCTATACCCATCATCCGCACATCCTCTCAAAATGAAAAGAAAAGCAAAGAAGAATAAAATGAAATAAGCAAGAATTATAAATGGCAAGAAAAGAAGGGAAGAACTAGATAGATAGAGATGAATAGCAAGTCATAAGCAAGCAAGTATGAAGGAGGATAACGAGAGAAACAAGTAGAGACAAGAAAAAGAACGAAAGAAAGAAAGAAAGAAAGAAGAAAAGAAAGCATAATAAAGCGATACAATGAAAAAGTCCAAGTATTATTACTGCTACTGCTCATTAAGTAATGATAATGATAATATGTACCTGTAGAATGAACTAGCACAATTACAAGTAGAATACTACGTGTCCTATGGTTTAAGGAATACGTAGGCAAACAAGACTAGATGTCAAAGCGTTAGTAAACAGTTTCGATGTTGATATACAAACGCGCATCTCCACTTACAATGAGGTGTTTTCTTGCCGGCAGATGTTTTCGGTACACCGTATGAACAAACTATTCGACTCTCGGATTCTATAGGCGTTTTTACATTTGGCTCAAGTAGTTCCAGATCCAGCTTGATATTATATGTTCTATTATCGCATGTCGTATAAATGAATGAACATCGTATACGCGTAGTAAGCAACCTACCTGGATCGTCTAGTAATGAAATGACATCGCCCTCTTGTTCAAGATCAAACACTAGACAATCAATATGATAATGTATCATTAATATTACGGATAGTGGTAAATAGTAAATAATATGTCACTTACATGGTTCATCTGCTCCTGACGTAATAAATGATTCTTATTACGATTCTCCACTAATAAGCAGTGATTAGTTAATGTAGTCAGCGTATACGTATATCGCATCCTATGGTCACATCTTTCTTACCGCAATTCATGCCAATTGTAACTTTGGGCATTGATAAATTCCATGTCTTGCCTTTATCGCTAATGGTACGTAGATAGCCCCATGGTCGTTGAGCAACATTCGATTGCTAGTACAAGCATAGACAATGGTCAATGACAATGATTAGCAATAGTGTATATCACTCACAGATGCATCCTCGTTGCATGATTGCTGTTCCTGGCTGTTGGAACGTACGATATCACTTGGAGCAGAATGCGAGTCTGGAACATGGAATGTCGCATTGACACCAAGCTATTCATGTGGTATTCGTATTCGCTACATTGTTAGCAATTATGCAATAATATTCATTAGCGTGTCATCATTTACCGATTGCGAAGATAAAAATGACGGTGTCAACGTATGATGAATCTCTTCAAACTTGAAACAAATAGCTATAAAGATGCACGTAGAAATAATTAGTTAGTGTATTAGTCGTTAACAATCACTTACGTTTATGCTCATCCCCTTTGTTAGGCGTAAAACCAATATATCACCATTACAAAGACGTATTGGCATATTTTGATCGAGTGGACAACCATTATGATGACATATTGTATTGCTATACGTATACTGTGATTAGTTAATGGATGCATGCACTAGTAATGATTTACCTGATCATAGTAAAATACACGATATTACTTGCCTGCTTATTTCGCAATATAGATCAGAAAAGTATCGACTAGGTAATGAGACATCGAATGCTAAATGTAACAATAATGTTGTTAGTATATGTACTTGTCAATACATTATGTAATCCTTATTACTTTGATTATCACCGATGAATATGGTAGACTTGTTTAGTGCAAATTCCTCTTTGCTATAAGCTGTATCCTCGAGTAAGCAAAGTTTACCCCAACATAATGACGTCTCTTGCTGTTGACTAATGAATGTTCGCTTCATTGCTCGTTCGATATCCACGTCAATATGCGATGATATGATCGTGTCTAGAGGAATGCAGTTAGCCAGGTTTCCCTTCTATATTACTCGATATAATTACCGTTTGCTTTTCTTTTTCGATCATCAAGCTTTTCCTATTAATGTTGTCATGTTTATTTAATCATGTGTGTATATAAATGGTATTGGTACACTTACATTAAACATTTGATGATCAAGCACCTCGACAATAGACATTCTATCGCTTGGTTTCATTTTAAGTGTACCAATGACCACGGGGCGCACTGTTATTGATTTGCATTGTTATATTAAGCATCATTCATTTATACATATCAATATAACTAGCTTACCTTTTTCTGGCACACTTATTGCACTGGCATCAGCCTTCCCTGTACGTAGATTGTCTGCCAGAGTAATATCAACGCATTTCATATGCATCCTAATCATTCAACACGTTAGATCCGACCATTACAGATATTGCGCGGTCACACAACACTTACAATTCTACCAGTAGTAATCCCAATGACCAAATATCTACATGTAATACACCGCGTTAGTCCATCAAATAGGGAGAATGACAGTGCAATTCTTACCAGCACTACTGTTGTAGTTGCCTTCCTCGTTACGAAGTGTATCGGTGAATATCTCTGGTGCCGCGTACAACTTTGTACCGCATACTGTTCGGGCACTCTCGAACATCTCGGTATGCTTTGCCACACCTACAAGAATAGTATCGTCATAAGTATTACTACTTCATGATGATGAGGATATGTCATTCTATATTGATACTCACCAAGATCAGCAATCTTGACCACAACAGGTACGGTATCCGTTAGTAGAATATTCTATCATGTCAATATTAGTATTGTTTTGTGGATAATGAATCAATTCCCTCCTCCCTTATAGTATTACCTGTGGTTTAAGATCACGATGAATAACTTTTCTACGATGTAGATACTGATACGAGTACATAGCATTATTCGTTAGTATACGTTTAGTGCTTCTTCCTTACTCTACACTTACGGCAAGTCCCTCGCATATTTGTTTAAAATACGAGACACGCGTAGTCTCCGTGATATACGTAGTGGTATTGTACAGGCTCTCTAATGTTCCACCTCGCATAAACTCGAGTATATATACGGCCGTATCGGGAAAGTCAATGTATCTGTAGAATTTTACGATATTCGGCTAGTTATACGATATCGGTTATTGCCATAATATCGTGTGGAACTAGTACAACTTACATGATCTAGATTCTTCCACACATTGACCTAATAACAAAGGAAGTAACAAAATATTAACTGTTATTATTACTCATTATTATTATTACCACTAATCAGCTTACCTCTCGTTCGATAGCAGTACGTAGGAAATTCTCGGATAAAATATTGATTTTGATTATCTTGCAAGCGTATATCGCCCCTATTAATCATGTTATCATTCTACTCTGCTCTACTTGTTTCCTCGTTAAACCTACTTGTTCTCTTTTCCTGCACTTTAATCACCGTAGCAAATGAACCACTATTGATTTCATCATTAGGTATTAATGTCTCGCCTATTGTCGGATTGCATGGTCATGTCACTTACTTGCCCGCCTCGGAAATCAAATTGAATTCTTCCTTGAGTTGTTGTGGAACCTGATTGCTACCATTTAGCAAGATTGCCAATATAATGTTTACTCCACTTACAACTCTATCGGAGAATCTGTCCGTATTCAATAGCGGGCGAATAACGCATTGTAGCTTCGGTCGTAATGATCCATTATGCAATTCAACTAGTTGCAGTCATGTTAATGGCAATTCAATTGGCACCATATCACGCAACTACTTACAAGTGGGATCAGTAAAGGTGATACACGTATTATCTAGGACAACTCGGTCCTGATAATAGGATACGCGGTCTTTATGGTTTAGGTACACGTCATTCTCACTGGTAATTATTTAGATATTTACTACTGACTAGACTATTACCAGTGGAACAATTGCCTACTCACCTCAAATTGGTAAACATGATAATGTCAATCCATCTGATCTCGATGCTCGATGTGACTAGATAGCGTCAATGTTAATAGGGTTCATCATGCACACAAACACACACACATGCAAAGCAGCGCACACTTACCAGGGTCAATCTAAACTTTGCTTTATTAAGGACGGGATCGTCGGTCTCGATAACGATATCGGCATCGGAATAGGCGCCAATGTAGATGCCCTTTTCCAATCGTCGACCATGGCATTGCACTCCACTCTGGCTTGTCGACATACTGAAGGGTTATCTTAGCCAAGACCCTACTTGCCTCATTGTGCTGACTCCCCACGAAGCAAAGCTCGTCTATACTCTGACTCGCTGCATCGTCATTATAATTGCTATGAGTCGTAGATAGTCGTCGAACTATATTGGTATTGGCCGGTACCGAATATAATTGAGTCGCTTGTGTGTCGTCGTCCATCCGTGTTCTTTTTCTTTATAATATATATTGAGTGAGTGAGTGAGAGTGAGAGAAAGTGAGGAAGTGCGAGAGTTCAACGTTTTAACCCTTAAACTTTTGCTTATAGTAGTAACCAGCGATATCGATAACGAATTCTATCCGTAATTAAAAGAGAAAGCAATTATAATAAATACCACAAGTTAGAATTGTCTCTTTATGTTATTGATTTGATTTCTTTGATAGTTTACAATTCAATGATATGTAGGTGATCAAGTGCATAGAAATCGTCGTATTCATCGATAGTGCAACGGCGAGAATAGTATTCCTACTAGTGGTAGTAGTATAGTGGTGGTATAGTAGCCTACCTAGTGGCAGCAATAATCCTGACAATAGATACACTATGTGGCCACGTTCTTTACACTATAAGGACACTTTTTGTATATATTTACGAATAGGGTCAAACTGTTGGTAAAGAGAAACCCCGACGACGGAAGTAAAAGCCAGACTAGCAGAGGCAAATGAATGAGATTCAGTCGCTGTTTATGTATTCTGTTCAAGACAATAATGGTAACAATAAAGGTGAAAGTCGCAGTAGCCACCACAAAGGAGCAATGCAAAAGTACTATCGTCTGAGAAGAGCTAATTGACAAACAAAGTGAATACAACAAGATGCGGTCGGAATATAGAAAGAACTGTAGTCAAGAATGGTGTAGCAGTAGGAGTAGCAGCAGCAAGAGTATGGTAATAATAGCACTAGTACAACAGCTGTAGTAGTTGTAGTAGCTGTTGTAGCTGTTGTAGGGTTGGTGGTATAGAGAAAGAATGAGGAAAAGAGAGAAATTATGTGTGCGTAAATGGGTGCGTAAATGGGTGTGTGTGATATAAGAATTTCTCTAATTATTCAACCGTTTTCACTATCACTTGCAGCGAAATACCAATGAATAGGCTGTGCCTCTGATAGATGAAAACATAGGAGAGACAACAATTCATGACAGAGAGAGATAGACAGAGAGAGAACAGAGAGACAGAGGATTGGCGCTCACCTGACTCATACACTGATTATAATTAACATATATGTAAAAGTATTTGCCATTACTATCGTTTGTAATAATCTTGATAGAGCAAAGAACGTACACACATATACATACATGCTATTTGTGGAATAATAACAACGGTTGAAATGGTCTATTGCATATCGATGCTTTGTGGCTGCATGAATATAAATATGCGTATACATTCCCAAATTAGATATCAGTATAGCAGCAATTCTTGGCTGATTAGTTTATACAGCGGCTGCATACGTTTATGCCAAAGTAATTATTTACTACATATACAATACATGAACATACATAACATATACCGAGACTAGAACTAGCTGGCTATGTTGGCTATTGCCACTTGTGGAGGGAAAAAGGGGCTAGTGGGGATGTACACGCACGGATTCCATCCGATAAGCGTATATATTGTTCAAATGGCCATTATTACTATTACTATTATCTTCTATATAGTTTGGCTACCATCTATCACCGATGAACTAGTAGCGTGTGCAAGGTAAGCGTGAATGAGCGAATAGTGTTACTAAGCGATGTAGAATAGATCATTTACTCGAGAGAAAAGGGGAGGTGACATCAGTGTATTTGTCTATCTCTGTCTATCTTTGCCTATCTATCCGTCTATCTATCTATCTCTATCTACAGGCTTAGAATAGTCGAGTTCAACATCAAGATGGCCCGTGTTGCTTTTCTCTTCTCAATTAGTATGAGACATGCTATATTGGTTAATCAGTGCCACATTGCGCATTCTATGCCTTGTTCACTTATTGGACGGTGCTTATTGATGCTTCGTAAAAAATTGTGACTGTTTCTCAATGCCATCCCCTTGTCTGTAAAAAGGAAGAGAAGAGAGAGAGAAGAAAGAAAGAAAGAAAATGCATCCCTTTGTGCGGCAGTTAGCATGCATACTAGGTCTGCACTCTACATTGGCAGTCTACAAGCTTAATTATTACTATTTGAGTTGCGCCATCAATCATTACAGTAACAGGATAGAGTACGAAAGGGAAATGGTGTAGGATATCTGAATGTTCATGATCTACCATATTATCGCTACTCTCATTGATGTCGCATGCAAACCTACTTACCGGTTGAATGAATGTATATATATATATTAATTATACAACGGGAAGCATGTCAATTCAAAGGAGTAGAATAGGATAGAATGAGGTATATATATGTGTGTACATGTGTGTATGTATATCATTTGTCCGTTTCGTTTATTCAACAAGAATAAGGGATGCAGCCATGCTGATGGTTTTTAGATAAAAGGGGATCGTCAACTGTTATTGTCGATATTCTACTACTACGGTTCAAGTGGTTTCATGGATTGCTCCGTAAAAAGTATCGGCTAAAAGCCCCGCCCATTAGAATGGCTACATTGTAATTACGGTTAACCAAAATGTATAACGTGTAATCCCGGTTATGCTTTATTTATTAAGCTAGATCTTATGTATATTAATTGTTGCAACTGTTCTATTCAGGAGATATGTCGATTACAATTGGAAAAGGGGAAATCACAAGAATGATAGACGTAATGGTGCGGGATTATTGCAAACATCATTTTAGCAAACTGTTGATATTTTTATTACGTATGAGTAAGTAATAATATATATAGGATAAGATAATGATACGTGTAGCCGATAATGTGCTGTTTTATACTACTAATCAGATATTATGGAGAACCATAAACACGATCTAAACGCATCTTGAGTCGTTCTACTTCACGTTCAAGTCTACAATTGAAAAAGCAGGTTAGTATACTATGCTTACATCGTATAGCTATATCATTTAGACGTACCGTGATGCGCGTTCTTTCTGCTCGTTAGCTTCACGTTCAGCGCGACGTTTAGCCAATTGCAATGCACCCTCCGATGTTTCCTAATAATGAACACGTCAGTACCAGTCGTGTGTATGTGTGTATATGTGCATGTCGATGATATTACGCGTATATGCGTGCCACCCCTCCTTCTATATCCTTTACTTACCAATTCTTCTAGTTGTGTTCGTGTACGTAACAAGCGCTGTTCAAGCTTCTCGATCTCTTCCTTGCCACGTTCCTTTGCCTTTTCACTCTCCGCGAGTTGGAACTGCAGGTCACGGACCATACGATCAGTCTTGCGTGCCGATCGAAGTGTTTCATTACGAATGCGCGCCTCGTTCTCCAGTTGGAATGTAATCGATTCCGCACGCGTCTCGATTCGTTGCGGTCTCATGGTAATGCTGCCAGTCTCCAATTCAACAATACGTAGATTCAACTCTTTCGTTTGATTCTCTAATGCCACCTGTATATGGATAGATAGCAGGTAAACAGCAATTGTAATAATAAATCTGTTAGTTTCAAATCTATTCACGTACGCTTCACAGCCATCTTCTTAGCTATAATGCTAGTTAAACTAACCTTAGCACGTAGTAGTTCCTTGTTAATCTCTCGTTCCTTTAGCATTTCAGCATTGGTGGCCGCTGCTGCCGCTTCGCTCTTCTTGAGTCGAGTTGTTGCTTCGGCCGCCGCTGCTTGTTGCTGTTCTAGCATCTCGCGTAAATGAGCCGCTTCATGATCTCGTTCCGTAAGCGACTTCTCGACTGCTTCTCGTCCCATGTGAATCGTGTTAAAGTTATTGCCGATCTCGTCCAAGCGTTGTTGTAGGTGCTTCTTCGCTTTCTCGGCCAATTCACGCTTGGCCTCCGACTCCTCGAGTTGCAAACGGATATCGCCAAGTTGCGAGCGAAGCGTGCCGATCTGTCCTTGCAACTCGTCACGCTGTACGACTGTTTCATCATGAGTACGCTCGAGTTCGGCTAGACGGGTCTCCGCTTTAACGCGATCTTTTTGCACGGATGTCGCGTTTAACTCGGCCGCTTCCAATTGATTGTGTAGATCGTCGATCTCCGCCTCCAAGTCGTGTTGTACCTCGCGCAGATTCACCAGTGTCGAGCGTTCTCGTTCCAGCTCTTCGGTAATCGTCTTTAGCTCATTCTGGTACATGGTACGCATCGTCTCGGTGTTTGTGTCTTTCTCGTCGAGTTCCTTTTGGAATTTAATAATGCCCTCCTCGACCTCTTGCTGTAATCGCTCGCGAATAACATTCACGTCGGCCAGTGTAATGGCGTCATCATCGATACGATCTTGCAACTGCATCACCTTCTCTTCAAGGGCACGCGCACGTTCCTCGGCCACGTGACGATCGGCAAGCGCTTTACGCATCGATTCTTCCGTGTCCTTGAGCTGTTGCAGCACGTACGCCTCGTTCTTCTCCGCCTTCGAACGTGCCAGCTCTGCCTCCTCCATTCGTGTCATAATCGACTCGATCTTGTCGCGATAAACCTTGACCGAATCTGTCATCTCGGCGGATTTGACCATTTCAACGTCCAAGTGAAGACGTAGCTCGGCGAGTTCGGCCTCCAATTTCTGTCGCGCTGCTGCTTCCTCGCCCTTTGCCACGATCTCCACTTCGAGTTCACTCTTTAGCCTTTGCGTTTCTTGGAGTAACTCGCTACGCTGTCGTTCCAGTGTTTCAGCCTCGCGTCGTTGATCCTCCAACTCCTGTTGAGCCAATTTCTGCGCAACTAGCAATGCTCGTTTCGATTCCTCTAGTTTCTCCAATTGCGCGGCATGCTCGGACGTATCTTGCGCACTCACGTTGTTGAATTCTATCGTGTTACGCGCTGCCTCTAGTTCCGCGCGAGCCTCCTCCTCGCGGGCAAGCTGCTCACGAATTCGATTCAATTCGGCGTTAAGACGATCATTCGACTGTTGTAGCGCGGCACGTGATTGTCCGTCATCTAGCTCGGCTTGCAGATCAGCTACACGCATCTCGAGTTGTTTGCGTGATCGCTCGTTGGCATCGAGTTGCATCTCGAGTTGCTCCAGTTCACTTTGTAGCGTGTTGGATTTACGCTCATGTCGACGGGCTAATTCTTCGAAGTTGCGACGTGCCACTTCCTCCTCCTCCAATCGTTCGCGTAATCCTCGCAAGGTGGCTTCCGTAAGCTGTTTGGCCTTTTCCAAGTCGGATTTGGAACGAATCGATAGATCCGCCGCCGATGTCACGTCCTCCAGCTGCTCCTCCAGCTTCTTCTTGGCCAATAAAAGCTCCTCCTTGCTAGCTATCTCCGCGTCAAGTCTTTCTCCTAGTGAGTTGACCTCCTTGAGTAGCAAGCGTCGTGTCTCCTCCAGTTGACTATCCTTGGTTAGCACGTCCGACTCGAATAGCTCTTGTTGCTCGACAATACGCGCTTCAAGTTCATGGCGTAATTCCTCCGATTTACGCCGAGCTGCCTCTTCCTCGACCAATCGAGCGCGTAACTCGGCAATGTCATTCTCCAAGCGACGCTTCACCTTCTCCACCTCTAGCTTGTTCTGACCGCCATCACTCATCTCGTTGATGAGACCACGAAGCTCAGATTCAAGCTCGGCTTTGGCTCGACGTACCGTCATCAAATGCTGCTCCTTTTCCTCTAATTGTCCTTGGAGCGTCTCCATGGCCGATTGCATTTTACGTACACCGGAATCGGCTAGTTCGCGAGCTTGACGTTCGGCCGATAGCTGCTCGTTAATGGTGGCCAATTGCGACTCGATCTGCTTGACTATCTTCTCGGCCGCACGAGCTACACTGTGTTCACGTTCAATTTCATGACGCAAATCCTCCGCTTCTGACGTGAGACGAATACGTGTCTTCTCGAGAACTTCACACTGACGCTCTAGTTCGCCGTAGCGTTCGAGTAATTCGCCATGCTCGCTCTCTAGTCGACGTTTGGCCTCTGCTAGATCGCCGCTCTTATCCTTCACTTCCGACGAGAAACGAGCGTTTAGATTGTCGTACTCGACCGATTTAGCTGCCAATCGCTGGTACACTTCTGCTCGCGTGGATTCCTCCTCCTCGAGTCGAGCTTGTAGATCCGCCACCTCGATGGCCAGTTCTTTTTCATAGTTTCAAGTGAGCTACGACGACGGATTTCATCCTCCAACTCGTTGCGTGCCGATTCCAATTGCTTTTGCAATGAGTTGCGCTCGCGTTCTAGCCGAGCAAGCATCGACTCGTTTTCATCGTTGCGTGCATTCAACATAATGTACTGCTGCTCGTGATGCTCCTTCGATTGGCGAGTCTCCGTAAGCTGCGTCTCCAGCTGGTTGATGCGGTCATTGGCCGTTTCGAGCGATGACTCGATGGCTCGCTTCTCTCTTTCCAACTGCAAACGACTGCTTTCACTTTCATCGACCAGTCGTTGCAGTTCCGTAGCCCGCTTATCGAGCATGGATTTGTTGCGTGTAAGACCCTCGGATTCACGTCGAGTCTCCTCCATTTGCGTGTGCAACTCATCAATGAGCTGTTGATGTTTGCGTCGAGTATCCTCGAGCGCTTCTTGCGAGGCAGCCAATTGAGCGCGTAACTCCATCATATCAGCCTCGCGAATTCGACGAAGCTCATTTTGTCGTGATTCCTCGTCACCTCGCGCCTCCAATAGTGTGCGTAGCTCATTGATTTCCTCTTCCACTCGTTGTTTACGCGCGACAATCTTATTACGCTCCTCCTTCTCGATCTCCAACTCACTTTGGAGTGCTTCCACGCGGAGTGCCAACTCTCGTCGTTGCTTATCCACTTGTTCACGACCGCTACGTTCGTTTTGCAGCTGACTATTTAGCGAGGTGATCTCTGCTTCACGTCGCGCCAATGACTGTTCCACGTTGCTCTTGGCGGTCGTTAATTCGGCCAACGCTTCACGGGCTTGTTTGATGTCGTTCTGCACCGATGTATTCCTTAGTTCCACGACCTCGTGTTCACTTTCACGCTGTGCAAGCTTGTCGTTTATCTGCTTCACCTCGATTTGTAGTTGCTGCTTCATTTTGATCAAATTCGCCTCTCTGGCCGCACTCTCCTCGAGGATTGTTTCAAATCAGTCAAACGAGTCTCGACGGATTTCCTCTCGTTGATGGCGCGTGCAGCGAGATCGGCCTCAGCTTGAACCTCACTCATAAGCTGTTGTATACGCTGGTCTTTGGCGGTACGTTCGCGTTCAAGACGTTCCATCTGAGCAATTTGATCGTCGTGCTCTTGGCGAAGACTGGCCAACTCCCGTTCAAGACGCTCCTTGGCAGCATTGGCTTCCTCCAGACGAGCTTCGAGTGCCTCGAGTTCCGCGGTAACATCACGCAGGGATTCTTGCAAGCGTACCTCTGTCTCTTGTTTACGCTTCAGTATCTCCTCCTGATCGAGCGCTGCATTTCTCTCGGCCGTAAGCGTTTCCTCCAGTTGACGTTTCTCCGTTTCAAGCTTGGTTCGTTGCAGTTCAAGCTGGCTTCTTTCATCGCCTTCACGCTTGACCTTCTCCTCGAGATCGCGTATGAGTGCTTCGCGTTTCTTTAGCTCCTCATCGGTACGCGTTACGTTAAGCAACGGCTTGACCTTCGAGTACAGTCTCCACCAAGCCCATTCACGAAGACGTACATAGACGCGCGCGTTCTTTTGAATGGTTTGAATCGCCAATAGCTGGTTCTTCTTACGTAGATGTTTACGACGTGCAAGGTAGCCACGACACAATGCCTGGAAATTGCCAATGATACTTGACAGCTTTATGTCTCGGATCTCTTCCAGTTCGGCCAACTAAAATAAATCGTAATTAGCGACATTCCTTCTACTTATGTACGTATAACATAAAATCATCGCTACTTACCACGCCAGCACGGAAGAACACTTTACTCGTACCGATACGATAATGACTTGGATCCAACTGCATTGCTTCTAGTAGTTTCTGTGCTGCACGTTTGCCATCCATAAAACCGCGCTGTATAACACCCGGTGCAAGAATCTCGTAGCGTTGTCGGAATTCCGCGAATACCAATCGATTTGGAAAACCAGCTCGACAGATTCGAATACCCTCGAGTACACCATTGCATCGAAGTTGATCCAACACTAGTGGCACGTTGATCCTTGCTGGTTTCTTCTCCTCATTGGGTAGGATACATCGTACAAAGTGCGGTTGCGTAGCGTAGAGTTGCTGCATCAACGAGGACAATTGCTCCTTGTACTTTTGGCCCACAGTACGGAAGACGCCCTTCTTCGCACGATTCTTAGTACTCCAATCGATGGTTTCCTCGAGGTAATCGGTAAATAGCGAGGCAACGTAACGTTCAGTCGACTTGGCTAGCAAGCGTGTAATATTATCGTTCAATGGATCCTTATTCTTGTCGAGCCATCCCACTGTATTGTACTCGACTTTGGAGGCATAATGTTTAAGCACGAAACCATCCTTGAATCGAAGTGGCTCATATAGACCGGTCTTATCCTTCCAGATGGCGTGTAACTTTTCCGTGAATGTCTTATCGCTAGCTTGTGGCATAACGCATTCCTCGTCAAGACACGACAGAATACCGATGGGCTAATTTGATTATTGCAATAGTAATAAATCAGTATGCTGACATCTAATAATGACGACATTTACTTACATTTGCCTTTTCAATCAAATTGATAGTAGGCTGTAAATCTAGACCGAAATCAATGAATTTCCATTCAATACCTTCACGCTTGTATTCCTCTTGTTCCAATACGAACATGTGATGATTGAAGAATTGTTGCAACTTTTCATTGGTGTAATTGATGTTAAGCTGTTCGAAACTATTTGTCTACAAAAAGACAATGGTAAGCATTTCTTCTTTCTTTAACTAGTACTACTATTCTTGTTACCTCGAATATCTCGAAACCAGCAATATCTAATACACCGATAAATGTCGATTTGCCCGTCGGTCGGTCCATGGCAATATTGTTACGCTCTACTAGTTGGCCGAACATCCTCTCGTAGAGTGCACGCGCCAATGCTTCAATGGAGAAGTTGACCTGTGAGACATTACGCGCTTGTGTTACCCAGTCACGTCCAGCCTTAATCTTTGGTCGTAGTAGACCGCGAACAAACTCGGACACTGGAATGCCAAGTACGTGACACACTCGCTCTGCCACCGAGGTATCATTCATTTGCGCTTGATCCGTGGCATTGCCCGTGACACTGAGATTGCCGAGATGTAGAATGGCGGCAACAACACGGAATAGGTCGTGCTGCTCCTCACGCGTGAATCCCATAACCTCCATCGATTTCTAGTATAAATGAGTAAACGAGTTCAATTTGTTTGTGTAGACTAAACACGTAGTGCAGCACATATTATACATACCAAAACATTCTTGAATTCTTCGGTATCATCCACACCATCAATAATCTTACGTGAATTCTTTACATAGGCATAGTCATCTACGGTGCCATCCAGTAATAATGGATCTAATCATCACACACACACACGAATAGTATAGATATAGTTAGAATTAAGTAGAATGCCATACATTGTTATAGAAGTAGCAGTAGCAGTACTCACCTTTAATGGAAGCATCGGTAGTTTTGAGTAGCTGATAAAAGATGTGGAAATTACGCTCCTTCGGTGTTTGATGCGTAACGCGTGACTTCTCCAATAGATAACGCTCGATATTGGCACCGGCAATCTGACCTGCCGTATTGAATTCAATACGAATAAATTTACCCTAATAAATATCGATTGAATTAGCATTGCTGACTAGTCGTTAATAGTCACCACTTACGAAACGAGATGAATTGTTGTTCCTTATTGACTGAGCATTACCGAATGCTTCTAGAATAGGATTTGCCTGAAGAATTTGCTGCTCTAATCCGTTGCCTGCATGCGCGGTTGATCGTTCACTCGCAATGGATGTAAGATACTGAATCACCTTTTTCGTATTCTCTGTTTTACCGGCACCAGATTCACCACTGTAATCAAGGCGGTGTTAATCATCATAATGCGGCATGTTATATCACACTTACGTAATGAGAATAGATTGATTTTCACGATCTTGCAACATATCATGGTAAGCGGCATCTGATATAGCGAATACATGAGGTGGCATCTCATTACGTTTACGATTCTTGTATGAGGCCACTACCGAGTCGGAATAAATGGGAAGACGATGATACGGATTGACCGCTACCAAGAACAGACCGGAATAAGTCTAGAGGAGACGAGAATGAACATCGACTACAAATTAGTAACTAGTAACAATGATTGCAAACGCTTATGCATTCCCTACATAGATGAGATTGGATAGATAGCGTAGTCGAAGATTATGCACGACAGATGCCTCATTCAGGTAGGTTAGATCGGCCATATCCTCCACTTTATCGAATTTAGGTGGATTCATTTCTCCGTCTGATTAATGTGAACACGACGTAACTAGAGAGAAACAATACATCATAGTTAGATTAATCTAGTAGTATGACTAGTGATCATTTGATTACAATGTCACTTACCTCGTCATTATTCAGTTGAACATCAACTTCCTCGCCATTTTCACGCGTAATATAACCAGCGATATAGCCTTCACGCTTATCTTCAACCCATACCCAGCGTTTCTCGGCAAATGCAGCCATGGCCACCGCATCTTGTGACGCTTGATCCGACAAAGGCGACAATCGCAGTAGGCCAGACCGGCCAATGGATCCACGAATAGACATACTGGCAGAATGGCACTAGTAGATATCGTGTGGATACACTTTAACTAGAGGATACCCTTGAACAGGACAAAGGATAGAATGATTGAGCGTATCTTTGTAATTGTTGGCAAAGTAGATGTATTCTTTTCGATAACACGTTGTTGAAGTAGCAATAGTTTGTCGATTGAATCGAACGAGAAAAGTCGTAAATATAAACAACTATTCGATAGATATCACGATAAAGGTTGAAATGCACAGAATAAAGAAGGCAGGGAACAATACAAACAAATGCTAGATAGCTTACTCCTAGTAATACTAGTGCTACTACTACTAGTAGTAGTACTATAATAGTTGTATCAATACTGAATAGCAAATGCCAAGAAGGAGATAGAAAGTGATAGAAAGAGAGAGAGAGAACGAGAGAGAGATAGCAATACACAGCTTCAATATCTCACTGCCTTGAGAACGAGACACTAAGGAAGAGACAATGAAAAAGAGCCGTAGACGAAGGATAATAAGAAGAGGAGAAAGAGGAAAGTCAAGCGAGCACTTCAAATACAAGAGTAGTAGGAAGGATAAAAAAGTATTGAAGCGTTAAATCGGAGTTAGGTGAATGAGTGTGTTTATGAGCGAGTGCGCGTGTATAAATGTGATGTATAAATGTGCCTCTATATGTGCATGCATCGATACATCTGTATATGTGTGTGTGTGTGTGTGTTGGCTATAAACGAAGAGTAAACGTCATTGACGTTGGCATTTTCTAGTTACTAAATTTGGACGTGCTAGATCACCTGATAAGGTGGATGATTGTCACCAGATCATATGGGAATGAATGTATAGGAGAGGAGAACGATAACATTCACCATACTACTTATGCGTAATAGTGAGTAATACACATTGTTGTATAAACTGTGTGTTTTTTAGATAGTTTCTATGCCAAATAAATCCCATCTAGTTTTCCTTCTTTTGATTTTAGCACGCACGCACACTTGCATTTGCTATTGTATCAGATCTCTTTTATTCTACATATACATAAATACTGATATAAGGAATTAGTCAAGATGCCCAAGAATAAGGGAAAGGTAAGTGATACTATAGTGGTTAGCGTGTAAGATCTTGTTGATCTAACCGTGTATACACACGCACACCAATCAAGGGAGGTAAAAATCGTCGTCGTGGAAAGAATGAAAATGATGGAGAGAAACGCGAATTGATCCTCAAAGAAGAGGGACAAGGCAAGTGCTGTTGTGTGTGTTACGTCCTTCCTCGATTACGATTACTGACTAGATCTATCCTATAGAATATGCTCAGGTGGTTAAAATGCTTGGCAATGGTCGATTGGAGGCACAATGCTTTGACGGCGAAAAGCGTCTAGCGCATATTCGTGGTAAACTACGCAAGAAGGTCTGGATCAATCAGGGTGATATTATCCTTTTGTCACTACGTGAATTCCAGGATAATAAGGCCGATGTGATGTCAAATATAATGCCGATGAAGCAAGAGCACTTCAAAAAGCCGGTGAATTGCCTGAGAACGGTAAGTAGCAAGATACTAATCATGTATATAAATGATATTAACTATTATTACTACTACTATTAGCTCGTATCAACGAAACAGACACGTATGGTGATGAGGATGATGAGTGCAACTTTGAATTTGATATCGATGAGGTAAGCTGGAATACTAATACTAATATATTTAACCTATACTAATAACCTGCTCTCTATTGTACGCTATTACCAATATTACCGCTATTAGATTTAAACAAAGTAAAACATGTCTACATCCCTTATATGTGATTATCATTTGTTGCTTGTGTTTGTCAACGAACGGATAATAATATGCTTGATCCATATCATTCATTGCTAAGAGGAGTTTCTTATTAAAATAGTTTAATAATATCAAATGAAAACTGTCGATCGTATGTCATCTAGTCTTTTTCTTTGTATCCAGCACGACGTGTAGTTGTCGTTGTTGTAGCACTCAATGCATGTCCTGTAATGCCTGTACTCTCACCGCGACATGAACAATCGTGTTGGTTCATGTCTTCTACTTGCACTGTCAACTGTTTCAAACAAGGTACACGCTCACGTAATAGGTTTGATACTTGAGCGGTGAGTGTCTCCTCATTAGCGATAGTCAAATCGGCAATTACATGAAGACTACCGATAATGGTGGTGCCATCTTGTGGCCAGAACTGTACTTGTCGCGTATCCTGTACGCCATTCAATGTTTCAATCTATCATAGCGTTGCATTAGTAGATTGTAATATCGACTCATTATTCAAATAGTCACTCACCTCATCTAGTGTATGATCTAGCGCGTCAATTACCCCGCGTGATGGTGTATTCAGTAAGAGCGATGATGTCTCCTTTAATAAAGGAATGACACTAAGGAATATCATAATAGCGATGATCATCGAAGCAATGGGATCAAATCCTGTCCAGCCATACCATTCAATGAGCAGTGTAGAAATGATAACACCTACACTACCCATAGTATCAGCAAGTATATGTAGGAATACACCTTCCATATTACTACTATGTGCTGAATGATGATGATGATGATGATGTCCATGTCCATGTCCATGATCGTGATCGTGTTCATGTCCGTGATCATGTCCATGACTATGTCCGTGTCCATGATGATGATGATCGTGGAATGATACTACACCCACTAGATTAACGAGTAGACCGAGAATAGAGATCAATAATAATCGATCCGTGTTCATTTCAGGTGGATGCCAAAGACGTTCAGCCGCTTCAAATAGAATGAATATAGAGATGAGCACTAGCATAACGCCGTTAACGAAACCAGCTACCACTTCCACTCGATTGTATCTATTCATTATGAGCATCATCCATCAGTATTAGAGGGATATTACAATAAACTCAGCTACCGTTTAATGCTTACCCATAGGAGAATGCACGATTTGCCGTCCACTGACCCATAATAGATGCCGCCAATCCCACTCCCAAGGCCAAACAATCAAAGAACATATGGATGGCTAGTGTATATGTAGACATTGTTACACATGGATTAGCCAAGTTATAATCGATCTATAATCATTAGTGCTTACCATCAGATATGAGACCAAGACTATTGGTCCAGAAACCATAGGCCAATTGAACAAACATATAGCTAAGATTAAGCGTGAGGAAAAGGAATATTCTTCGCGAGTTACGATTGTTCAATATAATGCCCATGTAGTATTGCACGTTAGCAAACGTGCTTTGCTTTGGTCTATCCATCGTCGAGTGTTGACCGCTGTAATGGTGCGATGCCTGATGCGAGTGTGGCTTGTGACTCGACGATACCATCGAATGGTGAGGTGGTCGCTGAGACGGTAGCATTTCCACAGATAGTTTACCGTCCATTGGCTGAGCAATAGGCAACATGCTATGCAGTGGGATAGAGCAGCGGCACAATAGCTACGATATCAACTAGAAGGAAGAGTATGCAAACGAGGAAAATGAACGACAAGTAAGCGAGCACTCGGATACACGTAGTCAAACGAGTGGAGGCTATACGATAAACGACGCTATAGTTCAACGAGAAGGAAGAAATGCAAAGAAGAGAAAGAAGAACAAGAAGTAATATCGAGAATAATAACCGCAGTAATAGTCCTAATTATTCCTACTAATACGTTTATTACATTGATTGCCAAGTGTATAGAAGAGCACAACGTATGATAGAACGATAAAAGTTAAGAGAAGAAACCGGTAGAGAAGAGAGAACAAGGTGAGTGAATAGTGTACCAACTAGTGGCACAGACAAGAGTGAGTGAGTGAGTGAGTGAGTATTAAACGGTGATAAAGGGGTGTGGCAAGGAGAACGAAGTGTGCTGTAAGGGCAGCCAATTCTCCTGATTCGATGTTTATGGCATGCCTATCTGATTGACTAGAATGATTGGCTAGAATGCATTATACGCGCAACCATCTTTTGAATAAAAATAATCATTCCGCTCATGTATAAATACATGTTATAGTGCATATTCGTTAAAGTCGTTGCTATCTAGAACGATTATCTAATTATACTAACTATTTAATACATTTATATAGATATTGACTATTAGATGATGAAATCATGTCAATAGAATGAGGATACTCGATTAGTCCACTTGATTATTTCTATAGTCATTCATTATTTGTTTTTTCATCCTCTTTTTTTATTATTTTCATTTGCATTACTTTACGCAGTATACCTTTTACATTCCTATATACTCGTATATAGGTGTTTCTATTGAACATGGGCAAAGATAAAAAGAAACGCAAACAGGATGAACTGGACGAGGAGACACTTGATATCAGTTATAGTAAAAGTAGCAGTAAGAAGATAAAGAAGGTGACCGATACCGATGTCATTATAAAGAAAGAAAAGAAGCATAAGAAGAAGGAGAAGAAGCATAAGAAAGAGAAATTAGATAAAGATGATGGTAGTGGTGAAGAGATGATTGTTAGTAAATCTACAAAGAAAGAGAAGAAAGAGAAAAAGGAAAAGAAAGACAAGAAGAAGAAGAAAGATAAAAAGGACAACTCTACAACAACTAATGATCAGAAGGATAAACATAGTAAGAAGCAAGCAAATACATCGTCATCGTCATCGAATAGCGACAACGATAGTGCATCTAATAAATCAGAAAAGAAACCATGGAATGATTGGTCGCAGGCTAATTTTAATGGTGACGACGATCGTAAAAGCAAGTTTCTTCGATTGTTAGGCGGAGGAGGAGGAGGAGGAAAACAAGATACAATTCGACATCAACGAGTAATCGTGAGGAATCCACTGCTATTAATGATAAACAGCTCAGAGAATGGCACAGGATATGGAGAACCAATTCAATCGAGGAATGCAAGCTAGGAAAGATCGGTTTCGCGGTCGTGGTGCTACTGGTCTAGGATTCTAATGTGCATGTCTATTGAATACGTCATAAAAACATCATCATTTAATATAATACGATGAATACTAATTATATCGTGTAGTATACGAGTGATTACTAGCTATTAATAATACAAACAAATATGAACATATTCTATTGCTGTAATGTATGTGCAATAGCTTACGCGCATTATGGATATAACACATAGTATACTGAGTATATCTATAGATCTGCTAATTAGTGCTTGTACATTATTTCTAAAGCAGAATGTATTATTGATTCAATAAATAGCTATATGCTTGAACGGATCAGTTAGTATTTGATGTTTGCGCAATGGAATAATGGATTAATAGACCATATGAGCTTGTATCAATGTATTATTGACCTGAATATTGATGCATACTTGTATTGCCTTCGTTGAAATGTGTTAGTTTACGTACAGTTTTATTAATGAAATGTATCGGACATGTAGCGTATATCATATTGGTATTAGTGCACGAGTAGAAGCTGACTGCAGTAGATTACCGCAAACAACATGAACAAAATAGAAATAGACAAAGAATAGTCGTTGCAGATAAGGATAGAGCAGTTGCTGTATCAATAAGCATTTTAAATCGTGTATTTATTCAATAAGCTATGTTGATAATGCTTATGATTAATGACATAGGAGTAGCAACGAGTAAACGAAGTGAATAATGATAAACAATATAATAAACAAGTAGTAACTAGTAGAATGACTGAGTTGACACGAACGAGCAAGGAAGAACAAGGAAGGGTACGTGAACACGTATGCCAGTTTATTTGAAGAAGCAGTGTATGCTTGTATGTGAATAAAGTATGGAGATGGCAGTAAACAAATAAAAATACAAATAAAAGCATGACGTAAGGGTGGCATACAAACAGATGACGGAAAAGAGCGGTAAAAGTGAAAGGTACATATACAACGAGAGCAGTAAACCTTAACATTGATAAATAAGCAGGACAGTGCTAGAAGACAAAGGACTAGAACGAACAATAAACAAGGCTTATAGGTATAGTAATAATAACGACAAGTGAGCATATAGATAGGATAGAGGAAGAGGAAGAGAACAAAGAGACAGATAAAAGTCATAGAAATAGTATGCAGAATAGCTGCTATTGGGAATGTGTATGTTAAAGTGAAAGATGAAGTAAGTGGAATGTGAATGACACGAAAAGACGCGTATTACTGAGAAAGTAAAAGGAATAACTAGCATATAGTTAAGAGAGGTAGACGTGTGTTGTTCACTAACAAGTGAAATGTAGTTGACACGAAAAAAGCACTTACTGTTAATGGTAAGGGAATGACAAGGAAGCGAGATTGCACGAATAAGACAGTACGTGAAGAAATCACGACAAGTGGAATGTAGTCAAGACTAAGAAGACAGCATTGGTAAAGAAGTAAATGGAAATAGCAATAAAATGGATGCTTAGAAATGAATTGGTATACCGTTAACGTTATTAGACACTAATAACAAACATGACAATTAGTATTAGTGCTTATTGATTGCTAGCAATAAATGAATAATCAAGATTTATTGGTATCTTATTGCTTGGCCGACTTATTGTGATGTCGCTCTGCAATACGCATCATTTTATAGAGTGTATCAAGGCGTGGCATGTCTATATCGTGCTTTTTGGCTTCACGTATCGTGTTGCCTAGGATCACTTCAATCTCCATAGGATTACCTGCTGCGTAATCGACGTAGATCGATGGCTTATACGCCGGTTGCTCACCCGTAAACTTTAGATTATCCTGCGGGGTAAGCGGTGGATAAGGACCGGGGAACTTGTCGGCACCAAATATCTTACGAGCGGTATTCCATATCTCGTCCATGGTCGCCTCTATCATTTGCTTACAATCCGGATCATTCAGCATGGAGTGCGTATCATGCAATTCCGTAAGTACCGAGGCAGGTCCAAACCCAGCATTCCATATGACCTTATTCCAACGAATAGGCTGTATATCATCGACTAGCTCGATCGGTACACCGCCTGCTTCGAATAGTTTGGCCAGCTCATTCGTATCCGACTCCAGTGTTTGTATTGGATGTCCCGCTCGATTATAGCAGCCTAGTCGTATTTCGCCACGTAGTGCATGGTAAACAACACCGGTGGCTATTTGCGTAACCCAATGTAGGTCACCGCAGATATACAGGGGTTATGCGGGAATCGTTCTGCCACGGGTTCCTCGATGCCCACACCATTCTGAATGAGCACCACCTTCGTTTTACTCTCCGTGATGACAGGTGCAATAATATCGGCTGTAGATCTTAACTCGGGCAATGCCTTGGTACAGACTATCACATAGTCGTAGCCATCTGGCACTAAACTGGCTGCATTCTCCGTGGAATCGGCCACTAGTCATAATAACGTCATTGCGTTGATTAGTTACAATGACTATTATTATATTGTTGTAGCAGTGCATAACAACACAACACAACACAACACACAACAATAAACGCCACACTTACCTTGCCATGGTTTGAATACATCTTCGCCGTACTTGAATGATTTCATCTGAAATCCATTCTGTTTTACGGTAGTATAATTGGACCGACAAACACATACAACTTTACAGCCGGTCAATTGTAAACGCCAGCCGTAGTAGGAACCAACTGCGCCAGCGCCAACTACAATAAATTTAATAAATTGTTTATTTACATGTTTATATGTCTGTCTGTTCGTTTGTTTGTTTACTTATGCATTTGTTTATCGTTACTCATTCCTGTCAAAAATACCTACCAATAAGCACGGTGGGTCCAGTATTGCTAGAGTAGTCGGTATGACTATTAGTAGACGACATGATACGACTATATGAGTTCAAGGAAAAGAAAGCATATCGGGCACACTTACGCACACGCTACATCATCCTCTATCCAAATTGATATGACTAATCGAGTGGTGTGGTGATATTGCTCTACCTGCTTTATTCGGCCTATGATTTACCGACTTGCCCCTAGTCAATGTCGCTCATTCATTCGCTCATTCATTCTCTACCTCTCTTTTCTAATACTGACGTAGTGAGTGCGTGTGTGTGACACAAATCAATTCAAAAAACTGATTCAGATAATCAGTCACAAGTACTATTTAAACTATTGATCATGCAAGACATCATTTACAAGACCCCTTTTCACATTCTACGTGAAAGCGTGCACGTTTCTTTCTTCTATCATCATTCATTCATCATCGTCATCGTCGTCGTCGTCTCGTTCTATCTGCTTATTTTTAGCCTCGCGACCAATACTATCTACTATCATTGAACATTGCTATTAGGATAGCAATGAGTATACAAGGTAAGTAATGACGTGAAGATATAGATTTATTGTAGTATACGATTGAGCTCATTATCAATTACATTTATATTTAACGTGTAATAGCCAACGAATCCTCACCATCGATTATCTCGTTTGGACACGATTGGGGGCTTTCTACATCAAGTGTAACTACTACTACCACTGCTAACAATACCACCAGTAACACTACATCTAGCAGCAGCAACAACAACAGCAACAGCAAACATAGTCAGCATAATAGTGTTGATAAATTAGCTGTCACTCATAACAATCAAAATATCGATTTCTATCAATCTATAAAGAAGCAGGAATCGTCATCATCTGATACTATTACTAAAAAGCCTTTTAGTACGGGTATTCCCTCAGATTTACCACTAGCATCACCTCCTTCGTCATCCTCTTCGTCAATTCTCATCGTAAATCAAAAAGTCGATTCAACAACGATCACATCTTCGTCATCCACCACCACCAATACTACTCCTACTACTTCCCCTACAATTGATCGCTCCTTTTTAAACATGGCTTCCTCAAAAGACAAATCCCCTAATGATTCACCATCATCTCCTCTACCAGAACAAGTGTTAAAGAGTACCAACGAGTTCCCTCCTTTACCCACTCAAGAGGATGCACCACCACCATCGTCACCACCTCTTCCTAATGGTGAATCATACGCACAAGCCACCAAGCACAATATAGCCAGTGAATCAGAAGAGCCAATACCGGCTAAACCACGTAAACGCTCTCGAGGCCATCCATTCTCCATCCCATCAAGAGGAAGAGGAGCCGACAACGACGACAACAACTACGACAACGATGACGACGACACTACCAAGAAGTGTGCAGTAGCCGCTAAAACCTGGTTCGGTGTTGGTGTAGTGGCAGCCGCCCTCGGTAAACTACTACTGAATCGATCGAACCAGCAGAGCGGTAAGCCACTCTTGGTCGGTGGTGTAGTAACCGCTTTTGTATCAGGATTAAGCTGGGTATGGCTTCGTCGATCATCATCATCGTCATCCCGAGCAAGATAATAAATGGTTCCTTCTTGCTTACATTAGACATTCAATGTCTATTTTCTGTATAAAGAATTCTCTTCAATAAATTCAAAGATTCATCATTTATTAATATCCATTATGCTATCACATTAGTCATTATTCACTCTCTACAGGCTTTTTCCATCCAATTTGCGCAGTTAGCCTTCTGTTGTATGAATAAATGATATTTAACACTTACAAGGACTCCTGTATTCTGTTTCCCAGCCCCTCTCCCTTTTGGAGAAGAACTGGGGTGGTTGACGATACAACCCCGGTAATTTGTTATTTGTTATTTGGTTCCTCGATGTCCTTGTCCTCCTTGTCTTGAATGATTGGAAGCAACGACACTTGGATGAGGGTGTGTTGGAACATCGGTTCCACTACGAAGGCAGTTGGTGATTTGAATGAAATCCAGACGAGCAACCATAACCCCGATTCCACAAATGATACTCGAGTCCTTTAACTTGCATGTCCTCTTAATCATTGTTTCGATGTGTGCATCTAGTAGAATAATGAATTAGTATACTGTAATAAATATCAAAGTGTAATGAGGTATACTTACCGTAAGGGATCATGACAAGTAATAGGACACTTTCTCATTGATAGTGTGGGAGCTATGGTTGCTCGATTTGCTCAAGCACAATGTGTAGGCGATATACGATAAGGTAGTGTGAGTAGAATGTAATAGGGACGATTGAACTGGAAGGTGAAGATAAGTTTATTCAATTCGTACAAAATAGGACCCATATTTATAGTGGATAATGTAACAATATTCAATATTGAAACTATGGTGAGTGTTGAAGGGACATGGCTGCAATACCAGCATAGACACCAATCTCATGATGCAGGAATGGTTGGGGGTAATAATGAGCAATAAGGAGCGCATCTCAGAAAGAATTACGTATACCTCTAGATACATTTAGTCAGTGGTGTTACCTTCAGATGCTCAAAAAAGGAGGATTACGTATACCTCTAGATACATTTCATTAATGGTGTTACCTTCAGGTGCTCAAGAAAAGGAGGATCAATGCATCAAAGTGGCACAACTCCAAAGGTTCAAGAAAAGGAAAATCAGTGCAACAACGAGGAACTAAGCAACAAGAAATAACTTATCCATGATTGTTATCGCTTCACATCCAAGATATGTAAGTTTATCAACATGTCTATTATTTATTAACACTAATTGTAATATGTGATATCGCGATCATTATCATCTCCCTCAACTGCTAGGATCATGACAACAACTCAATAATAATAGCAATGCGATAATGGTGTTAACAATTATGTAAATCTATTTATTAATAAACTGCAAATGTTAAAGGATAAATGCGCAAATTGGATGGAAAAACACTGTATCTCATCTCCCCTTCCCTTTCCATCCTCTCACTCGTCACTATCATCTCCCTTCATCCATTTCATCCGTGCATCTATCCATCCACTCAACGCTCTTTCATTCCATGTATGTTATATGCTGTTCTATGTACTCATTACTACACACTATTCCATGTTCCTTCTCTTCTCTTCCTTTCTCTCTATAAGCAATCCTTTGTCCACTCGTTACTCGCATATCTATTCACCGTAACACTCTTAACTGACTGTATGCACACTAACACACTCGTGAACACACTTGCTTGTTGCTTACGCGTTACTCGTTACTCGTTTATTGCTCATTCGCTCATTCTTTTGTTTATTGTTTCACTATCGCGTAACTGTCCCGCGACACTAATAAATGATTGATATGCTCGCACACACTCAATTGCTTATGCGTTTACTCGTTATTATTATTCACCATTCTTAACAAATTGTAGCAACGTTATCAGTATCCTTATTATAGATCGTTTATATACTCATGATATGATTAGTACATTGTAATGATAATACAATATTGACAGTTAGATATCATTGATAATGTTCATCTGTGACATCAAATATGTATCGGTAACGAGTGACTAATATAACTTTATTGCTTGTTGTATAAAGTAATATAATTACTTAATGATGAAAAAATAGAATTAGGAGGATTTAGTGTACCCATAAGATTTTTCTCTTTTGATACATTGTTCGTCAAGTTGCTACTGAAATACAGCCAGATATCATTATAGCCTGTAATAAGGTGTTTGTGCATGTTTTTCCATTTACTTGAATCAGGAGATTCAGTAGCATTTCTACTCGACTCTTCTAATGCATACTTTGCGTGTTTGCCATAGTCTGTTAGCGCTTGTGATACAATATCGATAACTTCATCGTATTCATTTTGCTTTGTTGAATACTCATCAATACGAGTATTAAGCCAAGTAACTTCCTCATTGTGTTGTTCATCCAAATGCTGTTCTCGCTTATCCAACTTTTTCTTCCTATTGTCCAGCTCTTTTCTCTGTTGCTCCATTTTCTTGGTACAATTATCTAACTCCAGTTGTTTCTGTCCGAGCTCTTCTTTTTCTTGGTGTAGCTGCTTCTCCATATCGCTAAGATCATTTTGCTTAGCAGCATTGTCCAATAATTGCTGCTGCGTACTAAGCTTAATGTTATTCATTTCTTGCTGTTGCTGACTCTTCTCCTCTTCTAATTGATTTATGCGAGTAGACTGCTCCTTGATTGCTTCCTTAGTCATGACAAGTTGCTCCTTTAGTTGAACATTCTCGCAACTCAGTTCACCAATGGTTTTCATCGATTTAATCTGCTCGTCTTTCGATGCAAGCAATTTATCTTTTGATGCAAGCAACTCATTTCTTAGTTGAGCATTCTCTTCGAACAGCTGTAGCATCCTACTATCCATTGTTTCGTTCGCCATTTGTTCTTCTTCCTCTGAATTTAATACGTTCGCTACTTCTTGCTTCATAGCTTAAGTTCCTTCAGAATAAGATATTCAAGTGTGTATTGTGACCCCAACTTGGAAGCTATTGCAATGAGAATAAGGAGAAGAGAGCGCTTAAGTAATAATAATCAACTACAAGACGTGCTATGTAAGCATTTAATAGCATCGAGTGCAATCCTCCGTCCTTTTTTAAATTTATAATTTGTTTTTATTTGTTTTAAACATATATCCTTTTCTTTATTCCTTATCAACTATTGATAGCAATAACGCTTTCGTCGCAAGTGGCTATGGTTATGCGACACGTTAAGCATATATTCCATTCCTCATTATCGACTGATGTACAAAATTCTTAATTTTCTTTATTAGTCAATAAATGCGCAAGACTATTTATTAACAAGAACAAAAGTTAAGGACTAACAGTGTTAATAGATTGGAACAACCATGTAATACCATGCCAATGAGCAATGAATGGATGTGCTAATGCCGTTATTACCGTCTATTAGTGTCATGTTAGCTATTGATATATACTATGCAAATAAAGATATAGCCATCATATAGGATTGCCTCGGCACATTGACAATATGCAATACAGTGTCAGACAGTACCACTACAAATACAAAATGCTAAGCGACGTAATGGGTAGTAGTTAGCGCGGATATTATGTATGTACGCGTACTTTCACAACGCACGAATAGAAGGTGTAGTGTTCGTTACGTATACATGTCGCAATTGGATAAACAAACAGCACTGGCTAGTGATTAACACGAGTACCGCGTACTTGCATATATAGTTATAAATCACGAGTAAGTAGTGCAAAGTAGCGAGTGGAGACGTTGTATGTTGACAAGCAAGTGTGGCGCCTAATGCATAGCGCGAGTGTTACGTATGCGTACGTGTCCCCCCATACTACAAGCAAAGATCAGCAAGTCAACGCGAATAAAGTGGTACAACGCGGCAAGCAAACGCAGTGAATAAAGGACACGACATGAAATAATAGAAATACACGAGTGAGGGCAAGGGAGTGTCGCAAGCAAGTAGACAAGGGAGCGAGAAAGAGTGAACTGAATAGTGGATAGATCAGTATGAAAGACCCAGTGTGATATATGCCACGTTGATCGACAACGAATAAAGAACCAGCTACTACACAGCGTGAAGAGCAAAGTGTGTATACGGCAAAGTATACAGATTGGAGTGAGGCTGCCGACGAGTAGCGATACAAATACGAGTACGCGACATACAATCAATATAAACGACAAGTAGTCATTGGCAAAGCGGTAGACTAGACGGGAATAAGACGACCGACCGAGAACAACACAAAGACAAGTAGTATACGCTTGCAGCTAAGCGCAGCCTGTATATGACAGTAGACGAAGGTGGAGTAAGAGGAAAAGCATGAGTTATAGTGGTGTATTGTGTGGTCAGAAGACGAATAAAAGAATAAAAAGCAATAAATGAGAGAGCGTGTGTGCATTAGCGTGCATTATGTATTGATTGATAGGGATACAAACAACGAGTAACTATTAATGTTTGAAGGAACAACTTTATTATGTTCACTAAAGTAGAACTCAATTCATGAGTTTACATCTCCCAGAGGGAGAGGGGCTTGTTGGGCGCACTGGTAGCAATCACTTTGCCATCTGGCGAGGTGGCCAGATATGAGACACCATTGTCGTGTCCAGTTGCCATGCTGATTAAGTCCAGATCAGCATGACGTCCAATACGGTCACCCATCTCAGTGACAACGTCCGGTTGCATCAGCTCTGGATACTCCCAAAGCCGTATATTCCCCTCCTCGCATATATGTGTTGATAAGATGCCGCGGTTATGCGGTAACCAGGCCAAGTTACTTACTTTAGAATTTGTTTCAACTGAGCTATAAATATAACCATCCGTTATGTTCCATAATCGAATTTTACCATATCTCGAGTTACTACCGACTACTAGTAAGTCATCACGATGTGGTGACCAAGCGGCAGCTTTGATTGCATCACAACCATTATTCAAGTGACGAATAGGAAACGTCGAATATTTGTCCCAAAGCAATAAGTGGCCATTCATACTACCGCTAACTAGATAAGTATTTGCACGATTCCAGTGCAAACAACATACATCAGATGTATGCTCGAGGTACCGTTCTTCCTCAATATCGGGAGCTCTTATATCCCGCCGCATGATTCTTCCGCCATTTTCGCCACGTTCGCCTGAGTCTAGCACTGAGCCACACCATGTCATAGCGTATATTGGGTGCCCTGATCTGCCGTATGTACGCAGCACTCGCTCTTGATTTACGTCCCATACGTTAATAGTACCATTGGCTGTTGCAACAGCCAAGTATGGTCTCTACATAAAAGGAAAGTAAATGGATTAATAAATTTTGGTACAATTGACTAGAAGTGATTGCCACTTACTTCCTTCATCCAGCTTACACATGTAATTGGATTGTTTGCGCTTATATCATCCAATTTTATATCAGCACCGGTGGTAGTGTTCACTACGGTTAAGTGCTCGTTTGTTCCGACTGCTAACAAATTGATTGGTGACCAATCAATAGGATTAGAATAAAGGTGTTGGACTATGCTTGTTGCGTACGCTGGTGCGATTAATTGTGATAAGAGACGTCCCACCGATCCATGAGTTTGTCGTTCCGTATCAAATCTATACGGTTTAATTATACTAGATATTGTCGCCAACATTCTAGAGAAGTCACTTCGGTGGAATTGTGGTGGTGGCGGTGACGATGACGATGCCGCTATATGTTGAAAATCATTATCTTCTAATAACGTCGTTTCGTCGAATGTTGGCTCTGTGTTGGTGGTGGTAGTGGTGGTAGTGGTGGTAGTAGTAGTGCCAGTGATAGTAGTGGTAGCAGTAGTGGTGGTAGTGGTAGTGCCAGCGGTAGCAGTAGTGGTAGTAGTAGTGGTAGATGTTGCTGCTCTGTCACTCCGTAATCGGCGTGCCATAGCTCGGGTGACTACTCCACTATGACTGCTAAGATTTGAAGTAGTCATATTGTTTGCCGCTAATATGAAATATACAGTGTATAAACAGGAAGATTTAAGGACGCAAAGCTTAAAACTTGAGAGAACTGCGACTTCTAGACCGATAGCAAACAACGCGTGTCTCGATCAGCGGTAGCAAGTACAAACTGCTATTGCAGTAGTAGTAGCAGTAGAAACACGTAATCGCTAAGATATAAAATAAACAGAGGTTATTGACGAAGGTTATGGAGGATATACAGGAAAGGAAAAGTACTGCGCTCGTAATATTTACAAAGCGAGCGAGAAGAATAGAAGAATAAACGTAATGGACAATATCGCGAGGATGTATACAAAATATACAATGGTGAGGAAAGGTAGTTCGAGTATATGTTTTGCAAAGCGGATAGCATTCGTATACTACACGGTATGCTTTGTATCGTATTTTTATACTTGCTTATTGCTACTTGCAAGTACATCGCATGTGAACATCAAACCATACTGCTACGCTTGTATCGTCACGAATGCTATAAGGTAGACGATAGCTATCGCTATCACTGAAACATTTATTACCAAATACTGAAGTTTGTATAACCTAAATGGCCAATGATGACGGCATCATAGCACTCACTACATAGTGAGCTATTCAATGACTCACACCAGTTCTCTTCACACCACTTCTCTTTACTCTTCTCTTTACTTTTCGCTTCTCTTCTTCTTCTCTTCTTTGTCATTCAAATGAGCTATTTATTCTTTTGTTGTTTAAACATACACATAGTAAAATAGGTCAGTGCTCTGTAAACTGTTTGCGTGTAGCGTAGCGCTGAGTGTGGTAATGAGCGTAGTTGACATTTTTCCAGTTCAGTGTAATGTCGGTACCTGTAACGGGTGTCGATGTTCTACGATACTTGCTTGCGGACATCCGTATACTTGTATAATATGAAGCTACTGCAAAGCAATGGAGGGAATAAATGAACTTAACGTGCCAGTAAAGATATAATATGGGAGGAAGGAGATACCTCCATTGTTCTACAGGTCATTCAGTTGTAATGTAGCCGGGTAGCCTCTCTATTATATGAATATTATGGAGTGTATCGGTTTGTAAATACTTGAACATGTATCTTTATTCTGTATTGATATGTGTTTAGGTCAATTTGCCATCATAATATCATGTAAGTTATGCTTTGCCGTGATATTTGATCATCATGTTGCTACTTCAAGGAGAAGGGCCTAGTTTACTTGGTATTATGGTGACTGCCCTTATTTAATGATATGTTTTCGTGTATGTTTAATCACTCTTTATTCGCGCTATCCTATCGCATTCTAATTGTACTTTTATTCATATCTCCACTTCCCAATCCCCTCATTTATTATGTCATGTCCCATTAGCACCAATACATTTTGTATAAATGTGCTAATTTACTGATCCCATCGTATGTGCTTCAGTTGATGTACCATGAACCGCTACGGAAGTAGCAGCATCGTCTATGGCGGTGATGCTTAGCCAGCATCACCATCATACTGTCGATGTGGTGTATGGCCATTTGCAATGAATGGACCATATGCCCGCTCTTCCGTAGTTTTACTGCTCAATGCTATCACACTAACATTCGGCAGTATAGTGGTATATTGTCGCAAGGCTATCCAACTGATTCAACATTGCACTTGCTCCCACCCAAAATGGCAGGTGGTGCGGTGTGGATATGATGGGGACATAACATACTTATTGCTTTATTCATTCATTCATTCATAAGGATTAATTCCAGGTAAGTTCATTTATTACAATACACTAACAATATTACAATTAGAATACTCAAATGTCAATGATGCTGGCTACATACTATTTCCATTTTATTCGGTAAGTTGACATTTCTATTCATTGCTAATACAAGTGACAACATCCAGATAATATGTACTAATTCCCATTCTAAATGTCAATCAACTAATATTCAACAATAACAACGACAGTATACTGGGATAATCAACCATGCCAATGCTTATTGCCAACACTCATTGCCATCCATCATTGACAAGTATCCACTAGCAATATTAATAAACATGAATCAATTTGATCTATATCGGCGTGCACCTTTTACTTTTACCACTCTTTTCCGTCAACTGTTTGTATGCCACCATTACGTCATGCTTTTATTTGTATTTTCATTTGTTTACTGCCATCTACATACTCTATCTACCTACAAACATACACTGCTTCTTCGAGTAAACTGGCATACGTGTTTATACACCCTTTCTTGCTCGTTCCTTGCTCGTTCGTGACAAGTCAGTCATTCTACTAGTTACTGCTTGTTTATTACATTGTTTATCGCGTATTCACTTCGTTTACTCGTTTCTACTCCTATGCAATTAACCGTAAGTAGTATCAACATAATTTATTAAATAAATACACGATTTATTTACCGTGTTAATCGATATTATGTGAGTATGGAATGCTCCACTAGCAGATGTTTTATTCTTTGTTTAGCGTTCACCTCATGTTATTTATCACAATGCGAATGCCATTAAGGCCGCATCAAGCAATACTCTGCATAACTAGAATGTATCTGCCAAATAACAATAATAATGGTACATCTAGCTTATTTTAATGCATATGTGTCTAGCGTATTCTGTATTCTGGCTACTTGAATTAACATATGATGTTTAAACATTGGCAAAGCAACATCTACAACCAGCGAAATGTTACTACGATTGGCTACGTTGCACACATTAATAGATACGCTACAATATAGAATACAGTCAATGGATATAATGTTTTATATAGAATGCTAATAAAGTATCATATTTATAAGCATACGATGCCCAGTGTATAACACTAAGATGCTGTATACGCAGCCATATAATGAACACGATTAATAGTGGTTATGGGGTGAATGTACTATAGAGAGCGTTAATGACGTACACAGACACTAATGTTATACATTGACTTCAATAGTAATAATGGTGTAAACAATTGTGCAAATCTATTTATTAATCTAAATCATAATGCCAGCAATATGTGTATATGAGTCAATCTGTGTGTGCGAATGATTGTGTGTGTGTGAATGAATGGAATTTCATAGTAATTAGCACTATCCACCATTGAATGGTAAGAGTTCCGTCTCTTTCGCGATCCATCTGCGTACACATCAATCAATATGGTAAGAGTCCAGGAGATCATGTCTATGTAGATGAATGCATCCATCCTTGTATCTAGTTACAATGCAGGCTATAGTTATGTATATACATGAATGGATGAATGAATAGATGGATAGATAAATGGATAGATGGATGGATGCATTCATAGTATCAATGATGGTTATTACTGAACCAAGGTGATCTATATGCTACCGATGAGAGTGTTGCTTTCATCTATAACAACATAGATTCAACCTAGTACTATCATGATACCATAGACTAAACATGTAAGCATACCATATGCTAACAGTAAATATGTGATGGAATCGCGCGATTCTATTGTATAGGGTAAAGTCCACGGTTCTCTAGCTCGTGCTGGTAAAGTCAAGTCTCAAACCCCAAAGGTTGAGCCACAAGAAAAGAAGAAGAAGCAAACTGGTAAGACTTGATGCAACAAACTCTAGTAGCTACTGCTATACTATTATGAACGTAATATCTAATAATCGATTGCATGTATATGATAGGTCGCGCCCGCAAGCGTGGTCAGTACCTTCGCCGTTTCGTCAATGTCACCTTGGTCGGTGGCAAGAGAAGAGTAAGTAGCTCATCTATTGTTAAATCATTCGCTTTTGAATTCATTAATAATGATTACATGCGCTAACAATTGCTTATTTGCTTGTTTGTTGTTACTTATTAGATGAACCCGGCCCCAGAGAAATAAGCACGCTACTTTCTACGGCTGCTGTCAAGATCTTCTTTTAACTATTAGCATGATGATGCTATTGATAGGAAAGATGACTATACACACTGTCCTTTAGTTGCTGTGACTACTTCTGCATGTTCCATGAAACAGCAATAAACATTTGCAGAGGCTTATTATTTCACTGGAAGTTACAATGATAATGGTTTGTGTTTTGCATTGATTTATTTATAGTAGTTGTAACCTATAAGCATGTTACATGGTAATTGTACATCTATCCGTATTCGATACGAGAAAGTAATGAGATTAATTATAATTTATTATACGTATCAAATAGTTAATATATATATTCATATATTCATAATTACCAATAGAAATACAAATGTACTTTTACATGGTGATGATACTACACATCCATGTACAATACGCAAGATACATCAGTATTATATTAGCGAGTGGATAAACAGCAATGATAATGAGGACGATGAGGATAATGATAGTAAGAGATAAACGAATGCAATTGATACCACTTCAGTGTACGACACAATATATATGCAACACCTACTTGTTAATAATTATTAGACAATGTAGTCGTCGTCGTCGTCGTTGTCATCATCGTGCTACACGCGGACGAATAGCTTGCGTGTACGCATACATCGCAACACGATCACAAAGAACGAGCCAGCAATGGTGATGATGCCACAGAATAGCTGAACTGGTAGATAGGATACATTCGGTTTTGTTATATCGAGTAGAGCACCAGAGATTGCCGGTCCAAATAAATTGCCAATGGCATTGCTAGCGTAGAGCACACCAATAGCATTGGGTAACTCGTCCAATCCTATATTTATAGGTATATCGTGTTAAATAGTGACAAAACATAGTTACAATTATACTACGTACCAACTAGTTCGGCTGTTACCACAGGGAATAGACTAATGAAACCGCCAGCGGTAAATCCATACATTAGAACAAACAATAGAAGGATGGCGTATGTCTCGGCAAATGTCCAGATGACCAGCACGGTCAAGCCGGAAAGAAACACGCACGAGAACAAGGCGTTCACTCGACCGAATGAATCGGCCAGATATCCAAGTACAATACGTCCAACTGCATTAATACCGGTACTTAGACCGACGAATAGAGCACCATCCGCCTCGGTAAGACCGATGAACGTGGAATAGGAGGGCAGAAAGTAGAACGGTGACATGTAGCCGAAGGTCGCTAGTGTGGCCATCATAGCGAGTGATGCGAAATCGAGTCGTTTCAACACCGACAAGTCGAGTAGTTTCTCCTTCTTGGGTGGATTCTGAGGATCTTGCTCCTTCGGTTTCTTCATGGTAGCCTCACACTCGCGTGCCAACACCGTAGCAACCAATAGTAGTACAAAGCTAGCGATAGCCAAGTAGCGTAGACACCAGCGATAACCCACGGCATCGATTAGTTTACGAGTCAAGGGACCGAAGGCAAGTCCACCAACACCGCTACCAGATACGGCGAGACCTGTGGCGAGACCACGTCGCTTCATAAACCATTGTGTAGGCATGAACACTGAGGGGAAGAACACGAGTGACGAGCCTATCCCGATAAGAACACCATGCGTAAGATAAAGCTGCCATGGCTAGAAGAAAGAAGTAGAGAAATAGCAATAGAAAGAATAAGGCGATAATTAGTAAGCAAATAGAGGATTGATATAAATAGTCCACATGCATGTGTTCCTATGTGTTCCTCTGTGTTCCTCTGTGTGTGTGTGTGTGTGTGTGTGTGTGTTCATTGATGTACAAAACGACAACGACGACGACTTACCTGTTGAACCCAAGATGCGAGTAACATACCAAGTGGCTGAATAATTGTCCCAAGATACATGAGTGGTTTAGGGCCGAACTTTCGTATCAACGCACCAAAGAATGGCCCAATAATGAACAGCAGACACATGGTGATGCCACCGACGAAAGAAAGTTGAAAAGTGGTAATTTGTCCTGCGTACACTTTACTCAAATAGAGCGATTGATAAACGCCCCATGAGTAGTTGTAGCCGAATATAACAAAATTAATAATAAACGTAGTGAGTACCACGACCCAGCCGTAGCCACCCTCTGGAAATTGATTGAGATAGTCAGAGCCGATATAGGATGGTTTCTCTGATTTAGCATCGATATTGGATTGTGGGCGTGCACTTTCTACGGTGGTACGAGAAAGTCCTCTCTCTAGGGTGGATTCGTATTTCAACGCATCACTTGCAGTACGATGTCGTTGTAGTGCACTAATCGATGGTTGCGATGTATCAGACATCTGACTCATACGTGATGCCCGCGTGCCATGTCGACTAAGTGAATGGTAGCCAGGACGTTCCGGTAGATCGCCTACTTCCAAGTTTAATTGACTAGCAATTTCATCATCGGCTTGGATAGATGCTAGTTCGTGAGGCATGGTTCTTTCTTTTCAATCGAAGAAAACTAAACAGAAAATGAAACCCTACTAGGATGTTCAATAATGCTCGCAATAGTTAAAGAAATGAATCAAAATAAAGAAGAAGGCAAAGATAAAGAAGAAGAAACGCTTTACTCGTTATAATAACAATCAATGGTTGGAGATAGTAGTGGTAGTAGTAGTTAGTAATAACAGTAGCAATGAATACTGTTTCTGATAAAAGGCGAACCATTTCGCTGCTCATTAAATAGTTTTTTATTGAATGGGAGAGCGGGAGAGCGGGAGAGCGAGAACATCAGATCAAACATCGACATGGCATGAATTGTCAGCGCCATTCTTCGTTAGAAAAATAGATACACGCAGTTACTCGGTTAATATGGGTAAACTTTTTGCCATTGTTACTGCATAGGTAACCAATTCATCCGGATGTGGAAGGTGTGCCTACCGTGAATAAAGAACTCGTACTTTTTCTTTGTTATTGCATGATTGACCTATATGTCCATGATTGTGTGATTATGACTAATAGACAATGGATGAACTAAAAAAAGAGCTATCTGATGTGGAATAGATCATCACATCAAATGTGTCAACTATTTCATAGAAGATACATCAAAGAGAAAGAGAAGAGAGGAAAAGAGGAAGGTAAGGAAAAGGTGATATGTCTTGGAAGCATGCGGCTAACTTGTCACAATAACAACGTGCATGTATGCCATACTATCCCTACAACTAGTACAATGGTTGAAAATAACGTTGTATTGTATAGCGACATGCTGTATCAGATGGGAATGTGACTAGGCCTGTTTCAAGTGTGGCATGATTGTCTAGTCTACTCAATACTACTGCTACAACTGCTACTAGTAATAATAATAGTACTACATCTGTCATATCTCGGACTTGAATTTGTTTATTTAACTTGTGTGTGTGAGCGTGTGTATATTACACGCGGTCACGGGGAAAGAAAGAGAGAGAGAGAAATAAGGAAAAGAAATAGCTAGCATGCCTAGTTGCCTTGTCCTTTCCAAATAGGACGAGCGTATTTGAAATATCAGATAGATTCATTCGCTACAAATGCTTTGCCACGCCGATATTTAGTCCGCTCATCATCATCATCATCATCATCATCATCATCATCAATCTGTTAATCTGCTAATCTGTTAATCAGCTCTCCTCTACTGGTGTGACATTCTTGTGATGGCGGACTATCAGCAGTTATACTTCTCACATTATGTTACACTACCGTTGCAGCTGTCACTGATGATGTATTGAACGTGAATGATTGACACATACACATACAGTGTTCTATACCATTCTATCCGTATTGTAATATAGGCCTGACTCATTGATTATGCAAAGAACTAAAGATGTTGTATAATAAAAGAAGGGCATCTGTGTGCTGATCCCATGATCTACTGCAGTAGCAGTAAATGGCGGATGTCATTGTTAATAATCAACAATGAAATAGAATTGAATAACTTCATCTATCTACTAATATGTTTATTAATAGCATATTCATTCATTGTTAAGGTCGTTTTGTTCAATTGGTAAATGAAGACATGGAATTAAATGTATCAAATGTTATAAATGACAAATAAGTAAATTACGAATATTGCTTTTTACTTGTAATACTATACGAATGATAGCCAGTCACATACACATACGTACACACATACATATATCTATACGTACGTACGTACGTAGTTATTGTTCTATCATGTTGTACACTCTATTCAAACAAGAAAGACATACGCAAGTATTGCTCTATAGCAATCAAAGGCAATCACGTCATTAGTATGGAGCAATCACATTGGTGGTTACTAGTAAAAGTGGCATTTGTTGTTGGCCAATCAACGACTAGATCTAGATATCGTCATCGGGAGAAATCCATTCACGCTCGTTGTAACAAGGAAGTAAATGTATGTGGTAGTACATTTTGCATATCATATACCTATGAAGAAGAAAGAGAACAACCCAACGGTACTTTACCCACATACGTGTCATTAGCGGTGTTATAAACGAGGTGTTAGCACGAGTGGCCACCTACTAAAGTATCAAGATTACTTTTCTTATCTCTTTCTTTCTTACTTTCGCTCACTTTCTTTTTCTTTCTCTTTCTTTGTTCGTTTCTTTGTTCTAGTTATTAACTTCACTTTAAAATCGCGTCATTATGAAGATTACACAAAAGATTCAGAAGGCTGAAGCGGAAAACCGGCCATATTGGTCGTTCGAGTATTTCCCACCAAAGACACAACAGGTAACGTAGATGCGCGCGCTATAACATACAGTAGAGAAAGAAACAAAGCCATAACACTATGAATTGGTTACTGTACATAGGGTCTACTCAACTTGTACGATCGTATGGAGCGTATGTATCGTTTGGGGCCCGAGTTCATCGATGTTACCTGGGGTGCCGGTGGCTCGACTTCCGAGTTGACACTGGATATATGCGGTACGGCACAGACAGTCTATGGTCTGGAGACGTGTATGCATCTTACGTGTACTTGTATGCCACGCGACAAGGTTGACAGTGCACTAAAGGTAGGAGCTATTGGTCGAGCTGCTTATCTACCAGGCAGACATTGGTATCCCCCCATTGAACGAAAGCTAATGGTTAGATCATCTAGGAATGCAAAGATAATGGTATTCAGAATATATTGGCACTACGTGGAGGTATGTACTTGTTGACGCCAATTATATACTACAATCCATTGATTCTATCCTATATGAGGATCATGGTGTAGTTGATACACTATATATATGCTAACCTAATCTCATTGATATTCATGATCAATGAATCTTACTTACATCATCTCATTTAGATCCTCCTCGTGGCCAAGATACATGGGAAGCATGTGATGATGGTTTTGTACACGCAGCGGATCTAGTCCGCTATATTCGACAACATTATGGCGACTACTTTTGCATTGGTGTGGCTGGTAAGTGGCTCATTATTATTACAGCTTTGCTTTGCTAATCGAATACATTGCTCGTAGGTTATCCGGAGGGACACACTGAATGTGAAGACAAAGAATTGGACTTGAAATATCTCAAGGAGAAGGTGGATGCCGGTGCCGATTACATTGTTACCCAACTCTTCTACGATACAGACATGTTTTTGGAATGGGCCAAGAAATGTCGTGCTATCGGTAAGCAGAAGAAGGAGAAGCTCACTTTATTATTACTATACTGACTATATATATATATATATATAGGTATTGACTGCCCTATTCTACCCGGTATCATGCCTATTCAAAACTTTAACGGTTTCAAACGTATGACTACGCTAAGTCAAACTATGGTGCCGCAATCCATTTACGATAGCCTTGAACCGATCAAGGAGGACGATCAAGCGGTAAAGGACTACGGCATTCAACTAGCCATAGAAATGTGTAAGAAAATGAAGGAAAACGGCATTTCCGGATTCCATTTCTACACAATGAACTTGGAACGATCCATTCGACTTATCCTCGAAGGACTTGGCTGGGTGGCTCCAGTGGAGATTACTCGTCCATTACCATGGAATCCTGTAAGTAATGGTAACAATAGTAACAATGATAGAATGTGCTTATTTATCTGTGTTTGTGTCTACACATACTAGTCCAAATCAAAGAAACGCGAAAAGGAAGGCGTACGTCCGATATTCTGGAAGAACAGGGCTCGTAGCTATATTCAACGTACAGAGTTGTGGGATGAATTCCCTAATGGTCGCTGGGGTGACTCCAGCTCTCCTGCCTTTGGTGAACTAGACGGCTATGGCGCATCCATTAAGCAATCTGTAAGTAAATGATTATTGATCATTTACATTCACCATCGTGCTAATTAATGTAATGTATATTGACATTAGCGTCAAGATGCTGTTAAACTATGGCAATATCCTGGTACACCCGATGATGTAGCCGGATTATTTGCACACTACTGTAGGGGAGACTTACAAGCACTACCATGGAGTGAGCAACCGCCCAACATTGAAACCGACGCTATTCGTGACTTGCTCGTCAACATGAATCAGAATGGCTATCTAACCATCAATAGTCAGCCATCTGTGAATGGAGTCAAGTCATCGGATAGAATGTTTGGATGGGGACCCAAGAATGGTTATGTCTACCAAAAGGTAATTGCTTGACTCTTAGACGTAGTAACACATTGAGAATGACATTTATTAACATAATATATACACAATATGTATATAGGCTTATTTGGAATTCTTTGTATCTCCCGAAAAGTTAATGGAATTACTTGAACGGGTTCGTCAATCGGATGTTATCACATTCCATGCCGTGAATCGTGAAGTAAGTCATCATCAATGACGGTCATTATACATCATACTAATAATACTAATATGTGATCATTAGGGTACACTACACACAAATGTAGATGCCGACACACCAAACGCTGTTACTTGGGGTGTATTCCCTGGTAAAGAAATCGTACAACCAACTATCGTTGAAACTACAAGTTTCCTAGCCTGGAAGGTAAGCAAGAGAGTATTGCTATTGCTAATGATAAGTAGTTACTAACTAATGTACTACCACACCTATAATATACATATATAGGATGAAGCCTTCCAACTCTGGTTAGAATGGGCCAACATTTACGAACGAGACAGTGCATCGAACAAGCTACTTACAGATATTGCCAACAAGTGGTATCTAGTAAACATCGTCAATAATGACTTCCAAGCTCCTGTCGATTCAATCTTCCGTTTCTTTAGTTAGACACAAACAACACGTAAACAACAAAAGTGATATGATCGTGCGAATGTAGAGTGCTACTTGTTAGTTCAATAGGATGAGATGATGTTTTCTTTTTGTTTGTCATAAGTATACGTATCGATGTTGTTTGTGTTATTATTGTTACTTAGTCAAACAGCAATAATAGTAATAATAAATATAAAATTGATCAAGTGACACAGTATATTCAGTAATAAACGCATAGCGAGATACTTTTATAATGTGCAATTATCGCAACTGGAATGTTTGACTACGTAATGACATGTTATGCTCGGCATTGATGGCAGATATCTTCTCGTATGTAATGACAATCTCGAGTTCTCGTGGATTCTGTTCACTTTTACGACATGTAAATTCACCCGTAATACGATCACCTAATTTGTCGTAATCAATAGGGTTAGGGAAATGAGCATACACACACTATTATCCATCAATACACTTGCCTGTTACGAGTGGAATTGGTTCCAATAGTAAAAATGCCGTTTGCTTCCAATGAGTCTCCACACCATGAGGACCAGTAGTGAATACCACACGATTACCAGGTTCCTCTTCTGTAGTCGAGAAATCAATGTCGAAATAGCCTAGTAGTGCATGAAGTGTAGCATCTCGACTGGCCACTAATGAGAATGTCGTATTAAAGTCAAGATCCACCGGATTAACACGACTATGATCGAATGTCTAGCAAGTGTGACATGTAATGTATATCGTTCATTAGATAGATCGTCATGAATACTATCTATGTTATTGTTACTAATAATTGACTTACCTGTAAACATGTCATATCTGTAATACGAGTTGACTCGGGTACTGTATCCACGATAGCCTCAACATACATTGATTTCTTGATGGTATTCATGGTGAAACCTACAAGGAACGAGTAATAAGCATGTTACAAATAACAATCTACGTATATATACATATCATCACTTACCATAAACATCAGCCCAGAAATCTACTTTATCATTCATCATGTGATCATCTTCAATACCGATCAAATGAAGGGAAGAGCTACTAGGTGCCACTAGAATTCGTATATTTGTATTATTTCTCATTATGATTATAATATCCTTTGTAAAACTTACACAAACCATCTGGTGCTAGGTATTTATCACGAGCTACTAGTACCGAATCTAACATTGCTTCAAATAAAAGGAAGTAGCCCTATATATATATATATATATCGATTATTAAACAGTTCTCGTATATCATTTGTCAATTTACCATCCATTCCGATATAATTATATCTACTACGGGAACGGGTAGTTCAATTTCCTCTATTTTACCACGAATGAATCTATACACAATTGTGATGTATAATTAGTTATTGTATAGTAGTCATTAGAGTAATCACTTACTGTATCTTTGTATCCAATTGATTCTCTGCGGCAATCAGTTTAGCTTGTTCAATAATATCGGAATTATCAACCGCATAAACTAGATGCATATCAATGAGTATATGTATACCTATAGATCGATAATAAGCGTAACTAGTCTATGACATTACCTTGTGCTGCACCAGCCCTAGCGGCAAACATTGATAGAATGCCCGTACCTACATGGGAATACATTAACAAATGGTTGTTGATCTAGTTATTATCCAAACTACTTGCCACATCCAACATCCAATACAATCTATAATGATTACAGTATAATAGTGTGAATACAAATATGAATTAAGCAAGCTACTAGATCATCTTACCTTATCCTTGAATATAGGCTTATTCTCGTAAATGAAATCACGATACGCTTCTGTACGTATACGATCCTATTATTATTGTTAGATACAAGACAATACTATGCTGTCTACCACTAGCAATATGTATTACCTTTAACATCTGATCGTGTATTTCTACACATAATAAATGATATAAATGATATGAGCTATTATTGTTACGAGTAATAGTATGTAATCAATTACCTATATGTGCATATGAATTAAAGTAGCCATCACTCATCTCACCGGATGGTGATAATGATACTAAGTGATCATTATCCGATGTCCTAAATAATATCATTGTTAACTATTCACTAGTTCGACATATTAGTATACATGCATGTATGTCACTTACGCAACACCCGATGATGCTGACTCATCTAGCACATCGTAGAATTGAGACTTGACCGCTTTACGATACTCATCGAATTGTACGTTGACTGTATGTAATTCACGCTCTTTGGCAGCAAGTTTTGCCTCAGCCGCATACAATCGATCAAGGATATTGCCCTCCGACAGCATATGATGTCCATTACGACGTGAACCGGCTAATCATTCATCGTTAGATTCACTGGCTATTGTAGCACGTCTACTTACCTGTCATACCAGATCGCATAGACATGTTATCGTTAACATCAAGATTCTCAAATGCTAGATTGTCATAGTATAGTATTAGTTCAGTATACATCCATATACATACTGTATTATTTACCGTATAAAAGAGCATCTTCATCCATAGCAGGTGTGAGATACTTATCATCCTGCATGTAAGTAGCAATGATCTCTGGTGTCAACTCATAACTTTCCGTATTGCTTAATGCTGGATCTTCAATGACACAATGTCGAATGTAATTGATCGTACGAATTGATTGATAAAATCCCATTCTAGTTCATATATCGTTCATGTAAGAGATGCATTGAATCCATACTATGCTCTACATGTATTACTTACTATACTTTTTACGCAATTGAATAAAATCAAATCCATGTTGCGACACACAATGAGCAAATGATAACGATGCCGACTCGTGGATATCCTCGCAGAAAAGACACTTTATCGGTTCGGAGGCTTCCTCACTCCAGTCATCCCAGGCATCCTCTTTATACTATTGGTTAGTACTATACGTTCTACATACTCGTTGTCTATGTCAAACTATTACCAATTGGATCGTATTCTGATTCAATACCACTAGCACGCTCGCTAATTATCGACATATTGTCAAGTAGATAGCTCAATATCACCGGAGGAAGAAGAAGGAAAAAAAGAAAAAAATCACAATGTCATTAAAGAAATGGAATGACAAGTCTCCCCATATCATTTCATTTCTCTAATAGTTGAAGATATCTATAAACAAATACGCGTGTTAATAATATGAATATGAATGTCAACCATGACAATGACGTGCAAGAAGACGAACTATTGGAGACGGAGCAACTTGCTCGTTTAGCTAAATCGTTGCAAAAGTACTGCTACTATACTACCATAGAATGTTCCTATTGTTTGCTAATACTTGTTGGATATGACATTCGATCAATGATAGAAAGAAAGGCAGCGGTGCTATCAAGAAACACGCCATTCATACGGGTTCATTAACATTACCAGCCCTATTGGAGGAAGATCGATTGACATCAAGGTGAGTAGTTGTGATATTAAATGAACACGCGTAATAACACGATATCTAGTCGACATTTGAATCGTGTTGCATGGTTATCTACGGAGAAACGGGCTAAAGTACTCGTACAGCGTGGAAGTCATCTACAACGACTCGGATACAGACAATTGGGATTACAGTATCTTTATGCGGAGGAAGCATTATTTATGCTTGGTCGATCGGTACTATGTGTATCTAATCATGGTATTAGTGTGATTTCATTACAGGAAGCATACGCATTCCTATTATCCCATGAAGATGATACAGACTAGCATCGTATATTGTAAGTATTACACTGGAATGACTAGCACTAATTGCTTATGCGTTACATGATACACGATAGAGTTATGCCTATTTGAAACGCTTAGGATTTCATCTAGTACGAGAACATCATTGTTACCGATATAACTGCGAATACATCTATACCAATATCTAGTACATTTAACACTTTGACTCTTCATCGTAAAGTATCGACATTAATGGAACGATTAATGGCATGGATAACACGCCATATTGGATGGTATAGATCAGTAAATGGTAGAATACTCGTTAGATTGCATAAGAACACATTACTAATACAGTATTGAATTGCTAATAAGCAGGTAATATACAAGTAACCACATTGACTAATATCATGAATCATATTGTTTGGTACATGATACCATCGCAATCTAGCAACAAGAAGGATAATTCATCCGTCATTGCATTCGAGTAAGTGTAGTTCATGCACGAAATAGCTATTTAATAATTCACAATATACATATATGTATATGATGGTATATCTCTCATTAGTATTACGAAGTCCACATCGGCCACTACTGATATTCAGATGCATTTACATCAATTGGACCAGAATCCATCATCTACATCAACGTTACCGCATATTTGCAGCATAGTTCATGCGGGAACATTGACTTTTCTCCAAGTAGAACATGTACAAAACTAGATAATCTACAGCATGAATTCTGATCTAGTATGCATGCATATGTAATCATATAATAATAGTAATAGTAGTTTGAAAACAAATAATGTTGCCTCATTATGAATTGTCGACCACCAGTGTGGATGGCTCATTACTGTGTTGTACAAATACATCCGTCAGTTCAATGTCCTTATTCTCACCGCCAATTAGATCTGTTAACTTAAGGCCGCCCACTGGATGTAGGCCAGACTCCAGTGATAGAAACTCTAGAGTAACATCAGTGGATGCACCGGGTTCTAATTCACCCAACAGTCGAGATGCTTGCCCATTCAGTAATACCGCGCCCATACGTGTACGTACTGCCGATAGTTGTAATCGCATTTGTGCATCACTTCGATTAGTAACGCGAAACTCGATATTAAATGGTTGCTCCACGACAACCGGTGCATCCACTCGTGTGGTCATCACTTGAATACGCTCGAGTGCCGGTAAACGACGTGTTAGCTGACTCGTTTGCAATCGACCGAATTCACCGAATGTCGTACGCCATACAATATCCAATTTGCCGAGAGCATCGCTACTACGTACTGCTACGGCTGCATCGTTGATATTCGGATTAAGCGTCAATAGAAATAGATACTGTCGTACATCTGTGGCTGCAGGAATTCGGTATCTCCAAACACTGTGGGACGCTCCTCCATCGGCACATCAGCTTGTCCCGAGTTATTATCGTCAAGTACGAGGTTAAGATCACGCGATACAATCCCTCGGCAGCCTCGAGATAAATACGATCGAGACACATGGGAGACATGGTAAGATTCTGCACTTGCACCTCGAGGAATACACGTTCATTCGCTTGGTTGTTCACTTTAGTCTTGACGGATAACGGGTTGAGCACTTGGAATTTGTAGAATCGACGGAAGAATCGACGTTCATCGCGTCCATCGCTATTCAACGACATGTACTGCACCGAGCACACTAGGATATGAATGCCGAGTTCTTTGATTTCATGCACAACAACATGCTCGCTAGTTTGCGAGGCACCCAACACCTTCATGGGCGCGTTACTTGTATCGACGAGGGCGATTCGTTGCGAGGACGTTTGAAGTTCCGCTTTAATGGCGACTTCACGCGCCTCCATTGTGGCACTATCGTTGCTAACACATAGATAGCCGGAGAACACTTCGCCCAAGTAGATACTACCAAAGGAGGCCGGTAGCATGAGAAGCTCGTCGGGATCAGGTAGTGCGGGCGTGTGCGGATCCTCGAGGTCAAGCTGACGTAGAGGCTCGCCTAGACGTTCACCCGGTTCAACGATAGTGGACGAACCAGCCAGCGACGGTTTCGATAAACGCATCACTCGTAGAGACAGCTGCTGCGGCTGCTCCTCCGCTGTATTCGACGACTCCGCCATTGTTATACGAGTAGTATAGATATATGGTATAGGTATGAAAACAAGTTTACCGCAATAATAGTGAAATAGTATATACGAGAAAAAGAAAGAAAAGGGATGAGGTGACGCTAGATAATGTTGCAATCTGATTCTTTACTCTCTCTCTTTCGTTCCTACTAGTTCGCATTCATAACATGCGTCGTTCTCGTACACATGCCAGTAATACGGGCACACCGACAAAGTGAGTTTACAGATAGATTCACCCTCTTCATATTACTATTACTGACCACACGACTAGGATTACTCGTATCACTGATTACTTTGGACAACCACAAATTACGCCAAAGAAGAAGAAGCCAGAGTAAGTGAAGAACACGATACATACACAATACATAAATTAAATCATTTATTATTATCGAATAGAGGCAACCATATAACAAACTATTTCAAACGAGCCAACAGTGAAGATAAAGAGTAAGCAAAGGAATAGCAGTATTGATAAACGTGATTATAAATCATTTCTGTGTATTAGCGAGACATCCAATGAGAAACGACCGCGTATTAGTCTTGGTGTTATAGATGGTAATGTCTATATCGTAAGCTGTAGCAATATACTAATGAAATGACCATAGATGATACAGATCATATAGAGCATATTCATGTGGATAATCATGATATTGTACTTGATACGGAGCGTGTAAGTTAACTGTAAGAATGTAGATGGATTTCTATTTACTCAACATGTAATTAGAGTGTACCTAGTACACCTAGTAGTCGGAATAATGTCGTATTAATTGATTTGGACGAAGATGATCGAGAATTAAGTAGTTCTATGCCATTGGTATGTCATTACAACATTGATTAGTATAATGATTAACTGAAATGCTACATATGTATAGGAATTGAGTAGTGATGATGATGAACCAGAAGATGGACTTACTCTATTAGATATAACACCGAGCAAATCAGCTGTAAGGTTATCAACAAGGGCAAGATCACCACCAACAAGGTAAGTTAATTAGCGAGTAAACAAGAATACGAATAAATAATGACATTGATTATTACACGCCATCTGTGTAGTCCCACCATTGCTTCTCGATTACGACGTCAACCAGCTGTATCTTATAAAATTGATATGAGTCTTATAGATTCAGATGATGTAAAGGAGAGTACGACTTTTCACTTAGTCGTTTACTCGAAGACAAGCAAACACGAGCGAAACTTCGTAAGGAAGAATCAAACACACAAATATTAGCATTGCAATCGGATAGCACGTCCATAATCAATGAACTGGACACGATGTTCTACCGAGAGATCCCGTATAGCACAGGTAAGTATAGACTATATCTATGAAGAATGAATAACAAGTTAACTCTGTCACTCTAACAATACAGCTATTGGAACGAGATAATGATGCAATCAAGGATTGGGTGTTCACCTTCTTCACTAATACGGTTGATGTAAGTTCTAATCGATTTGTCATAACAAGTATACTAATATTCCTGTATAATATTAGATGAATAGTGAGCAGTATCAAAGAGAGACTAGACAAGCAATGAAAGTACTCGCTAGCGAATCTCCATTATCGATTGATAGTCAAGGTACACTTAATTACTAGATATTACTGAATGAATTAATAACTGAACATTTTGATGACACAGAACAATTGGAGACTATGCTACTTGATGGTGTTCTGGCACAGTTAGAAGGTGTAGGATTTGTCTACCGGAGGAGATACTTCCCTGGCTTCTCTACACCAGTAAGTGGACTATGCTATCATATGCACTAGATTGCGACTGTACTCAAATAAATACACGTTATCCCGTTAGTGTGTTGTCATTCAAATGCACAATTAGCCCTAAAGGCATGGCAATTATTCGAACTATTGGCACCGCAGTATGTAAGTAATCTATTGATAGACTAGACTAGTACATTAATTCATATGATATTATTGTTATTATTATTGAAATAGAATTTCCGTTCGTGGCTATCTGAAGGCATTATCGAGAATATACTAACCATCAATGGTGCATCCAAGTCTTATCTACACAAAGAGTTGATGCTTAGTATGGTCGATCTAATACGAGCACCATCTACCGGTGAGTATTACATGGCGATGTATGTTATGTGCATGATTCTCTCTTATGCTTATATGATACTATTTATTGCTAGAAACACTACCACAAGGTATCGGCTATCTACTTAGAGCCTATCCCATGATAATATCTCGACAGTAAGGAATGGCGAATGAGTAGTAATACGTTTCCCTAATAATGTTACATATTTGTATTAGAGAGCCACCCGTTATTTATCATCATTTCTCATTACTCCTACGCATAGCACTCGATAAACGTACTATTCAATGGCAACCGCACATTCATCAATGTATTATAGCTACGAAGAGGATACTGAATGATTGTGCTATTGGTGATTGGGTAAGCTACTATGAACATGCGAGTATTTATTGTCATTTACTCATTTCCTCTGTGAATAGAAACAAAGTCTATTAAATTATCTATGGAAGCATCATGATTTCACACCGGTTATCATTAAACTGCTTAATAGTCTGCCTGCATTATGTCTGGATTTAATTCAATTCCGTAGAGAACTAGCCGAGTATTATCTCGTGCGAATGATGACCTACCTGAATCTTCGATTGATTTAACAAATGAAGAAGCAGAGGAAGAGGAGGAGACGATGACGCTAATGAAGTAAGTAATAACTCGATTATATTTAGTTACAATTACAACTAACTAGTCATGCATAGACATGCTTCATAAAGAAGAGAATACATTTGTAAAACGTCTAATCGTTGCCATTGAGCAGCATTGGATGAATGGCACAGCACTAAGTGACTTCCGTCAAGTGGAAATAAATTAAGGTTAATTGATTACACACTGATTACGATACCATCCAGCAAACAAAAAAGAAGTAGCATATTATTACACCGAGCCTGATATAATTACATACTGATTACTCTTGTTATTGATTAGTCGGCAATAAAGTCGTTAATGAATAATCTACAATATTTACACGGCAGTATTGGTAAGTGACAAGTACAAACTAGTAGTATACTTGCAAGTAATCATTAATGTTATTATTGCTATTAGTGGAACATCCATCATCATCCATGGAACGAAGTAGGGTAAGTAGCATTATAATGATCAGTATACGATAGTAGGGCTATGCTTACATATTCATTATGCTTAGGTTAAAGATTTATTATTGCATATCTGTGCCAAAATACGATTTGCGCGTTCCTTGGAACCATCATACACCCCACCCATTCAACAGTATTTTGATCCAACAGGGATAGATGGTCTAGGAGTAAGAGACGAAGTAGAAGAGGAAGAAGTAACAGATTGGGATATTTATTAGTGAATAAACACGTATTACATTGTAGAGAATGGATTGTATGATATGTACATATGCTTATAAGTTATGAGTATTGAAATGATCAATGACAGGATAATGAGACAATGAGCATAGATTATAAAAGAAGGATGAACACTATATCTTATTTATTAATACTCCATGATCATCCCGAATAAACATTCGCGACATTCTAGTTGTAGAATCGGCGAGAGGGAGATGGACCGAATAAAAGAATACGAATATCAGGTAACATCTAATGTGTAGATAGAATAGCAATGAATCAGTATTACTATATGTATATGTATTTACATGTAAGCGTATGCTTCTCACCTGTTCTGACAACAAGTCCAAACGACTCTCAAGTGTGTTTGAACATTTGATACGACCATTCAAAGCGGATACAATAACACCACCCGCACTATGATTAACATAGAATAGATATACGAATACGTGCATATCCATTAGTATACTCATTAGCATAGAGAAGAAAATAAATGTATAATGTCTACCTTGTTTTCGGTAAATAATTGTCGTGATCCAACACTGGTTCAATTATTTGATGACACGCATTTTCATACTCTTGCTTCGCTTGTTCCATGGCCGTTTCCACGAGTGCGACATCAGCCTCACGACAAGTAACGCTTACTTCCTTCTCCATCAATTGATAGAAGCTCTATTTTCCAGTAAAGCATGATTGCGTAATAACATATAAATAGGATTAGTTAAAGCGATAACAATCATGCTTACAATTACTTACCTGCAGTAATAAGTTCTTTAATAGTGTGCCATAGGCATTACCATCATTGTCGGGAATAAGCTTTAATTCCTCGCGAACCTTCTCGAATAGTTCGCTTAGTAGATTCTCGCGTTCTGCAAGTGTTTGCAAACGTGCTTTATTGGTCAATGTCGATTGTGCACTAGAGTAATATAGAGTAGTATGATATTAGTATAATGATCATATTGATATCGTACTACTAGTATAACTTACATCTTTTGTTGTACCTCTGCTTGTTTCATCTTTCGTTGAGCATTGGCATCAATCTGCAATGATTCTTGCATTACAATCTTGCCCTATAGTTCATATTAACATAGACTTGCTTAGTAACAATAACAGATATTGTTATTTCACTTGGTTAATGCTTTATTTACCTTGTTGATATTGAATTCTTCATTAGCCTAATAGTCAATCAAGTAATAGAATTAGCTGCTTACGTATAAATTCTATTATCTATTACTCAATACTTACACGGTCCTTAATTTCTTGCGCTTTATCTTTGGCATCTTTGTTAATAAACCCAATCTAGCGTATATATTACAACGGTTACTCAGTCTATACTTTTACGTAAAAGTAATGCAGCAACTAGCAGCAACACTTACAAGCTTATCCATTTCCGCATCTACTTCAGCATCATTGAGGGAATGAGGATTCGACATGGTTGACTAGTTGACACACACACGTAATAAAATGGCACAAGTACACGAGACAACGACGGGTTAGAATCGTTCTTTTAGAATAAGAAACAAGAGTCAGTAAAGTAAGTGGGAGAGAGAGAGAGTAAACGAGAAAGAGACACTTTGAGATGAAGTAGTAGTAGTAGTAGAAAGAACAACACCGAAGGCAGGTCACTCGTTAAATAAAATAAAGCAGCCATCCTTCCTAATGACGACATCATCATCATCATCATCCGCCTTTACTTGATAGATATGGCAGAGAGAGAGAGAGGTCATTTGATCATTTTCTATACACACATACACTCTCTACTCAATTCTATTCCATTCTACTGATACAGAATGATCAATGATGAGCGCGTGATACCTATGCTCTCTCATCTCTCTATTAACATGTACATCATTATAGTTACATTCAATTAATTAATCACAGCATAGTACAGTACTACAACCAGCATATGTATCCTATTTATTGCTATTTAGTAGAATGCATGTATATAACACTCATTAAATTGGTTTAATCTAATAACAAGCAGCAACATCAATGATTAATAAGTTGCTCTTACTTCATGTTCATGTTCATCTTCATTATTATGCTTACCTTAAAGTGAAGTGAGATTAACGAGAATACGAGACACTTTAGATCTTGTACTAGATAGTAAAAGACGCGTAATCCTTCGGGATCCTTACTGTCCTGCACATCAGCTAATGCACCAATCTTGGCCGTCTAATATAGATCGTTTAATGGTAAGTAGGGCATTCTTTTCCTGTTCAATACTAGACTAGATTGATGAACTACTTGCCTCAAAGGAGATATGTTCATTGCCGAAACGAATCTCCAACTCTTGTCGACCAACAACATTCTTACGAGGCCAGAACTTGTCATCTTCCCTAGAATGATAATTAATAATAAGCTATTCATTCTGTGTAGAGATGAGATCTCGTATTTACTTACTTTAGAATTTCACTATCTTTGATGATCCGCTTCAATTCCTTGATCATCAAAGGACTAACTGTAACTAATATGTGCATATACAAATCAGTATATACACCTCTCTAGATATAGATAGATATATTTATAGAATAGCGTACTTTCTTTACGAATCAAAGATTCATTACGGTAATTCGAGTTATTGGCATAACGACAACGACCATCGGCACGAAATTCAAATTCCAAGAATTCATGACCATGCTTTCCGGTATGACCCGTACTATTCATAATAGTTGAATATCAATCTATATCTCGTCTAGTACAAGAGTTACTTACTAGTAACGAACGTAGAAATCCTCGTCTGTACGCATTGTACTGTAAGTATAGAAAGTAATAAAGCAAGGAAAGGGAAAAAAGTCAATTAAAAAATAATCCCTCGATTTCATCAATTTATTAACTCTTGTCTATTTCAGTATAGATTAATGGGGAGTGTTTATTTTCAATTAGATCAATCGCTTCTTCTGCTTATTCAACTAGCTCTACTTCATATGAGCAAGAAACATGGATGGATTCTCGATAAGTTGCTTCCATGTCTCGCTGAATCTAGCTATAGTGGCACCATCGATGACACGATGATCGGCGGACCAACTAGCATTCATCACTTGTTGCGCGACTACTTTCTCAATATGTTTACCCGTAACAGGATCTACACTAGATTCAAATCGTGGTACACGCTGTATCTTACCAATGGCACCGATACATACCTCGGATGACACGAGTACCGGTGACAGATAAGTACCACCGATAACACCGATATTCGAGAATGAAATGGTACCATCGGCAAAGTCACTCGGTTGCAATGCATTCTTTTTACCGGCCTGCTGTAGACGTTGCAACTCTTCGGCAATCTCTAGAATCGATTTATGCTGTACCCATTTGATATTAGGTACAACAAGACCTGCTGGTGTATCCATGGCAATGCCAATGTTGTGTGCCTCGCGATATTGCAATTTAGCATTGGCTGGATCATGTCCATCAATGATACACGCATTAAGGATGGGGAAGTCACGTAGTGCAGTTGACAATGCCTTGATCAATATGGGCATGTAGGATATCTTGGTGAGACTGCCACTACTACCACCATTAGTACTAGTACGTTTGGCGAGTGCTTCATTGATCTGATTACGTAGTTCATGACAAGCAGTCATGACAATTTCATCCGAGTAGCCAAAGTGTGGAATTTGCAATGAACGTGTCATGGCCTTAAACATAGAGCGTTGAATTGGTGTCAATGATTGCACAGCATTTAGACTAGGGTCTTCACGTAGGCGATGTAGCTTGTGTCAATGTTGGTGGTGTAGCTATTAATGAGGGTTGACCATCTACATGTTACTATTGAATGAATAATACAAGTGACCATATTCATCACTTACCAAATCGATCATTTGCCGTGTCAACCGGCAGGTGTCTCGCCTGATGATATGAAACGAAGTACATCTTCCTTGAGAACACGACCGGCTTTTCCAGTTCCTTGACATTACTCAAATCAATATTATGTTCTCGTGCCACTCGACGTACAGCGGGTGTTGCCAATTGAGCATGTATATTAGCATTGGCTGCGGAGCTGATACATTCGAGCTTGCTGCTGATGGTGGTGCTGTTGGTGCTGTGTGATGGAGTAGTTGCACTACTAGTGACATCAGTAGGCACTGTTTCCATATCTGCTACATCCTCACTGTGGTGATCTCAATGAGTGGATGACCTACTTGAGCCATATCACCAACATTGTAGTGCAACTTCTTCACCGTACCATCATAACGTGACGTAATCTCTACGGTAGCCTTGTCCGATTGAACTTCGCATATTTTATCGAATTGCGAGATAACTGAGCCAGGTTTAACGAACCTATTACACTATATCTTAATAACAAGCATTGTCTATTAATCGTATAATAACATTACCATTGAATAATCTCACACTCGGTAATACCCTCCCAATATCTGCTAATAAATACTCCTTATTCGGTGTGGCTGTAGCATGAAATTGACGTAACGATAGCATAGACGACGGTAGTGCTATTCCACTATGTTTATACATAGTATTACGTAGAGCAGCAGTAACAGCAGGATAGGAACGCGTTGCTGTCATAGAGAACTGACGAGTCAGGGTCATGCCAGTTACTCGTCCATGGCTTCCCTGACTAGTTACTCGTCGACCACTTGATATACGCGCTGTTCTCAGCCATAAGGCAGTTGCTAGTCGAGTAGACATAGTAAGAATGAACAATAGAAGAGTGGAGCAACCGTATACTACGAGTATATATATACTGGAACGCGTTGTAATGCTCCTTTTTCAAGCAGTGGTGATTATGCCGCACAAAGAGGATAAAGAAGAGAGAAGAGGCGTGGGAAAGGTTGGGGAAAGGAGACGAGAAGCGGTGGAAGAAATAAAGCATCGCACTATGAAATGTAATAATACAATCAGGGCATTTACCCTGTCATTATATGAAAAGTGATAGTGTAATGCAAACAACTACATGTGGATTGTATATGTTATACCGTAGAATATCATACTAGTATATCATCTAAAAGGATAATATGTATGTATATGTTTATTATATATCTACTATCATAATGTGTACAGATAGAATGTATGCTTATAAAGAATGCAAGGAAATGAAAAATGATTGCGGATTATACGACAACGAGGATGATATAATGCAGTATGAGATGTAGAGAATCAAGATTGGCTTGCATAGTGTATTTGGTATAAATGATAGGGAATAGTATTTATATATATATATGTATATAGAATAACTATAGTTATAGATGAAATGACGTGTATATATATATAAAGGAAAGAAAGAAAGAAAGAAAGAATAGCGAGATAGAAAATTGACTGGTATTAATTCAAAAAGTAAGAGTATGTGAATTAACATTCGCAACAGAAAAAGATACAGAAATTACATTTGATAGAATGGACTCGCCATGTCTGGATGTACACCTGCTGCCGGTGAAGCCGATGCAGGATAGAGCATGCCCGTACGACGACTATCATCGTCTGATATGGGTGCACCCATAGGTGAACTAGGCACCGGTGAGGGTGGTAATGGCGTGCCCATGGCTTGATTGTAAGCAGCGAGTTGTCCGCTGGCTAGCGAGGCATGCATGGCAGCAGCAGCATTCGCTTGAGCCTGTGCATTCAAATACGATTGAGCCTGAAGCTGCTGTTGATGTGTCATCATCGTGGGTGATGCTTCACGATATCCGGTAGGGGAAGCAGCCGATAGATTGGTAGGACTCGTTGGATTCAAGTGTGTCGTTTGCACGGTAAGTACGCGTGCCTCATGATTGGGTGATGTAGCATTGACATTGACATTGACATTGTTATTAGGGTTGACATTGGCATTTGCTGCTGCTGCTGCTGCTGCCGCGGCTGCTGCTTGACCAAAGAAGTTTGAATGTGTTGTTGCGTCAGCATTTGTAATGTAAATGGATGGTCGTTCAGGTTCAGCTTTCGTCTCCATTTTATCTAGATCTAAACCTGATGGGAAGACTAGATATGATTATTAGTATATTGATACAGATAGATATTCATTATTAATCAATGCTTATTACTTACATGGTGCATTTTGACTTTGTAGATATTCAATGACTGATTTCAATAATTGTTGCTGAATGTTATGACGACGTTTTGTCTCTGCCAATTCCCGTACCACCTCCGTAAAGTTCTCTTGTAGATGTGAGATCTGTTGAATCATATCGATTGTGTTACTTGCATCATAGCAATTTGTGATTGTAGATCGCCGTCTCTCTCCTTAGTGATTCTGATTCCATTGATTTACGCTTAATGTCATCGAGTAGGTCGGGTCGATTACGCACGAATTTTGGATGTGAAAACTCCCAAACTTGAGTCTCGGCTGCAGTACGATGACCACGCGGTGATTTGTTCACTTTATGAAAACCATACCTTTATATAGATTAGTATTATTAGTAATAATAGATAGATAGATAGGAGATGACAAGTAACATCTATGATCTCTTCTACTTACATGTTAAGTTGACGAACAAAACTAGAGAAATTGCTATGTTTGAAATGTTCCGGTAGAACGCTACGAGCAAATTCGGTAATGTTATTTACAACAAACGATGTACCCGAGAAATTCCACGAAATAAGATGCTGATGCTTTTTATCGGTAACCATACTAGAGTTGAAGTAATCAATCAATCAATCAATCAATACTCGTTAGTCATACTGAACTGTAATAATAATAGTAACTAGTGGATAAACAATAGACATGTCTATCTGTAAAGAAGAGAAGGGAAGGAGGAGTATACTTACGTGTGTAGCTTGTGTACAAACGTTGGACTATTGCCATTCTTTCCTACTCCCGTAGGACTAGACGGTGAAGGAGAACGGGAGGGAGACGAAGGTGCCGATAACGAAGGAGAAGGCGATGCAGAAAAACTATGCGCGCGTTGATGTCCCCCGTGCTCTGGACTTGTCGCTGAACTCGGTGTTAACCGAGATTGTAGGGGTAGCGACAAAAGCGATGAAGCTGTAAAGTCGAGACTAAGTCGTTTATCCATAGTAAAGGTTGTATGAGGACTAGAACTAGTAGCCGTGGTAAAGGCGGCAGTAGCAGTAGCAGCAGTAGTAGTGGGGAGTAGTAGCAGTGGGAGCACTGGTAGCAGCAGCAAATGCGTTCTGGTTAAAATAATACTGAAGAGGTGAATGCGGATGAGTAGCGGCAGTGGCAGTAGTAAGCGTAAGATCGTGCTGCATGAGAGAAAGAGTAAAACTGCTTTAATGCAGCAATAGGCAAAGTGAATAGTAGTAGTAGTAGTAGTAGTAATAAGGTATAGTATTAGGTATTGCGAATGCCAGTGTACAGCATGAATGCGTAGCCGTAGTAACACGAGGATATCAAATGAGAATAGAACGTCGTAGTGTACGAAATCAGAAAAATAATACTACTCCAGACGACACAACACTGTAAATAGGGAAATGACAACAACAACAGGAACAAGAACAAGAACAGCAACAACAAAAAGCGCTTTATAAACTACTAACGAACAAGTGCTATTTCAATGGTTAAAGAAAGACGATGACTAGACTAGGAGAGAGCGAGAGAAGTAGTAGTAGTAGGAGCAGTAATAGGAGAAGGAATACTAGAAAGAGCAGTGAGAATGCAGTAATCAACGGCGACAAAAGTAAGAGTGGTGCGTATGTCTCCTATTGTGCAATATGCTACAATTGCTCGTGCCTATAAAGAAACAACGGGTAGGGTTTTCCAAGGTGCGTGTGTATAACGAATGGGAATAGAAGGATGATCCTTCTCCGTAGAATGTTCGATGACTTTTCATTTAGGCTTGATTCCGGTCTTGGTTCCAACACACCCATACAAAATAACCAGCACTTCACTCGACTACTTTATGCCATACATACATACATTCATTCATACATTCATTCATTCATTCGCATCAGATACGACGAGTTGCTGCAGACAGCCAGGCATTACGAAATAGTTGTAGTACAGCAATGGTTTCCGCTTCGTTTGCAAGTTGATCACGTAAATGAGACTCGAGTGATGTCCAAAAAGTATCACGGTCTAGGGTAGTAGCAGCCGATATGAGATCCTGATGATGATGTTGTGATTGTCATCACGCTTGATTGTTTCCTCTAGAGTGGACGTGGATGTGGATGTCTGTGCACCACTCGTAGTGTCCACCACCGCATTTGGCTTATGGTCTGACGTGGATGACGCTGCGGCTCTAGCGGTGGGCTCGGCACTCGCCGATGCACGTACCGTTGCATGAATCACCGTGCCATTGGTGAAATTGCAATCACGAATGGTACGCGATGCTACTAGCACTTTCCTTTGAGAATAAGCGAATATCGGCCTTTTCACGAGCAACACCACGACTGACAAGCTTATCGCTTATAGTGGATATCGTATCATTTGGAGATACGAGCATACGATGACTGGCAGGAGGCTTCAATAGTTTAACGCATACTTCTATGGCAGTCTCATTCTCGGCTATATATCATTATTATCATTATTATCATTATATGACTAGTAATAATGAAATAATTCTTACCTTCAGTGGTTGTATCGCACGAGAGTTGCCATCATCATTATCTGCCCCGCTTGATGTTATCTACCGGTGCATAACGTTGAATAAACTTGTTTTCTAGTTATTATTAGTACATAAAGACTTACTGGGTTAGCAAGTAAGCGTGATTCTGGAACAGTATGCGTCTGCCAAGAACGATCGACCTTAGCACGAGGGGCAAGTAGATCGTAGAATTCCTAAAAGATCTCCATTAGTCGTTGTTTGCCCTTTGATACAATAGCAATAACGAGTATGATACATGCATACACGCGAGTAGTCCAGTATAGACAAAGGAACTGTCATGGTAGCAGTATGCCTTCTTACCTTAAGAAATGCCACTTCCGCTGTCATATTGATAGCTAACACGTACACAATAACTAATAAGACTAGTAGCAAGGATATATAGTAAAGGAGAGGAGAACAACAATAGATGGAATCAGTTTAACGTCGATGGTTTGAACTAGAGAGAAGGAATAGTAATAGAGCGCATACACGCTATTAGACGGAAAAAGAAATGGATTAATAAATGTTGAAAAACTTGTATCGTATTTGTTGTTACAAACGAGAACACGTATTATTTCATTTTTATCGTCTTTCTTTTTCCTCCTTCTACTTTACTACTACTTGACGTTATGCTTGGTCTATTCCATCGTCCGTCTATTCTAGCAGCACGTATTGCTGAGATTGCTAGTAAGAGTGTGGTATCCAGTGTATATGGTAGGAACAAGTTGCTGTTATATAGAAATACGCGATATTAATAGTCAGCTGATTATACGTGTTATTAGGTCTACAACAGATCCGTTGGGCTACCAAACGAAGTGGTGGATCTTCGCGTAATGGACGTGATTCAGCTGGTCGTCGACTAGGTGTCAAGAAACATCAAGGTAACTAGCTCAATAGTGGATATATGTATTATAACAACATGCTTATATCTACTCTATATTAGATCATCCAGTTATACCGGGTAACATTATCATACGTCAACGCGGTACTCAATTTCATCCAGGTCCCAATGTAAGTAGTTATATTGGGAGTAGATTCATGTATTGAATCATCATCATCGCTATAGGTTGGACTAGGTAGAGATCATACCATCTTTGCTCTAGTAGATGGTTATGTCAAGTTCTACATTAATCCCAAATATCCTAAACGAAAATACGTCGGCGTTGTTCTAGAGCGTAGTGACAAACTTCCACTTGATCCAACTGTGCCACGTAAACGTCGATTCAGTCTAGTGGATCTACGTCATTATCGATAAATATACACGCGCATATATTCTTATTGGATTAGAGGAGTAATGCGTGCAATATCATAATAGCCATATCTCTTTCTTTTATTATGACAAGCATTTCAATAATAGTTTTATCTTGTAGAATCAACTAGTTAAAGTGATGTATGATGATAATGTACAACGAGTAGTTTCCTTACTGTAATAGATATGCATATATATATAAAATGAACAAATGAATTACGGCTTGCTACGTGCCATGACTACATCACGCGAGTCAAGTATATCGGGTGCTTGTATTCGCTCTGGACCATCTGCCTTTAGTGCCTCCACCTCTGATGTAACGAGTAATGTCTCGATGGTACTCGTCCAGAATGCTTGCAGTTTCTCCTTGTCCTGACAGAATGTCACGAAATCATGTCGAAGTTTATCGGGATCAGGACTATTCAACTGGGATGGACGCAATGACGACGACGACGAGGATGATCCCGGAACAGTCGTGGACGATGATACGCCCGATGGATGTTGCGTTTGATGTGGCGAGTGCGAGGTGTACAAACGATTATTGACCCACAAGTAGCTGTGCGGTTCCTTGCATACCATAATAAAGGCGACACCCGATCGATGTACATACTGCGCGTATCTATACGGATTATGATGGTACGAGTAGATCACCTGTACATCCGAGGGGAAGGATGCGTCAGCCTCCACGTCTAGAATGAATCCGAAATGCTTGACGAGTTCCACTTCAAAGAACGTATCCGGCACGTTAACCGACACGGGCAAACGTTCCTTTAACTCCACCGTAGATGGTGGCGGATAGCTAGACCAATCTCTACCGGTGACTGGAACGGGTTATCATCGGCATCTGGTCGTTCCTGATCGACCGGTGCCTCCACTAGACGTAGTCCACACTTTTCGGCGGTTCTACTCCACGATTGAAGTAGATCCTCGATGAGATGTGCCGTACATCCAAGCCAGTTTAATTGAAAGTGATAGCAATTACGCGGATTATGAACAACGTCATAATGAAGAATTGCCGTCTCTTGACGATCACTCCATTGTTGCGGGTCGAGATTGATCATAATACGACGTGATAATTCCACGGAACATGATGTCTTGTTTGTTTCCAATTGACTAATTACATGATTGTTGTTGTTGTTGTTGTTGCTGCTGCTGTTATTATGGTGATTATGATGGTATGATGATTATGATGAGTGTCATTGGTTGCCACAGAATTAAATGAACTTGCTAACGAGGGTGGTTCCTGTCCTGAATCAGCCGGCAGTATTCGCATAGCACGTTGTAACCAGCCACGCGTACTAGTAGATGGTAATGGCGCGTATTCCGCTTGTAATCGATAGAAATAATGTCCATCAAGTAGTCGATGTCGATGTGTGCAATGCTCGAATAGACCCGCGTCCATTAGTTGATTACCGAATTCCATGCTCTGCACGCGTATCAATCTGCTCAAATACACGTAGTATCCAGTCGACTAGTTCTTACCGAGAAATACATCTTGGAATAAACGCAAATGCCACCATCGATCCTGCATACGAACACCGGATACTGGATCTTTAATGGCCGCTGCAATTGCAGTCAATTTCGTGTCTTTGGACAGCAAGTCATTGGTTAACAAGGAAGCACGTCGACTAAATGATTGCTGATGTTGATGCTGATGCTGATGATGATTGTTGTTCCATCCATAGACATTGATGTCGCTCGTGCGCGTGCTTCATTCTCTAGGTAGGATATCGTACTAAAGGTGGTCAACGAGATACCCAAGCTATTAATAGGCTGTCGACGTGATCGTTTATCGCCTGACGTGGTCTGCCCGCGTGATGACCATCGCACTCGTTCGAATTGCTCCAAGAATCGCGTAAATCCATTGAGACGCATTTCCTCCTCGTTTAGATTATCCTCTGACGTGATTGTATTCGTAAGTGTATGATTATTGGTGGCCACGTCTCCATTGGAATGAGAATAAATCGAGTACGCCAGAATTTCAACGATTCCGTCATTTCCTCTTGATATCCCGCGACAAGATGATCGAGATAATTCCAATTGTATAGTGACACTTGTGGATAGTTGAATTTCACGGATTTCGACTCGAATCCATCGCGTGCTTTGGGCCAGACCGCAAAACGATAGGCCATGGGATCGGGCGAGTAGTCAAGCTTACGAACGTATCGCTTTACCTCGACATTTCTATTCACCGGATCATACACCAATCGATGTATTTGATGTCCCATACTAAGATAATGAGCACTGGATGAAAATGAATTTAACATACTAGTAGTACTAGTGGCAGTATTACTATTGCTATTCATATTACTGCTGATATTATTAGGGTTGTTGTTGTTGTTGTTGTTACTACTGCTATTAGAGACATGGGTTGCTATAGTGGATGCACGATTGAATTCATTGGTTTTACGACCGAATTCAAATGGTAATCGCCAGTAACTTGATAATGCTCCTATATGACTATTGGTGACATTGCTGGATTGCACAGTGGATGTCGATGAGGTGGGTGCATTTTGTAGAAGCGGCGAACTCCATCCCTCTGCATGACCACTCTGCGTTCCCGTATTCAATAGTGTACTCTTCATGGCGTCGTTAAGGCTGGCCGTCAAGAATGCACCCGATGAACGATGTTGCGACTGTTTCACTAGATTCGCGTCAATCAATTGGAATCCTTGCGATAGACGTTGTGCAATAAGTTCCTTCAATAGGGTTTCCGTGAATTGTCCCATATCTTGATTGATCGAGAATGTTCTCTCCACTAGTTCGTCATTGGGCGACACCGTGTAAACGTGCTCTTGATATTTCTCGGCTAATTCGGCAGTAGTAGGGAATACATCTGTACCGATGGGCAAGCAAGCAGGCGTGCACAATGATGTCCAATCCATGTCAAGTGTCAATGGCCGTACTACCGGATAGATGTGCTCCCATCGTCGTAAATGATCATTTTGTCGAATACTGCCATGAAGTGCTCGTGATGGATTCAACAGCGTTTGCTTGACTAATTGTGAGAACATACGATTCGGTGAGGATCGATGTTTTTGATGCTGATGAGCTACAGGATAAGCTTGTGATGAGTGTGTTTGCTGCTGTTGCTGCTGCTGTTGTTGTTGTTGCAATTGCTGATTCAGTTCAACAGATCGAGATAGACGAGATGGTGAATTGGATAAACTAGTCTGTGGTGATGCATGACGATGACGATGATTCGTTGGTATATTAGTTGCACTGGAGCGTAAACGATGTTGTAATGAAGTGAATTCGGAATGAATCTGAATAGGTTGCACGGTACTGGAACTGGGGAATGCACCATCATCATCTAGTAATAAAGCAATCATTAGCTATCTAGCTATCTATCTAGCTATTTAATTAACTAGTTACTTACCATCTGACACGTCTAGTCCACCTCCTGTATTGATATCATCTTCAATGGATATACGACGACGTGGTTTGCCCATAGCCATTGGTGTGGTTGTACCGGTTCTTATATTATTTCTTGACAAATCATTACCACTTGCCGTGGTACTATTAATAGTGGCAGTAGTGGTGGCATTGATCGCTGTACTAGTAGCGGCAACAGCCGATATTACATCACTCGTATCATCACTACGATGATAGGCACGCGGGCTTGATGGGCGACGCGGTCTAGTTAGATCGGCCCATCCGATACGTGGTGCACTTCTCGACAGTGGACTGCGTACTCTGCGGTAATGTCGTCACCCGATGGTCCAGATAGCGGAGAATCATAGCGGAATCGTGGATGCGAGTTTTGCGGTAATGCTTGACTACCTCTACGTCTAGTAGTATACCAGGATGAAGGGAAGACTAGTCGAACACGTTGAATTGAGCTAAACACGTCACGATCATGCTGGTCCGCCTTGTCAATAGTGACAGCCGATGTTGATGGTGTGTGACTTGTCGCATTTTCTACCGACTCTTTCGTTGGTTCATTTCCCTCTTCTGCTTTATCCGCATCGACAGCATCTTCACATTGTCTTCATGGTCGTCCAAGTAGGGTGGTGCGCCTAGTCTAAGATCGCTACTTAGTAGATTGAAGGTTTGCGCACCTGGAATACGACATGTTGGCATGAATCGATTGTTGTATTTCTCCCTTTTCGCCCGAAGATTCTGATGTTTGGCTGTTTCCTACCGAAAAAGCTGACAACAATCCAGTGTGGCCATGCATAGTATGCCTGCTTGCATAATCCGCATTCGACTCGTCATATTGCAACGGGTCAACCTCAATATATGTAAATGCATTGGAGCGTGAGGGAAGCATCGCTTGCACTAGCGATGATCCCTGTTGGTGACGTGTTGCTATCGCTTTGTGTCCGGTAGATTTACTACTCGCTAATGGCGCATCCTTCACGGTATTGGATGAGTCGGATATCGGTTTGCCCGAGGTGAATTTAAACAATGGTGAGGCATGCAATGGAATCTGATCCAAGCATACCAGATCCAAAGCGATACCACTGTCAAACATACGCTCCGCCGTTAGACGTAGCAGTTTCTTGTCGACTTCGAAATAGCCTGGACCCGGTGTAAGAACCATGATGGCCTGTCCCGTCCTCAATAGATCGCGATCCACATAGTGACGCTCGAATGTGTTGAGCGCCAATCCGATAGCCTCCAATATATTGCCGTGTCGTGCCATGGAAATGGTACCAATGGCCGCGGCATACGGTGAAGTCTCGCGGGTAAGTACGGCTCGTTTGAATTCGCTTTGTTCTCGTTTTAGCACAGGCAGTACTTGCGACCAGTCGCTATTCGTCTCCCAGTCAACCAGCACCTTATAGTAGTCTTTATACCAGCGCTGCTGATTATCATGCGTGGGACATGGCGTGAAATCCGGTTCCATGAAATCATAGAAAACACGGGTAAACAGTACGATACACACTACGTGGTTGGCGGAAATGGCCTTCCAACGTGCAAATAGCTCGGGTAGAAACTGATGCGTCACCTTCTCGTAGAACAGTTGTCCGTCATCGTCGAATTCCCACATCTCCTTGCTCATCTGAATGAGAATAAAGAACTTTGCCGATTCCGAGCGAAATATAACGCGTGTACCCTCTCCAATAAGCGCCTTGCCGCCTAAATGTAAATAGACACACGACAATGAGTTAGCTTCTTGTCCTTGCTATCCATTCGACTAAGAAGTAGCAAGCAAACTACTAGCTTACCGGTCGTCCATTAATATAAATATCGCTAATCTGTGCTCGAATACATCCAGCGAAAAGAACACGCTGACTAATGTACACCGTCTTTCCTAGTAGACTCAAGCGTAGACGCCACATATCATTACGGCCTAGATATTGATCACGAAATGTGAGCAGTATGAAATCGGCCGTTGCCGCATCTGTCTCCACCTATTCCAATGTTGGCATTCGCGTTAATTGATTGTATATACATATAACTAGTATTATGAACTATCAATACCTACCGGCACTACAGTAACATCGGACCAGTTGGCTAAGCCGAATGTCGTCGTCATATGATTGGTTAATGAAATCTATCATGTTATACTCGACTTAGTATCTATTATGACAGTATACATACATATACGTGCCTAGCGCGACTCGTATCCTTACCTGAAGTTGAGGCTGTTTACGCATAATGTCCGGATCAGGTGGCTCGTATACAACAAAGACACGACGCTCGAATAGTCGCGTCTCGCCACCTGCCTGTGTGATAGACGTCGGTCGTCGTGCATGGTGTGCCGGTCTAACCTCGAGTAATTGACCTGGTTGAAGGTCTGGTAAAAGATCCGGATGAATAATCACTTCACGCGTAGAGAAGCGTTCGTTGTGAACCCAGAGTTTACATACTTTGCCGTCCATAATATAGAACAATAGGTAGGGAGACGGAACGAGGATAAAGTGGATTCAATATGTGGTTGAGTGTGGCAAGTGGAATTGTTTACTTTGTTTTCATAACAAGGTTGTAACAGGTTGGCTATTTCTTTTTGATTACGTCTATATCATTAGTATATGTATAAATCACAGTCCTGTTGTCGATATTCAAGTGTCATTAAATAGTACAGTTCAGTTGGCTATCGACTTGATCTTTACATATAGAAATAACATTGAAATGTATCATATAGATATACATCTATGTATAGACACGGTGTTGGTTAAACCCGGCAAAGGTTCCTCTTATCATGCAAAGGCTAATCATTAACCGGCCATATATATCCTTGATGTTTCGTTCGGATTGTTCCATGTGGTTCCAGATTTGCTTAAATTTGCCGTTTTATTTTCAAGTCAATACCGTACGCTCCTCCACCTCCTTCTCCTTTGCCTTATATCATGTCTATATTGCAGAATTTACGTCGCCACCGGCGTCTAGTATGGCATCGTCTAGGTGACTGGGTTCTTGTAGCGCTTATGACCGGGGTTGCCTTCCTACTTGACCTGGCACCGGCATTCAACCGGCAATTCTCACTGACAGACACTACCATTCAATATCCAATGAGTAAGAAAAGCACTGTGCCAAGTGCCGCACTCTTTGTAAGTAATAATAATAACGAGTGTTTACACGGTAATAGGATAAGATAGCACACATATGCTGTTTTATCACGTATTTGTTTATTTCGGACTAACAAAAATCGTTACTGCTACTGCTAGGTTATTAGTACGATAGTGCCCGCACTAATACTAACGAGTATCGCTGTGGTGTTCGTCGCTGTGCGTATGAGGTGCATCAAGCACTTCTGGGCCTTGGAATCGCTCTTTCAAGCACCTCACTATTTATTCATATTTTCAAGAACTTTATCGGACGACCTCGTCCCGACTTTCTCGATCGTTGCCAGCCACCATCAGGTGCCACCGATCCATTCATGGCACTATCGACTATAAGCGTGTGCACGCAAACTAATGCAAAATTCTTGCTGATGGTATGAAGAGTTTCCCATCGGGACATTCAGCTTGTAAGTTGTTACCGCTATTACTGCTATTAGTAGTGTTATTCTAACCTCAACAATACGACTGTTAGATTCATTTGCCGGTCTCGGTTTTCTTAGCTTTTATATTGCCGGCAAACTGCGCATATTTGACGAGCGTGGTTTTGTTTACAAGCCATTGCTGGCTCTCCTTCCCCTACTTGGTGCCGCACTCGTGGCTATATCTCGCGTGTGCGACTATCGACATCACTGGGAGGATGTCACTTTAGGTGGTGCAGCAGGTATGTTCAATGGCGCAATACACGTGTCAACTAGAAGCGAAAGCTGCTCTGCTCTCCTTTTGTTAATCATACCATTTGTTATTTTAGGATTATTCCTAGCTTACTACGCCTACCGAATGTTCTTCCCGCCACTCACGCATTCTAGAACTGGATTCGCATTTCCGGTCAATCGCCAACCAGGACCCGTATCATCAGAGGAACGGCCCCTGAACAATAGCAGTAACTGGCGAATTGAAGAAGGCAACAGCAGCAACATACCATTGAAATACCGAAATAGTAATGGTAGTAGTAATGGTAGTGGCAACTTAGAAAGGGACGGGACCATCGATGAAAAGATGAATGAAGAGGAGGCGGCTGTTTCCCATCGAATGGCAACCCTTTCTTAATGCTAATGACGTCATTTGCGTGTATTTGTTCTAAGAACAATATAATGGCAACACAATGAGCTATTAACACGTCCAACACTATTTACATTTACTATTACAAGCATTTTAACCACATTTAACTTAATAAACAGTTGTCTTTACTTACTATATGATACTAATAATGCACCTACACGTACGCAACAATAGATATCTAGACATCACATATAGCAAAATATCATCATTATCATAACAACAAAGAGGTTGCATTCATGTACTATACCCTGTCTTATTTATGTATTGTTACACGTACACGCACACACACATATACACACGCACACACTTATGCGTATATACGAATAGTAGAATGACTTGTACGCCATGGATATATTCACTAGTTTGTGTTCAATTGTACGAATATGCAACAAGCACGCACTGATTTGCATTCTCACTAACTGCTAAACGAAGAAACCGCAAATGACGAAATCTCGTTGAAGTCATTTTTCATTTAAACCTCCGCTCCCCATTTTGAACCATGTCAAGATCTTTTCCTCTAATCTTCAATTCATTCAATGTTTTAACTGCTAGTCGTTTTCTTTCGTTCTTTACGGACTTCTCATATTCAGTTAGTACACTTGATCTCCTTTTCTCTATTCTTTATCACTATTTACCTATTCTCTATCTTTCTCTTTCTCTTTATATATCCACACCGCAGCCATCCTTTGCACTAGTGCCTGTTATTAGCCTCTATCGCTACCGTATAGACCCTGTTCTTACACGACATTGATTGTTCGCTCAAGAACCGGTTACACGGCCATTTTTTCCTAGAAAGAAAGGCGAATAGCGGTTACACCTGACGTGAATATATATTCTCTCAAGTATTCGTATATCGAATAGCCTAGTCTCATACTATAGTCGGTCGTTGCTATTGCTACCTTCTTTACTATCTGCTACTACTACTACTACCACTTGTCATTGTTATTACTACTACTACTATTACTACTACTTTTACTACTATTAGTTCTGCTACACCATTTATAACTGTCATCGGCATTGCATATTGTCGCCTTTTCTTGACAGACGCGTTATTTCTCTGTTCTATATGTCGTGGAACAGTGCTGCAACTACAGCAACTACTTCTACTCCAACTATTGGTCGCTAACTCTTTATTCGCAATTACATTGTTGGCATCCCTTGTTGATTGACTAGTCTATCGTGCACATACCTATTTGTTTCTTCTACTTGAATCTCAGTGCCGTCAAGTCAACCTCGTTCCAATTGCCTGCTTAATATTTGTGTCCCCTTCTCAGCCACTCAACTAGTCAGCTGCTAAAGAAACAACCGGCAAGCATATATATACTCTATAGTTGACTCCTTTACCTTTATACTGGTTCCTGGATCATAGAATACTAAGTAACGGCATTCGTAATACTTTAACGTAGGTTTATTCGACTATTCAAAACAAAAAAAAGATCTGGTAAGATGATAAAGATTGATCATAGATCAATAGATTGATATGATGTCGTCAGAAGAGATGATAAATGAGTCACTCACTCAGTCCTACGACAAATCAGATTGATATTAACCCTTTACTCTATGCCATTCGATGCTTACAGCCACAAGTTAACGTGTATGCGCGTGGTGCCACACGATTATTCGGCCATTTATTCTGTATTCATTGTCATTACAACCAACCTACATATCCAGATATTTCTGTAATTAGTAAACACATGGCGATGAAGCTAATCTGTTGACGGCACAATTGTTGTGCGATACATCTGCGACAAAACGTGGTAAGATCAGTCACATTGTGTAATGGGTGTGGCATTTGTATTCGCGTATCATGCTTCAATGAACAATACTAACAGTAATGCCCATCATGCCAATAGCATCGGATCCCGTGATAGATGCACGTCGAATTGCTGGTATACGCATGCGTACTGCATTATTTAATCCACTGCTTACTCGTGATGTCGAACAGCGTCGTCAGACATTACGATCGATTGGTAGATTCGTGAAAACCCTCGCTCGAGTAGCGTACCCTGCTGATGCACCAGGCACGCTAGCTTCGCATCGCTCGTCAATCTCATCGGTTAACGATGCGGCACAAACGAACACCACCACTTCCTCACCCTATGGTGAAGACACGCCGCAGTCACCGGATTCCACGCAAGATGTGGAATTGTCGACGTCACCTGAAGCAGCAAGCGGTATGCTATCATCCGAGGCTGCCGACATTCCATTAAGGCCACGCGCACGTGCCCATTCACGACATGAAAGCTGGACCGTGCCAATGTCGCCGTTACTTGACGATGAAGACGTGCTACGTCGTATGGTGCAATTACCGGTGGATGACACACTTACACGGATGAAGACACGGCAGTCTATAATCCCACTGAATCAGGCGAGGCATGCTATCTATACAAGCAGATCCTATTAACTATAATAAGACTCTCCGTCGATTGTCCATTCGAGGATGTGCGTCGTAGTTTTACCGAGCTATTGGAGAAACTAAAGGTATTTATATTAGCGATTGAATGGCGTAACAGGAAGCATAGCAACAAATGAAGGTAACTAATACTGCTATCATTTCTACTTAGATGACGAAAATGCCAGTTTACACGCCAGTCCGATGCTTGCCATCCTTTTTCATTACAGCATCGCAAACACCGTCATTCCTCGATGATGCCGACGACAATGAGGCGAATTACGGTGTGTCAAGGACATCGATATCAACGGAAACGGAATCATCAGCGCCCACACAATTAAAGCGTAACCGAAGCTCGTCCGGTGCTAGTGCACACATACGTCGACTTATCGTTGACACCTTCCTAACTTACGGTCGACTAAGTCACACCTTCCGTCTATTGTCATTCTTTCCTGGATACATGGAACGCTTCCACAAGGCGTATAGCACGATTGTTCGTCATCCAAGCGGGCCACTACCCCGATCATGGCGATATTACATTGGCATAATGGTAATTAATCATCACACATACACATGATGACTATCGATGCACCGATTGACACTCTGATAAATTGTATGAGATAGGCGGCTGCACAGCATTCATGTCAATACTTGATGTCATTATTGCAGCTAGATTCCTACAAGCTGGCGGTGATCCCACATGGATTAACGGAATCGGTCATGCTCCCGGTAAACTACGTCGACTCGTCACGCTAAACACTATACTGGCCCATCAACCATGGCGTCTTACACCGGCTCACATTGGTGCGTTGGTGAAGGCTGACGCCGAGGAAGACACGTTCCCTGCTCCAGCCAGTGCTAGTGCATCGGCGGGTAGTCATTCCCCGGTCAGCGAGAACTGGTCCATGGGTGAGATCGTGCATGCCATCGTACTTTTGTCGACATTCCATGGATTAGCCTCGTTTGCACTTAGTTGCGGTCTAGTACCGGAACTCGACACACTAGGTGGAACTGAAGAAATGGACGACATTCTCATGCCTTCCACGTACGAAGCAGAAGTCGTTGAGACAGAGGATCAAGCACAGATGAGGTTTTCGATGATCATCAAGCAGGCGAAGTATTACATCATGATTTCGATGAAGGCACCGAAGGATTGGGCGTGAGTTGGCCCCTATCGAGCAACAAGAACTCGAATCACACACGGTCGAATTGCTGTCACGCTTGAAATTGGCTCAAGAAAATGAGATCAACCGATTGAGGACACTGATAATAACGAGGAAGAAGAAGAAGAAGAAGCTGATGATGATGAAGCGAAGGATAGTAGCAGTGGGACTAAAAAGACATCATCAGCATTTGAAGAATGTGCCGCTGTTGAAAGTAAGTATTTGTAATTATAGATCAAGTCATCGACATTTGCTAATTAATTGTATGTATATGTATGTAGCATTTAAATCTGCTGATCCTGCCAATATAGCTTCTGATGATGAGCATGCCATGTCCGCTTCTAATACAGCTTCCTCATTGCCACCACCTAGTCCTACCGGTACTGGTAGCACGTTGACTTACATGTCCATCACGAGCATCCGACTTAATCCGGTCATCGATGATATGTCGCGTTTCCTGCACCCACCGATCGAGTTGCGTCATGTTGATTTCGACGTGAAGAGCGACGAGTATTCGGTGTTCCGCTTGCAAGATTATTGCTGGGAGGATCATGGTGTTGAACTGGTGGATCAATTCCTACGCGGTGTAGGCGATCTACTCGACGAGGAATTCAAGGAAGCCCAAACCATCACCGACTTTTCCTTCTCGACGCAGACCGCCCTCCTCGATACTTGGCCACTCCGACAGGCCATCTGGTATTACGTGCTTCGTCTCGCGGGATTGTCGCACGATGACTACGACTATGCTCATGTCAATCGATTCCTTAATCGACGTCTAAAACAATACGTGAAGAAGGTAGCGTGCTATCCGGAAGAGTTGGATGCACGGGATTTCGTTCATTTTGGATTTGTGTTACGAGCCGAGGAGAAATGTCACATCAACTTGCTGGTCAGTGTGGCGCGTAAACAAGCCGCACTCGTCTACGGTCTCTACAACGTTATGCGATGGTCTGATAAAGGCCGATAGTGTAACATTGTCAACTGTTGTAATAATCAGTGATATGATAGCGGCAGTGGTAAAGAAATAGATGTTAGACCTTCATCGCGAACACAAGTATACTACTACTAGTCATCAATTGAACAACAACAACAACAGCGATGATAATGATGATAGATTGTCCTTTCCTTTTCTTCGCGTATTTACTTGAGATTACTTTTATTCTATTCATTCGTTTATCTCTTGCTACTTCCCAATGCTATACATTCTACGATGATATTACCTTCCTTTATGGTCCCTTTTGCGACTACTACTGCTATACTATCATCATTATTGCTGCTATTGTTGTTACTATCGTGTTATAGTAATGATTACTGCTACGTATATATATATACTTGCTTTCTTTTATCCCTCTCCTATTCTATTCTATTCAACCCTACATCCTACATCATCATTGCCAAGTAAGATACTGATTAATCGTGAATTAGTCAATATCTACCGTCCTTACATGTCCTTTTCTTTATTTACTTTTCGTCTGCTTATAGTTTATCGTTTGTTGACTACTTTGATATTTATAACTTGCAGTTGTCTTTTTCTTTTCTTTTAGCAATTATTATTAGTAGTACACGTTTATTGCTTTATTTTAATGAGTTAACACAATTAAATACAATTAATTTGTTATGTTTCACTGCACTTGTTTAGAATAGGACATTATACATGTTATACATGTTATTCAATGATGTATGTAAGATAATAAAAAGTAATATTTTCAAAATAAATGTAAAAATGTAATAGTAAGAAGATACTAAATGTGATATAAAATCGATTGCTCAACAATATACGCATGTCGATGAATGGAAGGATAGTAGTAAAAGTATAAATGTAATGATAATCAATAACAGTCAATCAATGGAATAAAAGTAAGTGTGAAATTCTAATATATAAAATATATGTGTGTGTGCGTATGGTCTTTGTCATCACATCTCATGACTAGTAAAGATCTAGGAAATACAGCAGTTATCGTCCTTGGGACCGCCTGCCCCGCGTGTCGGTTTGGTAGGACCACCGGGACGTCGATGAGCTGCACCGGCACCGAGTTTCTTCAGCTCCGTGAGACGTTGCATGGCTCGTTTATTGCCCTGAGCCGATGCACGTAGATACCAGCGTCGCGCTTCCTCGATATCCTGCTTCACGCCAATGCCCACCTCGGAGTAGTAGCCGACCGCGTATTCAGCCTTGGCCAATCCTTTATCGGCAGCCTTACGTGCCCATAAATACGCTTCGGTATCACTTTGTTTTAGTACGTTGTCGCTACCCGTGAGGTACCAGCCACTTAGTGCTAGTTCTGCCTCGGCATCACCCTGCTCAGCGGCACGTGTATACCAGGCGATGGAGCGACGTGGATCAACGGGACACGTGAGCGTGCCATACTCGTAGCAACAACCGAGTTTGAACTGTGATGGCGCATAGCCCAGTTGAGCGGCTTTAGTGAATAGCTCGCGCGAATACGATTCATCCGGAATAATGGCGGGTATGGTGTTTTTCTCGTAGCAAAGACCGAGCTCGTGTAGTGCGTGAGGATTCTCCTCATCCGCCACGGCAGCAGCTCGTTTCAACCATGTAATAGCTTCACGCGGATTCTTTTGTTGATTCAACAGGCCATTCAGTTGGATAACGCCGAGTTTGTACATGGCCGCCTTCTCACCGAGTGCCGCTGCTTTACGGTAGAATTGCACGGATCGTGCCGGATCACGCTTTGTGCCAGCGCCTAATTCGTAGCACACCGCTGCACGATACGTGGCTGCCGCGTGATTTTGTTTACTCGCTTGCACGTACAATCCGAATGCTTTGTCCATATCGCACGCTAAGCCAAGATTGCCATTGCCGTAGCAGTTGGCCAGGAAGAATTGTGCCTCCGGATAGGCCGATCGACCTAGTCCCATACCCTGCGAGGATAGTCGTTTAATCCATTTGAGCGCTTCCGAGTAGAGAGCCTCCTTAACCTTTTGCGTTGCTTTAGGGTCGGGATTCTGCTCCACTGCCTCGGGAACAGTATCGATCAAGTATTTGGCAAAGTCAAGTTGTACCTTGGGATCAGTGCTACGTTTAGCGTTCTGTCTGTATAAATCGATACGTTGCTCGAGTGGCATGCCTTCAGTGCCCGGTAGAATGGCACTGTTCTTTTCACCGGCAGGCGGTTGAGGTGGATTAGCCAATGGATATCCTTCCGATGGACCTGCTGGCGGATATCCTTGCGGGCCACCCGGCATCGACGATGGACCGGGACCTGGACCAAATTGAGGCTGACCACCATATCCATTTGGACCACCATCCTCGGGTCTATAGCCAGATGGTGGATGTGGCTCATAATAGTTATTCGGTGGTGGTGGTGGTGGTCCTCCTTCCGGATAGCCATGTTGCGATGATGGTGGATGCGGTTTATAGTACGGGTCCTGATAATTACCTTGATTATAATCACGAGGATCATAAGGTGGTCCACCGTAACGTGGATCATTTCCTTCATGTTGTTGTGGAGGAGGTGGCGGTGGTGGATGATGCGGAGGAGGTGGCGGATAATTATCTGGATTACCTTGTGGATAGCGTGGATCATCATATGCTGGATATTGATTATACATGGATTGATGATGATTATTATAATCTGCCTGAGGATTGTAACCTGGTTGTGGTGTGCCACGTCCACTACCATTATCGCCTCCATTGTATGGTGCTGTTACTGGTGGATAACCAGCAGGAGGTGGATGTCCACCCTCATTACTATTATAGTATGCTGGATTGTTACCATTATTGTTATTAGGATAATGAGAACCATGTGGTGGATGTGGTGCGGCACCTTGATTAGGTCCATCATAATTGTAATTGTAATTTTGTGATTGAGGAGCAGCTCTTACTGGTTGCTTATCATAATACGATGAATATGCCTCAGAGCCTGGTGGACCATAGCCCGGCTGTTGTTGTTGCTGATGATGTGGTGGTGGTGGTGAAGGTCCACCATATCGATGAGGATCGTAGCCTTCATTGGGATTAGGATGGTTCATGTTATCGTAACTCTGATGAGATCCTGGTGGTGGCGGTTGTGCATGTGCTGAGGAGGCTGGTCTGCTCGTATCATCAGGATCCTCATAGAAGAGGTCACCAGCCGCGCGACCATTTTTATCAACAGGCGGTTTATCCATAGGAGGCGATGATACGTTATGATGTTCAGGTGGTGCCGACATTGTCACGTTTCTAGTTAAGAGGTGAGCAATCTAATTCCAATCAATATATATATATTGGTGTATATATTCCTAAGCTAATAGCAAATAGAGTAACAGAACAACTAAAGGTTAGAAGGGAAATACAAAAGATGAGATGCAATACAATTTTGTTTGTTCTGTATATGCACTTTGCGTCATAGTGCAATAGCTTGTATTACTCTCCCACTCTCTCTTTTCATATACGCACATTGGAACTGTTTGCAGTTACTGCGATATAGATTCAGCAAAGAAAAAGAGTAATTAGTCAGCGTAGTTAGCAGTCAACAAAGTACAAGGCGCAAGTAGTAGTAGTAGTAAGAGAAGAAGAAGAAGAAGAAAAGAGGCAATAATCAGATGGCCGCGTCTTCGTACAATTAGTCAAAGGAAAGAAGCACTAATTACTGAGATTAGTGTTGTTGTTGTGTTATTCACTTTACTAGTGTGGTGTATCGCTCATATCACATCATATAGGCATCATATACGCACGCACACCCACACACTTGTACACACGAGCTTTAAACGGTTTTTCCTGCCTCAAAGGCTCGAGAGTCAATAGAGCACTTCAGTTCCATCAACGTGAAACATGAATAGGCCTAGTAATAAAGGGATTATGTGCCAAGAAACATAGCTTATACCGTTATCTCTGCTATAGATTGTTGCTACTGTATATAAAGTATGATAGGAGGAAAACGATCCTATACTGTCGTTCATTATACAATACAATCATTGTCTCCTATTTCTACAGTGTATTTGTCTTGCCGAGTCTTTCTTTACTCGTACTCTTATCGCCCTATAGCTTACCTTGTTGGATATGTAAATAGAACTGAATAGCGTGAAACAACTATTTTACACCACAATTATCTGATACGCCAGTAATATAGTCGGTGTCTTTTTTCTTCTGCTCTTCTATAGATTAGAGACAAAAGTCCGTTTTAGTAGTAGTAGTAATAGTCGTAGTCGTAGTTCACTTTCTTGAAGTTGCAATAGAGAGAGAGAAAGGTAAAGCCAAAGGGGAGTGAGGAATTAATAATACGAGCGGAGCTATAACAATTATCGCAGTTACACACTACCACTATTATTTCTGCTACTGTGCTGCTTGTAAAAGATATGGGCAGTGTTCAATGTATCGTTGTATCAAGTGAATCCAAGGGATTAGGTCGTTTCACCGAACTATTAGTAATGTTGGTGTATTTAACTAATTAGTGGAAAGAAGAAGTTAGTAGAACAGGTAAGGAAGGTGAGAGTAAGAAATGGCAATAACGGGAGAAGTTACAATACAGTCGTTGTGGCTCGTTGGCACTTTTAATTTATCATTTATTACAAGCGTACTAGTGTGACACGCTACTCCTCGACAATGTAAGGTCGACGAGGGTTAATTGCTGTATAATAAAAGCATGGCATGCCTTGAAAGCCAAGCAGCATCAGCCACCATGTGGCGTGCCACGTTTTTGTTATCACAATGATTTCATAGAATTCTACGCTTATCATTTCCATGAAGAGAACAACCTTGTAGGCTACACATACATGTGCGCAAATATACAAGTAAATATACAAGTGGATATGTGTATGTATGGCAATTGTCCGTACATTCTTGGTTAGATTCAATGGCCTGATATTTGGAGTAAATGGATTATCCTCCATCACCAATCCAACTACGAACGGGCGGCACATTGGCCAGTACAATCATGATAACGTATAGAATGACGATAATAAGAACATTGGCTAATACAATCATGATAGCGTATAGAATGACGATAATGAGCACATACACACGTACGTATACATGTAGATACATATATGTAGATACAAGTACCGAATAAGGTTATCCAATAAACCGTGGTTACTATTGAATCTATTTAAATCTAGAATAAATCACGAAATCATGGGTATCTATCCTGATGGATCACCTGATAATTACACTTCTACATTCAATGACATAGCTGTTTATCTATCTATCTATTCATTCATTTATATATATATATATATAGCATACAGGTATCATTCGTATATTCCCTGGCTCGCCATATACGTAACTTCATATACCATTTTTAAGCGATCAATTTGGGCAAACAAGTTGAGACTCTACGTGTGATCTCACGGCCTTCGTTCTTGTGTTGCCATTGGCAACTTTCGGATTGGTGTAATCGTTCGTGGTAACCTTCCTTACCATCAGCCCCATCTTATCAGCAGATACTACAGGATTTCTAATTGCAAACAATAACGATTACACACACAAACAAAAAGAGTAAGTGAATGAGTGAGAAAACAATCGCATCTACTTCTCCGCCGGGTTATTCCGTTTCCGCATCTCTCCCCTTACACGTTGCCTCTTCTCCTTTCAACCGTGCTCTCTTGCTCTCTCTCTCTCTCTCTCTCTCTCTTACTCTCTTTGTGTGTGTTTGGCTTGTTTGCCAACAATTATTAAAGCAAGCCCTTCTAGCAAACAAAAAACAATTCTCCTTATTCTAGTTTGATTTTATCTCACTCGCTTACTCACTGACTTACTCACTCACCCACTCATTCTTATTTGCTTTCTACCCCAGTTGTTATTGGGATAGCTAACTATTGCTACTGTTGCCATTACTTTCTATTGGATCTACGTAAGTAACCATACATATACGTAACTATCACAGTCAAGGAGTAGCCTATTTACTATTGTTGATAATAATAGGAACACTATCTGTAGCGTGTGTTTATATTACAGTTACTACTACGACTACTACTACGACTATCACTATGGATCAAGCGTTACTTCGTCATGCGACACGCGTCTGCCCCTTCTTGCATAAGACGCCTATCGGTGCACTGCGTCAACTATCAACCATGTCCACTGCAACTAATGCGCAATCTAGCAGTACCAGTGCCCTATTGGTCAAGGCTCGTCAATGTCCAATAATGCGTGATGCCGTGGATGAACGGGCCACCGCCGTTAAACCATCTGTACATAGGATGACTCGTCGTTCTTTGGCTACCATCTCAAATCAAGAACAAGATATGTCAACTACTACTACTGCTGCTACTACTGCTAATACTATTCCAGCAGCTTATGGTAAGTTATTGATATAATCAATCATCGTAGTAGCTCGTTCGTAGTTAACTGAATACAACCGTGTAGCTACTTCATCTAGTACATTTGATTATGAACAACTCTACCAGAATGAACTGGACAAGAAACATCAAGACAAAAGCTACCGCTACTTCAATAATATCAATCGATTAGCGCAACGCTTCCCGCGAGCACATACGGCCAGCACCAACGATGAAGTAACCGTATGGTGCAGCAATGATTATTTGGGTATGGGACGTCATCCAAAGGTTACGGAAACAATGAAGTAAGTGTCATTATTTGTAAGTAGACTGATCATGTCATTAATCATCATGTCATGTCACTATTACATTACGATTAGACAAACATTGGATCGATATGGCGCCGGTGCCGGTGGTACCCGTAATATTGCCGGTAATGCAGCATTGCATCTAGCATTAGAGCAGGAACTTGCTCGTTTGCATAGAAAACCCGCTGCTCTGTTGTTTAGCTCTTGCTATGTCGCCAATGATGCCACATTGAGCACGCTAGCCTCTAAACTGCCAGGATGTATCATCTATTCGGATGCGCTCAATCATGCATCGATGATCCAGGGCATTCGTCATTCCGGTGCGCAGAAACGTATATTCCGTCACAACGATCTCGAGCATCTTGAATCGCTTCTAGCCGAGGCACCAGTCAATACACCAAAGATCATCGCGTTCGAAAGTGTCTACTCCATGAGTGGGTCTGTGTCACCGATCCATGAGATCTGCAAGCTTGCCAAGAAATACGGGGCCATCACGTTCCTAGATGAGGTGCACGCGGTTGGCATGTACGGTCCTCGTGGTGCAGGTGTAGCCGAACATCTTGAATTCGACGCGAATGCCGCCACCGATAAAGCTGTGGCCAATTCGGCCGTAGCAGAAGTGGACATGGTTACCGGCACACTTGGTAAGGCATTCGGTGTGGTCGGTGGTTATGTGGCCGGTTCAGCTGCTCTAGTGGATATGCTACGCAGTTATGCACCCGGATTCATCTTCACCACCTCGTTGCCACCTGTAGTCGTTTCCGGTGCACTTGCTAGTGTTCGCTACCTCCGTACATCGCAACAGGAAAGGTACGGTCAACAAATGAATACACGTCAACTGAAGGAACGCTTGGCCGGATTGGACATCCCGGTCGTTCCCAATCCTTCTCATATCGTGCCAGTACTCGTGGGTGACGCCGCCCTTTCCAAGGCAGCCAGCGATCTACTATTGACTCGGCACAAGATCTACGTACAAAGCATCAACTACCCAACGGTGTCACGCGGCGAGGAGCGTCTCCGTATCACACCAACACCAGGTCATACCGGTCCTATGATGGATCAGCTAGTGGATGCTTTGGAATCCGTTTGGCGCGAACTCAACTTGATGCGTGTATTTGACTGGGTCAAAGTGGGCGGACGAGCCGGTGTCGGTCAGGAGCACGCCAATACCATCAAGCCTATTTGGTCGGATGAGCAATTGAAGGCCGCCGCCAATCCACGCGATAATCAATTGAACGAATTCTCGATTAATACCAATGACCATATGATGGAAGCACGTAATGCAGTTCCACTCCATGCTTAATAATCTACATTCGTAATAGGTTATGCGTTAATAAATAATTTAATTCATATACAATCGTATTTATTATAACATGTCGTCACTTAATTATTTCATTGTTTCAAGTATTGAAAGCATGTTGGTTTCATGTGTTGATTTATGTGATGATACGACGACGACGTAATAAGTAGATGTAACAAAGTAAAATACTGTAAAAATTTGAAATAACCAGTTCTTTATATTTCTTTCTTGTGTTATCATTATTCCCATTTTCTTGTTGATAATAGCATGGCTAAAAAGAAGAAGGCAGCACCTCGTATTCAACGTGGCTATGCCACAACTAGTCTGCCTAAGAAGCAAACGACGTCAGAGGATACAACAGTACAAAATCCTACTATTGATGATGAAATATCCATGCAATATGATACGATAGCGAGTAAAACAGAAAATGTACATGATTCATCGACAATATCATCAAATAAATCAACAACAATAATCACCGCAGATCAAGTAGCAAGAAAAGAGAGCTTGTTGAGAAGGAGTCCGCTACTTGGATTTATATACAAGAGAAGGCGGCGACATTGGAGCAAGTAAATCAACTACCGAGACTGCAATTACCTCAGGATTTAGAAAAGAAAACGGCGAATCTTTGGTTAGAGTTAGGTGCCGATTATTACTATGGTAATTCATGGATGTAGATCAATACAATTGCAAGGATACCAACTCATCAATTATTATTATTATTATATGTAGATAATGAGAATACCATGCAAGATTCGCCATCACTCGTACGCAATTTAATGAAGACATATACTGTCCTGACAAAAATTGGATTTCCCATCAATTTGATTGAACAAGCCATGCGTGCCACAGGTGGAACGAATGTCGCGGATGCACTTGATTGGGTGAGTGATTAAGTAGTATATATATATATATATATATATACGAGTATAATGGTACTGATATAACTATTAATGATAGTTATGTATTCACGCTCCATTGGAAGAGGTGCCAGCACGATTCAGAGATAAATTCTATCATCTAGATGGTAATAGGATAATATAGAATAATATAATATATACTAACCTTATTATTTCATAAACTGTGTAGATGACTATTTAATATTTAGTAAGAATGAACTAAGTCAAGATAATGTGACAAACACATCGAAATCAAGTGTATACACAAAGCAAGTGGATATGACTACGATAAAGAAGAAGGATGACACGGAAATAGTGCGTTACTATGATTAAGCTATGTATTAATAGTTGACATCTGTATTGTGAATAGGTAGATGATCATCATAATCGATTGACATCAACGAATATCAAGCATTGGGTACTAGAACAATACGATGAGGAATTGGAAGAGGTAAGATAAGCGATCATGGTAGATTAGCAATGATATATAATGACTAAAGCAATTGTGTAAAGGATGTTAATCGACAAATGTACGAGTTACTTGTACGTATCAAGGAGAAACAACAACAGCATGCAGAAGCAAAAAAGAATGGCGAATCATTTGCACTGCTTGATCAAATGAACAAGGAATTACGTCGACTTAGTCGAGAACGCGATTTACTACAGAATGATCCATTTATGGATGAGAAAGTCGTGGAGCAACTGATGAAGCAGCATGAGAAGATGGAACGAGAGCATATGATTACGCGAAAGCAACAAGAATCTAGGGAGAGGAAACAGCCTAAACTCGAGGATTGGCTAGATCAAACTACAGTAGATGACGACGACATGCTTGGTAATTTATGGGATGTACCCGATGATGCTACTGCTGCATCAACTAGTCAATCAACCAGTGTCACTCTTCAAGTAGTCGATGAAATTGTATATCCAGCTGGATGGACGGGGAAAGCACCAAAGGATATTCTTATTGACTATTGTCGCAAGAAAGATAGTCAGAGTCGAGTGACATTTCCTATGCAATCGAATGTATGTGGCGTGAATTATCAAGTCAAAGTGTGCATCGGTTGGTCGTCGATAGAGAGGCAGATCTTTAGCGATACGTCTATTTGTTTCCGACGTAAAATAGATGCCGAGAATTACATGGCAGTATGTTGCACTAGTAGCATTAGCATGGCTGTAGTATTAACGTAGTATCATGAATGAATTGACTAGACAACTGCTTTGTATAACTTGGCTCAACTAACCTATCTACAATTGTTGCCTCCTCCATTTCAAGACTATTGGAAGTGCTGGGAGAATGAGAGGGTAGGTTAATACTAGTTTACATTTATCACTACCTGTAATCATATTCATAATAATAATCATTTATACATCATACAGCGAGATACGGAACGAGCAATGCAACGAAATAAAGATCAAGATATGGCCGAATTTCTATCGCAGACGGTCATTGTAGCAAAGGAGCGCAATAAACTATTGGTATGTACGCGACTATACTCATTAAATATACTCATTAACTATACTCGCATCTAAACTGAACACTAGATGGATGAACTTGATACGTTGTCATCGAATGAAGCGGTGGCATCACCGAATAAGCAGCGTAAACGATACAGTATACCGCGTGAAGTCTATTTACCACGTAACAATATACAAGAAATGCATCGATTAATCCGACACAATCAATCGACATTTAGTTATCGCACTATTATGCATGAACGACAACAACTGCCAGTCTATCAGTTCCGTGAACAAATATTAGCGAGTATACAGGCTAATTCGGTAGTACTCTTAGTGGGCGATACAGGATGGTAAGTCGAGTTATTCCACCATCCTTGAATAGACTATTGATCTGTTTGATCTAGTGGTAAAACTACTCAGGTGCCTCAATATATAGTGGAGCATGCATTACGAAGCAATCCCGATAGAAGATGTCAAGTGATATGCACGCAGGTAATGCTAGTTTAGTGTGTGTGTGTGTGTGATAGTCATGAACAAGCTACTAATCATCGAGTAAGTAGCCTCGACGTATATCTGCCATATCCATCTCGCAACGCGTATCCATTGAAATGGGAGAGCGTAAGGAAGATTTTGGCACGTCAAAATCCCTAGTCGGCTATCAAGTGCGCCTCGATAATAGAACATCGGCAACGAGCGCGCTCATTTATTGTACAACAGTGCGTAGTCATACGATTATCCCACTACATACGCATAGCTGACGAACAATCATATCTAGGGTATTCTACTACGTCGACTGGAAAGTGATCCAACACTCGATTCAGTCACGCATCTAGTGCTTGATGAAGTGCAGGAGCGTACATTAGAATCAGATTTCCTGCTTATTGTAATTCGTCGATTGTTGTTGAAACGTCCTGATCTACGGCAAGTACACGTAGTTATCATTTGATATCTAGTAATTGAATAATAACGATGTTTATTGTCTAACTAGTGTGGTTATCATGAGTGCCACCGTTGATGCGGATAAATTCACTCGCTATTTCAATGATTGCCCGGTAATCCATGTTCCTGGTAGGACATTCCCTGTTGCGGCAAATTATCTGGAAGATATTATAGAAATGACCGGTAACTATACGAATAATTTCTATATCGAATCCTATCTAACTAATGAATAGACTACAGGATTGAAACAGATTCTAAATATGCAAAAGCAAGGAGAGATCAGCAATATGTTACACTAGGTAATTGGTGCAGCTAGCCACAATTAGCTAATAGACTAATTGATTACCTCGCAATCATTTAGGATCTGTAAACATTACTGGCAAAGGTGGTAACACGCATAGAATGGTGATTGATTTGGATGAAGACGACATATCCGACATGAGTAATGATCAGTTGCTATATCCATTGGAACAATTGAAGGGCTCCTACTCGAATGACACTCGAGCTACGCTTGCACGAATGGATGAAGATCGAATCAACTATGACTTAATCATTCAACTACTCAAATATTTGTGTCCATCCAAGATTCTTGATAATGATGAACAAGTATCTAGCATCGCAGACACTACGGAAGTGAATGAAAATACAGTCGAAACAGTAACGACATTGCTGGAAACCACTGATATTACTAAAGATAACAGCAAGACATCTGATAGCAACACGTCTAAATTATCATCTGAAAATGATGCTATCTTGATATTCCTACCTGGTTTACCAGAGATACGCACTCTACACGAATTGATGCTTGCAGATGAGCAGTGGCGTGATCCAAAGCAATACTTGCTCATTCCAATTCATTCATTATTAGCTGGCAAACATCAAGAGCTAGCGTTTGAACCACCACCTCAAGGTGTACGTAAGATCATTTTATCAACAAATTTGGCAGAAACAGGCAAGTGCCAATTGATGTAATGCTAGAATTACTCAATAACGATACTATAATCTTATATAGGCATCACCATTCCTGATGTTACGGTAGTTATTGACACGGGTAAATCAAAGGAAATAAGGTAAGTAGATTAAACATGTGTATATGTATTTATTATCATTAACAATTAATAATGCAATAACTATTCAGGTACAATGAGAAGAAACGAATATCGGCCTTAGAGGAGGGATTCATTGCTCAAGCGAATGCACGTCAACGAAAAGGTCGTGCCGGTCGAGTGCAACCAGGTGTTTGCTATCATTTATTCACGCGACATCGACATGATCATCTAGTAGGTGGTATTAGCACGTAAATTGATATCTATACTAATGCACATTATCTGTTAGATGCTACCATTCCAAACACCGGAAATGCAACGATTACCGTTGCATGAATTTTGTCTACGCATTAAAGCGTATGGATATGGTGCAGTTGAACCATTCCTATTGAATGCGATGGATCCACCACGACAAAAATCCATTCAAATGGCAATGGAACAATTGGTCGAGGTATGCACACACACATACATATAAATATTAGATTTACTAAACTATCCAACTAGGTTGGTGCATTAGCGGGCGAGGAGACGGCTCAAGTATGCCAGCCATTAACACCGCTTGGTGAGCATCTGGCTCGCTTGCCATTAGATGTTCATCTAGCCAAGATGCTTGTTTATGCAACTGTACTGCAATGCATTGATCCGATACTTACCATTGTCGCTGCTCTCAGTAATAGGAGCATCTTCCTACGACCCTATGGTGAATCGGTAGCGGCCGATCAAGCGAAACGTGCATTTGCCACTGGTGAGTAACAATATTAATGCTCTAATCAGATGACATATTAAGATAGTAACATTATAATTATAGGTAATTCGGATATGTTAACTATTTACCATGCCTATTGCAAATGGTAAGTCGAATTACTGCTGTTTATCGCTTATTCTACCTTAATAATAACGACAATCATAATTGGTAGGCGTGAGATTTGTCGAACACGTCGTATGTTACCTAGCGATTTTTGTAGGAAGAACTATCTCGATACCCAGGCATTACGTATGATTGAAGACACGAAACGACAAATACTAAGTCTATTGGTGTCGGCACGTCTAGTGAATGTCGATGAAGCTACACAAAAAGTATTGAATCGGTAAGTATATATATATATATATATATATATATAGCAGTTAAGTTGGCATGCATCTAATAGTCATCTATTTATAACGATGGATAGGAGTCGATACCAAGTGCAATCTGACTTTTGTCCAATACCCGATGAAGCCAATAAATACGCGAGTCGTACTAATGTCGTTCGTGCCATCATCATGGCTGGTTTGTATCCACGAGTGGCACGACGAGATTTCGAGCATCAACGCTGGATAGTACGCGGGAAGAATACGGTCATGGTTCATCCATCGTCGATTAATTACGAAACAACCGGTGCCGGTCATAATGCGGGCAGTTGGCTTGCCTACTATATAATGCAACAATCCGGCACGACACCCTATTTATGGGAGACTACCATAGTTAACGCGATAGCTGTCATATTATTCGGAGCAGAAATGAACGTAGAGGTATGCTTATTATTAATATTAATATTTACTAGTTGTTGAATGATAGTAACCACTCCATTGTGATAGCATCTAATACGACGTGTCACCCTCGAGGATTGGATTCAATTCAAGTGTGTTGGCGTGACCGCGGCAATATTACGAAGATTACGACGTGAACTGGTAAGCGCTTATGGTGATATAGCACGTATGGCTAACATTAGAATGATATCCACTAGAATGTGGTGTTGCGTTATTCCATTCATAAACCAGGTGAACAATTGCCAGATCGACTCAATCGCTGGTTAGATATGGCCATCGAGGTTATTTGTGCATAAATCGCATATATATACTATTATTGGTTGGCATTTATATGCTACTAAGCTTACTATTCGATCTTAGTCAAATCAGCATAGCTAGGATTACCTTCTAGGTTAGGTTTAGTTGGCACAATAATAAAGCGATCAATTTTTCTAAATACGATTATACATAATCTAGCGTATATCCATCTGGCTAAAACATTTACTATGACATTATCATTACTGACGGATTTATTTACGATTCACACTTCCACATGATATTGCTGTCCGATTGCATATGCGTACAAACGGGAATCGATAGCGATGTTGGGTCGCATCTTTTGTAACTCTAGTAGTATTCAGTATTAGCACAGATGCTATTGTGTCGTTTCTTTACCCTATCAGTCATTGTCATTACCTTCTATATTATTTAACAACTTGTGTAATGGCATTATGATCACTTCCAGTCCTTGTTCGTAGTCGCCGTCCAATTGCTGAAGGGGCGATTGGTTTTCCGGTGCATCCAAGTTGATCTTTTCCTTAACAAGTCAGTATAATGGCATAGCAGTATTATTCGTTGAAAATACCTCAACATGCACTAGACGTGTTCCCGAGTTGGTTAAACCAGGCTCATACGCAATAAGCTGGCCAATACGCGTTACACGTCCCTGATAGCCGGTCTCCTCCAATAATTCACGAAGTGCCGCAGTTGCCGGCATTTCACCAGGCTCAACTAGGCCTAGTAGCAGTCTCGGTAAGTGTGGCTACTATTTCACTCTTCCATCACTGCAATTTTACCTGATGGAAACTCCAGCGTATAAGCATCAATCGGTGGTCGATACTGCAGCACAAGCAACAGTTGCGGTGGCTTATTGACACCACGTAGAACAGCGTGTATATCCACCGCTAATAGGTATTAATCAGCAATACGTATTGCTTTGCTTATTCGATTACTCACCATCCATGGTCATACCTGGCCACACCATGGTTGTAGTAGTCGCGCTTGCTGCCGCTACGCTTTCCTGTTTTACACTATTTATCGGGACACGACGCACCACCTCCCAAGGTAGACTGACACCGGTATGAGGCTGGTTATAGTGCAGTTTGGCCAATTCCAACCAGGAACTAGCGCGTAATAGTTCAACATTATTTACCAAATTTAAATAGCAAGGGTCGGCATCTACGGTTATGGTGTCGCTGTCAATTGGCGAAGTGTAGTCAGTGCAATCACTACTCATAGTGTCTCGATACAATAGATAGTATTAGGCAGTAGCAAGAATAGCTTTGCAAAGTAATAACCAGTAGAAGAAATGAAGTGAGATAACTACAGGATAGCTCGAATTTACCATTTGCAAGATACGAATACACACAATACGCAATCAATTCGACTGTTACACGATGTTACACTAATAATAAATAATGCTCGCTTTGCATATGTACCAAGGTTTATAAACATGAAATGGCGATAAAGTAATGTCATTGATTGTCTTTTGACAAAGCTGTATTGACAGGACAGCATTGAATAAATGACAACAAGTAACATTACGAGTTATCAAGCTCTTCGTGATTACTGATTTGTATCATTTAAACGTGCTACACGTTGGTATGACTCGATAGACTGCTTGCATCCCGTCAAGTGCAAACGTGCAAGCATCCCAATATATTAACTGCAGTTGTTTTTCTAAGAGTACCTTGCAAAACATACAATTTGCATATCGAACAACAGCGTAATAATCGTCATAGCATTCTTCGTATTATCTGGTAGCTCCATCATGCACTCGTATGGAACTTGCTAATACTTCACCGATAAAATCGTCAGCATCCAAGGAGAGATACAGCACGGGTTATAATTTATGCATAAACCATGATTCCATTTTGGAATGCCGCAAGAATCAAAAGAGAAAAAGGAAAAAGACAGATAAATCTACCATAGAAGCATGTGATAGAAATATCCGTAACCATGCATGCACATTGCCAACCAACTACAGCGTGTATACGAACCATCTTCACGTTCTACGATACTCGTAAATGGATGTTTCATACACATATCTATAAGTACCCATATGCGTCTATATACTTTTAGTATTGTACATTTCACATAATAATGGGCTATTTAATGCCACCTATTATATGTCATTCAATCTAAACACTACTTGTATCTACTGACAATGACCTATCCTAATGAACCAGATGAGTGTCGATAGTATCTGCTATCAAGTGTCATCGTAGACTAGCTGAATAAAAAGAAATAAATAACCTTACCGATTATCTCAGTAATCTCCGTACATGAGCATGCATTTCTTAATTTGGTTCATCCCATGTGTTATTGCCGTATAAAGAAAGCAAAATCTTTTTTGCCAATTCCAACGTGCAGCGCCATATGCCTCTACGTGGTATTTAAGCAGAATCGTTTATCAGAAAGAATCGCTGCCGTTGTTTCTCTTCACCTTCATATTGACGACCTAAGCTGTCACGAATACTGCCGTAGATTTCGTGGATCATTCAAGCTGCAAAGCCATCCACATCAAAAGCATAACTTCCCTAGACTACCTATTACTAATCTATCGATCCTTCCTATCATCCATCGTTTGACCCGTATCTCCTCCATTAATGAGTATAACAATGAAGGCCGCTTCATTTAGTGTTGCTGCCGTTGCGGCCATCACACTGGCCATATCGTCCATCCAACCTAGTAGTGCAACACCCACCAATATGCAGTTGTTCGAAGGTAAATCGGAGACTAGCATAGAAAATAATCATCTATTCATACTCGTTTCTTTTATTGTTAATAGGCGGTCAACCTGCGCCGGGAATAATTGAATTGCAATTGGGACCAAAAGCCTATGGAAAAGAAAAGCTTAATGTAATTCGAACACTCGGCTATGGTGATCTATCTGCCTTGGGATTGGCCAAATACGACGGTCAAGACGCAATTATCAAGTGTTCTTATCATCCACGTAATAATATGGCTGAAGTCAACGTACTAAAGGTAACACCTACTAGTTATTATCAATATAGATGAAGAGTTGGCTAAGCATATTTAATTAGCAACTTCAAGCGTATAATGGTCAATTCAATGATGGCAAGGAGTACATTACGGATTTACTCTTTGACTTTGGTATTGGTTTTCCAAACTATCGGATATTAGAGTGGTGGAAGAAACATGGACCCACCGAGCTAGTAAAAAGCTATAAGCCTAAGCCTGGTCATTGCGCTGTCATTAAGTACGCCGGCAAGAATGATTTGAAGAAATACGTAAAGGGTCTGTCGATATACCAAAAGAAATTCGAGCTTCCCGTCATTGGTTTCCAGCTACTCAAAGGTAACACGCTTACTAGATGCTACTGCAATGTAACAAATAACTAACACATCAATGTTGTGTAGCACTTCGAACCCTACACGCGGCGGGTATTGTACACGGAGATGTTAAGCCAGAGAGTAAGTTTCCTATTGGCTCATGAATAGATTACAATAGCTAATCAGTTTGATACTTAGATGTAATGATAAACAAGGATGCCAATGGCAATGTCAAGGCAACTTTGATCGATTTTGACGGCAGCATTTTAATTCAACCTGGCCAGTCACATCGTGGTATGCACATCGGCTACACGTTCGAATACATGCCTCCGGAATTGTCGATCCTCAAGTATCATAACTTGTATAAAGTCGATACATGGCTACTTGCAGGAACACTCTACTACTGTATAGCAGGAAAAGGACCTATCGAGAAGCTTTTCCCAGAGGATCTACGCACACACCGACTTAGGATCCTTGGTCAGATAGCATACAGGTATTACCGGGGTAAATTTAATATACCACTGGTGACAAGCGACAAGAATGAAGCAAAGATCCTGGAACTGACCATTGCATTGATGGACAAGCTCATGATTGCTAATCCAGCCAAGCGAGATACACCGGAAGGATTCCTAGCCAGATATCCCGATCTTCAAACGTTTGCTAGGAGTCTGCCATCACAACCTTCTCTAGCTCAAGTTGCCCCACATCCCAACTTGTCACGACCACCTCTAACTCGAACTCCCACATGGAGTTAATTTGATTTTAACGTACTATCCATCCATTATTGATATCTATCTAATAAACAATCCTACTAATGTTATAACCATGATATTCAATACAAACATTACAGTATAGTCACACATTGTATTCTAAGCACTGTTACAACGCGTATTCTTTATTAGCAGCTTCCACCAGACTGATGAAAGAGCATACCGCCTTTACTTTTAAATATCATTCCACAACAGGTAAATACATCATGAGTTGCTATTTCGTAATGAATCTCAAGCTGACCGCGACTATTAAACACAGCATTGCAATAATAGCATCTATTACGTTTTAGGCACGCCTTAAATTCCGTGTACTTGTACTCATTTGTACACGCCATAATTTCGTCCAAATCAATATTTAAATTACGAGTTTGGATAACTCCTTCTTGGATTCCTTCAAAAATCATAAATACCTAATCAAACATAATGAACGGCTTCGATGTTCATCCATCTCATCCTCATCCTCGAATAAGCGACCGCAACAATAGTAAACTGGATGCATAGCTGTATTCCGATAGTGATATTCCAGCTCATTAAGACCTTTAAAACGTCTATTACAGTAATGGCATCGCCTCTCCAATATACTGCGCGCCATACTTGAAGATCGAGCTGTATTCAATTTTTCCATCACTCTATAAATGTTGAGATTGCATAATGTAAAGTCACTAACGGTCAATTCTTCGTCGTCTTCGCTTTCTTCTTCTTCGCTTTCTTCTGTTTCGCTTTCTTCTTCTTCTTCGCTATCGCTATCTTCCTTTTTTTCACTTTCTTCTTCTTCACTCTCATGATTATCATCTTTTAGTTGACACTTTGAGAAATGTCGGTGTCGTGTAAGCGAGTTGTTGGTTTGAAATAGTCTTCCGCAACAGTAATAAACATCATGGTGCTTAACAGTTTCCAAATGTTGTTTGAGCTGGTTAATATTAGTAAGTGTAGCATTGCAATACATACAGCGGGAATTATGCAAGCTATTATAAAGCCATGACGGGAGTCTATGTTCTGGAATCCGGAGCAGGTTGTGGAAGTTTATATTGATTTCACGAGCTTTCTGTGTTCCTGGTCGTTGCTTCTGTGGCTGTTGAACTTGCGCTGGCCGAGCTTGTACTGGCTGTCGTTGCGCTGGCTTTACTTGTGCCGGTTGTCGTTGTGCTGGTCGAGCTTGTGTTGGTTCTGGCCGTACTGGTTGTCGTTGTGCTGGCTGTGCTCGTGCTGGTTGTGCTGGCTGTACTTGTGCCGGTTGCCGTTGTGCTGGTCGAGCTTGTACCGGTTGTGGTCGTACTGGTTGCCATTGTACTGGCTGTACTTGTACTGGTTGTACTGGTTGAACTTGTGCTGCTTGTGCTTGTACTGGTTGTACTGGTTGTGCTTCTCGATCATTCTGTGCCAATATCAACATGTCTTCATCCCATAGATTACATTTGCCTGTACTGCATAGCCTGGTTATTTCATTCCACGATGAGCCGCATTTATAGCAACTATGTCGTACCAGTGTTAGTTATAACTTCTTGATGCACCACTGCATTCATCGCTATTACTTACAATTGATGACCGCAATGACAGGTGATATGATTGCAGCCATATCTCAGTTCTACTAGTGCTTGACACTTTGTGCATCGACACCATTTGTTATCCTTGGCCATTGCTAATACGCTGCTGTCTTCGGTGTTTTTCCGTGCATCGGGTAGTGCTTTATACTGAGCACACGAATAGCCTATTATCATCGTAGTAATAGTAGTAGTTAATATCAGTATGCTCCACATCTAGTATAACTATCCTACCATTATGCCAGAGACATGTGCATTTAGTACAGATTGCATAATGGCAATGGGTGCATTCGGCCAAGCAGTCATTGGCCCGTGATAGCTGGAATATAGTCAACACTTTACTGCATCGTTTGTTGGGACAATACATCTAGTGAGTTCATCATTCATTAGTCTACTCGATATCCTCATATACATATTACTATAACTCAGCCTACCTTTCCATTCATGTTGCTTTCCTCTTTCTTACGCTTCCATAAATCGTAGTCTTTTGCGGTGAGTAGTGATTGCACATGCTTTTCCGTTATTTCATACTGGCACTCTGGAACTGGACAGCGCAAAGGAAAAGGGTTGGTTCCGTTGTGTAGTTTAGTCTTAACATACTTGTTCATACATGTGTCGCAATAGCCATGTCTACAACTGAGGAACTGGCCATGTACCGGTCCACGACTACTACCAGCATTAGTCGTGGCAGTTATGAATTTGTTGTAGCAAATGCCACATTCGAAAGACACCGGCTTTGGCTGCGGTTGAACACCGATAAATTTAAGGAAGCCCGTAAGAAAGACACTACTCTCCTCTTCCTCGTCACTATAATGAGCAATATCTTGCCAAATCCCCTTCCCTTTCTGTTTAGCGGTGGCCATAGCGTATAAGTAAAAGAAGAATAAATTAGCGAATACTATCAGTGCTTACGTATTTATTCTATGTCTCCACGTGATTTGTGACCATTGAAATGGCGTGAATGGCGTTGGCCTAAACGGAGTTCAAGACAAAGAAAAGCTTGACAAAGAAAAGTTTGACAACGCTTCTATCTTGCATACTGACATGCAGGTATCCTATGTATGTATGTATGTATGTATTTATCATTGTAACAGTAATTGTATGGAGATATTGATTTATTAGATCAAATAGAAATCACCATAGTGTGGTTAAAAAGTCATAAGCATAATAGGAGTGGAAACGGATAAAATGAATAAAACCATATAGAAACGGATTAATAAGACTAAATGATCAGTGATAACGGATAAATACGCATACGTTTGATACGTTGTCGTCAATTTGATTAGCATCCAACGCCTTCAATGCAACCTCGTTAAGGCGCGAGCTAGCAGTGGCTGCATCGACACCAGAGTCGGAGCATGCCTCACGATCCACAAATGTGGCCACTTCCTGACTGCTCATACCATCCCATACACCATCAGTAGCTAGTATAAGATAGCAGTCATCGGGGGTAAGTTCGCGTACTTGTACTTCTGGCTCACACAATACACCTAAGCGTTGTGCTAGCAATGATAGATTGTCAGTTATGTTGCTACATTCATTCATTCATTTGTTATATTATTCGATATACAAATGATTACTTACCAACATCATCACCAAGTGAGCGACTAACAACAATGCTACACGAATAGTACAATTAGTCGCTGGTTGATATTGTATTGACAATTACATCAATGTTTACTTACCCTGGATAAGGTAGAGAACCTTTGAAGATTCGTAATGGACCTATAATAAATGGCAATCATTATTACAACATATATAGCAAATACTATAATCTACTAGCACATACCTTGATTCGAGCCATTCTCTTGCAATTGTTGAACACGAGCACCTGAACGCAATACACGATCCAACTCTTGTGGATCGGCACAGTTATGATCGCTATCATACATTCATATTAGTAAATATACTACGTGCACACATGCATATATATATATATCCACTTTTTTGTAACTTACGTTGTCAAGTTAATCGCCTGGATATTGGAAGACTGTTTAACCATGGAGGTTGGCGATTTAGAGACACGTCGACCTAGAACAACTCGACTGTCACCCAAGTGGGCTAGTATCAACTGGTTGCCACGACGAATAACCACGGATGCCGTCGTGCCACTCATGTAAGTGTCGACACCTTCATTCTCGACTAGAAGATCGTTCACTTCGCGGAATGCTCGTTTTACGGCTGTTGCCGGTTCGACAATAAGCATTGGCGATAATTCTCCAACACTTCAACGAAAACGCTCTTTACAAATGCAGCTGCTTTATGACCCTAAATGTTATATATAAGCATATAAACGAAGCAAGCTACACTATTATTCTTCTCTCTTTTAGATTTCCTACCTCAGAACCGTGTCCATCAAATACGGCATAAAGTGCGCAGTCATCTTGTCCAAATAGATTCTCGGCAATAAGCGTTTCATCTTGCTATATTTCAGCATATAACCATGAATGTTAATGATGATTAGTCTATTTATACCAATAATAATAATAATAATATCATATGTCGCAGCATACTTACGTTTACATCTCGTTTCCCGGCTGCACTCGTCATACCCGAAGTAAAGTGAAACGAGCGAGCCTTGGACTGGGAACGCCAGTTGAGTCGTTTGAAAAGCATGTCCGTTGACGAATTATGGCCAATCGCCGCTGCAGCTGTGTTTGGCAAGCCAAGAAGTGATGGTGATGGTGAGCGTGCAATCAATGGTGTAGTGAATGCTACCGGTGAGGCTAGCGGTGAATTACTAGCAGAGGATGTCGTGCTATGGATACGCGATTCAGTCGCTCGTATAGCCAAGGCAAATCGTAGATTACCCTCGCGGAATCCTTCACTTCCCGATGCCCGATTGACATTGAGGGAAGAGGCCGAAGCGTGTCCCGCATGACGTAGATAGTTAGCTAAAGAGTGCACGCTAGACATATTCGCTGGGGTAATGTCGTCTTTCTATCTAGAGTAAAATCGATGGTGTGTGTGTATATAGGTAAATACACTTGAATCTATGGCAAGTAGTCAGGGCTTACCTTCTAAAATAAAAAAGGTAAATATATAGATCAAATGTTTGTTGCGAGTACAGATTGTGACCTGTATTTGGTCAGTCAATCAGTTAGTTAGTTGGCTGGCTGGCTGGTTGGTTGGTTGGTTGGTTCTTGAATAACCCCAGGTAAATAATAAACGAATTGAAACGTAGTGATAGATGTAGTGGTTCTCTAACTGCAGTTTCTAATAGTAGCAGCAGTATGGTTGTAGGAAAGGTAGGAGTAGGAGTAGAAGTAAGTAAGAGGAGGAGTAAGGGTAGGATATAAACGCTAAAACCACAAGCGAGCCTTAGCACGTCTATGCAAGTGGTAGCGGTAGTGGTAGTAGTAGGTTGACGCCGATTCAATAACTAGACAATACTGACACGCGTGTGAGTACGAGTGTGCGTATGTGTGTCCTACATATATGACAGAATACCAAGTTAGACGACTAGTTTTTTATGCTTTATACGACGGTTTAGCCGTGACATAAGACGACATAACACAATACAACATAGCACAGCCCTGTTGGAGGCGTGACAGTGTTCGAGCCATCTTACCTGTTTAACGAAGAGGAGCAAAATAATACAGCAAGGCTCCTGAGCGTTTGACTCGGGCGTAGTCTATAAACAAGATGGCAAATAAGAAAAGAAAAGGTAAGCCCAACACCAATATACGAGGGAAACGGTGAGGAAAACCGAAAGAAAAAGGTAAAGCGAAGAATGCGTATGTGTGAGTGTGCGACTGAGTGTGTGTGTTGAAGAATAGAAAATGTGGGGCCAAGACGGTGGTGTAATGAGAACAAGTATCCTCACTCACTCATTCACATACACAAATATCAATGGTATAATGTAGACCAATGGATGAATTGACAGGAAATAATAACAGAGTTAGAAGACTTACCTATTCCAATCGATAGAGTAAAGTAGGCAGTTGTACACTACAGGTACCGTATACACGCACACACACACACTGTGAGAGGGAGTGTGGTACGCACAAGCTGATTTATCGTTGTCACCGTAACAAAATGGTCCGGTTGTCAGATAGCAATACAATAGTGGCAGTAAGAGCAAGTGTAGTATGGTAAAAGAAGAAAAGGAATGATGGTTGAAATAATAATGCGCGGCGTAGAACGAAAATTAGCAGTACATCAAAATAGATAAAGGAAGCGCCTTGAAGTGTAAACGAAAGAAGCAAGGAGAAGTACGAAACGTTAACGGTAGGCCGACAGCCCGGTGATATTTATGTAACAATAAGTGGCGTATATTCGTATTTGACGAGTAAAGGAATAATAAAGATTTCGTTGTGAGGAAGACTACCAATCTACGAGATAAGCAGATGGTTGTATAACGGTGTACGTGTAATAATGGTGGTAATAGAGGTAGTAGAAGTAATAAAAAGTAAGCGTAGAAGCAGTAAAAGTGCAACGGCAGCGTAACGAAAGGAGTAAAAGGGTTAAATTTACCTTAACGCTAATGTGCTCGCTGAGCGAGCGTTCATCATACCAGGGAAGGCAAGCTATCTACCTACCTCTTCCTCTTCCTCCTCTCCTTCCATCATCAAATGATCACATCTCGTGCGGTTTGGACGGTGTACTCGAGTCCTTGCTCGCTTGCTCGCTTGCTCGCTCGCTTTAGTTCGGACGAACATTGTTCACGACCAAAAGCGTAACGCATGGTAAGCCATGTAGCATCGTGACTCGACAGCCAAGGAAATACCGGAAATAAAAATAGTAATCGCCAAGTGTGATAGAGAGGAAAAGCCACGTTGTCGAGTCTTTTTACTCCCATGCACACGTACACGTACGTACACGTACATACACTCATGCTACAGCATGGTAAGCAGTTCGTTATGCCACTCTACTCACTTTGATAGTGTCTACTCTCTCGTATCCCCTCTTCTTTGTTTTATTTCATGATTTTCTGTATTGGACAAGAGGCAAGGTGTTTGTCATGTGGTCCATTTCTTCATGAATTCCTCGATTCACTCGCCGATGGCCACATGGTTAGGCGGAGAAATAATTAGTATAGAAGTCAATCAAGCGGCATTGTTAATGTCAAATAACAAGTAATATGGCAACGCTGCTTTATTGCTTTAAATCATTGGATCACTTTCTATGCACTACTTGTTATTCATAATCTGCACCTCGATACAAGATTGGTCTATATATACTGGAACAAGAACTGGAACAAGTATTGAACTTCTCTTTGTTCCTGTACATCAATAAAGCAACATCTGATAAAAAACATGACTCCCATTGATCTATAAATATGCGTATGTGACTATCTGTTTATTTTACGCAGTCTTTAAATAGCTCATCATATTGGTAGACGCTTCTTGATCGTGTTCTTCCTCTGTGTACACATGCATTTGTGTTAGGGTAATTGTGTACGAGTGTGATAAGTGTGATGAAATCAGGTAAAAGTAACGGGAAAAAGAGCTTGATGCTTGTGCAAGGGTGCTTCTTCCACTTCAGTTAAACAAAGCTTCTTTTGGTCATTGGCTTATCATCTCAGCATTCCACTTCGGCTACTTTGTAGTTCTTGGTCAAAGACAGGTAGGCACTACTCGTAGAGCGTAGTTCAGTTTGTATCACACGTCTACTAATACGACAAGTTGACCATTATGGTGGGGTTATTCAATATCATTCCGTATTACTAGAATGCTGGGATCACCTTATGGTCATGACTTTATATTCAAGTATATCATTATAGGAGATATGGGTAAGGCGACATGTGAATGTCAATATGATTTACTACTATTACTAGGATAGCTATGTAGATACTAACTATGTATTATTGCATGATAGGCACTGGTAAAAGTTGTTTGCTAAAGCGCTTTACCGAGAAAAGATTCGTAAGGAGAATAGATACGGATGGTTGCCATGAGCCATTTGTCTATTACTACTGCTTGACACTAATACAACGATGAATCAACCATGGTTTAGGATGATAAAGTAAGGTATACAGTTGGTGTAGAGTTTGGCACGCAAATTATTGCCATAGATGATCGACGGATAAAGTAAGTAGGCGTGTCTACACGATGGTTACTTTCGTTTACTCACTACGCGAGTACAATCTAGATTACAAATCTGGGATACAGCTGGTCAAGGTAGAGTGAATACATTCGTCGATGAATGAATCAATCCTAGTATTAATCGATTCAACCGTGTTATAGAACGATTTCGCTCTGTAACTAAAGGCTACTATCGCGGTGTAAGTAGCAACACTCGATTACTGCTATTATACCAGCTAAACTATTGAATAATAGGCTGCCGGTGCCATTCTAGTCTATGATATCACTCAGTAAGTAACTATTAACTATTAGTAACGCGCCACTACCATGGTAATCATCGATTGACCTGTACTAGACGAGAGACATTCGATCATATTGCTCACTGGCTATCGATGTTCAAAGTGTTACCTCACCAAACACGGTATTCTGTCTTGTAGGCAATAAGGTGACTATAATCTAGTAGTAGTAGTAGTAGTAGTATAAATGATTCATGTTTAACCATCATTCCTCTAGTCGGATATGGAGAGTCATCGACAAGTGACAGTGCAAGAGGCACAACGATTTGCTCAACAACACGGTAATAATAATCATAGCTATAATGATTGTTATATGATCATACTAATACGCGTATAAATAACAGGACTTTTATACGTTGAAACAAGTGCACGAACGTAAGTAGCAATGTTAGTATATCACTGCAAGTATCATCTAAACTAATAGTGTCAATGATACTTTTCCATTACTAGAGGTATCAATGTAGATGAGTGTTTCCTAAGTATGTCCATGATCATTTCATATACTCTATTCATCATCTACGCCTACTAATCAATTATCTATATATTTCTTTTAGGTGTAGCAAGTCGTATATATGAACTTGTCCTATGTGGCACGTAAGTTATCTAATTCCATTCTACTATAAGATACTCATCAGATAGATTAACATCAATATTAGTATCGATACGAAAGCCTTAAACTCTGGTGTTCAGCATCGATCCTCATCCATTGACGTGCGTTCATCACGTACCTCGCTAGGCATAGATGGTCATGACAATGGCGTTACTTCCTCTAGATCTTACTGCTGTTAGTTTTTTGACATCATTTCCATTGTACTAAATGTCCACATGTATATCATGGTGATGATTACAATGAAGGTTTAAACCTTTATTCTGCTTATATGTTGTTATAGCGATGGAAATACCAAGTACGAAAGCAGCATGAATCATCATCATCATCATCATCACTACTTCTACTACTTCTACTACTATTATGCATATATGCGGAATACTTCATCACCCACACCAGCTGGTGTGAGTATGCCTAGATCAGTAATAAACAGGTTAATATACGAAGCGGGTGTATAGTCAACACGAGGACGTAGCCACTGTAGATGGTAGACAAATGATGATCAATGTACTCGTGTTAGTTAGAGGATCATTACAAATAGACAATACTGATATTATAGTCATGCTAACTTGCCTCCATTTCCGTGTCATGTTCCTTGACAGCTGTTACGGTTGTTGTAACTGAATCTTGCTCGAGTCGAAGAGCCGTAAATGCATTACCCGGTAAATCACGTTGATTCAAGGGAAGACGACGTACAAATTTATAGCTTATTCGTAGTATTAGTATCAAGCATACATGTCCTATTTCATTATTATTATTATCGTTACCTTTCTGCCACGGCATAGCATAGTTTTCCTGCTGCTTTTGCTCCTAATGCTACTTGATAGGTACCAATCTACATAGGACATCGATTAGTCTACCCTCCAGCCAATAGACAAATAATAACTAGACAAGTGAATTGCTTACCTGACTGACTAAACCGCCATTTTCCGTAACAGCTTCACCGCCCAATAATACTAGATCCACTTCTTCCATGGCACTGGCTACAGCAGCATCAGCCACCAACTGGTAGGGTACACCAAGTTCTTGAAGTGCCCTCGCTGTTACCACACTATTGCAGCGAAACAGAATAAAGAAGGACATGTCAGCAAGTCAATATCGAGGTAGTCATTATCCTGCTTACCCGCTACAAGTGGGTCGTGCCTCAGTTACTAGTACGCGGAAGTTGACTCCCAACTGAGCAGCATGTCGTATTAATTCGAGTACCACTCGCGAGTAAGAGTGCACTAGAATAGTCTACACCGTGTATTATAAGTATAGACAGACAACAAACAAAAAATGAGCGAATAAGTTATCGCTAACTCACCATATCATCCTGAATAAATCGAGCACCGAGCTTTGCTATCACTTGACGACAAGCACTCGCTTTATTGACGAAGCGACAACCACGCTCCAATAATAGCTGCTTTCCCTTCTCCAAATCCTGGATATGTTCCGTGGTGACTGCAAAGAATTGCTTGAATAAAGCGCAACCCGCTTCCAATGGCAATGACTCTGGCTGAGATCGTAGCAGCTGAGCTACGGCCCCGTTAGATTCACGGTCAATTCTGACATGGTGGTGGCTATTTCCGTTCCATTGCATATCAGTAGACAGTCGACTAATAGGCTATTGCAAACAAGGAGTAGACTTACCCTGGCTACGATTGACATATTCGACGAGTGCTTCAATTACTGCCACCGGTACAGCTACATCCTATGTATATCACGTTTGACTGTATTAGTTATAAAGACAAGCGATATCACCTTGATATGTCCTCTCGAGTGACTTACGGCATCAGCAGCTAATTTACGCGTAAAATGATCCACAATATCGAAGACTTCAGTATCGCTCATGGTAAGAGAATAGCATCTAATTCGTAAATCAATCAGCTGAATTGCTATGTAAAAAAGAATAACAATAAAGAATGCCAGTTACTACACAAATATCTACATCGCTATCAAAGAGTGTAATGACAGTTTACTTTATCACTCTTCCACTTTGCTAGTCAGTCTACACGTCGTTGTCGTTCTCTTTACCTACACTTGTTACTAGTTCTATTCTAATCAACTTATGGCAGAGATAGCAGTGTCCAATACAAATAGCGGTCAACCGCATGAACACGATGAGCATTGTTGTAAGCACGAACAACAACAAGAAGCGCAACAAAAGGAAGCGTCGACAAACGATAGCACTGGATCGTTTTGTATACCAAGCGTAAAATCCTCACACCGGATGATTTGGAAAAGTTTAAAGCCTCAGCTATTTATAAGGATTATCTAGAGTTTATTGAGGAGCTAAACGCTTCCGTGGTTAATGTCAAGACTCGGGCAGAAAGTGAAATGACACCAGTAAGTGGGGCAATAGTATAGAATGCGATGATTATCCACGATAGCATACTCATAATAGATTAGGTTATAGAACGACTAGTAGCACTGTTAGATGAACTACAACAATGGTGTGAGGAGATTAAGCCGGACGAGCATCGAACACGCTTTGGTAATCCAGCATTTCGTATTTGGTATGATCGATTAGTGGAGGTAATGATTATGGCATAGTCATCTATTATACTAGCTATTCATACAATGCACTTATGATAGAGAATGCCGCAATTACTGGAGAATATAGTGGAGACAGATGCTATTCCCGAAGTGGGTCGCTACCTACAAGAAAGTTTCGGCAATAGAGAGCGTATCGATTATGGCACAGGACACGAGGCTAATTTCATGGCTTTTCTGTACGTGGTAGATCATTCTTCATTATTGTATGTCAGTCTACTTACACATTGATGACACCAGGCTTTGTCTAGTGAAACTCAATCTTATCGAGAAGACCCATTATCAAGCCGTGGTACTTTGTGTATTCTTCAAGTAAGTTATTATTTACTTGATCATGGATTAAACGGATATTTATGAAGGAAACCGACCATGACAATTAGATATATTGAAGTTATGCGACATCTACAATTTACTTACTGGCTAGAACCGGCTGGATCGCATGGTGTATGGGGATTAGACGATTATCATTTTCTACCATTTCTATTTGGATCAGCACAATTACGCGGTAACTACTTGTGAAGAGCATTGTAGTATCATCTCTATTAATATATATATACATTACCACCTATAAATGATAGATCATCCACACTTTCGACCAAAGTCCATTCATGATGCAGATATCCTTGATGAATTCTACAAGGACTACATTTACTTTGCATGTATTCGATTCATTAATTCGGTAGGTAGATGCAGCATATTCTTTGGCCTATTCAATCATTGTAACAATAAGTGTCATTTAGGTCAAAACCGAATCACTACGATGGCATTCACCCATGCTCGATGATATCAGTGGAGTCAAGACATGGGTCAAGGTTAATCAAGGAATGAGGAAAATGTACGAGGCCGAAGTACTAGGTAAACTGCCCATTATGCAGCATTTTATGTTTGGATCATTGTTGGCATTCAATGAAGGAAGCGAACAAGCTGAAGATGAGGCTGTTTGTGGTACACACAGCCATGTTCATGCACTAGGCCAGGAGACACCTATATGTTGTGGTATTCGAATTCCAGCAGCATTTGGTGCATCAGAGTCATCAGAATCATCATCATCGACAATGAGAGCACCACGTCGTCTTCCATTTGACTAGCGATACATAGTGATCTATTACAGAATTAGTTACAATAATCATATATATATATATATATATACATTTATATATGCGATTTAATTCAGTAAATAATAAATGATATTGTAAAAAGAATGTCTATTGGTTAGAACATCTAACTCAATATAATTCATATATGTAGACCACTAGTATTATTATTACTATAGCTCAATCTATACGATAATCAACGAGTATACAATGTTTGTCATCGCAACACATCAACAAATAATAGTGCGTATTTTTTTCTGTTTATAAGCGTTGACATCTCAATCTATGACTCCTCTTTTCCTTTCTTTTTTATTCTCTTTCTTCTTCTTTTTTCCTATAACCAGCGCTTTACGCTCAGGAATTATCCTACTATTCCCTTGATATTGGCTTGTACGTGTATCTTTCCCTTGTCTTGTTGATCATGAGTGCTGCTGGATCGAGTTCTAGTAATGTTTCTACCACGCCATCGTCGTCTGTGAATCATGACGCAACCACGTCTACTGAAACAGTAGCAAACGAGGCTGCTTCCTCCACCTCGAATGCTAACGCGTCTAGCACCTCCACTTCTGTATCTAATAATGACACAGCAACTGATGCTGCTGCTGCTGCCTCTACTGCTGCTACTGGTGCCTCTACTGCTGCTGATACTACTACTGCAACGTCAACTGCAACGCCGGCTGTCAACACCGCCAATGCTAGTGCCAGCGGTAGTAATAGCCGCAGTGCAGCACCAGCTCCCAAGCGAGATCTACTCAAGAATTGGTCGTCTACCGGTATGAGTAGCAGCGCTAAACGGTAAGTTTCCCCTTAACCAAGCGTTGTCCACTTGTTTTCATTTGGTTTGTAAGACCATGATTCATTTTGACAATTCTCCATTTGATAACATTGCGTAGTTTACTAGTCTGTTGACTATTATTATTATTAATAATACTAATAATGAGTATGTAGAATTCAAAAAGAATTGGCCGAGATTAATCTGGATCCTCCTTGCAACTGCAGGTAAGTGTATAGGGTTTGCAATAGCATAGCATGACGAATAGTTAGTTCAGCTGGGCTATGCTTACTTGATACTTTCATTTCATTACTAATCTCCATACTAGTGCGGGACCTAAAGGCGACAGTCTCTATGAATGGGTGGCCACGCTAATGGGACCGAATGAATCGCCGTATGCAGGTGGCATCTTCTTCTTAGACATTACATTTTCTAGTGATTATCCCTTTAAACCACCCAAGGTAAGTATACATGTATTCCCTTCTTGATTGTAGTACATGCTACGATTACTATTTACTAATGCATTGTCTACACTAGGTGGTATTTAGAACACGTATTTATCATTGCAACATTAATCCACAGGGTCAGATTTGTCTGGATATCCTCAAGGATCAATGGTCACCCGCTCTTACCATTGCCAAAGTGCTTCTCTCGATTTGCTCGCTACTTACAGATGCCAATCCACGTGAGTACCCATGACCATACATGATGACATGAATACTGGTCTAATACATTGTATAATTGCTATAGATGATCCATTGGTGGCGGATATTGCACAGAAATACCTTCAAGATCGGGAATCGCACGATCGCACAGCACGGGAATGGACGAAACGCTACGCACAATAGACGTTTAGGCATATCATAAAATGGAAGGATTCAAATGACAACACAGCAGCAGCAGCAGCAGCAGCAGTAGATGTGTTGAAGCATACTTTTAGTTATCTCGTAGACGCATCTTAACAGCTACCAATGTTGGGATGGAATAGGTCGCTTTTTTGTACAAGCTTAAATAATAATAAAAAACACTTATTAACATAGCACACCGCAGTTCTTTTTCCACAATTGTTTAATTATGCCACGTTCTAGATCCCGTTCGCCAGAACGTTCTTATCGCCGGTCTCGTTCACCCGAGAAACGAAGGTATACGCGTGGAATGAGTGTGTCGCGTTGATCTACTAGATGAGCTGACGTCATTCTTGTAGACACCGTGATAGACGGTCACCGTCGCGTAATGAGAAACGTACTGACGACGAGTATAAGAGAATGTAAGGCGCAGTGCTGTTAACTATTCGTAAACGCAGTCAGCTAAGTGAATATACATGTAGCAGCAAACGAGAACGATCCCATAGTCGGTAAGCAAACTAGGAAGAAACGAGACTAGAGGCTAAGTGATAATTCAGCGAACGAAGAACCGAAAGACATCGAGGTCGATCGACGAGTGTGGAACGACAAGGGTAAGCGTAAACGGATAATGCAGATATTAATAGTTAATTGAACGATGAACGGTAGTCGTAGTCGTAGCATTAGTAGTGGCAGCAATGCAGTAGAAGTAGAAGTAGAAGTAGAAGCAACAGTCGTCATCGGTCTCATGATTCGGATAGACGTCGTCATAAACGTCGACATAAGCATCGACGCTCAAAAGCACGTAAACATCGACGACATTGTGATGATGACGATGATGATAGTACGACTAGCAGCGAAACTAGTTATGATAGCAGTGGTAGTAGTAGTAGTGAGAGTGATTCAGAATCGTATAAACGCTCACGTAAACATAAAAAGCATAAGAAGAGTAAAAAGGTAGGAATGGTATATATGATTGATGATTATCTAATAGTGTATATGTAAAAGTCAAAGAAACACAAAAAGGATAAGAAATCAGCTCGTCTTACTGGAGTTGTAGCCGAGGAATTTGGTAAATACGGGCTTATTCGAGAGACAGAGTAAGTGGAGAAGTAGTTGACACTACGCGATCATAATGAATCTAACAATGATTTAACTGCTGTATATGACTACTATGACTATTTTAATTCACTAGCATGTATACCAAAGAGCAGGTAATTAGGTTAAAGCACGTATGACTAGGACAAGACTAATGAGTATGGTAGGAATTTCATGCATGGCTTATTGAAGTGAAGCGTATGTCGCCAGAAGTGATGAATCAACAACAGATGAAACAGCACTTCAAGTATTACATGGAGGGTAAGCGTGGTAAGCAGCTAATAATGCATACTAACTCATGATAATCCTAGATTATAATACGGCTACACTACCACATGAAAAGTATGTAGCTATTTATTATTACTACTATCAATAGTGTCATCATTGCACATACTAATATTGAATTGATAGATATTACAATATGGATAAATGGGAGAAGAATCAATATGGAATGGATGGAGCATGGGGTCAGAAGATGAAAGGAAGCGGTGGCGATAGTGTATCAGCTATGGGCTCATTGGATTTACTACGCGATGAAGAACAATCAAGGTAATGTTAGGAATTCAGTATTCATCAACAGATACTATAGCATTGTTTAGACGTCAACGGGCATCGGGTGTAGCCACTGTACGCACCTCTGCAGCACCGATAATGACAAAGGAACAGGTTGAAGATCTACGTCGTGTACAAAGCGAACGTGTTGCTGCCGAGAAATTACGAAAAATGGGCTATCAACCGAAAGAAAGCATGGGCATTCGATACGAATAGACATTTGAATAGTGTGTACACCTCATAGATTCGTAACAATTAAGATTAATAAAGAGTATTGATTTTTATACAAAAATAGTTTATGTTGATTCTCCATAAATAGAAAGTGTAAGAAAAAAGAAAAAGAAAATAATAATACCTTTACTTGTCGGAAATGCTTGCCACAAAGAAACGTCGCACTATACCAGCTACAGCTGGACAAGCTCTAGATAATACGTCGAATTACATGGACGATTCAGGTGTACTACGAGATAAAGTACTCCAGCAGCAGTTGGTAGCAGCGTGTCCACCTCATCCACTGGGTGTTCGACCTGAAGGTAATCGTTTCCTTGATATTGCCGACGCAACAGCAACAGCAACAGCAGCAGCACAACAAGAAAAAGAAGGAGAAGGAAATGTCACGTCATTCTACGACACGCGCAGTTAGGTTTAGGAAAGTTTGCGCGATTTCCAGATGAATTACTGCTTAAACTGTGTCAGCAACTACCTGCCACCATATTGGCACGCTTAGAGCAGACGAGCAAGGCATTCTATGCTTTTGTCCGTCACGAAGAGAATTGGAAGGATCGCGTGTTGGATACATTTGGTGGACAATTTCAGTATCGGAATAGCTGGAGGAATACGTTCATCGCAACTTACGCGCGTAATTCTAGCGATGAAGAAACAACGACCACTGATCCTGTACAAGTACCGTGGATGTACTCTGACGTGTTATTCCGGCCATGGCACTATGCGCCGTGGATCTAGAGGCTTTTGTCGGGGCAAATGCACAGGAAACAGTAGATCGTCGCATAATCTAAGCGTGGATGCATTCATTAACGAGTATGAACGACCGAATCGACCGGTGATCATTGCTGATGGTGCGCGTAACTGGCCGGCATTAGCAAACTGGACACCAGATCGATTACTCGCCATGTATGGTGACACGCAATTCCGTGCGGAAAAGGTTGACATCACACTGGACAACTATTGGAAGTATGCTGAGGCGCAACAAGACGAGTCACCATTGTATTTATTCGATCGTGGCTTTACCGAACGGTGTACGGCAATGCAAGAGGAATTCACCGTGCCTGACTATTTCCGTGAAGATTTATTCTCGCATCTTGGCGAAGAGAAACGACCAGATTATCGCTGGCTTATTGTGGGTCCGGCTCGAAGTGGTTCCACATTCCACAAGGATCCCAATGCCACATCGGCCTGGAATGCCGTCGTTTCAGGTGCTAAGAAATGGATTCTTTTCCTCCGGAAACCATGCCACCTGGCGTGTATGCCACTAAAGGTAACTCTACTACATGCATAGTATACGTATTAATTGTAATGAACGATAATTAGATGAATCAGAGGTAACGGCACCTGTATCTGTTATGGAATGGTTCCATTACTATTATGCAGAGGCGCGACAAATGAAGAATCCACCACTTGAATGTGTATGTCGTGCCGGCGAGATATGTTTGTACCGCGTGGCTGGTGGCATTGTGTAGTTAATCTGGAATTCTCGATGGCAGTAACTCAAAATTACGTAAGTCGCAGCAATCTTCCTCAAGTGCTGGCATTCCTGCGTGATCGACCAGATCAGATTAGTGGATTACGCGGTGTAATTGATGAAGAATGTGGTGTAGCGGGATCTACCCAAGATAGTTGCAATGACACGGAGCGTACTCAAATGTATACGCACTTTTGTGATGCACTCATTAAAGCATTCCCTAGTGAATGCCATCCATAATTAAAGAGGAACAAGAGGCTGCGGATGCTTATCGATTACGCGTTGCAGCAGCTAAAGAAAAGTCTAGTTGGTGGGCACAACTAAGAGCAAGCGAGCATAAACAAAGCAGCACAGTAACAAATGATACAATGGCCGTGGTATCATCTAACGAAAACGATAGCGACAATACAACATCAGGATTTCGCTTTTCATTTATTACTGACAATGATAATGATGCTACCGCAAAAGATACAACATCAACTGGTTTTTGCTTCAATTTCAAACCATCGACTAATGAACTACCATAATATTGATTATTTAAATAAACACACGAGTAAACTATCACAATACTATTAGCAATATATATGTATATATATTGATGTTGATCAATGTATTAGTTATGTAAACTCATGCATAATTGCATGGACGAGTAAGATGACATATCAAGATGTGATTATTCATCATGACAATCTTTGTAATTACAGGCTATTTCCATCCAATTTGCGCAGTTAGCTTTCTGTTTTATGAATAAATAATAGTTATGATAACACTTACAAGTATTTCTACCCCTGTATTCTGGGTGCCTGTCGTTTGGGCGACAGTGCGGCGGTGACGATACAACCTGGTTAATTTGTTATTTGTTGTTTGGTTCCTTGTGTCCTTGTCCTCCTGTCTTGAATGATTGGAAGCAACGACACTTGGATGAGGGTGTGTTGGAACATCGGTTCCACTACGAAGGCATTTGGTGATTTGAATGAAATCCAGACGAGCAACCATAACCCCGATTCCACAAACGATACTCGAATCCTTTAACTTGCATGTCCTCTTAATCATTGTTTCGATGTGTGCATCTAATAGAATAATGAATTAGTATACTGTAATAAATATCAAAGTGTAATGAGGTATACTTACCGTAAGGGATCATAACAAGTAGTAGGACACTTTCTCATTGATAGTGTGGGAGCTATGGTTGCTCGATTTGCTCAAGCACAATGTGTAGCGATATACAATAAGGTAGTGTGAGTAGAGTGTAATAGGGACGATTGAACTGGAAGATGAAGATAAGTTTATTCAATTCATACAAAATAAGACCCATATTTATAGTGGATAATGTAACATTATTCAATATTGAAACTATGGTGAGTGTTGAAGGGACATGGCTGTAATACCAGCATAGATACCAATCTCATGATGCAGGAGTGATAGGGGAGTAATAAGGAGTAATAAGGAGCGCATCTCAGAAAGGATTACGTATACCCTAGATACATTTAGTCAGTGGTGTTACCTTCAGATGTTCAAAGAAATGAAGGATTAGTGCAACAACGAGGATCAAACAGCGAAAACAACTTATCCGTGATTGTTATCGCTTTGCATCCAAGATATGTGAGTTCTATCAACGTGTCTATTATTATGTACCACTAATTGCAATATGTGATATCACGATCATTAACATGTCCCTCAACTGCTAGGGCAATGACAACTACTCAATGATAATAGTAATGCGATGATGATGTTAACAATTGTGTTAATCTATTTATTAATAAACAGCAATGCTAAAAGATAAATGCGCAAATTGGATGGAAAAACACTGTATAGCAAATTCGTGGAACTGTAATTTTACCATAATATGAGAAGCTCACCCACGCAAAAAACAACAACGACTCATTCCGCCGTTGATTCTCCGCACATTCACACACCCCTGCACTTTATAGCTCGCTCTTTCTTGCTCTACTTTTGCGGTAAACAAGTTCACTTCGACGATCGTGCGTGTGTATTGCCTTTTTGTTGTTTCCTTTACGCTAAAGCAGTATAGCAGCTAGCTTCTTGTTTATTTATCTACTTGTCTACCTACCTACCTATCTATCTACTATCCTTCATTATGGTGGCTTCATTCGATACTGGAGCAACAACCACGAGCTCTGAAACTGTCTGGACCGCCGCAAAGGTACGAAAGACGTTTATCGAGTATTTTCAGGATAAGCATGCGCACACGTTTGTGCCGTCTTCGTCGACAATTCCGCATGACGATCCAACACTGCTATTCGCCAATGCTGGTATGAACCAGGTAAGCCTTCAGCATAGCAAATATTAGCACGATATTAAACAGTGGCGTATACCCTCTAGTATAAACCTATCTTCTTGGGCACTGTGGATCCACAATCGGATTTTGGCAAGTTGAAGCGTGCCGTCAATAGTCAGAAATGTATTCGTGCAGGTAAGTCGCTGGCAAATAGCGCCACCTTCTTCGTATCTATGCATGTATGCTTATACTTAGTATGATAACCTATTACGCTAGGTGGTAAGCATAACGATCTTGACGATGTCGGCAAAGATGTCTACCATCACACTTTCTTTGAAATGTTGGGCAACTGGTCATTTGGCGATTACTTCAAGGTAAGCGATACTTGATATTTGCTATATCATCAGCGATTGCTAATGCAACGATGCTCAATAGAAAGAGATCATTAGCTGGTCGTGGGATCTACTCACCAATGTCTACGGTATTGATGCCAATCGACTTTACGTCACCTATTTCGGTGGTGATGAAAAGAACGGCTCGAGCCAGACAATGAAGCGCGCGATCTATGGCTTTCGGTGGGTGTGCCAACCGAGCGAGTCCTTCCCTTTGGCACCAAGGAAAACTTTTGGGAAATGGGCGACCAAGGACCATGCGGACCATGCAGCGAGATTCACTACGATCGTATTGGCAATCGCGATGCTAGTGCACTAGTCAATTTGGATGATCCTATGGTGTTGGAGATCTGGAATCTGGTGTTCATTCAATACAACCGAGAAGCCGATAGTTCACTACGTTTGCTACCATCGCAACACGTCGATACCGGCATGGGTTTGGAGCGTGTTGTCAGTGTACTGCAAGACAAACCATCCAACTACGACACCGATGTATTCCAGGGTATTTTCGCTAATATTCGTCGTGTCACGAATGGACCCGCGTATCAAGGTCGAGTAGGAAGCGATGACGTGGATGGTGTCGACATGGCCTATCGTGTCATTGCCGATCACGTGCGTACATTGACATTCGCCATTAGCGATAGCGGTGTACCATCCAACGAAGGTCGCGGCTACGTACTACGTCGTATTCTTCGTCGTGGTGTTCGATATGCACGTCGTCGCTTTAACGTGCAAATCGGCAAGTTCTTCTCTAGCCTGGTCGACACTGTGGTGGACGAGATGGTAATAGTGCTAGTTTGCAATTGATTATAGATTATCATTATCATTACTAACACAACGTTAATGAATTAGGGAGATGCATTCCCGGAGATTGTCGCTCGTCGAGAGGAAGTAAAGGCCATTCTGAATGAGGAAGAGGAAGCATTCAGTCGTACGTTAGATCGTGGTGAACGACTCTTTGACACCTACTTGAACAAGGCGTTGCAAGCTGGTGCCAAACAACTCGATGGTGCCGATGCATGGCGTCTCTATGATACCTATGGCTTCCCGGTGGATCTCACCTGTTTAATGGCGGAGGAGAATGGACTAAGCGTTGACGAGGAGGGATTCCGACGAGAGCAAACCAAGGCCAAGGAACTCTCCCGATCAAAGCGTGCCACCGGTACTGGCGGTGATCAAGTGGCATTAGATGTCCATACACTCGGTGAACTGGAGAAGAACGACAATGTACCCAAGACCGATGATAAGTACAAGTATGGTAAGTTGAGAAGTAGATAGTAAAGGAAGAAACAAAAAAGAAGAAGACTAAGACATGATAGAAACGGGAAATATTACGGCCACGATCAAGGCACTATTCGATGGACACAAGTTCGTCGATGAAGTTACCACACCGCAAACGATGTTCGGTATCTTGCTAGATCGTTCGAACTTTTATGCGGAACAAGGTGGTCAAGAGTACGATACCGGTACATTGGTAATCGATGGTCAGGCTGAATTTGCAGTCGAAAATGTTCAAGTGTACGCTGGCTATGTACTTCATATTGGCTACCTTAAGTATGGTAAACTCGCACTTGGAAGTCAAGTGGTCTGCACCTACGATGTGGTAAGTAACATGCGAAGCTGAACAAGGCGAAACACTAGTACTGATAAGATTGAATAGTTGCGTCGTTGGCCATTGCGTAACAATCACACGGCTACGCACATTCTAAACTACGCTCTACGCTCGGTACTCGGTGATGTAGTGGATCAGAAGGGTTCGCTCGTGGCACCGGAGAAGCTACGATTTGATTTTACATGCAAGGTAGCGTAATAGGCTATTAATGTTAGTATAGAATACTAATGATGCATATATATATATATAATAGAATGGCTTGACGGTCGAGCAACTCACCAAGGTGGAAGCCATTTGTAACGAGTTCATTCGTCGTGACATGCCCGTTTATACGAAGGACGTGCCATTAAGCGTCGCCAAAGCAATTCATGGCCTGCGTGCCGTATTCGGAGAAGTAAGAAGCGAAACGATGATTGATCATATGCATATGCATAAATATATATTAATCTATTGTATACATTGCATTAGGTGTATCCTGATCCAGTACGCGTTGTATCAATTGGCGTGGATGTCAATGATCTAGTCAACGACGTGTCTCGTCCAGACTGGGCAGACTCTAGCATTGAATTCTGCGGTGGCACGTAAGTAACAAGCATGCGAGCAAGCAAGTCACGATCTATTTAGAGTGTATAACTGACATAACGATGACTACCACAGCCATGTTGCAAAGACGAGCGACATTAAGGAGTTTGTCATTTTGGAAGAATCCGCAATTGCTAAAGGTATCCGTCGTATAGTTGCCGTGACAGGCGAGGAAGCCCATCAAGCATCGCAGCGTGCCGTGGACTATGAGAAGCAGTTGAACAGTCTACGTAAACTATCGGGTGCACAATTGGATACGCACTCAAGAGCACGTCAAAGGTATTGTCGATAATTAGACGATGTAGCAGGTTGATACGATATGCTAACATAATAATAGGAATTGGACGTGCTAGTTGTGTCGGCCGTCTCCAAAGCTGCTCTACGAAACACCTTCAATGAAATCAAGCAGGAGTTCGTTGAAGCGGAAAAGACGCGCAAGGCAGCCGAGATCAGCCAGGTAAGTGCTCTGATTGTCGAATGACGACAATCGTCTATTAGCATTCGATGACATGTGCTTACATTTGCAATTATTAGGCTGTAGAAACGGTCAAGGCATTTATCGAAAAGTCACCCGATGCCAGTGTCATCGTGCAACGATTGGAGGTGGGCAACAACACGAAGGCAGTATTGGCGGCCATTCAACATGTCAAGACGGTCAATAAAGCGGCCTACTTCTTCTCGGTTGACGCGGAAGCAGGTCGTGTAGGCCATCAATGCTTTGTTCCAAAGGCAAGTCTACCGCAATGCTTGATAGCAGCACCTTTATTAAGCGACTAACATATTACAATGGCAACAGGACATGGTTACTCGTGGTCTCAAGGCAAGCGAATGGGCTCAAGCTGTAAGCGAGAAAGTCGGCGGCAAGAAAGGAGGTAAAGACGAGACCGCTCAAGGAAGTGGCGATCGTGTAGAGGCTGTGATGAAGCATTGGCATTGGCCGAGGAATTCGCCAAGCTCAAATTGCAAGCATAATTATTGAATGAACATTGAAATGGTTCAATATAAAGCTGTTTCTCTAGAAAGAGGGTATATCTATGAATGCAAGCATGCATGAATATAAGAAGTTGATGATTATGGATGATAGAAAATTACAATGTCATATCAATGAAGCAGTGTTTGTTTGTTTGTTTGTTTAAAATAAACAGCTATTCATTCCTCTTTAATATAGTCACTTTAGTAAATGCAAAGTAGGAGTAATTACAAAATGAACAAACAATACAGCATACTAACATGGTGCACTAGGCACGGAAGAAGCAGAGAAAGCTGCCGCTAGTCGACCAGCCTATCGAGCCGGTCGACGACCACGCGCAGTCCGAGTGTATACTATCAATCAGGAATCACGGTAGGTGCTAGCAACGCAACAGTAAAGTGAGAAGCATTACAAGCGACATTTAGGTATTTAGTGGTGGAGAACGTGCCAGCCTTGAATCTAGCCGAAGAATTACTACACTTGTTCGAGGGTTATGGCTGTATCGACGAGTAAGCAGCTGTAAAGGCATAGGAAAGCGAAAGCGAAAGAGCACTACTAAGCCACAAAAGCTAGATATCGCCTACTGGATGATCATCCAACGGAGGATCACATGGACGTGTACTGGATACGCTACACAAATCTTAAAGATGCAAGGTGAGACTAATGATATTATTCGGATGAATAGACAGAACAATATCATGATAGTATATTAATGATCTACAGACAAGCTAAGCGGCAGCTTGATGATTACTTGTTCTTCCACCAACCATTACGAATTCGCTATGGGCCAGAATACGAATCAGTCGATGAAGTACGAGCCAAGTTGGCAGAACGACAAGCAGAAGCAATGACAGTGTCGACAACTAGTACCGAGAACATCTCGTAAGTGTAAAATGCGTAAATAATCATGTCATGTCATGCCACGCCATAAGATTACCAACATCTCGTAGTAATGATCAACCGTTACAAGATAAACCTGCGATATCATCGTATGACAGCAGCGAAGCTAATAATACCAATGATATCGATGTCAATCCAGCTATAACAGTGGATCCATTACCAGATGTATGTATTCATAGTTGTAATTGTACATGATATTAACTAATCATGCTTGCTTATTGTGTCATTAGCCTATTTTATCGGCAACCACTATGGTTCGCCATCGTATGGAGCAGGCAACATCCCGTGGAGACGACAACCATACTGCAGCAGCCAAACCTAGTGTGAAGAAACAACGTCGTCGTATTTAGGAATAGAACATACTTACTGCATGATTCTCTATGATAAATAAATCAATATTGCTTTCAATTATGCATGATCTACACACATGTACACCGTATAAATTATTCGCGTGTATTACATATGCCCTTACTATGACCATGAGCATGCATCGTGTATTCTTGCACGACCGCTATTCAGCTACTGCTAGGTTTATGTGTAACATTCCAGGAGAATGTTTGCAGCACGTGTTGGCACGTGGCGTATAAATTTACGGCTTAGAAATGTGTATGGAACAAGCAAGTTGGCCGATAAAAATGGCATACTGAGAAGGGGGAAAAATACCCGAACGTCCATAGATTGATTAAAATGGACAACATCAACTGACAACCCGTTTACTGATAGATAGAGAGAGAGAGAGAGAAAGAGAAAACAGAATGATCCATCATTGATATCATACAATAATTCACCAATCATTTGTACGTGGTTTTACATTAGCATGGCTATTACAAGTATTGACTAGATGATAATATTGAAATGTAATTACTGGATCGCTTATTGATAGACATTTTGCCATTATTGAAACACGCTCGGCATTGAACTAAACGGACAAACGACGGCAACAACGCAATTAGATATCGTAATAGTATGTTGGCTATTACTGTTGAGCAATATAAACTGCGTCAATTACTATAACTGCATGTTCTCGTTAATTAATATGCTGTAATAAAACAGCATGTGCTACACTAAAATGGTGGTAATACAATATCAGCCATACGCTACCTACAAAGGTGCTTATTATTGAGAAAGTGAAGAAGGGAGGATAAACATAGCAACTATATACGAGTAGGTTACTGACATGACATGACATGACATAAACACAGTATAACTAATCTATCAAAGATGTCAGTATTTGCAATACGGTTCTGATAGATGACATGCGTATGACAATCTATCATGATCAGACAAACATACACACACGCACACGCACACGCACATCATAGTATCCCTACTGTTTACGGTTCTTATCGGTCCCATGAGCGCTACAGCCAAATAAATACCGGTTCTAGCATCTACACACGTGTCATTTCCTTATAATATCAAACTACCCGAAACATCTTATCGATTTCTCTCTTTTTCCTCTACTTCATGCACATCATTCAGAGTGATGCACATGATGTAGAAAAGAAAACAGTTGGGGCAGCGCTTGTAGAGCGTAGCCATGTTGTCAGGGCATATTGCTTATACCTATGGCTCATTAGCAATAGTATTCCTTGCCTTGTTGTGTACATGTGCCGGTCTACTGGACAATGCTCTCGTTCGTTCCAATGACCTTCATAGGTTGCATATGAATCGGGCCTATTCTACTACTAATACAGCCATCGAAAAAGCATGCCACACCATATCATCCACTCATTTCCACTCTTTCCTTCTATGTCAACCAAAATGGATCTGATGCATTGCTTCTCCACTCGATGATGAATGATCTCGTCTCCGAATACTCATCGACTATCTCTCTCTCTGTGTGTGTGTGTGTGCATGTTTCCTCTTTCTCTTCCTCTTCTTCTTACACTCTCCGATTTCCATTTGTTCTACTCATGCAAACCACATCCGTAAATAGATGCACCATCAACGGAAAAAGGAAATCTGAATGTGCTTCCTAATTTGTAGAGAAGCGACCCCCTGCCATAAATGTACAGCATATTAGCTACCTGAAATGGACAGCAATTTAGGACGTTGACGCATCCAAGTAGAAAAACGAAACAACTATACACGTGGCTGTGCGATTGAAGGAAGCGTAGAACATTTGCGTCTAGCGCCTTTTACAACAAAATCCTGTAATGCGTTTTGCTAATGTGGTTTCACCGGCACGCCTACCGTTTCTTAATACGGCAAACGCCATTTGCACTGCATTCAAATAATGCAAATAAACACGTTTTTCGTTTCTGCTTCTATATCCGCTAGTTGGGCGTTTATTCTAATCAAAAAAAGAAAAAGAAGAGTACTCGTCGGGTAGAGAGCGGGCACGGCAAGAACTCTTATATAACTGTGCTTATCCTAGCCATTCCCCAAATACCATATCCACGCTTCTAAGGTAGTTGTCACTTATTTCCTTGACGTTTACGTCGTCGTCTTCTTTTACTCTTCTTATTACGTCTAGTAACGCCTACGTTTCTACACCGCACTATATTAATTGCGTTTTTCTTCTCCTACTGCCTGTGAAGCAATAGCTAGAATTTCACTTGCACTCCTCAGAGTTATTAACCGTTTTACGTATTTTTCTTGCGCAACGCACATCCACACCTATAACCTACTTATCAATTTATTATATCAATCATGAAGGCAGCTTTGGTTTTGTCTGCGGCTCTTTTCCTTGCCGCGCAGGGTGTTTCCGCTAGCCCCCGTCTTTTCGGTAGCGAGTGTGAGAAGACATTCTACTGCTACAATGGCGCACACTTCTGCGGTCACGTTAAGGCCAATGTGAAGAAGGTCAACGGCGAGTGCACGGATGACCCTAAGCACGCCACCTTCCAGAATGTCAAGTGTAACGCTCTTCACCCATTCTGCTGCAGTGGTGCCAAGTGTAAGGCTAAGTTGATCGACTCTAAGGCTCCAGTCATTCCAGGCACCCCAGCTCCTGCCGATGGTGAATACAGCGAGTCTCCAGCTCCAGCTGGTGGTGAATACAGCGAGTCTCCCGCCCCTGCCGGTGGTGAATACAATGAGTCCCCGCTCCTGCTGGCGGCGAGTACAATGAGTCCCCAGCTCCTGCTGGTGGTGAATACAACGAGTCTCCCGCCCCTGCTGGCGGTGAGTACAACGAGTCTCCAGTCACAGTTACCCCAGCCCCATCTACTTGCTCTGGCTCCAAGTGCACTGGTAACAAGACCAACACCACCACTCCAGCTTCTCACGACGATGAGTACACTGAGGCTCCAGTAACCCCAGCTCCATCCACTTGCACTGGTAACAAGTGCACTGGTAACAAGACCAACACCACCATCCCAGCCCCTCACGGTGATGAGTACGATGAGTCTCCAGTCACTCCAGCCCCAGTCCCAGCTGGTGACTACGAGGATGAAGAGGTCGTTACCAAGCCAAAGGCTCCATGCAACAAGACCACTCCAGCTACTCCAGCCACCCCAGTTACTCCAGTCCCATCCACCTGCACCGGTTCAAGCTGCGGTAACAAGACCACTCCAGCTCCAGTTCCATCTGGTGAATACGATTACGAGACTCCAGCTCCATCTGGCCACAAGAACTCCACCTATGATGATGAGGATGACAGCACTTACAACCCTGTTCCAGTGCCATCTAACTCAACTTTCGGCAACAACCCCTATGGCGGCTATGAACCAGTGAGCCCAGCTCCATCCACTCCAGCTGGTAACGACACTTATACCATCCCAAGTGTTCCAGCCCCAACTCCAGTTCCAGCCACCCCAGCCACTCCAAAGGCTCCATGCAACAAGGGCAAGAACAACTCCACCGTTCCAGTGACTCCAGCCCCATCTGGTCACAAGAACGCCACTTACGATGAGGAAGATGAGGAGGGTATCGTTGTCATCATCCCAGCTCCAGTGCCAACTCCATCATCTGGCAACAACACCTATGGTGGTTATGAGCCAATCATCCCAGCTCCATCCAAGTGCAACGGTTCCAAGTGCAACGGTAGCAAGACCAACACCACCACTCCAGCTACTCCAGCTCCATCCACCTGCTCTGGCTCCAAGTGCAACGGTAACAAGGCCAACACCACCACCCCAGCTACTCCAGCTCCAGTGACCTCAGTCCCAGTCACCCCAGCTCCATCCACTTGCACTGGCTCCAAGTGCAACGGTAACAAGACCAACACTACCACTCCAGCTACTCCAGCTCCATCGGGTCACGATGACGTTTCATATGGTGGTTACGCTCCATACTCCCCAGCTCCAGCTCCATCCTCTGGTAACGACACTTATGGTGGCTACATCCCATCTGCCCCTGCTCCATCTCCAATCCCAGCTGGTAACACTACCACCGTTGTCCCAACTACTCCAGCTCCATCTTCATCTCCATCCTCTGGTAATGATACCTATGGCGGCTACATTCCATCTGCCCCTGCTCCATCGTCTGCTCCAGTCCCTGCTCCATCTTCAGTGCCAGCTACTCCAAAGGCTCCAAAGGCTCCATGCAACAAGAGCAAGAAGAACTCCACTGTTCCAGCCACCCCAGCCCCATCTGGTCATAAGAACGCCACCTTCGATAATGAAAATGACAGCACCTACCTCCCAACTCCAGTGCCATCCACCGGTAATGACACTTATGGTGGCTACCTCCCATCTGCTCCAGCTCCAGTCTCTCCAGCTACAGTCCCAGCTGGTAAGGATACCAAGGTTGTTCCAAATGCCCCATCCCCAATCTACGTCCAGCCCACTCACCAGATCTGCACCTGTGTGCCAGCTCCACTCGGCTATGTCCCACCTAAGCCACAGGCTCCTGCTGCCCACGACACTTACCCATCAGCTCCAGCTCCATCGTCCCCAACTTACTACGATGATGCTCCAGCCTCAACCCCATCTGGCCACAAGGACTCGACCTACGATGCTTACCCAGAGACCCCAGCTACTCCAGTCACTCCATCCACTCCAGTGACTTCAGCTCCTCACGATGATGACTACCCAGAGATCCCATCTGGCCACAAGGACTCGACCTACGATGCTTACCCAGAGACCCCAGCTACTCCAGTCATTCCATCCACTCCCGCTACTCCAGTCACTCCATCTACCCCATCCACCTGCACCGGTTCCAGCTGCGGCGGTCACAAGTCATCTAACAACGAGACCACCAGCTACAACCCATCCCCATCCACTGGTAACAACACCAACACCACCACTCCAGCTCCAGTTACCTCAGTCCCAGTTACCACCCCAGTCCCATCCACCTGCTCTGGCTCCAAGTGCAACGGTAACAAGGCTAACACCACCACCCCAGCTACTCCAGCTCCAGTGACCTCAGTCCCAGTCACTCCAGCTCCTCAGCATGATGCCTACCCAGAGACCCCAGCTGCCCCAGCTCCTCAACACGATGCCTACCCAGAGACTCCATCCACTCACACTCCAGCTGCCCCAGCTCCTCAAGGTGCTGCCTACCCTGATGCCCCTAGCACCTCCTATGCTCCAGCCCCAGTAACAGGACCTGCCTACGGCGAGCACGACTCATACTCTGGTAGCAACGTCTACGCTGGTGCTTACTAAATCTTAAATAGATTATAGCGCTTGCTTTCAAATACGTTTATGCATTACTACCACACTACCTTAACTTTTATGTACACGCAATAAGCGTTTTGTGATGACTATGATAAATACAATGAACTTCATTGACGTAAAAGTCTTAAAAATACTAGTGCATAAATGTTATACATACATATTAGTTTTATTTACTTGTTGCGAAATACAATATAGCGTAAGTAATGCCGTAGAACACGTGCAATCAATGGTATACATGAACTTTATTATTTGTTATATGATTAACCGTAATACGCGTACTATACTCCAAATGCATACAACAAGGATAAATGCGCTAATTGGTTGAAAAACACTGTAAAGTAGAATGCTGTTGTTTCTTTCCCTTTTTACTGTTTCACTTGTTGCAGTAATACGAAGGCCGTACAATATACATTCCTATGCATACACTACACCGTCTATATTTTACACACTACCACTCATCTACTCTCTTTCTCTTCCATTAACGACAATACCGCTTACACATATACTGATAGTACTACTCTCTTTCCTTTCATCAACAACGCTACCGTTTATGCATACAATACCAGTCATCTACTCTCTTTCCTTTCATAAACAACGCTACTCCTTACACATAAAACACCTCTCATCTACACACTTCCCTTCCATTAAGCACACTACTGCTTACGTGTTGCTTTAATAGCAGTACATACGCGCGTTACTGCTGTAGTCACGGAAACTATACGCTACTTTGCTAGCATACATCTACACATTTATAACCATACGGATTATACAATGCTGTTCGAATTGCTCGACTATTTACTTCCCAGCATAACGACGGTCCTGCTAGCACGACATATAATCTGTTGACCGTAGTGTAGCTCAATTATTACGATAAACTATGGGTAACGTCAAGATGGTGGAAAGTCATGGCGAATAGTCCGCGCCTGCACTGTCAGCCATTTATATGCGTGTAACACTACGTATCATTACGTTTATTATACCGTTTTTTCTACTCAATGTGTTATGTAAGTTCTATCAAGTAAACACCATTCTATTAATGCATTTTATTATATAGAGAACGTTGTAGAAGCGTTTTTTACGTAAAAAAAACAGAAAAAACCAATTTTAGCAAGAAACTGAGGTAAGGAATGACCTCCACATAACTGAAAAAATAACAACTACGTTCATAGCGCCTGAAAAGCACCGGATCCCGTCCGATCTCCGAAGTTAAGCCAGGCCGCGCCCCCTTAGTACTGCGGTGGGAGACCACGCGGGAATCTCGGGTAATGTAGTTTCAACAAGCTCGCTTAGCTCAGCTGGTTAGAGCGTGGTGCTAATAACGCCAAGGTCACAGGTTCGATCCCTGTAGTGAGCATTTTTGCTGCGTATTTGTCTGCTCTGAACATGTAGATTGCTTTACTTTTGCTTCAGGGCAGCGTAGATTAGTTTTTGCAGCATTTCTGAAGTAAACGGTATCATCAAAGGCACGAATGCCATTAGTATTCGTCTTACAATCACGAGTAATTCATTTTTTATTTTATACACAATTTGAGCCATGAGCAATAGCTAGCTTGGTTACGTCAATTATATAAACTTGAATTCAATAACATTAATGTCTAGCTTATTCATGGCTATGGAATGTAAATACGATATTTGAATATGCTACGTGTATACTAGTGAAAGATAATTGAACAAACGTTAATGACGGCACAATACTCATTATATCCACAGTATGCATTACAATTTCATCTTAGTACACACACACGCACGAATCAAATATTACGCTAACATATGAACATTATAATAGTAGCTGATGATGAGGATGTAAAGAAGCATGTGTCAAGTAATTTAATTGTTGAAGCAGTTAACAAAAAGGCAGGCGGCTACTAACTACAACAACGATGTAATCTTGCCTCAGTTCACACATAAACACGCATAAAACACAACGACACACGCGTATGCGTAGAATACGACATCATCTAGAAGCACTTGCGATGCACGATGGATGGACCAGACTCGTCGTATTCTTGCTTGGAGATCCACATCTGCTGGAAGGTGGATAGCGATGCCAAGATGGAACCACCGATCCAGACAGAGTATTTACGTTCGGGTGGAGCGACAATCTTGATCTTCATGGACGTTGGTGCCAAAGCGATGATTTCCTTTTGCATACGATCGGCGATACCTGGATACATGGTGGTACCACCGGACATGACGATGTTACCGTAGAGATCCTTACGAATATCGACGTCGCACTTCATGATACTGTTGTATGTGGTGCTGTGGATACCGTCGGATTCGAGACCGATGAGATTTGGTCGGAACAAAGCCTCTGGAGCGCGGAAACGCTCGTTGCCAATGGTGATGACTTGACCGTCCGGCAACTCGTAGCTCTTCTCGAGAGCGCTTGATTGTCTGGCCGTTTGCATTTCCTGTTCGAAATCGAGAGCGACGTAGCAGAGCTTTTCCTTGATGTCACGGACGATTTCACGCTCGGCGGTGGTGGTGAAGCTGTAGCCACGCTCTGTGAGAATCTTGATCAAGTAGTCGGTCAAATCGCGTCCGGCCAGATCGAGACGGAGAATGGCGTGAGGCAACGCATAACCTTCGTAGATGGGTACTGTGTGCGTGACACCATCACCGCTATCGAGTACGATACCTGTGGTACGGCCGGAGGCGTACAGCGACAAGACAGCCTGGATGGACACGTAGAAAGCGGGTGTGTTGAAGGTTTCAAACATGATTTGTGTCATCTTTTCGCGATTGCTCTTTGGATTGAGTGGAGCCTCAGTGAGAAGCACGGGATGTTCCTCGGGAGCGACACGCAATTCATTCTGTAGCCAAAAATGGTCAGATACAGCATTTCGGAGTATCACGGGAACTTACGTAGAATGTGTGGTGCCAGATCTTCTCCATGTCGTCCCAGTTGGTGACGACACCATGCTCGATAGGATATCTGAGCGTAAGAATACCACGCTTGGACTGGGCCTCGTCGCCTACATACGAGTCTTTCTGGCCCATACCGACCATCACGCCTTGATGGCGTGGACGACCAACAATGGAGGGGAAGACGGCGCGTGGAGCGTCATCACCGGCGAAACCGGCCTTACACATACCGGAACCATTGTCGATCACAAGCTATATGACGTAAGAAGACAATCAGCAATAGCGTTAGTATGGGCAACATAGTAGCAATAGTAGTTTATTTCCAATAGAGTGATTTGCATACGGCACACTGTGCCATAGATCAGCTATGCCGTAGCGACAGTAGCTATCGCTGGCCAATCCGACAGGTGCCACACTCTTTCCACCACTATCTCACTGCAAGTGTTTACATGTATATATGTGTGTCCACTTACTCCTGCAACTTCGTCATCCATGATGATGATGGGATAGAGATAGAAATGTTACTTGGGTATGCACACACGGGTGTACTGGTTAAAGAACAAGCACAGAGGGATAAAGATGACGCGAACAAATGCGGCGGTTAGCAATAAGAGATGAAGAAAGTAAGAGAGATGGGTTGGGGAAGTCAAAGGCAAGGTTGATGGCGCTTTTAAAGCCTACCACTCTTATGATGATAGTGGTCAATGATGACGACGTAATTCCTTACACACACACACAACAGTGTATGGATAAATGTGTGTGTGTTTGTGCGAGTATACTCTTCACCACATGCTCGTCCATTCTAGTTCATTTCACCTTGTCCATCATTGATTATCGCTTTATCCGAGCTATTATTGAACTATTAGCGAATTCAAGGATGCCGAGTTCCAGTGCCACGTGTAGACATACAAACCATACAGACTGATTTCTTGGCATTGTACAGCTGATGTAGTATGACTACTTGGCCAGTGTATGTGTATGTGTACAAGTGATGTGGTGTGTGTGTGTATGTTTGATAGAATAAATGAGCGTAGAGTTCAGTATTCCATTGAGAACCCCTGTCGTCAACATCTTGCGAGTTTGGCCAATCAACACTTGCCGTATCATCTCTTGTCGGTTATGGCCATTGCATTTAGTACACTAATTTTTTAGCCAATCAGTCATCCTTGGTAATGAGTATCAAGATAATTGGTTGTATATACAAAGTAATGCTTTAATAATATTGAGCTGATAAACAGATAAACAGATAAACATATAGATGGACACATGGATACTTCAATACGCAGTGTCATGCGAATAGCGCGTGCTCAGTCTGGTGATCAATAGATGTTGCCACCGGTCTATTGTATCCTCAGTAATGATGGCCGTTGCACTGGTACGCGTGACGTTAGTCAACATATCTTGTGACCAGAATTATGCTATAGATTGAAATAGATCATATGAGATTGCACTGCTCTCGCTAGAATGCAAGTATAAATATGGATCTGTTCATGGACGAGGCATATCTATTCCTGTTTATTAGATAGGTTAGGAAATCGACTTGTGGCGTTGTTTCAAATGGCTCCTTTCAACCTGCAGGGTAATGAGTCCCTGGGTTGCGGGCATGTTTCTTTTTAGTATCGTAGGACAACGGTTTTCCATCCACACGACATATCCACGTTTCCTTACCGATGATAGTTTTGTTCTGGAACAGCGAAACAAATGTCTCTCTTTTCGTTGATTCGGTGGCAGTGTCGCATATTAAGCGACTACGAATAAATCTAATGGTTACTCCACTATTGTAGCGCTACCTCAAATGAGGAGGAAGCGGAGTAATATGCATATTGCATATCTGTACATATGCCGAATTTGTAATGCCAATAGTAGCACTAATGATAGTAATGGTAATGGTAATGATAATGCAATAGTAATGAAGAGGAGGATGAGATGATATTTAACTGCGCTATTCGATGTGCAATCTTGTTTCTGTGCATCTCTTTCCTTTCCTCTCGCGCACTCATATTGCATTTTAGCATTATCGCCAGCCGGTCTGGTCTTCGTTCTATATCAACATCACCACCATCTTTGTTTGTCTGTGTTTGTTATATGCTTGTAGTTTCTCTGTTGTGCCCAGAGTTAACCGATCCGTCCTATCCAAAACGCCTGTCATATCCGTTTCATTGCTATTCAATACTACTTCGTGAACACTGTTATTGATATACATATACATACGTCCATATATATATATATACATATATATTACGGTTATTGTCACTGTAACATTGACGATACAACATTGTGTCTTCGTTCCTTGCCTTTCTTATTTTGTTCACTCGTTTGTTTCCGTGCTTTTTGTCTCTGTGTGTTTTCGTGGTAGATACACGACTTTCCACCGAGTTCAGTCCTTTCTACGGTAGTCTACGAGAAGGCCGCGTGTACTCCGTGTCACATTATCCTCTCCGTGCACGAATAAAACCTGTTTGTCCGTTTGTTCGCTCGTTTGTTTGTTGACTATTGAACGCCTCCGTATTTCTTTTAGGTAGTATATTTGAATACTTGCCGATATATACTGCACGCTTCTCATTTATTACACCTTTTCCATTTCTCCTTTTTACAGCGTCAACGGCCGATTTACACCAATCAATCTTTCACTGAGGCAGGCACTCAGTCATCGTATCCCTTCTCCTCTCTCTTGCTGCATCGAACGACAATCTCACTCTTATTGATTCGCAGTCCTTGTCAAATCAAAATATCATTGCTTTTTAACGTTACCATTTATTTGCATCGGTTGACAATCTTGTTTGCATTCTTACTTCACATAGAATCGATTCGTACCGCTTCCTTCATCGATCACCATGACTTCCTTGGATAAATCACATCATCTACGCACGCAAATGGCGTCAAAGTCGTTTTCCAGCTTGTCCGGTACAACGCCAGGATCTGTAACGACAGTACAGAATAAAATTCGCGCCAAACGCCCCTTCCAACTGATGGCGCAGAAAACAAATAGTGTACCTATACCGCTACACTCTATCACAGGATCAACAGAAGAGGCGTCGCCCCCTTCTGATCGGCATTGTCGAGAGACGTCGTTCAAGGTTGATGAAAGCACCATGTCCGGTACCGTTCGACGAAGCGTATCGCTATCGACAAAGGCCGAGCTACACCAACTGCCCGCTTTGTTGCGCGCGCAAAAGCTTATCGAAGCCGAGCAACAAGGTGAAGTAAACATCGAAACTGACACGACACCCAACCACGTAACGAATACAACGGCCATGGCGAAGCAATCGTTAAAGCCTAGTGGAAGTCGCCCTGGCATTCTTCATAAGCGACGATCACAATCTGTCTCGGCGGTAATGGATGTGTATACCAGCCAATTAGATAGAACAAGTCGTGATGATGCGCCACCACAAGCGCATGATCCCGCGAGTTTAGAAGCGGATGCAGCCTGCTTCGAGCACGCCTTTTCTTCATACGCCGAATGGGCAAAGTCTACATTTGCTGGTCAAGTGTCGGACGCCGATCCTCGTCGTATGGTTCCTAGAAAAGACTCCATTCTGGCCAGTTCCCGTCAGCGTTTACAAAGAGAACAGCAACAATATGAAAAACACCAAGACAGCATTCTATCCACTGCAAGCAAACCTTATTCCGAGCATTATCACTCTTTCTCTTCTTCATCACCATCGTTAGCATTAGCATCAACATCGACCACATCACATCAACATTCACAACAAAACCACCACACACATCAACTACATCAACTACATCAACTGCAATTCCACTTCTTCGTCGTCGTCGTTCTTCATTGTCTGCACCTTCACCATTTCACTTGATAATTTGCAATTGGCCATGCCTCAGTCTTCGGTGCAATCCTCTATGAAATCGAATCAGCTCGTTAAACCCTCTCCGCTGCGGGCAGTGTGCTCGCCACGATCACCATCATCCTCTCGGCTACGCTCGTCATCCGTGGCTAATCCGACAATTCACTTTTGTCTCTTACGTATCGTGCTTTCGGCACGTGACTATGTAACTATTCGCGTACCAATTGATATATCACTAAGCAACCTTACCCACATGGTAATCAATAAGTGTTTGCGCTGCGGCCGACACGGAGATGATCTCAAGCATCGATTGTTTATATGGGAACGATCTGACCCGGATCTTACCCTTGGTGTAGTTAATGACGCCATGCTTAGCGAGGTGCTCCTACCGAAGCCATCCTCTATCCTAGCGAATGAAAAATACACGCACGCTGAAAAACCGGTAATACTTTATTGGACGTAGTTAGTATACACCTCAAACCTGCCGCTACCTGTCACATTATCGCTTGCTATAAAGCGACATACTCGACAGACCCATGTCTATATCGTTGACGTTCATAGTACTAGTGAGTACTTGTTGTTATATAAGATATAGAATACGAATGGTTAAGGCAAAAGATAGGCTAGTTAACCGATGATAATCCTGGTCAGACCATAAATAATGATGCGGATCAGTATATCTTCTATTAGCCTACACCAATGAAACCATTCTTTTTTTAGTAGATTTGATTCAAGCTTATGATGCTTTGCTAATATAGGCTATAAAATGTAATAAAGCCGCTATCAATTAGCTTGGAAAATAAAACCAACTATCAACTAGATGAACAACCATGATGCATATTCGTTCATAAGCAGTCTCAATTGGATTACATAATATTCCTATATATGTGTAAGACGACATCAATATTATGTCTATATGTCTCAACCAAATGAGCACATTTAATTAATTTGCAATTTCATTTGTTTTACTTGTTATACCGCTAGCTTTATTGCATTAGTACGAATTATTAGTATGATAGTAAACAACAGAGAAATAATACCAATATAGATGGGGATGGTAATTATTTCGATCGACGCTCTAAAGCAGCTGCGATCCCAACAAGGCTAGGATTGGTAGACCAGTCAAGCTGGCAGCAGTGATGCTGATCGAACCAGCACCACCAGTGGCAGTAGCCGGTTTCTTATCACTGCTTGGCTTTGCATTAGTCTCTTGCTTCTTGTCATTATTACTATTGCTATTATTGCTATTATTGGGAGCCTTTTTATCCTCGATCTTCTTGTCATCCGGCTTCTTATCGGCAGGTTTGTCATTATTGTTATTGTTGCTGGCGGGTTGCGATCCATTTTTACCATTAACTAAAAGTAGAGAATAAGGTAGAGCAGTTGTATTTCGTGTTTAATTAACGTAACTAGCTACAACTTATTCGCTTCTTAGTTACTTACCCTTGAAATCACCGCTAAATAATGGTGATGAGGCACCGTTCACTCGAAGGAACCAGGTGCCACCCGTAATGTCGCTGGGGATCTTCCACACGACATTGCGTGCATTTGGCGAGGCATTGGCAACTTGAAGCACGGAACTTGAGTCGCGACTAACCGCTTCAATTTGCACTTCTGACGAGGCATTGGACTATCGTCGGTGGTCCAAGTGACGGTAGCCGTACCACCCGGTACAAATGGACCCATTGGCGTGTTGATCTGCACAATTTCTAAGAGAGATCACATTAGTATTGGCAATATTGTACTGGTACGACAGATATGCTATCCTACCGGCTTGTACCGTGGCGGCAATAATACCGAAAACAGCTAAGATGGCATGAAGGCGAAGCATGATGGCAAATTCAGTAAAAGAAATATCTATGAAGACCTATGCGTTGAATTAGTAATTAAAAAGTAAGAATGGCAGCAGCAGCAGTAGTAGCAGCAGTAATAGTAAGAAGGAGAAGATGAATGATAATGCTCAAACTAAGGTTGTATCGGTTGTACTCATGCCACGATGATGCCGTGTATATATACACGAGTAGTGACCCCTATTTATTTGTCTCTCGCATCGCCAGGTAACGCTTAAATGCGGCCGTTTTACCATTGTTTCCAAGGCTAGCCACACTACAATACTGGCCAGTCATTCATGCCTACCGATATAGCCACAGATTTATTGTGTAATTATATCAAATATATTGCTCTACCTTGGTAACAATAACACTGATATCAAGTAATAAACGAATTTAACAGATTAAATACTACGAGTAATCAATGGCCTAAGGGAGCAAGACTAGAGAGATGTCAAAGGAAAAAAAGTAGAAGGCAGATGAATACAAATGATATTTGCGTAGCATCAATACGTTGACGGCTCGCTTTATCCTTGACAACGAATATATTTGCTTATGATTCGTATCAGGGGTAGCGTATACACGAGACTATCCGGCCAGCACATGTGTACGCAATGCACAGACTCACCTAACATTCTGTACTTTATCAGGGGAAGGAGAAAGAGAAGGAAGTAGCAAGCAAAAAAGGAAGACAATCTTTATATTAGTGCTAGGAGCAGTGATAGCGACAGTAGAAATAGATGTATCGCTACTAATATTAGCAGCATTGGTAACAGCACCATTGCTAATGCTATCAAAGGAGAAGATAGATAGCTGCAGGAGAATCATTGGTTAAGGGGATATTATCAAAAGTAAGTAATGGTCGGCGTAACATCGATATAATGTAGAATCGGTTTATATAGCAACTATTACGAGATCTATGAGATAATCATGCTACCATTTCTTATCTAATTTTACATGGCAATTGGCAAGCAAATACAATTCGAACATGATAACGCGTTTATTTTAATAAAGTGGGATTGCTAAGCTATGATTAGGGGTAGCCAAAATAGGATTGTAATATCAGTACAATGATGCTTAAGGAAAAATCACACGGATGCGAGTGTATACGTCAATGTCAAGTCACTTCCTTGGTCTCTCTTTCTTTCTTTCTTCCTTTCTTTATCTACTACGATAACCTTGTTTCTTTTCTTTTCTTTCTTCTTCTTCTTTAACTATTAGTGTTTACTTGTCGCCTACTCTTTACTCTACCGTAGCACTAAGTGACACGTCCGTGTGGCTACCATGACAGATTCCGAAGGTAACTATGCTATTTGTTAGTTAATAGCATTGCAATTGCTTACTTTTATATATATTGAACCTTGTAGATTCTCGTGTAATTATCGCCTCATCTTATGCGTGGACGGATGAGGTAGCATGGAAAAAGCTGGAAGATAGATTGATGTAGGAATTACTACGCTGATAGGATTGATGACGACATCGTAATATCTCTGCTAATTTGCAATGGTTTCTCTCTGTTATAGGGATATCGAGGATAGGACGGGTGTAATGATTCTAGTAGACGATACAACAAAGGTAAATAGGATAATGCACGAATAGATTGGCAGTACGTCTAACATTGATATAAATATAGTTTATAGAGATTGTTGGCAAGGATAACGATGCACTACGTGAAGCGTAAGTAGCAAGCATGGGCAAATTCTAAGGTTTAATAATGACTGTGCTTAACCCTATATTACCAGTCGTGTAGAGGTGCAACGTGCCATAAACAGACAGGTAAGTGATGCTATGGAGAAACACACACACACACACGCGTCGACAATATTGGTCTTAATGCTTAGCTAATGCGACATATTAGAAAGTGACAGGCGATGATATTAGTCGGCTAGAGGGCGATGAATTACGCAAGTTTATCTTAGCACATCAGTCTGTAACTAATGGTACCGCATAACATTGTAATCAGTTAATAAAGCAATGCAGTATAGTAATTGTAGTCTAACACGGGTGTAGCTATTTAATGAAGTATAACGACATGCTAATATATATTGACTAGTACGATGTAAATGTAAGCAAACTATTGTATGATGTGCATTTGTATGATGTGTGTATGAGCGGTGTGTGCGTGTGTGTGGTGGTGGTGGTGCGATTAGGTAGTTTTCAAAGGGAGAATGAATTGCTCAAAACTACTCGAGTGCCTCCACACCTACCAGACGGTCTCACCCTCTTTTCTACAGCACTGCATCAGCCAATTAAGAGGGTCGCGTGCATCCATCGATCAACATGAAGGTAAGCTTATTGATACGAGAGCATATACAATTAACGAGAATCTACGAACGGAGAGAAAGAATATTATACTGAATGAATGGATGAGTATATGGGTAAATGGATGGATGGATGATGGATGCTAGACTAGTAGATAGGATACATATACGTCTATATACATCTATACAGAGAGGTAGATGAGCAAGCATTACTATTCATTGTATGATGCTGTAGCAGTAAAGTATGAATAGATGAATAGATGGATGGATGGATGAACATAGAATAAGAAAGCATAGTATATATATATATATATATATCATATCATATATATTGATGATAGCTAGAAAAGAGTAGCATATGGAATCTACCTTTATTCATTTACTGCTACAGTATCATTGTATATAGTATTACTTATTGTGTAGCCAACTCATAGAATTGGTTCAGAAAGCACATACAATTGCTAGTGTTACGGGAATTACGGGCAAATACACGTATATAACGCATATTACTAACCAAACAATTTAATTCATTATAGTTGAATATTGCCAATCCAGCCACTGGCTGCCAAAAGCTGTTCGATATCGATGATGAGCGCAAAGTGTAAGTACATATACGACGACAATATATACATACATGATGTACATGTATATGATATACACGCATCACTTAAATATCAGCCTATTCATTATTGATTATGCCATGGAATACGTTTTAATTAATCACTCTTACATATCGCTTTTATAGTCGCATCTTTTACGACAAGCGCATCTCTGCTGAAGTTGCCGGAGACACCATCGGTGATGAGTTTAAGGGCTACGTGTTCCGCATTACTGGCGGTAACGACAAGCAAGGTTTCCCAATGAAGCAGGGTGTTTTGTTGCCACACCGTGTGCGTCTTCTCCTCTCCAAGGGTCACTCGTGCTACCGCCCACGTCGTACTGGTGAGCGTAAGCGCAAGTCCGTCCGTGGTTGCATTGTCGGTCCAGATATGTCCGTCATCTCCTTGGCCGTGGTCAAGCAAGGTGATGCCGATATTCCCGGACTTACCGACCAAGTGTTGCCAAAGCGCTTGGGTCCAAAGCGTGCCAACAACATCCGCAAGCTCTTTGTAAGTGATTGACACGCCATTGGTGCGTGGAAATGAAATGTACAATACTAATCTACTGATACGCGTATGCATACGTGCTACCCATACTCCTCCCATATTAGAACTTGACCAAGGATGATGATGTCCGCAAGTACGTTATCCGTCGTGAGGTTCAACCAAAGAACCCAGAGAAGAAGCCATACACCAAGGCACCAAAGGTATGTAATTGCTTGACTCATGATGAAGCATGGTGATGATGATGATGATGCAACAATCATCAGCACTGTCATTATTGAATATGTAAATACGATGATACTAATGAATAATGTTGTCGTTCATTTGCATTACAAATAGATCCAACGCTTGGTTACCCCATTGACTCTTCAACGCAAGCGTCACCGCATGGCATTGAAGGCTCGTCGTGCTCAGGCTTCCAAGGAGGCTGCCGCCGAATACCAGAAGTTGTTGCACTTGCGCATGAAGGAGAAGCGTCAAACTCTCCACAAGCGTCGTGAGGCTCGTGCTGAGAAGCAGCAGCCAAAGCAGCAATAAATAAATTGCTCGTGCTCTCTCTTTTCTCTCTAATATTAGGCTAAAGATGCGCGTATATGCATTGGCGTAGTAAAACTAACATTGTGCTTGCAAACAATATCGTATTCCGTAGTTCTTATTTTGATTTATCACACGCATTTAGATGACTGAAAATAAAGAATGAAGGAGTAATGATGATGGTAATAATACTGCTGCTTGAGCATGGATCAATATAAATGTGTTCTTTATTTGTTCTAAAGATAGCTATAGCAATATTGCAACTTATATTTTATATAGTATTTGATAGAAGCGGAATGATATAGATGAATACGTATTATGTCATGTAGTACGCGATTCAACTATGCTACACGCGTATATTATATATATATATATATATGATATTAACAGCGTGGAATGTTCTTCGTCTTGGACGTGTCTTTACCAAAGTTCTGTGTCCAGTAGGGACCATTTCTACCATTGACTTTGGCAACACCGAAATGCGTATAATCACCGAGCATATTCTTTAGATGAAGAGGTGATTTTTCCCAGCTGTTCATTACTTGACCACTGATGCAGCGTTATAGGCGACATTCTCGCTTGCTCCTGACCATTTGCCAACGGCATTGATACGCTCTGTCATACTACGCTCTCCGGCAGTTGATGGCTCATTGTGTTGGCGTTGGCTTGCACTTGACTATGTCCCAGTGATGATTTGACTAGTCCACCGTCGATACCTAATGGAGGAAGATGGTGCTTGCTTCGAAGTGCGTTCACCAAGCAAAGCATTTCCGTTTCCATCAATGCACTGGACGGCTTCGTTGACAGTATTTTACCGATGACTGGTAACTTGGCTTTTACGTTGATCAGTGGAGTGGCATCGGTATAACTAGTACCAATGGCGAGGATGGTAGCAGTAATGACAATGATGCTAGTGTGCTTCATGATGCAGCTATTGATGATGCTTGTAAACGTGTAATCTATCGAATGTTGTCACTTGTCAGTCTAGTTGTAGCGTGTATGGGTGTAGATATGCGGGTAGTTCTATTGGATTGTTGTTATGTTGTAATGATTCAATATTGGCATGGTAACATCCTACTATGTCGTTCTTTTATAGATAGCATGTAGTCATACATTACTAGTAGATTGATACATTATAATGACGGTGTCTTTGTTTGTTTGTTTGTGAGATCATAATAAAATGCCTGTTACAAGTAGATTGAATGTATTTCAGAATGAATAATACGAAACATGCTTGTTCTATTGATTATGCAAGTTAATACACGTAGAATGATCGGTACAGGGACTAGTGCTGCCTAGAGTAATTGGCTAGAGTCGGCTTTCATTTTTGCCTTTTATTTGATACAGCTTTGTTACAGCAATATATGCAGTATGCCACTTGATTGTTTATGTAACAATACTACTATGATTATGATACATTCATGTGGAGACAACATTGTTCGCTATTGCTCAACTGTATTTTACAACTACAACTATTGCTATTAGTAATGGAATATACTAGTTGGAATAAAGAGATAATGGCCATTATAGCTGTTAAGGTAATGTCTATTTATTTCAACGTTGATGCTTTATCACATTAAAACTGAATCCATATGATTGCTGATTAGACATTATGCGAATGGCGAACACGCTTCTACTCCAGTTCTTGTTGTGTAAATACTGGGTACTTTTGTAGTACTTCATCCCAGGATATCTTCTCGTCGACCAGTTGTTTCAAGACATCTACAACGGTCTCAATCTTATTATATAGCATTAGTGTTGCTGTTCACTTGCAATAATGTTCAAATCTCGTCACCTACCTTTTCTCGGATCTGCAAAGTGCTATCTCTTTCGCGTAGTGTGATCGTTTGATCCTGAACCGTTTGGAAGTCAATAGTGATACCAAATGGCGTGCCAAGTTCATCATTACGAGCATAGGTACGACCAACAGATACGGACGAGTTGTCAACGGTATTGCTAATGCCCTGTCGACGAAGACGAGATGCTATCGTAGAGTGAGGATTAATAACATGCATTCTAATGGTCACACACACACACACACACACACACACACACACAACTTCACTTACCAATATCACCGAGGAATGGAGTGAATGCCTTGTTGTTGGATAGTGGCTGTACTAGACATTTAGTGGGTGCAATGACAGTTGGGAAGGAAAGTACCTAAATAGAATGATAAGGATGAAATGAAGATGAAGAGGAATGTGTTATTATTCATATTAACATATATGTTATGCAGTAAAACAATGGCGAACTTACACCACGATTCTCATCGCCTTCACGAGTCCAGTATACGTGTTCCATAAGAGAGTAGAGAATACGACCAATACCGAATGATGGTTCAATGACATTTGGCGTGTACTCGCGTACTAGTAGCATTTGATATGATTAGTATTGTTATTGCTATTACATAGTCATCACATACCATGTTCAGTGATGGTGGCATGTTCAATAGTAAACATATTACTGGTCACCTCGTATTGATCGCCATTCGATGCAGCAATGGTGGATTTACTACATTTGCTCTGATTAGATAGATCCATATTAATCTCGTATAGAACAGTAAATACTCACCCGTCATTCTCGTCCATACGCGTCTTTAATGTCTCAAGTTCGCATTCCGTGAGACTGGTCAATGTCTCCTCGACAACCTTGGCATTCTTCTTGAATGCTGGACCGAACACCTTCTTGTTGATTTCAATCTGCCAGCGTTGGAAGACGCGTGGTTCCGCTAGTGCTTCACGTACAATAAGCTTCTCCTTGGTACGAGCGGTGTGAACGGTAAGATCGTATGCTGATCGATCAGCGCAGCCAACACATTCAATCCAACCCTATGTTCATTGATGTTAATTATGATGATAATGAAATAGCTCATTCTAGATTAGATATACATCATCAAATGACTTACATAGCTTGTATGGATTTCTGCATCCCAACAATCGCATGCATAATGCGCCATCTCGTTGGACAAGTGTTGACGGAAGCGTAGACGATCTGGCTTAATACCAATACGTACGAGGAAGAGATAGACACGAGCCAAGAAGTAGCCGAGTGTCTCATTATCAATGATTTTCTACATACATACAGATGAAGAGTAACAATGTTAAATCTATAGCAAAGCAATGATGATTAAACTACGAAATGCATACCTTGTCAACTGCCTCGCCTACAGTTATCTCGAGCAGGTCAGTCTTGCCTTCCAACTGAACATTGGCTGGAAGAATACGGATCTTCTGCTCGCGTACCTCCTCGAATCGTGGATGGTCCTTGTTGGCTGGATCAACATAGTGTTCAATCTCGGCCATTGTAAATTCACTACACGGTTATATAGTTATCAGTGATAATTGCATATGCACATGCATATCAAGATCATTACCGAACACGAAGTAAACCAGATCGTGGACTAATCTCATTACGGAAGGAACGACCTATTTGTGCGGAAGCAAATGGCATACGATCATTATTGAATTCGAGTAGTCGCTTAAAGTTCAAGAATTGTCCTTGAGCTGTTTCTGGACGTAGATATCTGCACTCATTTGTAGTGGAATACACATTAATATAAGCCACTTGCTTTCCTTCTTTCTATTGACTTACCCTTTAAGATGACCGGTAGGACCAATGCTACTCTCGAACATCAAATTGAACTCGGTGGGCTTGGTCAGATCATTTCCTGTTTCCGGTGATTTGATGCTGAATTGCTCGATTAGCTGTGCTAAACCCTCGCCATCGTAATTGTCGATTTGTGCTAGAACCGAGTGATAGCTCTCCTTAACGCTATCCTCTAGTTTAACAGCGGTAACCTTGGCTTGCTTCTTCTTCTTGTTCTTCTTATCCTTGTCGTCCTTTACCACGTCAATCGTCGTCTTTGGCGCATCGTCGCCTTTTTCCGCTTGACGAGCAATAGCATCGCCTTCTAAGCGAGCCTCGAGTACAGCCTCGACCAAATGATCAGCTCGGAAGATTTCACCCGTCTTGGTGTCCTTACACATCCAGTCGGTGAACTTATCGACGTGGCCGCTAGTCTTTAGAACCTCGGCCGGTGTCATGATGCTGCAGTCAAGCTCTAGCATATCTTCCTCGAGTACAAAGTGCTGTCGCCATAGTTGCAGGATATTGGCCTGGAGTGCACAGCCTGGAGGGCCATAGTCGTACAGACCAGCTACACCGCCGTAAATACTGAATGAAGGGGCGAAGAAGAAGCGCTTTAGTAGTAGCTGTTCGAAAACAGCGCGATCAAATTTGGCGGGCATTGCGACAGATTGACAGACAAGAAGAAAAGTGGCAAAGATATGTTTACCACCTGGATGGCTCATCACATTTGATAAAAATATATGAAAAAACATCACCATTTCTCCTATCTTCATTATCATCATTATCTTCATTATACAGCAGCTATATTGATACAAGTATAGTAGATAGGTATAGTTATATAGCAGTATTTCGTGTTCTATATCCTACGAATCTCATTAGCGGTGTTTTATTTCTAGTATTCTACGGTTAAAGCACCGGTTAGTCAAGCTGAAGCGAGTTCATACGAGTTTAAATTGGATGCTTATCATCACATAGACAATTAGTGCTGCTGACGTATCACTCTGCCATTTATTTGTCTTCACCTTTCCTCGTTCATCACTTGACTATACTGACATTTTGCTTTCTTTCTCCCTTACATACCGCTGAACTACCCTTGACAAGATGGCGAGACGATATGATTCGCGTACTACCACGTTCTCACCAGAAGGTAAGTATGAATAGATAGATGATGACCTATAGAGTGCTTACTCTTTGATTATCTTTGTAACAATAATCATCTGCAATTACAAGGACGACTCTACCAGGTAGAGTATGCCATGGAAGCTATATCCCATGCAGGTACAGTGCTAGGCATACTGGCGACAGATGGTATTGTTATTGCTGCGGAGAAGAAGATCGTCTCCAAATTGTTGGAACAAGGTACAACCAACGAGAAAATCTATACCGTAAACGAGTAGGTTATATGCATACATATACAAGGGATGTAGCTTATGAATAGATAACTCTTATATATGTTACTAGTAATATGATCTGTGGTGTTGCGGGTATCACCTCGGATGCCAATATCCTTGTTAATAATGTTCGACAAGCAGCACAACAGTATCTCTACACTTATAACGAGGCTATTCCATGCGAGCAACTTGTTCAGCGACTTTGTAACCTTAAGCAAGGTTATACGCAATACGGAGGTATGTTGCAGTTGGTGGCGCGTCTTTCTTTTACGATTACTAATGCACTATATAATGCATTCATCGCTTATAGGTATGCGTCCATTTGGTGTTAGTTTCGTATTTGCAGGATGGGATCATCATTATGGCTTCCAGCTCTATCATAGCGATCCATCTGGCAACTACAGTGGATGGAAGGCCACTTGCATTGGTGCCAATAACGCGGCAGCCCAGTCTATGCTAAAGCAAGAGTACAAAGAAGACATTACACTGGACGAGGCTATCGGTCTAACCGTCAAGGTGCTTAGTAAAACAATGGATACCGCCTCCTTGACGAATGAGAAACGTAAGTCTACTCTACCATTTTCTATGCTTTCCCTTACTAATACTGCTTGCTCGTCTAGTGGAATTTGCCACGTTAAAACTCGATAGCGACAGCGGACGTCCCTCCTATCAAATCCTACTACCGGATCAGATTGATGCTCTATTGGAGCAGCATAAAGTGGTCCCCACTGAGTCAGAATGATGATTTGATCCAGCAGATGATTGATGCTAACATGACGTCATTAATTAAAGATGATAAACAGCGTTATTTTACATTTGATCATTGATCTGATATATATTATTAGTTAGTCATAGATTACATCTATCTATAGCGTAATTTGTCCATCATGATGATCATCATGTTTATTGTACGTATAGTGATGATGTATACGTGTCGGACATTTAGGGTTGTGCTCTTTCCTTGTTGTGTTTTGTTAGGATAAAACAAATGAAATGGTCGGTATGAAATTTGGCGCCTTGTTAGAAATTTATGCGACCCAATTTGCTTGTCACTCGCTCTCTCTCTCTCCTTTTCTTTTTCCACGAATTGCTTGTTGTCTCGTCGCAACCTATTCCTCTATCTTACGGCCACCTATTGTCAGTCGATTCTTTTTCTCTTTTTCTTTTTGCCATTGACTGGCCCGCCAGCATATACACTGCTACTAAGATACTTGCTGATAGCTACACCACCACCACTACTACTACTACACTGTACACTTTTGTCTATTTGTGAAAAGTGTAGCAAGTGGTGCGTGTGTGTGTATGTGCAGGGTGTGTGTGTGTGATATCAGTGCTATTTTACATACAAGGTGAGTTATAAGTTACGAATGAAGTGATGGCAGTAGTACTGCATACAATATTGAGTGGATGCATGCTTGTGATCTTTCCACGGCAAGTGACACAGCTAGGACAGTTGACGTATAATGTCGACTAGTATGAATGTTAAACGAGCAGTCACTTTTGACGGGGATAGCACGATTACTGAATACGATGAGTAGACTATTTCAGCATTACTTGCGCTTGTGTGCATACACCCACATCTCTACCTGTTAACATAGCAACAACAGCAACAATGGGAACAACAGCTTATACTGAATACTTTAGATTAGGAATATCGTTTGCTTTACTTAGACGCTATACACTCTAGTATATGCATAATTATGGAGGATATCGGCAGTACAAGCGTGCTTATCAATGTGCCCATTGGAGCTCATCGTTCGGCGGCCACTGCCTTTGGTACGGCTTCCGAGTGTATTGGTACAATTCCCAACTCGCTGCTACGTGATCCGTTTCTCCCACCGCCTGCATCGATGCTGCCCAAGGGTCTTCGTTTACTGAAGGGTGAAACGGTGCTATGCATGGTGCCGTCAGGTTGTGCAGTCCTATCCCAAAGTATCGGTGAGACATCACCGGTGGAGCCAAAGTCAGATCAGGTGAGCACGGACCACACATTGACTCTAATGATTGTCACTTGAGCGTGCGATGTGTACGCGTATGTCTATAGCTGATCTAATGACACTGCTTTGTCTATCCCACTATGTATATGATATATAGATGGAGTTCGATGATACAACTACGGAGGAGACCATTTGTTTACTCACCAATTATCGTCTATACTTTTATGCCTCGAATCTCGAGTCGGCTATTCATATTCCTCACACGACCGTGGCACGTGTGGAGGTCGGCGCGATCCATTGCGTCATTTCACTTCGTTTCGATACACGACGTTACGCGATATTCTTTCAAAATTGCGTTTCAGTCACGGGTGTTTGTACGTCGGCACGAGAATGTTGTCGTATCTTCTGTTCTACACTACTACGCTCCGTTGATCCTATCGAGGGTACATCGGGTATTTTCGCCTTCCAGCATGGTGAATCCGTTCTATTCAATCCGGAAATGGATGCCACCAGTACTGCCATCGAGAATGTAGCCGATATACAAACCGAGATATTTGATATCTGGCAAAATGAGAGTTTTCTAACGAAGCAAATCAATAATGATGCTATTACCGATAGTAATAGCGATGAAGGAACAGTGATAGCTGCAGTCGATGATATCACTACTGATCCAGAAGAAAGTGACGACTCGTTAACACGTCAGAACCAGCTTTATTCGTCGGATACTCATCACTGGGAGGGTATACTTGGTTGGCATGGTGGTTATGATATTCATGAGGAAATTAAACGAACTAAATTGGATGCACCCGGTTCATGCTGGTATGTATTCACTAGTGCCACGAATCGTAACAATGGTAGTAGTACAGGTACATGCATTTATAATTAACATTGTATTCAATGATCTAGGCAAGTGGAATCGGCCAATGCATCATTTGGTATTTCACCCAGTTATCCGCCATTAGTCATTCTGCCTACGAAGGGACTTGCGGAAACAACACGAAATACATTTCATGCCAAGTTGGCCGCTTATCGTACGCGCGGTCGATTTCCCGCTGTAACTTGGAAGAATCCACGCGGTCATCATATTATGATGCGTGCAGCTCAACCGCTCGTTGGATTTCTAGGTGCTCGTGGACCAGAAGACGAGTGGGTTGTACGTGAATGTGTTCGTGGTGCGCAACGGGAATTCGGCTCCAGTGTTCCATTCTGTATATTAGATGCACGAAGCTATGCTGCCGCATTATCTAACGGATATGCCGGTGGTGGCTACGAGAAAACAGGTAATGTGCTCGATTTAGACGATGAGATTGTTCTAGCTACGTTACTTACACGCGATATTACCATGATCATACTTGTACAGATAACTATCCCGCAGGTACAACCATCAACTTTCTATCCTTGCCCAATGTACATACTGTTGCCTCGGCACATGCTGCGCTACTACGTTCAGCTGCAACCGTAACATCCTCGCGTAACTGGTGTTATGCACCTGATGCCGTTGCATGGCTACAACATAGTACAGACCTGCTAGAGGCAGCGGGTGGCAGTGAAAGTGTCGTATCGAAAATTGTTCACGATGATGCCTGTGTTCTAATCGTAAGTGATACTCTAATAGACGATACACGATAAATAAGCTAACATCTGACACCATTAAAGCATTGCACAGATGGATGGGATAGAACTACGCAGTTATCAGCTCTAGCACAGATTATGATAGATCCCTATTTTAGAACGTTAAAGGTAAGTAGTTTGTAGTTATATATATATTCATTTATTAACCTATTATTAATCAACAGGGACTACGTGTATTAATTGAAAAAGATTGGCTACAGTTTGGCCATCCATTCCATGCTAGATCGCAGCATGCATTCTCTGCACGCTACGCGACAGCACCACCAGCCGTGGCATCACCTGTATTTCTTTTATTCCTTACTAGTTTACGCCAATTAATACTGCAACATCCGGCATCATTCGAGTACAACGATAAATTACTCTGGTGTCTGGCTAAAGTCGCAGCTGGCTATGGCACTTTTACCGATTTCGTTTGTGACTCTGAAGCACAACGGAAACGTCTAAACATTCGACAACGAACGAAAAGTGTATGGCATTGGATCTACCATCATCGCGGCTGGTTCCTTAACCCGGCCTATAGTCTACGTCGTTTATCGGACAAGTAAGTGACTATCACACGAGTATATGAGTATAGAGTTGCTTAGCATTCGTTTATAACATGTATCTACTCCGTCCAGTTGGAAGGATGATGTCATTCGTCCTGACTTCAACGCTCATGGTGCCTCTCTCTGGCTCGACTATTACTTTCCATCACCGTTGTATCATGGCATATTAGAGGCACTTGTTTCGGATATACCGGCGAGTGACACGACACTAGCGGGTGACCCATCACTCCAGAATGGTAGTGCGCAATTCCATCAAACCTTGTTATTTATTAAACGACGACGACGACGAATTGCAGCGAACGCGTTCAATCGATGGCGTTCCCAATGTGGTTGGAAGGCTTCCCCCTGGACTAGTCTACTCTCCATGACTAGTCTTTCCTCGGATGATTATTGCACGTTATCGCGCGGCAAAGAAGAGAAAGACGATGGCGATGAAGGAGAGGATTATCGTAATAATGGCGACGATGATAGTCCAAACGATGATGACGATGACAGTGCAAATAGTAATAGCGATGATGGTGCCTTGGGACAATTCACGTTACGTGGTGCCAATCGATTCCTCTACGGGTCAGCGAGTCGTCAACATGATATCGCCTCTAGCTGGGTGGAGGTACCGCATTATCACTTGGATCAACTATCGAAATCGTCACCGCCCACCGATGATGTTGTACGTTGTCATTGGAAGCGAGCATCGGGGGCACTTGTACTATGGGAGGAGGACGTGTTCTTACCCAACAAACTACCGAAAGATGGTCAAGTAGAATGGGATGAGAATGTGTTTGGTCCGGATGCAGAGAATGTTATAGTAGAATAGCGTATGCATGTATTTTGATTTGAATTATTATCCAAACTATTTTATATGATATGGTTATTATGATTATAAGCAATTATAGGCATTGTATTAGCAGCAGTAGCAGTAGCAGTAATAACAGAAGAAATACTATCCCTTTTACATCATCAACATGACAACATTTTCAATTACTCATTGTTTATAAAGCTCGTCCTTTTTCTTTAATTTCAATACGATTCTATACAACAATGTTAGTGTATATTATATAAAACATTTACTCTATGTGTAATTAGGAGCACATCTCCCAGATACGATTAGCATAATTGAATTGCGATTCATCCGTGTCCAATGATAGTTTGTGTACATCATATCCATTTGATGATTCTACATATTATACAAGTTAAGAATAAATGGTATGGTCAAATAATCACGCAGTACTTATTGCAACGTAATGATTATCGTTGCTATAAAGGATACGAACTTGAATATGTGATATTTGTCCAGAGGCATCGATCCTTGGTCCACACCTAGTTCACGATACATCTTCAATACCAATCTACATTCAATGACAATATCGTGTTACTAGATTGAATGATATAGCTGCTATACACATGTGTAACGGTCACTTACGCTATACCATCAGTTTCTGGTGTGATAAGATTCATTTGACTATCTAGCTTCTTTAGCTCCTCCTTGGCTTGTTGCAATTGTGCCTCTAGATCTGTAATGAAACAAGTCAAGTCTACATCTAGCATAGTACACGCGTATAATAATGGCAATAGAAAGGATATCTTCCCTCCTGTTCGTAGTCCTGAATCTCCTTGGCTAATAAGAATTTCTCTCGATCCAACTGAACCATTTTATTGGTGTGCTCCTCCTCGCTAGGTGCCGCTGCAGGTCGAATAGCTTTGGCTTTGGCCATCTCTAGTTCACGCGACAATGCTTTTAATAGCATAGTGCATCAGCTTCGGTAGACTAATAGTAAGATGAGACTAGTTATATTTACTTTTCAATTGTTCGTGCACTTTATCAGTTTCATGCGTTTGAATCTGCTCGATAACCTCACGACGACGACCTATTTCCTTGATAACACTAATATCAGCCTCGGGTTGGAACGTGTCCACCATTCTCTCGAGTAATTCGCAAGTATCTTTAAGCATATGGTTCGACATGTTAATTGATCAGTAAGTGGAAATAACGCGTGATGAATAAAAATGAAACGAGAAATAAACGCGACGGTGTTGAAATAAATAAACAAGAGATAAATAGTTGTAAATCCTTAATTTATTGATAATAATGCTTTGCTTGTTAGCTAAACAAAGCCTACTCAGAAAAGAAAGTATAATCGTTAATAACAGCATCAACTCATGATTCATGTCGTTAAATGAGAATATGCCGCGGTTAGAAGATATAAAGTAGTAAATAGAGGAAGTAGAAGAGAAATAAAGAAAACTTATTTAGGAAAAAAAAGGATTGATAATAATTTTAAGCATAGAGAGTTAATGTGTAGAACTACTGGTAGTAGTAACTAATAACTAGGCTGCGCAAGGTGTTTTGGAACTTTGCGTAGTGCTGTCCATCTCTGTGATACGAACGAGTTGATCAAGCATCTGGCGACCCTGTTCGCCACGAGCCCATTCCACCGCTGCCTCCAGCACCTTGGTAAGTCGAGCTGACATATTACCGGTGAAGCTACTGATGTAGACGGCCTGTTGCACTACCGAGGCAACATGATCCGGAAGATGCTGCTTGAGTCCGATGGCAATGACACGCATCGCCACATCGACTGGGAGACCGTCGGCCGCACGGAATACAGGCTCGCAACGATCGATGATCATTTGAACGATGGTGGCCAATTGGCTTGCATCCGTGCCCAATTCCAGTGCAATACGACCAGCCTCCGAGAATACCAAATAGGCGTAGTAGGAGGGTAGCGCCACCATCAGTAAGGGTAGACCGCTGGCAGCGGTGATTACGGCAGCCGGTTTCGAGATTATACCGGCAATACCGGAACCAATCCAGGGACCTAGTCCGGAGCGTAGACGACCCGCGGCATAGCTAAGACCGAGACGTGGCTGGCGATACGCGATGGCTGCCGTGCAAGCGGTGGTTCCCACAATGGCCGGCAATGACTGTCGAGCCTGTTCAAGAGCATCGACAACACCTCACGCGTGGCGTACCATGGTAGTTGAGGCCAAGACCAAGATGGTAGTTGCAACTTAATATTACCATCTTTATCAATACCGAATATATTCCTCGCTGTCTCGTAATCGTCATCTGTCAATGTGTTTTGCAGTCGACGAATGATATCCCATAGGGTGCCTTGTAGACCCGTCGGGGTTGATGGACACGAAGTCGATGATGATTTGGCATTGTCAGATGTCGGATCAGGTGACGTATGATTTGATACAGACGATGCCATGAATGCTGCTGCTTCAGCCTTACTGCTAAATGGCATGCCATTCGAAGAGCCATTCGAAGCATTGTTGGCACTAAGCCATGAGTGCAATGCTATGGGGATAGGCACGACTGCTACCATTAGTAGAGCGTTACCCGAAGGAACTGTATTGATACTAGCCATGGTGTAACAATAATTCTATACTCGTGAACACAAAAATGAAGCGGTAAACTATAGAGATATGCCGGATGGAACACACGGCAAATTGGTCGATACTACTAAAAGGATAACGGATAGAGAATAAGAGAGGGAAAAGCCAGGAATACTGCTGCTTTACGACAAGTCGTAACCACACCACTTGAGACTGCGGATTATTCGAAGGTGGAATATCACAAAAAAAGCCGTAACAAGTGTTGGCGGACAATGAAAGTCGTAGCTCACTCCAAAAAATAAGTATGTATAAAAATAAGAAAATAATAAGAAAAGAGTAGGAGGAAGAAGAGAAGGAGCAGGAATAGGAGGTGGAGGAGCGCAAACTGGTTAATACTAGGCGACCAAGGAAAATGTAAATATGCTACCAATAACAAAAAAAAGCGAATAGCTAGCTAACAGCGATGAATGACGACTTCTAGGAGTTTGATACGGCGAATGGGGCGATTGCAGCACACGCACATATGACAACGGCAACGAGCGGTTATGGCGCGACAAGAGGAGAGGAATCGAGCATGCCCCCCACACACACCAATGACCGAGGACTATTTAAGAAAATTTAACAGGAGATAGATGTCCAAAATAGGCGACTAACCGCAAGCAAGTGAACGCGTGCAAGTGGATAGGGGCGAAGAAGGGAAAAAAACGACGAATAAACGAGCGGAGAAAGTGGTGCTGTATAGAGTGCGAAGGTAAAGCAGGCAACGACAATCGGTAAACTGGTGAGTAGCGCGAGAATAACCAGATACAATGTAAAGTATAAGAACGAGAAAAATGAGGAGAGAGAGAGCTAGAGAGGGAGAGAGCGAGAGGAAAGAGAATAGCGAGTTATACCGAAGAAAAACAAGGGCCACCTTTTGAGCAAGCGAGGCACTCGTGACGACATTAAGCTGCAGCTCCTATTGCCGCTGCCACTACTATTATTATCATGCAAAGGTTCGATTTGTCGTGGTAGTACTGTTCTGTCCCTGGAGGAGAGACGACGCACGGGATACGAGCACGACATAGATGATGATGACTAACTAAACCCAATCTACACTTGTGCTTGTGTATTATGTGTATGTGTGTGCGTGTATGTATGTGACGGCTACTAGTGTGTATCTGTTATCGCGACGATAGGTAGTTGCCCCGATTCAGGTAGGTAATGCCAGCTATTGTGCGTTGCATAAAAGAGTGGACAATGCAGAGCTGCAATGATGATAGGCGCGTGATACATGTTGTTGTTGTTGATGATGATGATGATTGGTTCACGAACGAGTATCCAATGCAAATACGAGTTCATTGATATAAAACAAATCGAGAGATGCTCATATATCATCATCCATTCTCATTATATCCCACTTTTACCACGAGTTCATGATTTTTACTGATGACGCGGCATTGAACGTCATCACTATAACACTTGCTTGCATAGTGCAGTACACTTTTTGTTTCACTTTCTATTAGAATAAAGTAAGCCATCATCTCACACACACGTATATATATATATACTTATACGTTCGATTGACTTGTGCTTGTAGTTCTGAAATACAGTGATCTTCTATTCTACTATGTCTTTCATAAAGTTTAGCTTATTCAACATTGATTGATTACTATGTCTTGCACGGTAATTGATCTAACATAGATGATTGACATTCTCATTGAATACTGTCTAGTTTATTCCATATTGACATGATTTGTTAGCAGCTTGAAATGTTAATCCAGATTGATGATAGTGACGGACATCTAAGATGTGATTATTCTGATTCATGGTGATTCAAACACTGTATCATTTCTGTTTCTCTCTTTTTTGTTTTTACCTTTTATTATTCATGTTACTCTATCTTCATATTAATATTGGCATTGGCCCGTTTTCTTAGTTACAATACTCGTTCATAATGGATGCAATACAGGCGCCACTGAATAGCTTTGAATTCGAACGAGATTTGACGGCATTATTGGCCGATGACAAATCACACTAGTCGAGTGTGTGGTCGTAAAGAACGTTCGCTAGTTAAACGTATAGAAATATTCGACTTTGACAACACACTCTTCTGCTCGCCCTTGCCCAATCCTCGCCTATGGCATCGTAGTCTCATAGGTCGACTGATGTCACCGGAAGTAGGATGGTTCCGCGATGCGAGGACACTTTCTGAACCATTTGTCATTTGTCGTAAATCAACGACGGGCGGTTCTCCTACGTGCGAATGGTTTTCTACCCATGTAGTAAGTAGAACGATGCAACGGTTACCATCGATTATAGCTAATCCTAATAGTTACAACGTGTACGTGATGTCATTGACGATACCGGCACATTGACTATATTGCTTACGGGAAGATCTCGTAGCGTCTATCACGCACGTATTACCGAGCTATTGCTGGAGCATGAATTGCAATTTGATTTATTGATTTTACGTGAATATCACGATACAATAGCAACTACAATGCAATTCAAAAAGCATGTTATCCACCGTTTACTTAATTTATTTACGCATGCCAATGAGCTAGTCATGTGGGAGGATCGGTCGAATCATGCCGTGCAATTTAAACGGTTTTTAGATGAACTTCAAGCTAGCGAACGACTAGCTACAGGTAATGTGGTCAAAGTTACCCCTGCAATCAGTTATATGGAAAGGCAGCTTGAAGTACAACTGGTACATGAACTCATTAGCGAGCATAATACGTGTTTGCAGCATCAAAAGCTAGAAGTAGCTGCTCGAGTGGAGTCAGCACTACTGCAACTAGATCCTAATGCAGTGAATTACCTGTGTCGTTACTATAACATGCCAATGGATAAGTATTCTAGCAATTATGGCGTGTCGATTTCAGAAGCAATGTTCTCCAGCAGAGATATGGAACTGCTAAGATGTGGTGGGTTTGGAAGGTGGATCTCTACCCAGTAGAGGTTGACTATGGTAGAAATTGGATATCGGTCGTGTTGATGGTGGAGCATCCACAGTTGACCATTAAATATCCACTAGGACGTCGTACGACATTAATGAAAGACAGATCTAGACATGATGCCATGACGCGTACTGTGCCCTGGATAACACTGACCGGTTCACTTATGATGACTTGTCTTCCAGGTCTTAAAAAATGATATTAATACACGTTATTATCGTCTATGCCAAATAGTTGAGATAAAAACACGGATAATCAAGTAACTGTAAACATGTCGTTATTTAATTAATGCTAAATGAGCAATGATTCTAATAGAAAATCAATTATTGCGACGAATATTAGCAGCACGTTGGTTTCATGTGACGATTAGTTCCTGGTTAATACTAACGATCATATGACGGAAGCACGTAATGCAATTCCATTTCGTGATTAATAACCTCCATTCCAATAGGTTATGCGTTAATAAATAATAATAGATATTTCAAGCTGGTTAAACATGCCAATTTATTGTAATACTACACCATCCTATTGCATCATCAGCAACAGCAGCAGTACCGTGAAGCTGTGTAATCTCATGATGATACACGACTTATTCGTTATGAAGTAATTTATTGCGCTATCAGTGCAGATATGATGAAAATGCAAGTTGAGAATGCCAGATAGAAAGGTTGGCCACCTATCATACGATCTACGCCACTATTTACAGATTGCGGTATATCCTCCTCCTTTGGCTCATTAGTTGTCGAGGCCACTGCACTCGTCACGTCAGGTCCTTCGTTGGCATGCCATCCCACGTTGAACTCCACCATAATTGGACGAGTAGCTCGCGCGGGATTGCTCGTTATGATACACCATCGCATTTTCGCCAATGGTGATGCGCCCTTGTCAAGACTGGAATCATTTGCGCAACTCTCTAGCGCGCGATCTTTGCAGCTCAAGGGCGCCCAGCGCTCAACGGTGCGACCTGCTACCAGATGACCTGGTCCTGTGGCAATCTGATCGTAGACGGACTTCTCCACAAGGAGTACCGTTTGCATGGTGCCGTTTTTCGCCGTGACGATGTATCTTAGGTTGTCGGTAGGTGCGCCAGCGCAAACACCGCGCCATGAAGCTGGAGGAACGGCAAGTGTCGTTTTGATCGGAGGTGATTCTGCAGATGTTGTATCCGGTCTAGATGCAACGGATACGGTCTTGGTTATAGTTGGTATAGAAATAAATGGTGGGATGGTGGGGCTAGGTAATATCGATGGTACAATCCTCTCTTGTGGTTGTGCAAAGACAACGTTCATCTACATTATTATTATTATTAATCATTTATAGATAGATTAGTCAAAGGATCTGGATCATGATGATGATGATGTATAAGTAGAATGAATAATAGATATGCTACCCTACCAGTGTAAACCATGTCAACGATACTGCCAGTGATGCTGTAGCAGTGGTAAAGAAAAGTACCTTCATGCTTTGGTATGCAATTCTACACTTGTAATAAAATATTGTGTAATCGAATATAACGGAATATGATATTTGTCTCTCTTTTGATATTGGCAAAATGCAGTCCAACAATGAATGGTCGTATCAATGCAATGCTTAATGGAAGTAACAGTAACCAGACTGCACTTGCTAGAAGCCAAGAATGTAGTCTAGTGCAAGTCGGGTAGAATAGATTTTGGCAAATAACCACACGTTACTTGGTCCAAATGTCGTCGATAACAAAAAGTGTAAAGAAGAAGGAGAAACCAATGAAAAAATGACGGGTTAATTCATTACAAGTTGGTTTTCAATGGTCGAGGTGAATGGTGAATGAATGAATGAAAGAAGAGCAGAGCAGAGGAGAGAAGAGGAGAAGATGGAGATGGAGAAGATGGAGAAGAGAATGATAATGGAGAAGATGATGGTGGTGTACGTTAGAGAAGGAGTGTGTCCATTTATGAGAGCCAGTTTCGTAAAGATTTGCTACATAGTATCGGCATGGTTGCATTGGTGCACCTGCACTTGAAACAACCTTCTCTCCTTGCGTATAATTGAACAGCCATTGAACGAGTGATTGATGTGCACCCAGAAATAATGACGGCAAGTCTTTTTATAGCTTATGCTACGTTTGCCATTCGTATGATTGACGTTTCTTGCAAGATTTCTATGCAAAATTAAGTATGAATCTAGAGCAAAAAGGCGTAGCAAGGCGTTTCGTATTATTAGCAAGTGCACGGCAACATGCCTTTTGCTCTACGTGTGACCGTCGTTTCCCATTCGTATATTCCCTTTTGTGATTGTCTATAATCCGTTCGATTCAATCCTGATTAGTTTCCATAATCACATGGGTAAACCTATCCCAAATGAAATATTTTCATCAGATAACGCGTAAGGCCATTAGGAAAAAGAACTGATAAAATTAGTAACAGTTTAATTGCAGCATTACCGCACATTCGGTAATTGGTATGCACGCATCGTGCTTAATCATGCTAAGCGTTAAATAGCCCAAAGTAGACGTGGTAGAAGGAAAAAAGCGGCATCTTTCGTTGACGCTTCTTTTTTATTCTATTTCGTGGTACGTTCTACTTGTTCTTGTTCAACGTTTAGCGCCTTTTCTCTCTTTCTTCGTTACGTGTATCCTTGCCATTTTAGTGGTGCAACCGACGGATTTGTCTATTATTCATTTCTTTTGGTTCAATCAGAGGCACTTCTTGACTGTTGAAAGGCAAAGAAGTTTTTTCTTTCTCTTTCTTTCTCGCTCTCTCTTTACATTATCATTTACGATTTATGATTATTTATTCGAAATAGCTTAACTACTGGTTGATGTTCAATCATATATGCTATTGAGAAACGAATTGCACGATTAATTATTGCAGAAAAAGAAGAAAGAACCGTACTGTGCTACTATATTTAATTATGAGTGCTTCTACGGAGATACTATTGATATTAGCTGGTCCGATGTCGGTATTTCCGCGTCATTTATCGCCGTTAACATCATCGTATCGTTATGTTTCCGTCTGGGATTGGAACGATCGCTAATTGTTTCCTCCATTCGTTGTACCGCTCAGCTGGCCATTATGGGGCTAGTGCTACGCTACGTGCTTACCTCGGAGGAAGTCGGCTGGATACTTAGTCTGGCCGTGTTACTCACCGTGCTTGGTTCATGGGAAACCGTCTACCATCAATGTAAGATACGACATCGCGGTATGTTCTGGACGGTATTACTAGGCATTGCAGGTTCCACTATTATTGTCGGACTATTAGGTTGTGCATTCGTGTTGCACTTTAAGCCCGTATGGAAGGCACGCCTATTTATTCCAACTATCGGCATGCTATTGGGCAATTCTATTTCCGGTATTGCTCTCGGTCTACGTACCTGCTTGAACGAGGTACACGCTCATCGCGACCATATCGAGCAGCAGTTGTCGTATGGTGCCACTCGTTGGGAGGCGTCACGTAGCGTACTACGTTCATCGGTACGAATGGGCATGCTGCCCACCGTGAACTCCATGAGTGTCATGGGTTCATCTCGATTCCTGGTGTGATGTCAGGTCAGATTCTAGGTGGTGTCCCTGTAGATCAGCTGTCCGCTACCAAATATGCATTATGTTCATGATTGCTGCCTCGACGACATTGGGCATCGTTACAGCTGCATTGGCTTGTGTGCACACTTGTATCGACACCCGTCATCGTACACGACCTGAGCGTATCATCACCGTGCCATTTATCCTTTATGCATGGCGCAATACAGCATTCCGTTGGATTGGAGCGCATTTAACAAGATTGCTACAACCAATGACTAAATGGATCAAGTGTCAAGTGAAGAAGCATTGTCGTCGAATGAAGGATCATACCACGACTAAACAAAGCGCATACCCGAATAGCACGGTAACATTGGCAGAACTAGAGAAGGCAACTATTCATGCAGAACTAGGACAGAAGCAACCCATATCAGAGATGCGCGAGATATCTCCCGATGTTCAGGTAGCTGAATATCGAATGTTACCATTCACGCCACGAATCAATCAACTATGACTATGTCAACAACGCCCGTTGACTCCTCGAATACATCATGTTCTAATGCAGTAACCAGCCATCTAATAAATAAATACATAGGCAATTATCTCTAAGAATTGATGTCCTACTAGTAAGCATCATTGTAATTTATTATTATTTAAATGAATATCGTGGATTAAATATAACACCAGATTCAGTAATGGCTACGAATAAGCGGAGTAAAATTAGAAAAAAGCAATGATTTTAGAGGCGACGATAACACCCTGTACTATACCAACCGCAATTAACATTTGTAAATAAGACAACGCAATTATTTAGTGAGCGCATAAAAGTAGTTTGCTTCTTTCTTCCACTCCAACTCATTCACTCACTCACTCACTCGCTCATCTTTTATCTTGTCCAACTTTATTCTTATCCTTATCTTTGTCAATCTTGTACCCTAGTACTGGAGCATAGTATAACTATAGACTGGCACGGCTCTTGGTAAGTGGTGTATACGATATTGTTTGTCATCTTTAGTTTCTTGCATATATGCTATGAGTGTATGCACGATATTGTGTAATATCTACTGCTTGACTAGTTATATATAGTAGTACTAGATGTATACAGTCATATGAATACATCTCTATCGATGTATTTATATTCGTATTTTTATTTATATATGATAAACTATCCGTGAACACTAGGTGAATTACCCTCCCTTTGACCTGATTCTACTTGTATACTGGAACTTGTCGCGTGCAACCTGCATAGCATTGATAAGTCATGTGGACTAGTCTATCATATATAAATAGTGTATACATGTACATCTAGGCTGAACTGCCGTCAATTCCTCTTTTTGTAATTCTTTTTATTATTCGTGATCTAGTGCTATTATTATTATTGCTATTGCTATCCTCATAATTAGTTCAATATTTTTGTCAACCTCTTTCTATTGATATTTCTTTGGATACTATAAACACAACTTACTCATCCCCTGCTTTTCCCTCTTACATTTAGCGCCTAAGCTAGTCTAGACAACCGTACGGTCTTCTTATTATATAAAGGGGGCTATCCTACCTTAGTATAGCTGCCCATAGGCTTCGTGACTATTCGTACTGTTGCGTATATTATTGGAAACATATCCATCGACTATTACATTGTTGGTATTCTCAAGAGAAGCAATAACAGCAGCAACAGCAACAGCAACACAACAGCAAAGTAAGTATATTATCAACAATGTGACGTAATAGCATGAAAACAATTAACATCAGCTGACCTTCACGTGCTATTCTGTAATATTTAGGTTGCAATTAAAAAACAATTATTATACGGATATCTAGTGTTTTCTTCCTTTTTGTTTATCGTTCCCTTGAGTTGAACGTTAAATAGCAGCAGCAGCAGCAGCAAACCACACGCTTTCCTTGGTGTTTCTCTCTCTTTCTTTCGCTATTTCATTTCTTGTCAAATATCAGTATATCAAGCGAGTTCACTCTCGCCATTTCCATGAGTAGATTGTCTAGATTTGGTTCTAGTGTAGGGGGATCATCGATTGGACATTATCGAAACAATTCAAGTAGTAAATCTGAAATATCAGGTATGTAACTATTTTATGCCACGCAGCTATTTGATATTAATCGATCATCTATAGTTGATTCTATACCGTCATCACCCACCATGTCGAGTGCTAGTGGAATAGCGGCACCACGAGGACTACGAAAACCGGGTGCCGGTGCTAGTGGCATTGGCGGCCTAGCACGACCGGGCATCAAGCCAAAACGCCTAGCAATGGTGGAATCGCACCGCCAAACGCTATTGGGATGCGACGTGGCTTGTCTAACGCATCGAGTGCCGGTGGCGGATTGGCCAAATCATCGGCCAACGATGGCTTCCAAATCAACAATCGTGTCCGTGTCGAGTCGATGAATATCGAGGGTACCTTCGCTTCCTGGGTTCAACGCACTTTAAACCGGGTACATGGGCTGGCATTGAACTCGACGACGAGGGTGCCGGCAAGAATGATGGCTCCGTGGCCGGACACGTCTATTTCACATGTCCACCACAGACTGGCATATTCGTGCTGGCGTCGAAACTTTCCGCGCCAGCCAATAATGATCATGGCGGTGCACCACGCGGTGGACTTCGTGGTCCTTCCGCCGGACTTCGTCGACCGAGCACGGGAGCAGCAGGCATTCCAGCACCCGGCAAACCGTTAAACTTCCGACCAGAATCGCGTGCCAGTCGATTCGTCGGCATGAGTGCGCAACAGTATAAACGACGCTCGCTCATGATGACCGACGACGACGATGGATATCGACCGGGTACACCGCAAGCTGCCGGAACACCCAATCGTAGTAAAGCCGGGCACGGTGCCAATGGCTGGGACTCCGTAGCGGTCTTAACGATGGTATGAACGACGATAGCAACCCGGCATATGGAGATTTAGCGGCACTCAACGGAGGCGGCAATGAAGAGGATGGCATACCTAATGGCACCAATGGCGCGAGCTTTGATTCAGCAGAAGCACAAAAGATGCAAGCACGAGCAGAAGTGCTGGAAGCAGAGAATCGACTACTCCGTCTAGAGGTGCAACAAGGTAAAGCACGATTGGCAGCAGGCGAACTATTAGAGCGTGGTATTGTCGGTGAAGCGCATGCTATGCTCGGTCGCGACGAGGAGGTGGCATCACTGCGCGAGCGAGTGGACCGATTAACGCGCGAGAAGAGCGAGGTGGAACAGGAAAGAGAACGATTACGCCGCGAGGTGACCGATCGCAAACGACAAAGCACGACATCGACATTGGCTCATGTGGAAGATGGCGAGCAATTGCTACGACTTACCGAGGCATTGGCAGAACGCGAGTCGCGTATTCGTGAACTGGAACAAACCATTACTGAACTAACGAAGCGTGTGGAGGAAGCCGAGTCAGCTGCCAAAAACGCAACACCACAAGAAGATGTCGAATCTGTGAAAGCACTACGACAACGAGTGGAGGAGTTGGAAGAGGCGATGCATGAGACGGATCAAATGCTGGCACAAAAGGAAGACGAGGAGCGAGAGTTGCGCGAACAACTAGAACGTCTAATGCGTGAGCGTGACTTTGATGATGCTCGACGCAGCCATGAAGGAGGTGACGTGGAACGACAACAGGAACGTATTCGAAGCTTGGAACGAGAACTAGAGGAGAAGTCGGCGGAAATGGGACAGTTGTCAGCGCGACTCGATCGAATTAGCACGGAACACGAGAAGGAGAAGGCCACCCTCGAGGAGACCATTAAGCAGCTACGTGCCGCCGGTCAAGAAACCATCGAGTTGTACGAGTCAAAGTTGCAAGCGCTACAACAAGCGGGCAAAGATGCGATGGCACTAATGGACGACGAGGGTGTAGCCGAGCGTACGGTGTTAACCGAGCAGCTTAATGCGGCCCAGGATGAAATACAAGAGTTACGCATGGCTGGCGCGGAAACCATCGAGGTATACGAGATGCGAGTGGCCGAGTTGAAGGATGAACTCACCAAGGTGCAGGCTTCCAACGGATCAGGAAGCGAGGCAGATGCCGCACTACGACTACAATTGGAGGCGGCGCGTGAGGAGATACGCGCGGTGCAAGAAGCGGCCGCTGTTCGTGAAACGGAAATGGAGACACGTCTACAGGAGGCGAAAGCTAGCGGAGTCTTGTCAGATAGCCAAGGGACGATCATCCAGCTGCAAACTGACCTGGAGGCTGCATTGGCGGAACGATTACGATTAGCTGAACAGGTGGCCACCCTAAAGACTCAGGCGCGTGAACTGAAGAACTCGAGGAACGATCTTGAACAGCGTATCGTTGAGGCGGATCAAGTGCTCGAGCAAGCGCGTGTCAATGCAAGACACTCGATATCCTCGATGGACGACATTATGCGTGATCGTGATGCGGAACTAAACATGATCGTTAAGGAGAAACTAGCATTAGAGTCGGAGGTGAAGCAACTACGCCAATCGCTAGAGGATGCTCGTCACGAACCAGTCGATAACGAGGAGTTGAACGCATTACGCGAAGAACTCGAGGATCTACGCGTCCAGCTTAAGGATGCCAACAATGCCAAGTCGCTTTCGTCGAATGCAACGGCGAACGGTGACGATGGAGCAGCTCAATCCGCCGAACTCCAGCGAAGAATCGACGAGTTAACGCAAGAGAATCGCGAGGCTAAACAGGAGAATCAACGCTTACTCGAGGTGCAAGCGTCGCTATCCGAGGCACACCGACAAGTGGAGAGTGAATGCTTGAAACTCATGGACGAGCTGGAACGTCTACATAGCGAGCAGCTTAGCATGCCACCTGTGCAATCGGCACCCGAGGTTGATGCAGGTATTAAATTGGAGGAGGTACCCGATGATGATCCCGACAACCCAATGCCACCCGAGCAGCGTCGTTTACTCTCTTTGCTCAAGGAGAAGCAAAGTGCACTGGAATCGCAACAGCGTGCTCATCAGCAAGAACAACGACGCTTGCAACAACGTATTTCCGAGTTGGAACGAGCGCATCGTGCAGAGGTTGAACAACGCGACAAGGATATCAATGACCTTGAGAACTTGATCGAAAGTAAGATATTCCGTGAGGCGGATCTTGAGGAACAACTAGAACAGCAGTGTCAACTAGTGAAACAACTACAACAACAGCAACAGCAAGCATCATCATCGGGCTACGGCAATGAGCTGACGGTAGATGGTGCTCAGTCACATGGTATGAATAGTCGTACCAGTAGTATAGGCCGAACTGGAGCGCGTAGTCCATCGGCCGCCTCTAGCACCGGTCGATCTCGTAATCGTTCTGCCACACGAGACTACTCGCAAGTTTATTGTGAGATTTGCGAGGAGGACGGCCACGATATCATGAGCTGTCCAGCGGTATGGGCACGGGTGCCATCAATGGCACGAAACCACCCAAGAGTCCCAAGAATCGATCGACAATTCCTGAAGAAGATGAGGCACAATTCGATCGCACGGTAAGTATGGGTTCATTTGCACGTTAATTATTTATTGGTCATTGCATTGTCAATGTGTATGTGTACCTACATTATGACATATGGATATTACCTTTTGTTTGTTTATTTCTTACATTTGATTCCTACATATACAACATCACCGAAATAGTTAAATCGGTTGTGTGTGCGTGTATGTGTTTACTAGTTGAACTATTCATTTACAGTGGTTATAATGATAATAATTACTACTACTACTACTACTACTACTGTACTATTATTTGTGTATTCAGTGTTATAATTGTTTGTTTACTTCATATGTATGTACCATTACTACGGATACTAATTCTAATGATTTTGATGTATTTCTTCAACATAGTATTGCGACAATTGTGAAACATTCGGAGAACATTGGACGGAGGATTGTCCAGCGGAAAGTGAGGTAAGTGAGATATAACATTTATTCATTAGCCATTACTTGATCAATTAACTATTTGTATTAGATATTCTAATGAGTATTCATACACTTATATGCATACATATACACGTATGACATAGTGTTGTTGCTCTTGTTGTTGTTGTTGTTGTTGAACTGTGATGGACAACAAATATCATCAATTACTATTACTATTACTACATCAATTATTAATTAGTTAATGACGAGAATGATAATGCTATAGCTAGTATTAGTCGTGTACTAGTTTCATTAGTTAACTAGCATCAATGATGTAAGCTACTATTTCTTCTTTTGATTGACGTAATTCATTATTATCGCATGCCATTCGTGTTTCATCTCGCCTTTACTTTGATCTAATGACGTGCTAGTTCCTTACTCTTTTTCTTTAAGCTTATCCATTATTGATGCTATTTTACAATCATTTCCTACTAATATTGATGACATGTATTTTGTATACTGATGTAGCAATAGTAATAGCAAAAACAATGATGATATATCCATTACATACACATACATATACAAATATGCACACATTCATTTCCCATACTTATACTACACATCTACTAATATGTAATAAATTAAGTAATGAAACGTAATCGATCCTATTAAAGAAACAGAAATTGTATTTGAATATACGATCAATCGAGAGAGAGTAAGTAAGAGAGGGAAGATGGATAGATGAATAGCGTAATTGAAGAGTGAGATGATATAAGGAAAGGATGACGACGTTGATCGCATGATTAGTAGCGAAAAAAAAACAGATTTATATAATAGATGATGAGTGCATCCCTCGTGAACCAAAAACGTAGATTGATTCCTTTAGTGATCACTCATCAGGTTCATAATCTCGGATTAATAATTCAATAGTCAATGTGAAACGAAAACTTTTGATGATGCCTAAAGTGAAGTGTGTGTGTGTAAGTGAATGAAAGTGAGCTATAATATGTTATATTGTAGTAGAAGTATAGACACTAGATGTGTGTGTAGTTATATAGATAAGACGATATATATAACATTCATTATGTAGCTGTCGATGTCATATTACTGCTTTCATTCTGGACGGCGGTTACCGTAATTGTATTTTCAATAGACGATGATGGCGGTGATGGTGATGGTGATGTCGTTGCTGTAACTAATGTAGATGCTGTCGTCGTTATCTGTTCTACACTAGTCATTGCTGATGTAGTTGTACTCGTTGCAACTGCTTCACTCATATTTGTATCTGCTAATGGTTCATCATTCTTGGTAGTAGCAATAGTAGTATTAGTAGTAGTAGTAGATGTTATAGGTGTGATATCCATAGCATCTTTTGTTATTTGATCATCATTGTCATTATTCGACATAATCGTACTTGATATCTTTTCTTCTTTCATTACTATTGAGTCTACTGGTGTTGCAATACCCTTACTGTTGCCATTATTATTTGCAGTGCTTACACCATTTGGTTCAGCCTTTGGTTCAGATACATCAGTGTCCATGGCATCTACAATGTTGCTGTTGCTATCATTGCCATTGCCATTATTGCTGTTGTTGTTGCTGTTAGATACTGGTTTCGTAGTACCTTCCTCTTCTGTCACGCGTATATCTAATCTAGATGGCGTTGAATTCTGATTCGAATCTACTGACATCTTCGTAGTATGATTGACACTATTCGAATTAGATATTACAGCAGGTGTTGTCGGTGCTGTGGGGGTGACTGGTGATAATGGCGATTTTGGCGCCCCTTCAAGTAATGTTCGCCATCGTTGCGTTAGTCCACGAGCACGTCCCACTAGATCGACGGGATCATCCGCCAGATTCAATTGTGTAATACGGCGCATAAGTTTACCAATCTTGGTTTCCTGTACAATGACATTATTATTAGTATGTGTTTCTTGTGTATTCTCATAAAGAAGCTACCATTAATAAGGCAAGATCCACTGGAAATACTTCGATATCACCCATAATTGCACCGCATTTCACAAGATCTTCAGGCTAGAGATTGATGCATTATTAGTCAATCTATTATTATACTAGTAATAAACAAGCTAATTACCTCAATATTCTCTCGTAGCACTATCTTTTGTAATCGATGACGAAGATACATCAAACGACTGTATGGGTTTTCTATATATATAAAGATAGACTACTTAGTATTACGTATTTTTATATACTGTAACGCGTAATACTAACCATCTTTCAAGCTGAACTTTCCTGTAACTTTTGGACGTTCACCGGTACGTGTGGTCGTTTCATTAGGTTTTGGTGTGGTTGGCGGTTGAACATTTAACGAATCCGTGTTCAACTATTATCACATCACATTAGTCGATTTATTCATGATATTTCATAGATATGTCATGCTAGTTATAGCTTACCTTTTCCTCGACTTCTGCAGCCTTGCCACGTTTGCTATTACGTTTACGTTCCTTTGTTGCATTAGCCGTGTTGTTATCCTCTTCCGAGGAGTAAGCGACTGCACCACGACGTCGTTTAGCTGCCTGACCTCTTCCACGCGGCTCTTTACCACGCTTCAATGGAGTTACCGCCTTTTTCCTTCGACCTGCCAATGAGCCTCGTCGATTGGTGGTGCTCGTTCCTCTTCCTCCTGATAGTCTTCCTCCTCCTCCTCTTCCTCTTCGCCTTCCACATCCTCATTGGCATTACGACGACGTCCTGCTCTGCCGGGTTTCTCGTTATGATTACTATTTACTTCGTTATTATTGTCGTCCTCGCCTCCTCGTCCTCTTCCTCTTCTTCGTCATCTTCGGCCGCATCAGCTGCACGACGACGTTCCTCGAGTACAACTTCAATTTGATCTGGATCAAGTGCTTGCTGGATGGCTTGTTCAAAATGCTTATCACGCTTTGGTAATTTCGAGTACTGAGCAAGATGCTCCTGGAACGATCTTAGATTGTCTGGAGCAATCCAACCACTAAATAATCGGTGAGTTTATGTTACAATCCACTAATTGATCATATGTCATCACTTACTAGTCAAATGTGCCTAAAAACAATACTGGAACTGATTGCGATCTGCCTGGAGGCTTGCTTCGTAATACTTCATCCGATAGTTCCTTATCATTCTCCACCTTATTGTTGTAACAAAGCAATAGCGTGATTATTAGTGATTAATATTGATATGTATGTATGAGAATACGGGAATATACGCAAAAATCATCATAGCAATTCAGTTAATGCCATCAATCCTGCAATCTTCACGTATCTCCTTCATTGCACTTACCCTCGATGGCCAAAATGGATATCCCTTCAATTTGGCCCATACAATATCGCCGGCTGTATGTTGAGTTGGCATGATACCTAGTATTTACGTCCAACTCCCGTAGTAAACTCGATAGTATTACAACTACTCGTGGTTATTATGGATATACAACAGCAGTTATATATATATATAATATACTATAATATACTATAATATGGATAGGCGGTATGTGATTTACACTGTAGACGTAATCAAATCCAAGCAATTCTAGTAAGCATTCAATGATTAGTTATGAGCAAGTATGCATATATGCATATAAAAGAAGCAATAGAGTATACCCTAGCATATACGTGTATTTTACTTACGCGTAGAGAACTTAATAAATCAAGGCTTAATCCTAATTGCTACTAGTTTTTACTAACCAACCAACAACACTAACAAGTATTCTCACGTTTACTGCTTCAGTAACAAGTGTACAGTATGCGTATATACGACGAGTTGACGTGGCACCTTGTTGAAACGGTAAACGTACCACGTAGTTGCAGTCGTAGTAGATAGCTCACAGTAAGTGACCGGAAGAAAAGAAGGAACTTGAATAAAGAAAAATGAAACTTACTCTTGTGGAGAGAAATAGTAACGACAAAAGGGATAAGAGCAAGGAGGCGATTGGACAATAACAATAACAGAGGCCGTGAATAAATAGATGCGAGTGAGTGAGTGGAGTGAGTGTGGGTAGGCTGAGTGGATGCGCAAGTACGAGTGCAAGTGGATGTGTGTGTGTGTGTGTGTGACCAATCAGCCAAAGTATAGTTATTATTAGGATAATTCATGTGATCATAATGTGACTATATAACTGTTAATCTACTAGGATATCTTCTGCTTGTTGTTCTAATCAGCTAGTAATAATGACATACTAATCCTTGTGTATATTCAATACAGTAGTAAAATGGATATTTGTTTACATTGTATACGAATGTTGACATTTAGTGTACACGCGAAGCACCGTCACAAAAACGGAAAAGTATCAAATGGAATAATGGAGTGTAAGTGATAGAGTGAGTGAATGAGTGAGTGAATGAGTGATGATTAAAACTGTTAAAATTGATTACCCCCTGTCAATGTGAAAACTACTAGTTCAGTTAACAATATTCATTGATCGTAAAATGAAATAAGTAAAAAAAGAAAACACTTAACATACGCTATAGACAACGTATAATAAATATAATGCCTATTAGCATAATGATATATATGTATTTATATACATGAATAATGTAGGTTTACATATTATGCTATAACGTAAAAAGAGACATGGGAGGTAATGCGAATATCATAAAATTTGATATAGTTAATGGCTAGTGAATAGTAGTAGTAATACTAGTCATTGATAGTGAGTGGGATGATTGTGGCGAAAAAAATACTTTTCCTATTTGTTGCCATCCGTCTGCCTTTCCCTTCTTTTCTCCCTCCTCTTTTCCATCCCGGACGGCATTCTTTGCTTCAAAACAGCAACGGCACAAGGGAACTAGGTAGGTTATTGCTCGCTTGCTGTCTATCAAAGTTACGCGTCTCTAGTAGATATACGCGGCTGGTACGAACAGTTTGCTTGTTCGCCATAGAGATTCAGCGATACTGGTGGATCTCGCCGTGTACACTACTTTCTACCTCTTTGATCTGAAAGTAAATCCAATACTATAGAACATATAACTAATTTGTATACTTTCTCGTATCTTTATTTATCTATCTATTTACTTGCCTGTGTATTTGTTCTCTCTTTCGCCTATACGGATATAGCGTCAACATGGTCGCCATCAAAAAGTCGGTAAGTAACGACGATATATAAACATGAGCGTGTGGTGTATCTTTATTTATTCGATATTACCGCGCACACATGTACACATACACACGTACACATACACGTACACCACTTCAAACTCGCGTATATGTGCATATGTGTATGTGTGTATATATACCTCTAATACTCAACTAACTCGTTTATGCGTATCTTTTTAAACATTAATAGAAGAAGACCTCTGAGTCTATTAACTCGCGTTTGGCCTTGGTCATGAAGAGTGGCAAGTACACTCTTGGCTATCGCTCCACCCTCAAGACTTTGCGTCAAGGCAAATGTAAGCTTCTATTAGTAGTCATATGTGATGGAACAATGACGCCACTGCTATAACATACACGCAGCATATAACTAATCTACTCCTATTTATTCATGACTATAGCCAAGTTGATCATCATCGCTGGTAACTGCCCACCTCTCCGCAAGTCCGAGATTGAGTACTACGCCATGTTGTCCAAGACCAACGTCCACCACTACACTGGTAACAATGTCGATCTCGGTACTGCCTGCGGTAAATACTACCGTGTTGGTGTCTTGTCCATCACCGATGCCGGCGATAGTGACATTATCAAGGCCCAAGAAGAGCAACAGTAAAATGGTGTTTTCTTACCTGCTCAACTTATAAACCATTAGCTTTACTTTTAAATGTTTCTCTTTTACATTTCATTATCGACTTGTTTATTTCGTGCTATGACATTGATGAATGTGTGTATGTACGCGTGATTATTCTCTCTAAAGTCGGGTGAATTAGGATTACAAGTTTCTATTTTGTTAGTGTGTGTGTGTGTGTGTGTCTATTAGAACGTATTCAATGAGAATGATAATGCACGTATTATATCCATGTCAATTCATCATATAACTAGTTTTATTTAATGCTATTCAATGGTGTAGTAGCATAGAAATGACGAATGAACGAATGAACAACAATAGATTCATGAATTGATTGATTAATACGCGTGTGTGTATATATACGCAATAATCATTTGACAATACAATGGCGACAATGATAATGAGATAATTGATTAATGACGACGTCGATGTGTCGATGATGAAGAAGGAGATCGTTTACGATGAGAGCGACTTGTTGTTTCTGAACTACTAGTATCGGTGGTACGTCGTCGTGTTGGTGATCTAGTAATATACACACACACACATAGAATTAATAATAAATAATGAGTAGAGTAGACTACTTACCTCGATCGATTACTGCTACGATCTTCACGATGTGAATCACCACTACGACGGTCTCCATGACGTTCTCGATCCTATTTATTTATTAATTAATTAGTTAATCATATTGTAATAATAATAATACGTAGATTCCTTACTCGATGTTCACGAGTGGATGAGGGACTACCACTACCGCCACCACCTCCTCGTCGATGTCGTTCACCACCACCACCACCACTAGTACTAGATGGTCGATCACGAGAATCACGCGAAGATGCCCGTGTACTAACACCAGTTGATGCTACAACATCATGACTCGATGATCCGCGTGTATTATGTCGTTCATCAGTTGATTTATCGGTTACTTCCATACCATCACGAGATCCACTACTAGGTACGGATCGATGAGATACAGATGATCTATCAATAGCGCCTAGTTAATTACCTATTCGTTATAATGGCCATCCTACTTTACTTACCGTCTTCCACCTCGAGTACGTCCGGTAGTTTGATTAGATGTTGCAGGTGGTGAGTTACCACTGCCACTACCACTACCACTACCACTATTAGCAACATTGTTACCATCAACATTTGCTGTAATATTGGATTTATCTGGATGGTTAGATCCGCGTGTTATTGTATTAGGATTGTTAGGGAAACCACCTTGATTAAATCCAAGTTGTTGTTGCTGTTGCTGCTGCTGTTGTTGCATATCAGGTCCAGGAAAGAATGGAATGGTGGTGGCATACCTCCAGACATATCCTAAATAAATGACAATGATATGATTAATAATGTTATACATATATATATAACAAATCATTATAAACATACAGGCATAAATACTGGTGGTCTAAATGATGCTTGTTGTTTATCTAATCAATACACGTATATTAATAATAACAACACTAGTAAGTTATTCATAATTACCATTTGGATTATTTGGATTATTACTAGTAGTATTAGTGGTACCACTTGTTGGATTATCATTCATACCTAATAAGATATATACATTCATTAATAATGATATGAATTGTATACTATTGACAATGACTTACCAGCTGGATTCTGCCATCCTCCTCTTGCTGCTACCGCTGCCATAATATGCGGTGGTGGTGGGAATGGTAGATTAGGCATGCCTGGTATACCCATACCTGGTGGTAATCCCATCATACCTGGTGGCATGCCATGTGGTAGTAAAGTGGGTGTACTATTAGGCATACCAGTGGATGTAGATGCTTGACCTAGACTGGTTGCCTGTAGCTCTGTCGGTAATTCATGCAAATCACCTTTAGATTCAAGTGCCTATAATAACATAACAGTGTATTTCTATAGTTATAGTAGATGGCTGTATTATTCTTATACTATTACTACTACTTACATTCATACGTTTCTTAATACTCAATTCCTCTCGTATTTGTTTCTGACGTGCACAGTACATACGCCAGGTAGACTCGTCAAATCCATAGTTGAAATAATCAGTTAAATCCGCACCTACAATGATAGTAATAATGCATCAATCATGTATCACTACTACAATTCAATATACTAAATGTAACCCTACCAGGTTTACGCCATGGTCGATCCTCTAACGAATCAGGATCAACATCGTAGATTGATTTGCCATTAAGTTCTGCTACTGCTCGTAGATCAACAGTGCCAGCTTTTACGGTGGTGGTTGTTTTCGTGCCATTTACTTCATCTAATAGACAATATTCATTAATTACTGTTACTCTCTAACTCATCATATATTGTCTACCTTCTTCTATATCTCCAGTGCCATCTCCAGTACCACCTGCTGTACCATTACTTCCACCGGCATTACCACCAGTTCCTGTGGCATTCTTCTGACCTTGATGTTTAAGTGTTACCAATGCCTCTGATCTATGAGATTATTCATTAGCAATACAAATCAGCTTGACAATCATTACAATTACCGTTTTGCAGGTTCTGTCGGTGCTTCTGCCGTTGTCTCATCGATGACTACTTCGAAATCCTAAATGAAATGATATATATTAGTGTCATTGAGTATTAATATGTATGTTGATAGTGCATATCATTCTACTTACTGATTCACTGCTTTCATCTTCCTCTTCCTCCTCCTCTTCTGCTTCCTCTGCTTCTTCTTCATTTTCATCGTTGCCTACTGGTTGATGTGTAGTTGTAGCAGTAGTGGCACTATCTGTTTCCATAGCTGCTGCTGCTGCTTCTGCTTCTGCCAATTCATCGTCGTCTGCCAAAAAGTTATCACCTATATAGACAAGTAGACAGGCAAGTAATTAGGTAAATATACCTGACTGGTTATATCACTACTGATCCTAATACCTGTTGTAGTAGTCGCGGCAGTAGTGTTGAGAGTAGTCGATGAACCGTCATTAGTCGTGTTTACAATAGTAGACGTGTCATCGCCATACAAGAAGGCGTCCTCGTCCTCTTCATCAACGAGCAGTGATGTCGCTTGATAGTTTGCAGCCATAACGTTCTAGAAAGGATATGCTGAATAGAGAGAGAAAGAGAGAGAAAGAGAGAAGAAAAACGACACGCTTAATAATAGAAATAAAAAGGAATAGCGAATCTGAGACTAAGAGAGTTCACCACGACGATTGGTTTTTGTTTATTTTCATTCTCGATATTTATATATATTGCACTTGTTCGTTAACGTAACTACCACTCGTCAATAGTGTTCTAGTCTATTCTTTATTCATATATATATATACTATTGATATTGATTGGTTCTATTACATAGATCATGTCAGGACCACCATCCTCTTCTGATTATTCACGATCTCGCTATAACTATAGCAATACTGGAGCAGGAGGAACAGGAGCAGCAGGAGGACCAGGTACAGGCAGTGGCAATACTAACAGCAATACCAGTAACAATGCTAGTTCATCTTCACCGAGTAGTAGTGCTTTCCGTACTACAGCAGCTGGTCGTAACTTTACTACACCTTCTCAACGACTAGGAGCACCTTCTAGTAGTACTAGTGGCAGTACTAGTGTTAATAATCACGCCTCATCCACTTCATCCTCCTATTCCAGATATGCACATGAGAACACTTATAGTTCCTATAGACATTCATCATCTAGTGCAGGTGCGAGTGGTAACACGTCAACATCCTCACCCTCTGGCTATTATCGTGGACACAATAGTGGTGGATATCGTAGTAGTGGATATCATGAACATCGACAAAGCTATGGATCACGTAGTGGATACACACATTCATCTAGTGGTAATTATGGACATCCATCTAGTGGAGGTGGATCAAGTGGTAGTGGCAATGATAGAAGACCTACCGGTTCAGGTAGCTCATACTACTCGCGTAACTATCATAAATCACCTCCACATCATCCATACTATGGTGCATCTTCTAGTTCATCAGGAGGACATTACAATACTGGTAGTGGCAGATATCAAGGATCGTATCCAACACAAACATCAGCATCAACAATGCCAACATCAACGACACCATCCTCCTCTTATACTCATGGTGGTCAGTCATCATCACCATTACATGTAGCATCATCATCATCATCGAATACCATGTCAGGTATGTCAACATCCTCAAGTAGTTATCTAGCTACTGCTACATCGGGAGCACCACCTAATGGCCCTAACTATAATACAACGCGTGGTTATTATCATGGTAGTGGATCTACATCAAGTGGTACATCTAATCCACATGCAACACAACAATCATTGAGTACAGGATCAGTTACGGTCATTGCTACTGCTGCACCTGCACCTACACCTACTGGCCTTCCCTTGGGTCCTGCTGCTATGATGAATGCTAGTAGTGGTGGTGGTGCTGCTATTGCTACTGCTGGTGCTGGTGGTGTGTCCATGCTACGATCACAAAGTTACGATGTACAGGCTATGAGTGGAAAGGTGGCTCTATTTGATAATACACCCGCTTGGGCTATGGATATGGAACGTGAGGTGAGTTATCATGATATGATGATGGTTATTGACAATATGCGTGGATTGATAGCTAATATACAATATACAATATATTAATTAGATTACTCGACATAAAACGGAATCAATTCGATTACGTGGTGAAGAAATGTCCATACTGGAGCATTTACGTAAATCAACATTTGAACTTCAAATGGCCGACTGGGAAATGGAGAAGATGCAACAGCAACTGGATCTAGCCAATTCACAATTGGATCAATTTGAGCCTACTCTAAAGAAAGTGGAATAACTAATAGGAGAACGGATAGAGTAGTAGTAATGATGGCTGCTCCTAATATCTTTCAGCATTAATATATATATCTTGCTTGTTGTACTATATATTATAAACATGAATACGAATATATCTATGGGTATCCCCTATGTTAATACATTTCTTCTTAATCTATTAATAAAATATACATTTTTGGTTTCACTCGATATATCGTGTACTGATTGTATGATTCCTTATGACAATACCAATGTATAGGATTCTAACAAGAAACACACTCGCATAGTACTAATAGTACAAGTAGTAGTTACTCCTGTTTTACCATCATACCTCTATTCTTCATGTACTTGAGAGATGGTTAAGGAAAAAAACAGGATTTTTTATTACCAGTATATGCATATCATACGCCACCGGTCGATACAAGTCATGCGTGCATTGTATGACCATCACCATAACTAATTATTCCGACACCTTAGATGGTGCCTCTTATATAGAACAGCACTCCTCTCTCTCTCTCTCTCTCTACAATGTGTCATCGCCATCCTATCCATACGTGTGTTTGTTTGTTTGTTTGTTTGTTGTATTCACTATTCGCTGCGTTTTCTATCGTTCTATTAATCATATATCACATCTTGACACACCAATATACGCATATTTATATATCATCATTGCATTAATTATCGTATACTATTATTACGAATATGGAGCATCATCATCATCACCATCATCATCATAATCACGATAATCACCATCGTAATGCCACATCTGCTGGTCGGATACTCGCGAGTCATCTCATTATTAATCAACATTCCTGGCGTGGTAGTTGTCTAGTATTATTGCTGACTATTGTGGCATCAGCTATACTGGCTAATAATCTGTATCATGCCACTCATATGCTCTATCATTATCGTCGTCGATTATTTCTATTTAATGTGATACCACCATTGATTGGTATACTCGCCAGTGTAACCACCCTTCTAACATGCGTACTGCCGTGGTATATCGATTGCTCGTCCATGGGCTACGCTTACATGGCAGCCTTGACTATTGGCACGCCAATCATGACTACCATCCTAATAATTAAGGTGTACACGGGTGTCAATCAATTGAAGCGATTCAAAGTGTTGGGCACCATTGCTGTCGCGAGTCAATTGGCCATCGGTGTAGTCGGCTACTTTTCAATGCATTTCTATCGGAAACGATCAGGAATCTGTATGTCAACCTTCAAGCTGGAATGGATGCTGGCCAAGTTAACCATCGATATATTCACGAATCTCATACTGATCATTGGATTTGCTCATGTTCTTTGGCCGACACAACTATGCCAGCGGCAACGATTGCATGACGTGCTCGTTCGTGACGGATTCATCTATGCGGTATGGCGGTCATCTCCAATCTATGCACCACCGGGTTTGCCGTGTTCTTCCAGGAGTGTAACGGATTACGTATGGCCATCTACAGCATGGATTGTAAGTGACATACATACGTAGTGAATGATAGATGGAGCATTGACTAATCTTGTTTGTATTACCCACGTAGATTGTGTATTAGTTACCCTAATTTGTCGACATATTCAATCCATATTGCAACAGATCGCTTCGCCATAATGATGCATGCCAGTCTAGTTATTACTGTCTACTTTGATAGCAGGTTTAATCCTAGTAGTTAGTCAATGATGATGACGATGAACCTTATTTTATTTTATTAAGAAACAAAAAAGTGAAATAAACATAAACATAACATCTAATCATCTGCCGGCCATGCATCTATCTTTTCGTAAAAGAAACGTTCCAGTCGATCTGCATACTTGTAGTAGATGGTTTCGGCACCATTGTAAGCTCGACAATTGTCAACGATAAGCTGTACATCACGAATAAACTCGTCGCGTGACTTGTACTCGTCGTTATCGACCTTGGCCTCCATTCGCGTAAGATCTAAAAGTGAACAAATACGTATTTAAGGTTAGTTAGTTAGTTCAACATGATAAGCACAACCCTATCAATGATGATGATGATAATGATCGACTTGCCCATTGGTTCCGTGATAACTTCGTAGTAATCGAGTACTTCGTCAGGATTAACCGGGTAGAGAAATGGCCAAGCTGATGGGAATGCTTGCATTTCATGCACCAACTGCTGCATCCGTCGATTGGCGGCACTTTGATGCGGACGCTCCGGACTATGGATGTACACATATTCATCGTCAGCATCAATTAATCAATAAATATACATACACACGACTAATTGTATTACCTTGTCTGCATGTCTGATGTCCATCCTGATTCCGCTGTTAATATATATATATATATATATATATATATATAGTTAGTAGGTTTGTTCAGTGAACAGACGTATATACATGTATATATACAATGCTATCTCATTACCTATACCCGGGATAGACATGGGATCAATGGGGAATTTCGTGAGACCAGGATGGACTTTAGCCGAGTGACATTTTGCTTGAACCATTTTTATTACCGTCTATATTGCTGTTATTATCATATACAATATACTGACGAGAGTACTCGAATCATTCTTACCTTTTTCTGCTCTGCGATCAATTGACGCACTTGTGTATACTGTATTCTAGGCACCATTGTACACTAGAGTAATCATCATAGTTGATATCATTCTATTTATACGTGGATCATATCATCATTTATTACCTGCATCATGGTACCGCCTTCGTAATCTTTAATAAAACCCATCCAGCGTGATTTCTCCAATGTGATGTCTTTAGTAAATCCCTAGTATAATCTAAGTAATAATCCATTTACGCAATACTCGCTTGATTTACCTGTTTCTTAAAGTAGCCAATTGCGTAGTTGTCAGCATACGTTAAGAAATGCTCCACTCGTCCTTCATAAGCGGTGCGTATGTAATCCTTTAAATGGTTCATTAAACGCGAGCCATAACCCTTGACTTGCTCGGTAGTTGACACCGCACAGAATACAATCTCTACGAAGCCACGCTCTTCGAATACACGATAGGTTATACCGCCGACTACACGAAGACTCGGTCGAACAATGGCCAGACCAGCGTGTCGTCTAACATTTCATACTTAGTCCAGTAACATAATAATTATTATCGAATATCACGTAAACTTTACCTATCATAGACTAGACGTGCAATATACTCCTTTGGCATCTTTGGCAGTTGTTTTTGAAAGATATTCTTCAAACCAGTCAATAGAATAAGTGAATCGCGCTTATTATCATTGACTACAACGCGGAATGTCTCGTCATCATCCTCAGTCTTATTATCAGTAGTAGTAGTAGTAGTATCGGCAATAGCTGTTGTTACTGCTGTTGATTCTTCTTCTGTTGTTTTAGTTATTGTTGTTGCAGCTGCTTCTGGTGGATCGTTTACGTCGAGCATTTCGGTGTCGCCGTCAGCATCCTGTTCTGATTTCGCTTGACTGCCATTACGATTCGACTGCGACGTATTCAGCTCTTCTTCGCTTTCTTCGTCGTGCTCCTGCTCGTTCTCATCGTCCTCGCTTTCGGCACTATCACGACTAGCACGATCGTTGGTAGCGCGTCGAGACGTCGAAGAATGAGCGGGGCTGGATTGTCGCTTCTTTTCAGCGGAACGATCGTCTTCTGTTTGAAACGGGTCCATGCGATATCAACAAGTAGAGAGAGCAAGAGAGAGAGAGCGAGTGCGTATAAATAGTCAGTCAATATAAATAATAATAAAACAGAAAAAAGTAACAATAACAATAACAACGCAATAAATAGAATTCGAATAGCTCAACACGTAATGACACGACAACTATTACAGTTGTAGTCTATTATTCTGTGCTAGCTACGAAAGTAAATAGACAATCAAGGAAAAGAAATAATGCAACAAGAAGCAAATATTGCTCTATTGAGTGTTATCAATCGATGTTTATTCTTTATGATTTGTAATACAAATGATTATGCATCGATGATTATGGTACATTGACATGGACTGTCGCTCTTTTAGCTCGAATCATCAAATTAAATGGTTTATCGATGGATTGCTCCATTGATAGTATTAGATTATTAGAATATGTACAGATCTTTTCCAACCGATTAGCATTGTTAGTCATTAACTTGTTCTTATTAGTAAATACTTTACATATTAGTTAGCATCATTGTCTTTGTCGTTATGCGAGTATGGAATCCCCCATTAAAGATGCTTCATTCTTTGTTTAGCATCCCCCCATGTTATTTACCACAATGCGAATGCCATTAAGGCCGCATCAAGTAATGCTCTACATAACTAGCATTTACCTTGCACTGAGAATGTATCTGCCAAATAATAAAAAATTCTAATAATAATGCTAATAGTTGTGCAAGATTATTTATCAATAAGAGCAAGTGTTAATGACTAACAGTGTTAATCGATTGGAGAAGCCATATAATACCATGCTAATGATCAATGAATGGATGTACTAATGCCGTTATTACCTTCTATTAGTGCCATGTTAGTTATTGATATATACTATGCAAATAAAGATATAGCCATCATATAAGATTTCCTCGGCACATTGACAATATGCAATACAATGTCAGACTGTGACACTACAAATACAAAGTGGTAAGCGACGCGATAGGTAGTAGTTAGCACGGATATTACGTATGTACGCGTACTTTCACAACGCACGAGTAGAAGGTGTAGTGTTCGTTACGTATACATATCGCAATTGGATGAACAAAAGCACTGGCTAGTGATTAACACGAATACCGCGTACTCGCATATATTTATAAAACATGAGTAAGTAATGCAAAGCAGCGAGTGGAGACGTTGTATGCTGGCAAGCAAGCGTGGTGTCTAATGCATAGCGCGAGTGTTACGTATGCGTACGTGTCCCCACATACTACGAGCAAAGATCAGCAAGTCAACACGGATAAAGTGGTACAACGCGGCAAGCAAACGTCGTGAATAAAGGACACGGCATGAAATAATAGAAATACACGAGTGAGGGTGAGGGAGTGTCGCAAGCAAGTAGACAAGGGAGCGAGAGAGAGAGAACTGAATAGAGGATAGACCAGTATGGAAGACCCAGTGGCGTATATGCCACGTTGATCGACAACGAATAAAGAATCAACTACTACACAGCGTGAAGAGCAACGTGTGCCTATGACAGAGTATACAGATTGGAGTGAGGCTGCCGACGAGTAGCGATACAAAATACGAGTACGCGACATACAATCAACATAATCGACAAGTAGTCATTGGCAAAGCGGCAGACTAGACGGGAACAAGACGACCAACCGAGAACAACACAAAGATAGGTAGTATACGCTTGCAGCTAAGCGTAGCCTGTATATGACTGTAAACGAAGGTGGAGCAAGAGGAAAAGCATGAGTTGTGGTGGTGTATGTGTGGTCAGAGGACGAATAAAAGAATAGAAAGCAATTGACGAGAGAGTGTGTGTATTGACGAGCATTGCTATCGTCTATGAGTGTCACGGTAATAGTTACGTGATTATTGAACGAGTGAATAAACAAACGAACGAAGGGGATATGAGATAATGAAGATAGGAAATGGAATAAAAGATAATAACAGCTAAGCACAACAGCGCATTATGGATACACCATTATCCAGCATGAGCAATAGTAACACTCCCGCGAAATGCGAAATGCGATTATTTGGGCTCATTTCGCGATTGAGGAAGCGACGGCCAAGTAAACTGCATTTTAAAGCGTGGAAAAGAAGAAGAGCAGAATAATTTCAGTATTTTAGAACGAAAGCCATTCGACCCCAAGTCGATGCGAAGGAGGAACGAGTAGAACGGAGAAAGCGAAGGAGGAAAGCAATGAGAGGAATGAGAGAACTTGACGAAGTGAATGAGTAAAGAGCAGAGTAGAATAGGAGTAGAACACGAGGGCTTAGAGAAGTGAATGAGTAGAGCGCGCGAGGAATCCAAGAGAAGCGAGAAGTGAATAAAGAGAGAGAATGTTATAACTATTAGAATAGACACGTTAACGCTTGTAATAAGAAAGTAATCATAGTGTTGCCGTCAAGTAGAACCATGTCAATGACACTCGCCGATTATTTATGGCATGGGCAATGAAGCTAGAACATGCAAGTAATTCATTCGATGTATTTTGTAATGGGGAACATGCTGGTATTTATTAAGTATTTACTAGAGGCATATTGAAGGAGTTAATGCCAGTTAGAGCAAGGTGTACGATCATCATCATTCATATGTACTAGTAAATGTTAATAAATAGTTAAGAAATGCACAATTAACATGATGATTAATAGAAGATAAAAAAAGTTAATAAGTTTATTAGTATCGATCATATCATCACATCGGATTGCACGATATGATGTGTTTGCTTGTTTGTAGATCGTGTACTCTTCCAAGAAAGATAAATTGTACGAAATATCCTCCTCTTTAAACAATACGAAACATTATCATGTTATCCGATATTGTTTCAAAGTAACATAGCACCTGCTGCCAATATGCCACCAACTAGCCACAGAGTGGTGGTGGAATGAGCAGCATAACCGGATGCTGCGCTAGTTCCATCTGGATTAGTAGGTGTTGTAGTATTTGCGGGTGTCGAGGGTTTGTTGTCAGAGGCTGAGGTCACATAGACGACACCCAGCATCTTTTGTTGGCAATCATCGCCAACACCTGAGAAATACCAGTAGGTGCCTGGTTTGATGAAAGTGTAGCTGTAAGAACTGTTCGGTGTGGTGAGTTCCTTCGAGTCGAAGCCACCCGGCTGCTTTTTACAGCTGAAGGCAGCTTCACCCTCGACTACACTGTGTCTACCGCTGTTTAGCACCCATTTGACGGTGTCGCCAACAGATACGGTAACATTATCCGAGTAGAAGATGTTGTAGTTCCTGTAGCCTACATTGACTTCAGTAGTGTTGGCTGCCCATACACTTGCCGCAGGCAAGATAAGAGCAGTTATCGCGGATAGTGCCAATAGCTTCATGCTGTAGATAGAGAAGTAGTAGTAGAAGTGGATGTGGATGGTTATCGTAGAGAGTTGCTGGACGTAGAACGTAGAGCAAAAAAGAAGAACAAAAAGCGCAAAAAAGAGAATGATCAATTAGTCAATGAATGGCGAACGATGGATGCGCCCTATAAATCGGTTGTGCGTTTCTTTTACGGCAATCGAATGTGGCGTGTGTAATAATCGTGTAAAGGAAAGAGATGAGCGGCTATGATCAAAATGTAGAAAGTTTAAGAATAAAAACGGCTTGAAGGCACAAGGAGACTTATAACGATAATGCCTGAATTGGGAACAGGCCTCATGTCCGACCAGCTGTTTAGGCCGCTTAATCACCATTTGAAGTGCTATCCATTTATCGTTATCACGCTGGCTATGCTCAAAAGTAACACCAGTGTCTAACGCAAAAGTGCACTCAACCATAACATTGCAAACGCGCTCACTATCCTCTTTGAACTTAACCCTACTGATATTCCCCATCTCACCTTTTTAATATAATTAAAGTAAGTAAAAAAGAATTGTAGTCAATACGCATCGCGATAAAAGCAGTAAAGAGCAGATGTTCTAGCTTACTAGCTGCTTGTATAGTTTCATTTTTATATGTAAATTCTTGTAGTTCGTATGACTATGATATATTGATATTGCTAATCTATGTCAACTAACACATCACGTCATGTCACGTCATTATGCTGACATCATTATAACAATACCTTTATTGTAGTAGTCTATATACATATGCAAAACAGTGCATTGTCATTCAAATAGAACCATTCAAAGATGCTTAATAAATATATTTAGTTTATTTGTCTATTATTAGCAATCAATAAGTACTAATACTAATTGACATGTTTGTTACTGGTGTCTAATGACATTAATGATTTACTATATCCATTTCTAAGTATCCATTTCATTGTTGTTTCCCTTTACTTCTTTACCAATGCTGTCTTCTTAGTATTGACTACATTCCGCTTGTCGTTGACCTCTTTCACATACTGTCTTATTCGTGCTAACTTCATTTCCCTTATCATTAAACAGTAAGTGCCTTCTTCTTAACTACATTCCACTTGTCAGTAAACAATACACGTCCACTTCCTCTTACTATATGCTAGCTATTTCTTTTACTTTCTCAGTAATACGCGTCTTCTTCGTGTCATTCTATTCCACTTACTTCTCTTTCACTTTAGCATACACATTCCTAATAGCAGCTATTCTGTCATACTATCTCTATGCCGTTTATTTATCTCTTTGTTTTCCTCTTGCTCTAAACTATCTACATGCTCACTTGTCGTTATTATTACTATACCAGTAAGCCTTGTTTATTGTTCGTTCTAGTCTTTTGTTTCCTATCACTGTCCTGCTTATTTATCAATGTTTAAGCGTTTACTGTTCTCGTTTAATATGCACATTTTACTTTACCACTCTTTTCCGTCATCTGTTTGTATGCCACCCTTACGTCATGCTTTATTTGTATTTTTATTTGTTTACTGCCATCTCCATATTCTGTTACCTACAAGCATACACTGCTTCTTCGAATAAACTGACATATGTGCTCATGCACCCTTCCTTGCTCATTCCTTGCTCGTTTTCTCGTTACCACGTAACTATTACCGTGACACTCATAGACGATAGCAATGCTCGTCAATACACACACTCTCTCGTCAATTGCTTTCTATTCTTTTATTCGTCCTCTGACCACACATACACCACTACAACTCATGCTTTTCCTCTTGCTCCACCTTCGTTTACAGTCATATACAGGCTACGCTTAGCTGCAAGCGTATACTACCTATCTTTGTGTTGTTCTCGGTTGGTCGTCTTTTCCCGTCTAGTCTGCCGCTTTGCCAATGACTACTTGTCGATTATGTTGATTGTATGTCGCGTACTCGTATTTGTATCGCTACTCGTCGGCAGCCTCACTCCAATCTGTATACTCTGTCATAGGCACACGTTGCTCTTCACGCTGTGTAGTAGTTGTTCTTTATTCGTTGTCGATCAACGTGGCATATACGCCACTGGGTCTTCCATACTGGTCTATCCTCTATTCAGTTCTCTCTCTCTCGCTCCCTTGTCTACTTGCTTGCGACACTCCCTCACCCTCACTCGTGTATTTCTATTATTTCATGCCGTGTCCTTTATTCACGACGTTTGCTTGCCGCGTTGTACCACTTTATCCGTGTTGACTTGCTGATCTTTGCTCGTAGTATGTGGGGACACGTACGCATACGTAACACTCGCGCTATGCATTAGACACCACGCTTGCTTGCCAGCATACAACGTCTCCACTCGCTGCTTTGCATTACTTACTCATGTTTTATAAATATATGCGAGTACGCGGTATTCGTGTTAATCACTAGCCAGTGCTTTTGTTCATCCAATTGCGATATGTATACGTAACGAACACTACACCTTCTACTCGTGCGTTGTGAAAGTACGCGTACATACGTAATATCCGTGCTAACTACTACCTATCGCGTCGCTTACCACTTTGTATTTGTAGTGTACAGTCTGACATTGTATTGCATATTGTAATGTGCCGAGGAAATCCTATATGATGGCTATATCTTTATTTGCATAGTATACATCAATAGCTAATATGACACTAATAGATGGTAATAACGGCATAGATAGTTATGTTAACTACGATGCAAAACTATTTATTAATAAAAATAAAGGATAAAGACTAACAATGCTAATCGCTTGGAAAAACCCTGTACATAATTAGTACTTGTCTTCATACTAATAGAAATGTTAAACATTGATCTACATGTACACATATACGCCTGCTATGACGATGATCATAATTTTTATTATGATATATAGCTGTTGTGTGTTCAATACAGTTTATGACAATGTAGGAACACAAATATACGTACACACACACACGAAGATGAACACGAGAGCATAAGGGAAGAAAAGGAAGAGCATTGATAGACTGTGTGGTATAACGGAGAGAACAGCAGCCTGCAGTCGCACATACACACACATACTCCTTGTCTAATGAGGCCTCATTTAATATTATAGATTTATACACTGACGGATATCATTGATAGCACAGTGACCTCAACTAATGTGGGGCATATCATTTAATGTGAAGAAAGCGAAAAGAAAGGAATCGGCGACAATAACAGATAGAAATATACGAAGAAGTAAAAGTAATTGCACAACTTCTACATGATAGGATGACGCTGTACGCTGACATTGGCAGGCCAGACATCACAATGGTTTGTACGATTCGATGGATTGGGCGGTAACCATCCTTTTTCCTAAATAGAAATACAACAGTATGAGATGAGGTTAATGATATTTGCGGTGAGCTTCCATGTTTCAAATGAATAAAATAGACGAATGCAGCATTATTGCATAGAATACTTGGAAATATACCATGCTATCATCATTTATCATTACTATTATTATTGTTACTTACCACGCCTAAGAAATAATCCCATTGAGGATTGACGCCATTTTCCGTTTTGAAATTCCAGTAGAACCAGCCGAATCCACCACCCTTCTCAAAGGAATCCATTTGTTTCTCGGAAAACTGTCGCAGAAATCCGATATACTCGGGCGACCATGCCTTGACATCGGTACGACCGGCACAGGTGGCCCCTGGGTGAGCTGGCTCGCTGCCTTGATACGTGCCGTCCCAGCGCGCGCCCTTGCCTACGCCGTTGAGGAATTGTGCGCAATCGTCGGTGGCTACCGAGAATTCACCAACCATCGTGGGTCCGAATTTCTCTTCGCTCGCTCGAATATCGTGCTGCCAAGTGGTACAGGTGAGATTGAGTTTACCGGGCATGTCTAATCCCACTAAGTATCTATCGAAAATAAAGTAATTGTGTACATCTTTTATCATATAACGTCATACACGCATAAAAGACAATTAGCGTTTGTCATCTATTTATCTATCTCGCTTAACCACTCATTGGTATGCGCACACACTTACCAAGTACCACACGATCGTATTTATGTGCTGGCATTTCCCCTTGCCATTTGGAGAGACCGGCGAATCCTTCGTGTACCACGAGAATGGGACCGGCTCCCTTGACATTCTTGGTGGTGGAACGTGCTAGCGCGTAGGCATCCTTCGTCCATTGCTTCACCTTGTCCAAACCTACTTTGGCGGCAAATGGTTCGTTAAGCACGCCAAATAGCGTGACGACATCGCTGTAACGCGGCTGCACCACGAATTCCAGTAGTCGTTGCATAATGCGTAGAGTACGCTCTCCGTGTGCCAGTCCCTTGGCTGTACCATCGAGCCAGCCTACCGTGCCCTCGCGACCACTATGATTCCAGCCGTTCTGCGAGCCAGGTGCCGTATGTAGCTCGATCATCACGCGTAGTCCGTATTTACGCGCCCAATCCAATCCGCGGACCAGGTATTCCCAGCTGTCTTGCACGTAGGGCTCATCGCCCTGCACGTCAAGTGCCCAGTAACCCACTGGGATACGCACGTGGTCTAGGCCAAGATCGGCAACCTTACGAAAGTCGTCTTCCGTAACAAAAGTCTCGAAATGCCTAATAATAATAGTAACGGTACGGATTAGAATGATGCCTAGATAGATCATGCTAACATTGTAGATGTATCCACTTACTCGCGCATAGCTTTACGACATTCATCACGTCCTAATTTCTGACAGAATGTCCACTCGTCCACCACTTTGGCCTCGGGTGGAAATTGGGTAAACATGGACGGCTTAATGAATGGCTCAAGTAGAAGCCAGCCACCGATGTTCACGCCATGTACCGGTTTCATACCATAGGGGAATTTCTCATTTAACGGAATGAGATTGGCATGACGCTTCACGCCACCACCGCTACCGCCACCTGCTTCGTTACCACCACCGACGCCACCATTAGTTTCGCCTAGGAGTGAGGAACCACTTTTTCGTGCCACGGCCATAACAATACCCGAACCGATACCGGCTGCTAATACTACGCCAACTAGTGCGATAATCCAACGATTACGTCGTTTATCCAGGAATGATGCACGTTTATTAGCTGCGCCCTGGTTGGCTGTCGTGGTCACTAGGGTTGCCGTTGATGATGGCATAAGCTCTTCCTCGGGCAGTCGAAGCTCATCATTATGTAATGCAGTTCCACGTGCCATTGTGCCATTATCAGTTGAATGATCGAACATTGTAAGTTGCTAATAATAACAATAACAACAACAACAACAAGAAATGAATACTCTAATAGATAGATATGATGAAGTGATAAGCGAGAGATATAATAATCTAATAGTCGTACGCGTTACTAAATCCTTTAATCATGACCGAAACAGAATAGATGAAATAACAAATATGCTCGAGTACTTTGTACTTATACTGTAATCTAACTTGCCGATGATAGTGATGATGGCTAGACAGCTCTGATACTGCGCCCTCCTTTCATGCTGTATAACCATCGTATATTTGACAACAGACAAATCTATTCCCCTATATTAATATGGTTACCAAATACTTTGTATGAATGTATAGGTAATATAGATGGATAGATGTAAAAACCAATTCATCAATTACCCTGGTATCACACTTATTCCTCTACCTAGTTACTAGATTCGACATGTATAGGTTGTTTAATAAACAATATAGCAATATAACTGAATATCACTACAGCTATTACTATTGATGTATGATGTCATTGGAATGAACACACTTGATGCTTGAACCACTTGATATCATCACAATTGAGCAATATTATAATGTATTGTTATTGTTGTTATAGTAGATATACGAGAAAATAAAACAAAAGTGTATCCACTTGTGTAAACAGATCTATGCAAAAAGCGATATACGCGAATCATTCCTAGAACTTCCAGTTGGCGTCCACGTCCATTGCCCAACGGAATTTATCACGTAGTGTAGCATTGAACATCTTGGCGAGTGGCACATCATGAGTACGACACCAAGCGGTAGTGATACGAGGATCGATGTAGTTGATCTTGGACGTACTTAATGCTGTCGTTTTATTCTCGTCCTATTATCGTTATATATATATATATTCATGAATCAGTAACATTGTATAGCATCATCATCATCACTCACCTTATCGATCATGTCACTTTTAGCTGCAATAATTCTGTCGGATAACTTGTCGATCACATCCTTTAGTCGTTCCTCCGTTACCGTTCTTCTTACTTCCAGTTTGCCTGTTTTACGCTCAGTCATGATACGTTCGTCGTATTCTTTGGCCTTATCGAGAACAGCTTGAATGACATCGTTCGATGGTGGTTTCTCACCCTCCTCCTTGGCCTTCTCCCGCATCTTCTCCACTTTGGCCTCGGCTTTCTCGTATTCCTTTTTAATTAAACTGTCTTCATACTCGTTACACCAGTCTTCATCCAGATCTGACTCGGGAGCAACCAACTTAGGATTACTCTTCTTGATTTTAGGATTCAATTGCATCAACTCCCGTTTGGCCCTCCATCGAAGATACTTGATAGATTTTATCTATGCAATATAAATATATAAATACAACAATAACCAATGCTAATCTAGTGGCATACCTTATTGGAGACACGAATCATTTGATCGTCGTGTCGTTTAGGCACCGCACGCTGATGGTTGCACAACACAGCCACTTCACGATTGGCACGATTGTAGGCTAGCACCTTCTCGGCTATTGTGGTGTTTTTTGGTGTTTTCAACAATTCAAGCTCGAATGTATGAGATGCATTGTAAGTACGGAAGACCTTGGCGGTTAATCCTGGCATAAGCGAGGATAAATGTCGATTCAACGTGGTAGTCTAGCAAATGGTAATAATTAATATATTGTAGTTGTAGTTAATCATTCACACTTATTATTATTATTATTATTATTAACTTACCGTTAATTGATCAAACAATGGATCACCCGCTTTCTTGGGTGGATCCTTGAAACTCTTCAGATTCTTCCACACTTGAGTGTCGACCTCGACTTCTCTATAGTATCTAATCGAATCTTTACCGAGGAAATCAAAGATAACGCGATTGGGTGGTTCGAGGTTTATATGCTCGTAGCGTAATGTGCAACAACCGACCGTATCTGCCTCGTCTTCTCCCTTCTCATTGCCAGCTCGAAGGGCAAATCGATCGATCAAGTACATGGCGGTGGCGCGCTGACACGCTTGCAACGTACGACTCTTCAAATCCTTGGTGTACTCTCGCCTTATCTTATCGATGCAAGTCTGAAACAGTGCAAGTGTTAATACTCGTATACGTATTAAACAAACAGTCAAATAACTTACCTTCAATTCACGAGCTTTCTCAAACTTGTTCATGTCACTTTGTCCCTTGATAGAGCTATTGGCCGCTAGGAATACATACTTGACCGTGTTATTGACATTCTCCTTCCACATAGCGAGCCATGTTACAGTTGGATCGTGTACAATGCCACCCCATTGATGCCCGGGAGGAGGGGGAGGAATGGGCGCGCCAGCATCCAAATTTAGCACGACCTGTTCAGGCTTAATTCGACTCTTGACACAGCCAGTTTTTGGATGTGCGCCACGACCACGGAAGAGCGACGGGGGTTCAATACGGAAGTTACCGACTTTCTCTCGTCTACCGTCTAGCATGCAATACGCATACTGCTCTTCAATGGCGACTTTCTCTTCTTTAAGGGCCTGTACCAATAATGAAGTTAGTCAGTGTACAATCTAGGAGTGATATCAACGAATTACCTTAAGTTCCTCCTTTGTCATTTGCTTCTTGCGCTCTCTTTCCTCTTCAAAGTGCTGGGCAATCCGTGTAAAATCACACTTTTCAAATACTTGGATCGGTGTTGGCTGTTACATACATACACGTATAAAGGCAATGCTATTAGCTATTCCATTATCCATTCTATGCTCATTCACCTACCTTTTTACACGTTTTCAAAACCTTAAGGAAATCATTAAAAAAGTTCTTCTGGAATACCGGGTTGGTGGCATGATCCATGTGTAGAATTTGAGCAAAAAACGTGGCTATCTCCTCGGCTGCTGGCTCAAGTACAATCTCTTTTCCTACTAGTTGTTCAGTTTTCGCTGCTTACTTGTTGTCGCTGTCATTGTCGCTGCAGATGACTTACCATCGTATATTAAAGGCACGCCATGTGGCTTATACTCGGGAGGGAATAGCACGCCATTGTGACGTAGTGTCTTCCATTTCACCGAGTTATCACGATCTTGATTAAGCCACCATCGGTGTGTGTCATCTTCCGCATCATCATCTTCTTGCTTCTTAACCTTGACCTTGATCTCCTCCTTTACGGCTACACCTGCTTTTGCAGACTTTCGCTCACGACCCGTTGACGTGCCATTCACCTTATTTTTCGTGGATTTCTCCAGTTTAACCGCACGCTTCTTAGCTTTCTCGGCTTCTTTCTTACTACTTGACAATTTACGTTTCTTGCTTGTACTCTAAGTGCACATGTTAAGTAAACAGCAACAATCAAGCTATGAACATAAGCATGAACTTACCTCAAGACTACTACTTGGTGTTGCCTTAATTCGTGTATGTGTGTATATATTAATTAGTTAGTGTCATAGCAATTAGATCACGAAATCGATTCTCTTACAGGAGCAGTAGTTGCAGGTCGAGATTTAATGTAATTAGCCTGTAATTATGTTACAATTCAGTTAATATATATATATATATAATAGATACTAGCAATGTATAGATACTTACTAAGGGCACATCCGAATCACTATCATCGCTATTTAATGGTTCATGCTTTACTCGCGTGGATTCAATACCATTCATCAGCATATCTGACGGTTCACTTTTAACCGATACCGGTGTACCATTGGATCCATTCACGGCACCTGTCTTTAGTTTAACAGCTAAGGGCATTTCATCATCAGAGCTATCATCTGCTTCTATTATACAAAATAGTGGCATTGTTATTATAAACAAATAAATAAATAAACAAATAAACAAATAAACAAGCAATAACAACTTACGCTTAATACAGGTAATATCCTGGGTTGCTAGAATAAGCGTGAGTAAGTATAATGCGCTTAGTTAGTAACCATGTTGATACTGAATAGAATAGTTTTATAGAAGAATCATCTTCGTGATAGGTGCCACAAACTAGTAATAGTAAGGTGACTCGTCACTTACCGGAGTTAATGGCACTGAGCTTTGCTGCCAGTGGCATATCCTCATCGCTATCAACGACAGACGAGTTTTGCGTAGGAAAACCTGCCGGTAGTAACAGTAATAATGATAAAGGCAAGTCGACAAAATGCCCGTTAATATGACACAATAATAACTTTTCCTAGCAAGTTTACTTACCTGAATCATGACTGAATTTCTGTGCTAGTGGCACATTATCGTCTGAATCCGACATGATTATCGACTAGACTGTTTGCATATACGTGTATGGACGGTGCGTGCAGTAGACTAATGTAGCGTGTTGGTTCGCGACACTAAAGTGGATCGGTAAAAGCGAGCAAGAAAAAGCAAAAGAGAAAGAGAAAGAGAAACGATTGTTTATACGCTTCGTTGAAGTGATAGAGTGCAAAAAGGAATAATGACCAGCAGGTGTGTCTATGCACTTCAAAAGACTACGTGTCGCAGCAAAGGAAAAGCAGGAGAACGCGAGCAGTGTATGTGTATGTCACCGCAGGGTGTCTATTGTTACAAACCAGCTCACAGGATGAAAAGCAAAACACGGAATCTACTGAATTCAAGCAATGTGTCAACAGAAGACTATTCCAATAGAATAAGAAAGGAGGAAGTTGTGGATTGAAGTGGGTGTGAACGAGAAGTTAAAAGTGTTAGATCAGGGGGGTGAATTCATTCACTTAAGAGAATTCACTCTATATTAATGTCGCATTGATTGGCCAGTAATCAATTCCTGTCTCTAATAATTGTTTCTACCATAACAATAATAAGCATGTTTCATTTTGCTCGTTTTATAATGACATATGAGATGTAGCTATAATGTATAGCATGGTATTCAGTTCAATAAACTAGTCGCCTTATTATGTCTGCTTTGTACATAATGCCATGCCATGCCATACTACGCATCATTATCATCATCATCATCATACGCTATTGTCTATATGATTGTTCGTTCGTTTGTCTCCTTGATGAATGACTATGATACTCAATTGGATGCTTGCTCATGGTCCTATTGTAGCAGACAAGCGTACCTGATATCTATTTATACAGACAAATAGTCAATAAGTTGGTTATGCTCCATTTGTCCATATAAAACCGCATGCCGATTGGTGCATGTCTTTATTCAAACATTCCATGTGCCATACTCGTCGTGCCCGCCTACATCGGAGTATTTACGGGTTTGGCGGGGGATCTGTAGTTGTCTTTTTGTGCCTATAGCGAGCAGCATTGAACTCCACCGTCTACTCCGTTATTATATATTATTACCTGGCTGCAGCTGCAACAAAGACAACACCAGTAACTAGTTCTTCTTTTTTCCTTTTCGTTCCACTCTCCAACATAGAATTACCTGTTGTTACCAACAGCATTACCACTGTCGACCTATTTGTTATTGTCGTGTTGGTCCGCGTTCGTTTGTACTCGTCGTCGTGTTTCTCATCGTCTATTCTGTCAAGTTGTCTCATCTCGTGTTGTGGTACTGTTTCCAATCTGAAGTAACTTTGCCTTCAAAGTATGTATACCAAAGGAGCGGATACGCGCGTATATATTTGTAGTATGGTTCTCTGCCATTAAGAATGGATATGTCACAACAATGATATAACAGGACCGTATCATCGTTGCTATTCTATGACAAATGCTTTATTTAAATCGCACAAGTAGACTGCGTCAGCTGATCATCTAGTCGCCCTTCTGACTCAATGTATCAAGTGACCTGCGTAACTAGATCAGCTGGAGGTACAAGCAATGTATAGATATAGATGCATACATATGATTCTATATTTGTTACTCGTATCTGTTTGTTATACATTGCTTTTCAGTTGATATCTCTAGGAGTAAGAGTAATAGTAACAGTATTAGGAGTGATATAGTTACATGCCATCAATTCATTGTAGGTGTGATGTACCTTCAATGTTAATGTTAACAAGTGTGGTCACCACTACAATTTGATTTGTTATTTACCTTTCCATTTCATACTGCGCCGGTTCAAACAACGTCTCGCTCAACAATTTCTGTCCTTTTTCCTCTGCTACCCCTTTACTAACTGAGTATTATTGTGTTTGTCTGTCTCCCTCTCCCTCTCTCAGATTGCTTTATTTCTTTCCGTTTTCTCTATCATCAGCCGTCTAAGTAACCACACAACTACTTCTACGAATTCCCGTGCAAACATACATTGGCATTGACATATCCAGTAAGCATCTTCTAGTTGATTTCACTCTTTTGTGGCTTCCTTTCTATTATCGTAGCGAATGCATATATACTTTTGAGTATATTACTAGTACGGATGTACAGTTTCATCTGTTCATAATTACAAGACGAATCCTCACGATCTACTATCGTACTATACACGTCTATAGCTGTAGTCGAGTGTATTTTATTTGAGCAGTGTAGTCTACTATTTCAATGGTACACACGCATACACTCACTGATCACACAACGTACTTGTATTGTTTTGGTTTTTGTTAACCACTACCACGCCATTGACTTTTGCCGAGTTTCTCTCCTCTCTTGCTCTCTCTCCTTTCCCCTCATTGTTTGTTTGATTTGGGTACGACCTTTGTGCATGCGTAGTATACAAATATAGATATATAGATATATGCGTACTTGAGTACACACGCGTGTATACGTGCGTTCACTACCGTAAAATATCCCTTGAATCCCGTTTATTACTGTCGCTTAGTATCCATCCTGATTTCCGCATTAACGGTAACAACCGTTGTATTAATCATCCTTCTCCTTCTCCTTCTTCAGGTGAATTGATAATGCACTTTTCTGGTTAATGTGATCTTTTCTTTGTTGAACATTGTGCATTTCTTGTTATTTCTACCATACACACACATATATATATAATATTAGTATAAAATTATTAATATTTTATCATAGTTTGATTCATAAGAATAGGAAAACAACGTGGAATCTATTTCAGTCACGTTATCATTTAGAAGAAAAAAGGAAAAGAAATCCGTACAAGACTGGTAGGTGTAATCAAGCATGTCTACATTGAATCTATTCGTCTATCCTTCGCATTGATGAAGGATATGCATGTGTATTTCATGCCTAACTGACTAACTTTCATACATATACACACATACTTGTATATATATTGTTATTATTGTTATTAGTAACCATTTGACTGCCGATGCCTTATAACGCCAATATGCCGATGAATACCGCGGCAACCAGACGTCCAGGAGGTGCGGGAGGAGTAGAGGCAGGAGCATCACGTCCGATAAACGGTGCTGATGCTCGACGTGCCGGTGGAGGTGGAGGCGGTGGATCTAGCGCCAAACAATGGGCGCCATTACCTGATCACATTTACGACAAGAGAAGTAAACGTCGGTACACCACAGGCGATATGCTGGGTGAAGTAGGGGGCTATATATAACATGATGTTTGTGTTACGCTGCTAACATACTCTATTGCAGGGCGGGTTTGCCCGTGTCTATCTAGCCACCGATGAGAATAAGAATCGTCTTGCCGTCAAAGTGGTGCCAAAGTCTACACTACGCAATCCGAAAACCAAAAATAAGGCAAGTATCTGCTTAGGAGTAAGCATTGATGATGTTCAACCCACTAATTATGATGTGTATACTATTGTATTCGTTCCTATATTGTTCAATAGCTTTTATCGGAAATTAAGATTCATCAAAGTATGAATCATACACATGTAGTTCGATTTCTCAGTTGTTTCGAGGATACAGCAAATGTTTATATGGTGTTGGAATTGTGCGAGCAAAAGGTACGTATTTACGAATACTACTACTCGTGCAGGATAAAGAAACTAATCGGTTGCTTAGTCACTTATGGATATGTTGAAACGTCGTCGTCGATTGACTGAACCGGAGACCAGATACTTTTTCCGTCAGATTGTCGAGGCAACCCGTTACATGCACTCGCAGCATGTCATTCACCGAGATCTTAAACTAGGCAACGTGTTCATGACCTCTGATATGAAGATTAAAATAGGCGATTTCGGTCTAGCTGCCATGTTGGCCGATGACGATGAACGGAAAAAGTAAGCAATGCGGCTATTTCTTGTTAATGGAAATACGACCTAATATCTAATATCTAATATTACGATGATTACTATTAGAACTATTTGTGGCACGCCCAACTATATTGCTCCCGAGATTCTATTCGATGTGGATAACGGCCATAGTTATGAAGTGGACGTTTGGTCATTGGGTGTTATTCTGTAAGTGCTTATATTTAAATATATACTATGCTCGTTAGTTTATTTACACCTATGCGTCCTATCTAGTTATACAATGTTATTTGGTAAACCACCATTCCAAACTAAGGATGTCAAGGAAATCTACAAGTAAGTTGATTGCTTTTATTTATATATGCATTGTAGTTAACATTAATGTAGGAAAATCCGGGAGATCTCCTATCAATTCCCACCGGATATTGCCGTTTGTAATGAGGCAAAAGAACTGATCTCGCTATTATTAAGCAAAAATCCATGTGAGTACGACATTGTTGCATGCATATCTACATCGAATACTGACGATTGAACCCTCCTAGTGGCACGTCCTACACTGGATGATGTGTTGAAGCATCAGTTTATTCGTGGTGGACCAATTCCATTGCGAGTTCCATTGTCGGCACTCTATGCCCCGCCTACATTTACTGAGGATCAATATGAACCGGTAGTTGTGGAGGAGGTACGTCGTCCACTAGTCGCCATCGCACCGGGACAGAGTCTGGAGGACTATTACGACGACGGCGAGCCTATCGATGATAAGCAAGCGGCGATTGCAGCGGCAGCAGCAGCACTCAATGGAGTACCTAAAGCTGAACGTCGTATAAAGGGGAATATAGCCCATGCGGATAAGGTGAGTGTGAGCATGCATCATCTATTAACTAACTAACAAACTATACTACTCTCGACTAGGCGACGAACAAGGCTAAGAATGCCGAGCAACAAGACGCGCAAGGTGTAGTGACGGTGGCGGACACCGGTAAATCGTCCACTTCACCACGTTATCAGTATGGACCGCAAACACTCGCGGGCCGAGATAATCTAGAGGTGTTGGAGACAATGTACAAGGTGTTAGAGAGTTGCTTTGCTCGTTTGAAGCAGGGCCGTGCCATTAGTTCGGCATTGAAACTTGAGGGACCACCAAAGGCGCCGCTTGTCTTTGTCTGCAAATGGATGGACTACAGCAACAAATACGGTATTGGATACGAGTTGACCGACGGATCTATCGGTGTCTTTTTCAACGATGCTACCAGTATGGTACGCGCACCTGATAGCTAGTAAGTTGCGAATGATGATGATGATGATTGAAATGACGATACAATGCTAATTCATGCATTATTACGTGTATACGTACACATCAGCCATTTGGAATACTTCAGTTACGCACCTAATAGTGAAAAGCACCAGCTTACTCGAGAGGCGTATACGGTGGAGAATTATGCACCGGAACTACGCAAGAAGGTTAAGCTAGTTGGTCATTTCCATGAGTTCATGAATGAGCATCTTTACTTGCCGCAGGATTACACGTTTGTCGATGTGAATCGTACGAGTCAACTTGACTGCATGTCGAAATACGCTCGCACACGCTACGGTGTTCTATTCCGACTTAGCAATCGTATTGTTCAAGTGAGTATCCATAACGATGAAGGCATCATGACCTACGCCTGCTAATTGCCTATAATAATAGATTAACTTCTTTGATCATGTTAAACTGGTATTGTCGGAGGATGCGCGTATTGTCACGATAATCGACCAGCAGCGTCAACTGCATACGTATAGCCTATTTGAAGCATTATCCGACCCGGAGTCGCTGGCCTATACAAAGGTAAAGCATGCTCGTGACATTCTACGACATGTAATATACCCACCTACCTCGGGTGGTAAAACACCGGCATAGTCGTTATTGTTTCTTCTTATTCGCATATTCGTATTGTCTCTGCTCTCTGCTCTCTCTCTCTTACTGCTAACATTACTTCTATTTCTATTACTATTCTACTATTATTCCTTCCTTTTTTTGAATGACGTTTTACTATCATTAAGCTCTTTTGTTGAACGTGACCAGGGCTGTTCCAACAACAACAACAACAACATTCATCATGCTTATCATTTTCATTAGTATTACCATCATTATTACATATGTTGTCTGTTCTTTAATTCCTTTCCTTCTTTCCTTCTTTCTTTTTTATTATTATCAATCACGCGTATGTTGAATGGATACAGCAGCGTGATATCTCTTATATTTGCGTGTGTGTGTTTCTCTCTCTCCCTCTCTCTCTTGGCTTTTCTTCTGTCCCATATTAGCGGTGTACAATTAAATATACTTGCACCTGCATGCGTAGAATTGAACAGAGTGTATTTGCGATGATCACAATAAGCACAATATAGGAATGGAAGGAGTTAGACAAAGATATGACTGACCCGGTCGCTGACCGATGTATTGCTGCACTAGCCGTAACTGCACAACAATAAACATTTTATTATTATTAAATAGAAAGAGAGTCAATAATTAGTACAGCAACATGAAATGTAAATGTAACTAGCTAACTAATTAGTTGATGATTAGTGAATAAACAAGCGTAGAACTATCGCTAACCGCCTACTACTCGCATTTCCTGAACACGTTTAGTATATCGTTTACGAGCATTCTGCAAGTGTACGCATATTAGCGTTGAAGCCAGACAATCTATAATTAGCAGCGAGTGTATAGCATATGTATTAGTCAACTATGCTCATATATAGGAGGCGCGTATGCATCATTGTACCACTTACAATCTGCGCCATAGATGTGCATTTCCCAGTTGTGTGCATGCTTCAAAAGAAGGATACTGAGAGCGCAAAGGATGTTGGAAATGATCACGCAAATGGCGTATATGAGACCCTCGCGTACAATGGTGGATCGTATACTACTTTTGTACGTTCTAGCCTCGCGCATAATAACTACACCGAAGCAGTAGATGAGTATGGTGTTGAAGTAAAAGTCCAACGCACATCGAATGATAATCCAGGTGTCGTTTATGTGATAGCGGCATCTGGTATAGGCTATATACCCGATATCCATCGAAAAGTACCCGGCAATACCCATGAGGATGTAGCTGGTTATGAAGACAAAAGCAGTCAAATGAATCCACATTTTCTGGTTTACACTATGATAGGCCTTAGTGAGTAGAATAGCCGAAATTGAGGGAATACCAATGGTAATAGACGTGACATTAACATAGGCTACCGTGTTGCACGAGAAATAATCGGTTAATAGTTCGCGTCCTAACGCGCAAAAGAGCGCTATCACGGGTGCCGAAGCTTGGATTAAATTAAGCACGAAAACAGGTCGACGAACGGTTAGCAGTAGTTTGGCGGCATTGTACGTGTTCCGAAGGGTCAATATCATCATTAGCGTGCTACCGAATACCCGTATGGACGACTGCTGATAGCCTTCTTGCACTGTCCATTCTTGAGTCATTGTACGATACGTGTGCCACAAGTTTTGTATTTTTATAATTATGATGGATACCGATTAAACTAGTAGATATTATTACTGCGACCGCACGCTATATACGAACTACGAGTTAAATAGAATAGAGTAGAATAAAATAGAGTAGAGTAGAGTAGAATAGTAAATGAAAGAAATGCTAAAAGGAGGAGGATGTGCCAGCACAAAAGGAGAGCGTTAATTGATGTACTCGGAAAGTAGAATTATATGAGGAGTGTAGAAGCAACGATCACGATAATGCAATGCATAGATAGATGTATATATATATATATTAAGCTACGACCACATAGCAATTAATAAGCAATGTCTTCAATAGTTGCTAGGAAAATTAGGATTTGATGGAGACGAATAAACGAGGAAAGAAAGAGAAATAGAAAACGCAACAGAGAGAGAAAGAGAGAGAGAGAGCGTAGGGATATGAGTCGACAAAGGACTTTTAGGATAAATTAATAAATTACGCTAACCTAGCTTGTTCTCACTGTTCAGCGGTATTACCGTTGGAACGCGTGATTCTCTAAAATGTGCCAACCACAACCGGTTATCGAGAATGCGCCCAATTACTGGTGCTAACAGGATGGTTGTATGATGGCCAGAAATAGTATTGTGCTGTTTCGGAGTAAGCGAGCATAACACACACACAAACAATACGCTAGTACTCGTGTAAAAATTAGTGAAGAAACAAAGCTATCATAATGATATAGTAGGATGAAGATGAAGACGAAGGTATATCGTTATTCTTTATTAATTATGAATGTGTGCGCGTGTTGCAAGTCAAATGGGCATCATTGCCATTGTAATCAGGGTGAATGCGGATGAATGTGGTAGAGTGAGTGGCACATGACGAATTGTCCCGCCTTGGACATTGTAGTCACATTGATTGTGCTAGATTAAAACGTCGTTTGTACTTCGTGCTACTTGACCCTACCGATATGGACATGGAACTATATTAATGAACAGTACAATGATTGCACTTGTGATTGTGTATTGAAAGGAACACGGAGTGTAGTAACAGTAAGAATAGACATAGAATTATCATTGATATGGACCACCACCGTGCATGTATAAGCCGGTTGATTGTTTGTTTCAATCGAAATGATACTAGTACTACATAGAATTAGTCAGATGACAGCGAATAATTACAATAATGGAATAACTACAACAATGGCTATTAATGGAATTGTAGTTACAGTATGCTACATTGCAACAGAAGATCACTAATAGATGTTTCCATTAGTGAAAGGTGAACTGCATTACAAAAGTGTATAACACTAATAATGATCACGTTGCAATGGATTATAATTAAGTTATTTATAGCTAATATATTCTTTAAATATTAATGGTAAGCGAATTATCATGAGAATGTTGTATCATCAAATAAGCTATTTGACAAATAAATTGTGCCCAGTCGATACTGGAACATCTCGAGGTTGGATACGCGGGATTCAAGTGACGATGTCGTACCAGACGACATAATGGTGGAATTAATATGATGTTGATTCAATGATAAGTGTGGTAAACGATTATTGTTTGCTATTAGTGCATTCAGCATTGCGGTAGTATTATCAGGACTGGTGTTGCCGCTTTCAAGTGCTGCCAACCGATCCGACATGATTGCAAACTGTTTCATTTGAGCTTCCATTTGTGCTTTCGCCTGCATTTTTTGTGCTTCCATCATTGATCTAAGCTGACTTATTTCATCGGTGCGAGGCTGAGTACAAGAGCTTTGGCGCTGTATTGGACCTATTACTGATGTTGTGTTTGGAACTTGGCTGGGATTTAATAAAAATGTACTAAAATTCAAATCACCAGCATGTTTTGGCATCCAGGATGTTACGATACCAGGTTGAAGTGGATGCGGCTGATCGAGGTACGTCATATCGGTAATGGAGTCTTGATTGACTTCAGGTTTATACGCCGTTTTGAGACTAACCATAGATTCTGGCAATTGTCTGAGAATCTTGTTGCGAAGAAGTCGTCGTTGTACAAATCCCCATGGCCGAAGACGAAACTGGCCAAATAGAATCTTGAAGACAAACATAAGAAGCGAAAAAGCACCACCAAGTGTACTAAGCACTTGAGCCCAGTCGAAAAGGCCCGCGGCTGTTTCGTGCCTCACCATGAATCCTTTTCCATCAATGAATCCTTTTTCATCAATGAAGACTTTATTGCGCGGCACAATCTCAAACTCAATAGTGCTTGCATTGCTTGTTCTTCCTGATTCGAAAAAGCTTAAATCATAAGCTATGTCAGTTACGTCTCCGGTTATTCTGTTACTCTGAAGGAATCCAATGGAAGTATTATATCCAAATCTTGCGGTGAAGCGTGATCTAACATCGACTGTAGCTAGATCAAATGGTGCACTCGAATTTGTTCTATTTACTATTGCCCTAGGATTATCGATTACAAATATGTCGACTGGAGGACCTGAGATTTGAGTGGAAGTATTCGTAGATCGAATGGATAGTTGTATTTTGATTTTTGTGATAAGAGTTTTCCCCCCTACTGTGCTATTATACCATTCAGGTAGTTTAGGAACAAAGGCAAAATTAGCAGATGCGTTTAACATATTCATATAAAGCCATGAGTTGCTCAATGATGCTGATGTTAGGATATCATTGGTAAGTTTCCAATCCTGTGTTGGATAGCCGGAGTCAATAACATTCTCGGTCCAATTAAGCTGAGGAAATGATGCTTTTGCACGAGAATCCAGTAAAGTATAATTCTGGGATTGACTAATAAAGGTAACATTAGGTCTTATCAAGGTATCTCGCGTCACTATAGATCGAAATATTATAGTTGGTATTGGAAGTGGCTTCAAGTGATATTCCACATCATACACATCTTTCAGTTTAACACTATTTCTTATTCCCCGTGCCAATGCTAAACAAAGTAGTAGAGAAGCTATGAGTATATAGAAAACTCTCATCATTACGAGGGAAGTCGGCTCATGTGAGATATTAAGTAGAGGCATATTGACTATGTGAGGATGTGTGTATATGTATATAGGAACAAATGATAGTAAAATAGAAACAAATAATGACAAAGTGGAGCAGACCAGCTAGTTCCAGTATGTGAAAGATACAGAAGACTACGAATACTGAATGATAGAATAGGAGAGATAAGAGGATGGAAAGAGACGATATGAAATGGTGCTAGAACCAATATGGCCATAAATGTTCGTTGTTATAGCATAAGGGATATGTTGTTAAAAATGTTACAAAAACTGTTCGTATGGTAGGACAGCATGCCTATCTGCATGCATTCCTTGACTGTAGTAACGAAGACAAAGAACAGGGAAGCATGTGCTCTCTATGTTAAACACGTTTACCACATACGCGTGACATTCGAGAGCGTGCACGGCGTAAATGATGATGATTCTGATATCATTTAAATACACTAGCAGCAGCATCACCATGTACGAGTACAAATACTAAGTAAAAACACAGCTAAATGGATATACAGGGTTTTCCAATTAGTAAGCATTGTTAGCCTTTAACTATTGTTTTTATTAAGTTTGTTAATGCTTCCATTAGTAAATTTGTTAGCTTTTATTCATTTCCCTATCACCGCTATCTCATCTCCCTTCGTTCGTTTGTTTATTCACTTGTTCAACAATCACGTATTTATTACCGTAACACTCATAGACGATAGCAATGCTCGTTAATACACACACTCGTCTACTGCTTTTATTCTTTTATTCGTCCTCTGACAACACATACACCACTACCACTCATGCTTTTCCTCTTACTCCACCTTCGTTTACAGTCATATACAGGCTACGCTTAGCTGCAAGCGTATACTACTTGTCTTTGTGTTGTTCTCGGTCGGTCGTCTTGTTCCCGTCTAGTCTGCCGCTTTGCCAATGACTACTTGTCGATTATGTTGATTGTATGTCGCGTACTCGTATTTGTATCACTACTCGTCGGCAGCCTCACTCCAATCTGTATATTCTGTCATAAGCACACTTTGCTCTTCACGCTGTGTAGTAATTGGTTCTTTATTCGTTGTCGATCAACGTGGCATATACCCCACTGGGCCTTTCATACTGGTCTATCCTCTATTCAGTTCTCTCTTTCTCGCTCCCTTGTCTACTTGCTTGCGACACTCCCTTGCCCTCACTCGTGTATTTCTATTATTTCATGCCGTGTCCTTTATTCACGACGTTTGCTTGCCGCGTTGTACCACTTTATCCGTGTTGACTTGCTGATCATTGCTTGTAGTATATGGGGACACGTACGCATACGTAACACTCGCGCTATTCATTAGGCACCACACTTGCTTGCCAGTATACAATGTCTCCACTCGCTGCTTTGCACTACTTACTCGTGACTTATAACTATATATGCAAGTACGCGGTACTCGTGTTGGTTACTAGCCAGCGCTTTTGTTCATCCAATTGCGACATGTATACGTAACAAACACTACGCCTTCTACTCGTGTGTTGTGAAAGTACACGTACATACATAATATCCGTGCTAACTACTACCAATCACGTCGCTTAGCACTTTGTATTTGTAGTGGTACTGTCTGACATTGTATTGCATATTGTAAATGTGCCGAGGAAATCCTATATGATGGTTATATCTTTATTTGCATAGTATATATCAATAGCTAATATGGCACTAATAGAGAGTAATGACGGCATTAGTACATCCATTCATTGCTCATTAGCATGATATTACATGGTTTCTCCAATCGATTGACGCTGTTAGTCATTAACACTTGCTCTTACTAATAAATAATCTTGCGCATTCATTAGCATTATCATTATTGTTGAAGTCAATATATAACATTAGTGTCTGTGTACGTAATTAACGCTCTCTATAGTACATTCATCTTATAGTCACTATTGATCGTGTTCATTATATGGCTGCGTATACACTATCTTAGTGTTATACATTGAACATCGTATGCTTATAAATATGATACTTTATTAGCATCCTAAATAAAACATTATATCTATTGACTGTATGCTTAGAAGAGAGAGAGAAAGATAAGAAAGTTTTATTGGTTGAATTCTACGTATGGCAAATGAAATCCCTATCATTCATCATACTTGTGCATTAATTAGCCTATATGCATCAGTATTCATAAAGTGCAGCACCATTAGAGGTTCTTCAAGATTTATCATTGCGTCTCTCAGCATTTTTAATATATCTTTCTGTAATTCGTATGCTTCCCACTGACTACGTGGAGGAGGGTCATACGTAAAGTCCTTGTCTAATAGGCCATTGTAATTCGTGAATAGTTTGCCGATGAATTGACCAATTGCTTTGACATCATTCATGAAAGAAGAAAGCATTGGCGCCAATTCAGGCGATGGTGACAAACCAACATTGGTCATTACTAATCTTCTGAAATCCTCGTAGATAATTGTATGACCAAAGTTAATAAGCTTGATGCCATGTATAATACTTGAGCTATATTTAGAAGAAACCCAGACATCTATTATGATAGCAGTTAGATTCATTTATATAATAAAAGCAATGACTTACGATCTCCTCCCATAATGTTGTACACAACTCCTATTTCATTAAGGGTTGAAACAGCTAAATAGTAGCAGTGTTATGGTTAGCATTATTATTCAGACTATTGCTACTACTGATATACATACCTTCCATTACTCGAGCAACCAAACGTGGTGTATTTTGGACTAACTTAAATTTAGGTTTTCGTTTAAGGTAAGCCGTCATAGAGTTATCCTCCTTGTTAGGCAGATCGAGCACAAAGCATCCCATTTCTCCGTCTGCCGTTTGAGCACTATCAATACGTTTAAGTAAAATGGCATCTAATTTCTTCTTGTATTCTGGATCGTCTATTCTCTCGACATACTAAAAATGATAACAGCAAAAGTGTAAGTTAACGATGTCAATTATTATAGCTGTAACTTACATCATAGAATCTCATCGTATTCTCGTATTTCTCGTTTCCTTTATTACATGTTACAAGGACACTTTTATTGCCCCGCCTTTCTTTTATTTGATACCGAAAAGTAGCCACAGATCCTTGCCATACCATCGGTTTAAACTTGTACTTTCCGGAGAAATGAATAGTTAGATCCCTCCTGCTCTTTGGATATGGTGTCGTATGTATAATCATTCTCTCTGCTGATCGGGGTTGTGACATATGTTGTGATTTGTCATATTTGTTACTTGGATGATCAGGAGAAAATGCTGCTTTACTCCATTTAACGGACCTAAATTTTATCTTAGCACTTGGTTGTTGATTCCATTGTTGTCCTTGATTGCTATTTGGATGCATTGGCGTAGCTGCAGTATTCCAGTTGTTGCTTTCAAATTGCATATTAGTATTGGGCTGCTGATTCCATTGTTGTCCTTGATTGGTGTTTGGATGCATTGGCGTAGCTGCAGTATTCCAGTTGTTGCTTCCAAATTGCATATTAGTATTGGGCTGCTGATTCCATTGTTGTCCTTGGTTGTTGTTTGGATGCATTGGCGTAGCTACAGTATTCCAGTTGTTGCTTCCAGATTGCATATTAGTATTTGGCTGTTGATTCCATTGTTGTCCTTGGTTGTTGTTTGGATGCATTGGCGTAGCTACAGTATTCCAGTTGTTGCTTCCAGATTGCATATTAGTATTTGGCTGTTGATTTCATTGTTGTCCTGCCATTTGTATCTGATTCGGATTGTTATTGGTAAATGATGATGGTGTACCCCACATATCCATGCCATTTGTGTGATGGGATAGCATCATGCACACACACAGTGTGATTGCAGATAATGAAGTCGTGCTGTATCTCATGATTATCTTGGTCGAGTAACTTGTTGATATGTCGTCAATAAACTCGATTCTTGTAGCCACACTTGTGCTGATCTATATCGACGACTAGTGTAGTGTATTGCGTATACTAAATGAAATGGCTCAAACGTGTAGTTCTATGAGGAGACTTGACTACGGTAAAAAGAAAAGAAGAAAGCGTAATTATTATCGATAATCAAGTGTTGATACTTTTTGATGATCCATTTATAGCTGTAGATACTATAATGGAGTTTATTCTATTCCAATGACACGTGTAGTCCATACAAACACTCATATGTCATGTACTATATTGGGACTGAATCATGGTTATAGATAGCTGTTTTTGGATGCTGTATTCAAAATTGCCAGCACGCTACCCCCTTATGAATGTTCTATTGACCTTTCTATAAACCGTTTACATACACCAGATAGAGTAGAGAGGAAAAAGGATGGCGCATAGTAATAATAGTCTTACTAGTGCGAAACTAAGAGAATATAAGCAATATTTTTACTATACGAACTCGCAATGAAAGAAGTTACTACTGATCCCGGTGTTAAAGCAATATTGTATGGTTTATTAGAATTGTGCCAAGAGAGCAAGCTTATATATTCGTCTTTTAGTATAACAACTAGAGTAGCAATGCTATCAATATGTTCAAATGAGCAACTTCTCCTCGAAGAAGTGCATAATAGACAGCAAAAGTTAAAGGCTAGCAGCATTAACTGGTTGGAAAAGCTTCGTACTAAGAGCAATAACAAGTAAACGACAATAATCAATGGTAATTGCAAAGGCATCATCAATGGCAATGACGAGCAATGCCAATCCTGATATTAATACTGGCCAATGATGGCACATTGTCTACAGCGGCCTTTTTAGTATATTAACACGACCATTTCAAAGTCTACACGATATCCGCACTTTTCGCATTTTGTTTCTTGCATTACTTGTCCAGCATCTCTTCAACTGTTTAGCATTTCTCGCATTTCTTGCATACTGTTCATATATACTCAGCATAACATCATTCTCCATAGCATTTTCCATTTCATTATGTTGCTCAAACTTGTATTTATCGCTTTTGCATTTGTAGCGACAGTAGCAGCATATCCTACATCCAAACCATTATCGCGGCAGAATACTGGGCTCAACGTCAAACCATCCTTGTATAGGAGACAAAATTTAGTAGATGCATATTCATGGGAGCTTGATGATGATTCATTAGGAAGCGCAATCCAGATTATTTCGCACCAAAAAATATCATCGTTCTATAATATACTTGTTGGCTTTTTTAAAAGTAGTCCAAATGGCGTTCATCCTTTAAACGTCCATAATGCCATTGCTTTCGTCCCTATCATTAGCTCTAATAGCTATTCCATCAGAACTACAGAGCAACTTCGGTATCATATGGTTTCAGGCACGGAATCACCCTTTAAGATACCGCCAAATGGCCAAGGTGTTATATACAGCTATAATGGTCTTCCAATTTATGTTAGAAGAAGAGGCGACACTTTATACATCAACTGCTCCAAGGTCCTCAGCCAGAGTAGCTATAGAGGCAATACCATCTTCACCATCGATAGGGTTCTAGATCCTGCGAGCAAACAATTTAACGAGGCATCCATGAACAAATGCCCATAACAATAAATATCACTTGTTTTTACTCATTACTATTACTACAATAGCTATAACACTCGATGTATATATTAATGAAATAATAGAAATAACTGATCTAACATTAGAATGAATCGATGAGCCATTAGGTTGCATGATCTCTTCCTGTTACCGTTATCGTTACCGTTACTGTTTCATCTGCAGTCATTCAATTGGTGTAGCTTGATATACTCACGTGACTATTGAAAAAGAAAAAAACTAATCAGGCAAAGAGAAAATATAGTAGAGAGAGAGGAAGATTTACTGACTCATTCCATTTCATACCACATTTTTATACTGGCCGTGTAGATTCCTATTGTTACTGTTTCGTCCAAGTCCTACTCGACTACTCATTCAGACATACTCTCGTGATCTTATACTGATATCAAGCATATTGCAAAGAATACAATCAAGGCAAGTGCTACTTGCTGCGGCCAGTGAAAGAAATGGTGTCAACAGTCTCGACAAGTTCAGCCACCATGCAACAGAATGAGAGCGGATGTGCGACAGAGATCGGCAAGTCGATTGCCAAAATCGACGACTCGCAGCTTATGCGCGAGAATGCCGTCCTGTTAACCATGACATTTGCCAGTACCGCGTTAAAAGAACGTAAACAGGCAAGTGATAATCGTTTGGATGTGTAAGGTGTAGCATTGACACTAACGTTGCTAAAATGCGCAACTACAGGGTGATTATCGTCGCTACAACGAGATGATTCATAGACTATCCAATCGCAACGATCTAACACCGGAGAAACAGCTCAACTGGCTGGCCGCACTAACCAACTACGTGTCGGCACTGACGCCCGATTGCTCTGGTCTAGTCGAGGCGATACTCGGATGGCAATGGTCAGCCTGGGAGAACTTGATGCTAGTCAAGGCGTACGCTACCTTTTTTGAGCATCTTGTATCTGCGCAAGCATTCTATGTCGTACCTGTTATGCGATCATTAGTTAGTTGTTTCCGATTCTGTAAGTGATCATTATCATTATCGTCATATGTCATTGTAAACTACGCTAACCGTTTTACTAATTTATTATTTGCGATTCAGATGCAGGCGATGAACAAGACAATGCTTACAAGCGGAAAACAACACCTGAAAAGGTGCAGATGGTACATGATCGTGTCCATCGCGCGCTACATCGTATTATCTCTTTGATTCCAACGTCGACGCCTAAGCTGGCGACGGTGTTATCTGAAAACTTTCCATATAAACTAGACACTACAGTAGCACAGACTACATACTTGAAAAATGTACTCCGCGTGCTTGACTATGCACCCATGTTGCGCGATTCATTGATGCAAACGATTATTGAGCGTATTCTTCGTATTGATGTATGTATATATATAGAGATGTATAGTGATAGTTTGTTTTCTACATGCTTGTATAGACAATGAGATTCGCGTAATCGATTTGATTAATAACTTTTATTGTGCTATTCCTCCTTGTTCATCTATTAGGTTGATATTCAAGTAGAATTGGACGAATTGGACGAGGCTGAACGTGAGGAGGAAGAGGATGACATCGCCGATGACGATGATGTATTCGCCATGGAGCAGAATGAGCCTACTACGGATAAGGATACCGAAGAGGAAGAAGCGAACGGCAATGATGAAACGGAAGAGGAGAGTGACATGGATGATGGCTATGAAACGGAAGAAGAACCGGAGGTATTGGCCGAGGAACCCGCCGAGATGAGTGTCGCCGAGATTCGTGACTTGTCCTATAAGCTAGATAGCATGCTTACTCTAGTGTTCGAGTATTTCCGCAATAGACAAGCACGACAACCAACGGCGATTATCGACGATTTCTACCTGTTACTCGATATATTCGATCGTTCCATCTTGTGCACGTTCAAATCACGTCACACACAATTCCTTCTATTCCATGCTGCCTCGGTGAACAATGAGCTAGCGGATATATTCCTTGGCCATTTGACTAACAAAGTGTGCACCACCGGACATCCCAGTGTTATTCGTGTGGCATCGGCGTCTTATCTGGCCTCATTCGTGGCACGAGCCTCATTCCTTACACGCGACGCTATTTGCAATATGATGCGCGTCCTAATAGGCTGGGCGCAGATCTACGTCGATGAACACGAGACTAATGACACATTCCCGGATCCAGAGCGATATGCCGTCTTTTATGCCGCGGTACAAGCCATCATTTACATATTCTGTTTCCGATGGCGTGATCTCTGTAATGATCCCATGTTTAATGATGTGACTGATAGTACAACAACTACAACTACAACTACAGCGACTACAACTATTCTTGTTACATCATCCAATGATACACCATCTAAATTGGATTACACGTCGAGTAACGATAGAAACAATGCTACAGCTAAGCAAACATGGGATGCTGGTCTTACTGGTTTACAACCAATTTTAACATCAAGATTCAATCCATTAAAGGTAAGCTAGTATTATTACTATTATTACAAGCAATCCGTACTCATTCATATTTACGATGATCATCTAGGTGTGTTCACCAGGTGTAGTGCAACAATTTGCGCGCCTTACACGCAAACTCAACTTCCTATACGTTTATCCGATCATTGAACGTAACAAGAATTTGTATTTGCCACACCGTCAGGGCAGTAATGGATCTACGAAACAAACTACACCATTACAATTGGAGACGTTCTTCCCCTTTGATCCCTATCGTCTTGGACAATCCAGTCGATATATTGATCCACTCTATCAGGAATGGCAACCTGATAGTGACGTTGAAGAGGAAGGAGAGGATGAAGAAGAGGATTATGGTGCAGAATCAGCAGAAGATGAAGATGAAGATGATGAAGAAGAGGACGTGGAGCAAGGAGACGAGGATATGTCCTCGATTAGTATGACTAATCCCACACTAGCTCATCAGTTATTAGATCATTCACTCGATGACTCGACACTTGCCATGTCTATATCGCCTCAAGGCGGTCTATTAGATGCACAACGACGAGCGCTTTTATTTTTTAATGATTGAATTGTGTTGTACTATGATTGCTAATACTGCTGTTGTTACTGTTGCTGCTGCTGCTAATAATAATAAAGATAAAGATAATAAAGATAACTCAAAAACGCATAACAATGATAATAAATGAACGACTAACAAAAAGAGATAACTGAAGAATCAACTAATACGACATGGCATTAAATCGACGACGACGCGTTGTAATGGAATGACGTGATGCCGCACGTGTAATGGGACGAGATCGCGCTATAGCAGCTACAATGGCAAATGTATCCGATAAAGTAGGTGTGTGTGTAGTGGAAGTAGTAGAAGTGGTGGAAGTGGCACCATTACCACTAGTATAAATAGAAGAAGAAGGAGTAGCGGTATGAATAGAAGAGGTATCAGTTGGTTTACGTTGAGATTTAGTAGAGCGTGTACGTACACGCGGTTCAGGTTCTGCATAATCATCGTCATTGGCATCGTCAGTATCGACTTCATCCTCGGAAGTGGTCGACATGAATCCATCATCCGGTTCTAGATTGCCTGATTTAGTAGATAGTCTTGAAGAGGAGGAAGAAGCAGAAGAGGATCTGGTTTGTCGATCATGACGACGTGATCGAAGGACGCGTGAATTACGCTGTGTGCTTGTAGATACTACTGCTATATTTGTATATATATAAATGTATGATATTAATCGTTAGTATTTATTCATGATCATAGGTTTGTTATTATACTAATAACATATGTGTATATTACCATAAGATGATTCATCCGATGAATTAGACTCATGTGAAGGTGATGCAGGTGGTGAGGGTGGTAACTCTGTAGGTTTCGTCGTATCTTCCGATTTATACCGTGATTTCGATGAGGGTTCCGTACGTTTCCTTGAACGAGTTGTTGCTGTCGTCGTAGTAGTAGTCGATGTATTGTCAATAGTATCATCACTGCTACTACTACTACTACTACTGCTGCTATTATTATTATTAGTGGTGATTACACGACGACGTAATCGACGTACAGCTGATGGCAAGGAATCTTGTTGGTTTGTTGATGAGGCTAACGTAGAGGATTCAGATACTACCGACGACTTTGTAGTACGTGGTCGTTTACGGCTTACTTCCGTAGCATCATCCATAGTTACACTGTCAACAGCAGTCGTGTTATTCATATCGGATGAGGATGTAGATGGTTGCTGAACAAATCGACCTCGTAGCCAGAGACCAGGTGTATTCGAGGATGGTTGTGCAGTATGCGAGCTATGCTCTTGATGAGAACAGCTTACCGATGATGATGGTCGCTTGACAGGCAGTAGATTATTAAGCACTTTATGTTGAAATTGCTCGCGCTCCAGTTGTTCCCGCCATCGACGATGTGCGAACACTTCCTCTTCCCGTAGACGTTCACGTTTCTCTTGCTTCTCGAATCGATTATGTCGACGAATGTAGGCGGCATCGTCTGTTCGTTCGTCATCCGACGCGTTCGATTCATCCCATGAATGAGTATTGCCATGAGATGATGACGATGACGATGATGATAACGATGTATTATCAGTTGATAATTGCGGTAGCATATCCTATTCATCAATACTTGTTAACGCGATATTTTATTTCATCCAATAGCGATAACTTACCTCGCGTCGCCGCATAGAACGACGTAGATTACTAGAGACTTGTAACTCTTTACGATCCCATTGTGTGCAACCAGGCACGTCAATAACCGCTTTTTGTTGTGCACGACCCGTAATAAGTGAGGATGATTTTGCCGTAGACGACTGTCGTTTATTCGATTTAGCGGTTGCTCTACGCAAAGGCGTTTCACTGTTGGTCAAGGCAGGGGCCAGTACGTGAATAACTATGCGGCGAACATCGCGTGCATAACCTGTTGGATGAGACCAGCTAACACCCGCTCCCGAGGAATTCTCTTTTACACTAGTGGAGTGTGTGGTACGACGTGGCATGATCAGCGTAGATGTACTTTTCGACTCATCCACGTCTGTGTACGCATACACACGCACAAGTAAAGTGCTCAACGACAAAGGAAAATAAACTAGTAGGTAATTGGCGATTGAAGAGAAGAAAAAGTACGCTTTGTAAGAAGGTGAAAGAAACGATACCACTTATTATTATTAGTTATTATGGCAGTAGTAGTAGTAATAGTGAACGAATATTATGATAATTATTACTAATATTATTGTTATGGTAGTGGTGGTTAGCTTCTTCTTAATGTTCAAGTCTGATATCTAGGCGATGAACAATGTCAACAAACCGTGTCCCGATATTGCTGTCTATTTCCTCCTAGACTGTAAGAGTAAGAATACAGACAAACAGAGACGCAACTTTGGCTATACCAAAATGAAGTGGGAAATAATGGGCTTGAAAAAAAAGAGTACAGGCGCATGTTGGCCGTGGTCCTCGCTTCACATTCGGTCGCGGGAAACGTGATCAAAATGGGAGGATGCCATTTTTGGTGAAGAAACCACTGAGTATGAATATTACAGCATTATTCTTTTTCTTTCGTTATACACTCAAGCTTATTATCAATCCATTAGTATGTGTTCAGTTAGCATTGCTTATCATATCAGTGTTAGCGCGTATATACATATAGATATATAGATATAAATATATGTTCACTGTACATGATGGTATAGGTGGAATATCTAGAGGATAGAATGTGTATACTAAAGTGTTTCAAGATAAAACTTGTTCTATCCTTGATTATCATTGGATAGATTAAGCAATGTGTATCGCTATATAACAGTAATAGCAAGCATTGTTTATTATTATTATTGTTGTTGTTGCTGTTGTTTAGTATATGGAGTATAAGGTTACCTGGGGAATGAACCTCGCCATTTCTGGTTTATTTACTATGGTTTATTTCTGTTGTTTTGTTGATTAACAACGCGAATGTTGTAGATTACGCGTGATGAGTGAACATTCTAATCATTTCCCAAGGCATCTATGAATTGATTAAGCATGCCAATCCATTGCTGTTCACTTGCATCGTAGAATTTCTAAGCAAACAAAGCAACAAATAAATAATCACACTTATTAATAGAATAGTCAAGTGAGCGATAGAGTTATTCTGCCTTTTGTCATATCTCCTTGGTATGTATCAGTGTATTACTCGTATCATACATCCATCTAAACAATCACCTGGTATTCATCGCTGATTGCTTTGAGTTAGTGTGCCTTATCACTACTGTTTGCAAATAGAACTATGCTAATGTTCTAGATTGTACAAGCAACTTAAATGAAGTAAGAAAAGACTTGTTACACCATGTTTCGAAGACAATCAAACTATACCCTGGTGATTATTGTTTGTTGAATGAACGTACATTGTCAATTCAATCATCTTAGCAAAGTATGACATCTTGGTGTCACCTGACTTGTCGTAACAATGGAAGTGGGAAAGCAGTGTACACCGATAAACAATTGTCATTACGTATGCGGTGTACTACGGACACGATGGAATACAGAATGGAAGCAACAATATCAGATATTACGTTTATAAGCCAGACTGACATTCAATTACCACTACTACTGATTAGACATTACCATGCGGCATAGTCCATTATAAGCAATGCAATTGACAATAGCGTAGTTAGCTCCGCTTAATGACCAGAGTATCCTGTACTCCAGACTGAACAGGGCATATCTCGGCAATTATTCACGAATATCCCTCAACTTAGTTGTTGGACAAAATAGAGCATTTGTACACACGGGCGCACGCACATGAGGCGCACATTAGGCGCATCGTCTCAATGTACAAATACGATTATGGCAACACGTTTGTTGATTAGTCTATCGTCCAATGATTAGGCACTTTCAACATTGCAAGACGGAAATGGTATGGCTATTTTTTTCTAAAAACGAGTGTACCTCATCCGCTCTTCATAGACAAGGATCTACAATCGAATAACAATAGTCGATATAGTTTATGCAGCACACTATAATACGGGGATTAATACGACTGCTACAGTGGCGACTATTAATGAATGAATGAAGATGATGGTGGTGGGAATGATTAGCCTTAGTCGGCCCTGTTACCATTAGAAACACCTGAATTCCACATTTCATGCCAACTACCGGATATCAATGCCCTAACTGCAAGTAAAGGGTACCTACATGGTGGTATACCCCCATATAAGTTATTTGCTCCTATTTCTTGATGGATGCTCGTTCTAATGACGTGCACTTTACAAAATACTCTAGGGAATCTTGTCATGTTTATTGGCCGTATATAGTCGTTTTTTCTATTTTATTTTTTATGCTTTCGATGAAATTGGCCTACTGCCTACTGCCCAATAACGGCAATGACAACAACGTTGAAACATGCCGTCCTCATTCTCCTCACATTGCTTCCCCTCAATTCGTAAGTTTATTTATTGAGTAAGCACCGGTTATAGAAGTAAAACATACTAGTATCCCGCATTTACCGGAGATGGGTAAATCGTGTTACTCTTCCTCGAGTAATGTGGAGTGGCAATCTATCCAAGCGTATGAATCGGTTCACCTGATACACAACGCAACATGATAATGCGAGTGGGTTGTTTGTGTTTGTGCGTTTGTGCGTGCGTGCGTGTAGGTGGGCGTAGGTGGGTGTGTTCATTCAATGCCCGTACATCGACTTTCGCCTATCGCTTCCTTTTGCGGCTGAACGAACAGGTGGACTCGTGCTAGCGTATTTGGCAAAACATGTGATGCGAGCACGCAAACTAAGCTGGTTTACCATGTCGGAATACAGGACTGCCCTCACCATTGTGGTTGTGAAGTTGGCAGGATTTTTCCACGCCAATACAGGATAGTTCTTATTACATGACACCGTATTCATTCGTTGTACTATAGGAAGACGTCTCCTCATCTATAAAAAGGGCGTAACCACATGAATGATATCCACTCTTACAAAAATTTCTTCTTTTCTCTCCTCCAGTTTAATGATCATTGAGCTGCTCAGATTGTTTTTTTTGTTACGTCAATTCTATTTCGTCATTTTGTGTTTACTCTTTGCTAGTATCATCATCGATCCCTAGTTTACTATTTTTTGCTTCCTTTCTTTAACAGCTTTTTCACTTGCTATTTACTTTGAACCTATTACGGTTATCAACAACAACAACAACGTCACACCTACTATTATCATCGTTATAACGATTCGTCGATCATCGAGGAACAAATCTACATCGCTTCTTCATCATCAAGTACGCCACTTCCTTATCTGCGATACCCTCAAGCTACACGATCAATTGTGTGATGACCCAGTCAACCAGTAATCCAAGCCATGAGGAAGGTCAAGCTGTAGCGCGAGTTGTCGACGAGAAGACGCCGTCTTCGGCATCGGTCGATCCAAAGAAGGGTAGATTCTCGAAGGCGATGTCTACCCTATTCAAACCGGTTACCATTGCATTCCGTTACCTAATGATGATCAAGGTAAGTCGAGCAATCATTACTAATGTAAACTATAAAAGACGATCATACTAATCATGATGATGATGATTACCTAGCTTTCCTACTGGATCATCATTTCTATGGTTGTTGGTTTATTGATTGGATGGCTTGCTCCCGAGTTTGGTGTTCATCTAAAGCCACTTGCTAATGTCTTCCTTCGTATGATTAAATCTCTGATTGTTCCACTGCTTTTCGCAACGTTAACCGTTGGTATCGCCGGTCATGGTGATGATCTGGCCGCGGTTGGCCGTATGTTCCTCAAGTCCATTGTCTACTTTGAGGTCATCACGACCCTTGCCCTTGCTGTCGGTCTCATTGCCGTTAACATCACCAAGCCCGGTGCAGGTGTTAGTCTCGCCGGTCAGTCCGACAAGCAAGGCAAGGATCTTGCTAAACATGAAATCTCCTGGGAGAACGAACTCTACTCCATTGTTCCCGATAGTTTCTTTAAGGCTGCTGCCGAGAATCAAGTGTTGCAGATTGTCGCTTGTTCCATCATTTTTGCCATTGGCATCATTAAAGTGCAGAATGGTCGGCTTAAACGTCCGATGATAGAGTTTTGCGAGTCTCTGAGCGAGATCATGTTCAAAGTGACCGCTATCGTCATGTACTTTGCCCCCATTGGTATTGGCGCTGCTATGGCGTCCACCATCGGTGCCAACGGTATCCACGTCATGGTGTCATTGGGCAAGCTTATCGGCACGCTATACGGTGCATTGGCCATCTTCATCCTACTCGTGTTCTTCCCGGTAATGCTGTTGACGCGCGTGCCATTGCGCGACTTTTTCAAGGCCGTGGGACAACCCGTGCTCATCGGTTTCTCGACCGCCTCCTCGGAAGCCGCCTTGCCCCTTGCCATGGAGAATCTCTACGAGCTTGGCTGTGCCCGGAAAGTGGTGGCATTCGTATTGCCTACCGGGTATAGCTTCAATCTTGACGGCACCACCCTCTACCTCTCGTTGGCGGCTGTGTTCTGTGCCCAGGCCGCTGGCATGGACTTATCGGTCAGTCGACAAATCGTCATTATGCTCACCCTCATGCTTACGAGCAAGGGTGTGGCCGGTGTACCGCGTGCCTCGCTCGTCGTTCTCTCGGGTGCCCTCAGCAACTTTGACATCCCCATGGAGGCCATCCCGCTTATCATGGGTGTCGATGCCATCATGGACATGGCACGTACCGGTACTAACTTGCTAGGCAACTGTCTAGCCACTGTAGTTGTCGCCAAATGGGAGAACGAATTCCGTACGGTCGAGTGGGAGGAGGAACGAGCAGCTCAAGCCCGAGGAGAAACAAACGAGTCTACGCATAGAGAAATAGAGGAAGTATAACCATGCCTTCCTCTCTCACTATGCTCTCGCTCTACTTGCTACGATGTTGTTGTTTCCCGCATTAATTCCCTATTTCCAATTTTCGGTATCATTTTCGTAAACTATTACGTAAATAAAAGTCTTTTATTTATATATCATAGTATATTCTAATGTATAATAGATAATAATGATAGGTGACATTAATGCGCGTAAGCTGGTTATAACCATGTGACAATAACCATTAGGATTACTGCACGGTTATTGATCGCACTTTAGCATGAAAGCTTAATTCAATTTAGATTCTGTCCTCCTTTTGTTGCTTCTTGTAAGTGCTTTATCAATGTAACAATATGGCATAGTTGCTTGCTACCTAAAGATGAGTTATCTCGGTAGTATTACCATTGGATTATATATACACAAGGTATGGTCTCCTTACTCTCGGCTGATCGGTGTTTATTTGTCCGTATTCATCATACGCAAAAACATATCACACTCCTTGAAGCAATACACGAGCAATTTCATGATGGCACATCTAATTGGTGGATACAATTTATCACTACATCCGATATGTGTTGCATAACATATGTGCACGTATACTGCATGATCCTTGTAAGTGTTGATGCGAAGCTTTAAAAGCCTACATATCATCACTTGGTTCAAGTACTTGTATTAGTCCTAAACAAGCAATTCCTTATCTTTACATTTAGCATAGCTTACGATCATTTTGAACTGAAAGGTATGTTATTATATTGCACCTATCTTTGTTCATGTAGAGGAAGAAATATATGCATTGAATGTCTAGCCAGGTTCTCTTTCTCTCTCTCTTTCTCTCTCTCTTTCTCTTGTCAAGTAGACGAGTGTAACATGCCATGCATGCCAGACAGAGTAAACGAACAAATAGGCAAAAGCTTGCCTTACAGACTACTTAAGAAGTAATAGAGCATGCTTTCACTAATTAGATGTAGTCGCAAAGAAAGGCGTGGCATTTTCCCATTGATGAAATCCATCAGATATTTCGTATAAAGGCAGGATCAGCATTGTGGCATACTAACTCCGCTTTGTTCTCGTTTATTCTCGTCTCCATTATTACTATACTTTAGAAGGTTTCTTTATTCGTTCTGGCTATTGAAGCTACATTGTTGCTTTCATCTCATCGATCTCTACCTGGTAAGTAGTCGAACACGACACGTAATAACAACTATTCGGTTGGCCATTACCATCGAGTATGAACTATTCTCGTGCTGGTTGTCACAAGTAGAGAGTTAAAGTGGCTAATTGTAGTTTGGCAACCGAATACTACTCGTTGTAATCTAGCTAGTGATTGATCGTGCTTTCATTAAACTAATGCATATATTGTCTATATTCTCCATGCTATTAGATTGCATAATGTCGTCTGCTGTCTCGCTTGACACTCTAGTCGTCGCTGGCCTGGTGGTTAGTGGCGCGATATATCTGTTCAGAGGAGCACTATTCGGTGATCAGTCTGGACCGGCAAAAGCTATTGGTAGCAATGGCGCTACAGCCAATGGTGGACTTAACGGCGTACAACGTAAGAGACGTTCGCGTAATTTTGTACAAGTTATGAACGAAACAGTAAGTATTCTCTAGCAAAAGCTTATTGCTATCGTATGCCACATACTACTATATTTGGGATTAACGCGCCGCCTTGTCTGCTATTAGGACAAGAATGTAATTGTCTTTTTTGGCTCACAAACCGGCACTGCCGAGGATTATGCCAACCGTATTGCCAAGGAGGCGCAGAAACGCTACGGTCTTCGGTGCATGGTCGCTGATATCGAGGATTACGACATGGAACGGCTGGATCGTTTGCCAAGCGATCACCTGGCCATTTTTGTGGTGGCTACCTATGGTGAGGGCGAGCCCACTGATAATGCCACCGAGTTCTGGAACTTCCTCATTGTCGACTCGGAGGGTGATGTCCCCACCTTTAGTCGTCAGGACGAGGGTGACATCGAGGAGATGGACGAGGAGGGCAACTCCACGGAAGGTCGACCCTGCACAATCTACGCTATGTCATGTTCGGTCTTGGCAATCGCACGTATGAACACTTTAACGCGGTAGCACGACGCTTGGATCAACGCTTTACGAGTTTAGGCGCACGTCGCATTGGTGAACGTGGTGAAGGCGATGACGATGGCAATCTCGAGGAAGATTTCATTTCATGGAAGAGTGGAGCGTGGCAAGCTATCGCTGAAGTCATGCACGTAAGCGAGCAATCTGAATCGTAAGTGTAGTCATTACGCGATCATTTGGCATTAGTGACATTACTAATAATGTTTCTTTATTATTATTAATTAGTGCTCATGAGCCGGAATATATCCTAACTGAATTAAACGAGGGCGAATACGATCCGAATAACGTTTATCACGGCGAGTTAACCGAGCGTCGTCTAGCTGGTGCCGGTACCGTTTATGACATCAAACGACCATACATGGCTAGTTTACAGGTTACTCGACAGCTATTCGCCACTGAGGCACAACGGTACTGCGTGCATGCTGAAGTGGATCTACGCGGATCAAATATCTCCTACACTGCTGGTGACCATTTAGCAATCTGGCCTGTAAACTCGGAGGATGAAGTACTACGAATAGCGAATGCCTGCGGTATTAGCAAGGACAAACTAGACACGGTAGTGCGTGTAGTGAGCTCTGATGAGACCGCCGCTAAAAAGTATCCATTCCCACAACCAACGACTTATCGTGATATCTTCCGCCATTACATTGATATCAACTCGTGTCCATCCCGTGAATTCGTGGCATTACTGGCGGCTCAGTTTGTTACCGATCCATCTGCAAAAGCCTATCTCACACGATTGGGCAGCGACAAAGAAGCGTATCATCGTGAAGTACTAGAATGTCACATGAATCTAGCAACTCTCGTTGAACAAGCAAGAGCAGCAACAGCAGCAACTGATGATGCCGATACCGATGACAAAGCAGCACCATGGACCATTCCAGTGGCTATAGCCATCGAAGGATTGGGTCGATTACAACCTCGTTACTACAGTATTAGTTCCAGTCCCAAGATGAATCAGCATCATGCTCATCTCACTGCAGTTGTCGTTGATCAAGAAGTGTCCTACAATCGTCGATTCCAGGGTGTGGCCACAAACTATCTACTGGCTGCGCACACTCGTCTAACAAGCGACAGTATCGTCAATGTCAATGGTCTCGCTAATGGTGATGTCACCACCGTCATCGAGTCACACTACGAAATGGAAACACACAAGCTAATTACGGAACAAGTTGCCGAGGAACTCAACGATATCAATCAATCCAGTAGTCTACGTGTACGTGTACCGGTATTCGTACGACCATGCTCGAACTTTAAATTGCCACGCGATACCACTCGTCCAGTCATTATGGTGGGACCTGGCACGGGTGTCGCTCCTTTCCGTGCGTTTGTGCAGGAACGCGTATACCTGGCGCGTAAAGGCGTGGAACTCGGTCCGACTATTCTCTTCTTCGGCTGTCGACATCGCGAGCATGATTTCTTGTATCGCGAGGAATGGGACGCGTACTTTAAGGAGTTGCCAGCCGATAAGAGTGAAATGATCCTGGCATTCTCGCGCGAACAGGACAAGAAGGTCTACGTGCAAGATCGTATGCATGAACGTCAAACTGATCTATGGCGTTGGTTGCACGACGAGCAAGGCTACTTCTACGTGTGCGGTGATGCCAAGAATATGGCTCGTGCCGTTAATAATCAACTTGTTACCATGGCACAGGAAGTGGGTGGATTAGACGAAGAACAAGCGGTGCAATGGGTGAAGGATCTACGCGCTCATGGTCGATATCAAGAGGATGTATGGTCGTAATTCTCGTTAGTCTACTACTACAGTTATTACTATTGCTGCATCATCATTAATATCTTCTTCTTCTTCATTATCACACACGCGTATATACATTCATATATATATTTAACTATAAACCGATATTTCATGGAATGTTACTTATTCATTCATTCATTAACATAGCTCTATGTAATACGAATAATATTGACCAAATTTATTGATTACTGATTGCACTAATCAAATAACATATTCACTCATTAATGTCCACCGGTCAATGTGACCTCTAGCGTATTAAATCGGAATGGGTCAGCATTACGCGTACGTGTAAAACGCAAGTCTTGATTGTCCTCCTCATCATCGTCCCAATCATCGCCGGCAGCTTGAATGTATTCCGGTCGAAGACACCGTCGTTTAATCCAACGGTACAATTCACTAAGAATAATAAATATAACCACGGCAATGATGACCAATGCCCATTCCCAAGTCAATGGTTTATGCTTGAATACCTCGGTGTTTACCCTATGATAATAAATATGTTAAAGAAATGAATATGAATATGAATATGATAGCTAGCTAGCTACTTACACTGGTATGTAGAGAGCAGGGAAGAGCAATAGAATGCCTAATAGCATGCTAAACACCACTGGCTTGCTCTTGTTTAAGCGTCGGAAGTTACGTGGTGTCCATTGTGGTGCACGCAATGAACGGCAATTCAATGTATGGATAAGAATCAGTAGGGTAAGCGTGGCGTAACCTGTACCGCGTGCTTTGAATACAAGATTACAAGCATCGGAGAAGTCATGATTACAATTGCTGCCTAGTTGTCCATCGCCAAACCCGTAAATGACAAGTACGAAATTGGACAGTGAAAGTATACCCATCCAGAAACCGTAGTAGAAAATATCACAAACAACCTCGGGAGCAAATAGACCTCGGCCAATACGTCGAGGTGGTCGAAGCATAATATCTCTGGTGGCGGGTTCCACACCCAATGCCATGGCAGGAGGCGAGCTATTGATGATCCGGATATTAGTATTGATATACAAATATCATCACTGCTATATTGCTTACCTTGTAATCATATTAAGGAATAGAATTTGTAATGGAGACATTGGATAAACGGATACACCTTCACTATCACTAAATACCAAACCGATAACAAGGGCAATCACTTCGGCTACATTGGCTGTATAATCAAATCAACAAGTATAAGTAATTAATAATTCATAATTATTACCATTACTACACTTACCCGACATGAGATGTAGTACGAATTTCTGTATATTCGCAAAGATACGACGTCCTTCGGCAATGGCGCGAACAATCGTGGAAAAGTTATCATCGGTCAATACGATATCTGACGCCTGTTTCGCCACATCCGATCCTCCTAATCCCATAGCAATACCGATATCGGCAATCTTTAAACTAGGTGAATCTAAATATACATGTAACAATAAGATATACGATTACTACATTAGCAGACTGGAATGATGATACAAGAAATAAACAACAATAAGGAGTACTTACCATTGACACCGTCACCTGTCATGGCAACAACACGATTACGTGCGTGTAAGGCACCGATCATCTTGACCTTAGTATCGGGACTACAACGAGCCACCACCAATGGTAGTTCGCTAATGTTCTTCAACTCTTCGTCGCTCAACACGTCAAACTGACTAGCAGGCATGGTAAGTTGAGCAGTGGACACGGCAACACCATCGGCATTCGATTCCGCTTGACTTGTAGTAGTAATGGTGGCATTTCTTTGATTAGTTCGATTATGCTGATGACTATTGACGCCACTACTTGTTGATGTAGTAATCGAGGTGATCTCATTGGATTGATCGGAAGTACCGCCGGTTAATGCGGCCCAACGCTTCTTCAAGCGTAAGCGACGACGACGCCAACGACGATGATGACGTCGCTTAGAGCCAGCCACCGCAAATACTGGACCCTCACCGGACCACTGCAGAATGCCGACCTCCTTGGCAATGGCCGTGGCAGTCGATGGATGATCACCCGTCAGCATGTGCACGGTGATACCCGCTCGATGACAGCGTTTCACGCTAGGAAGCGATTCTACCCGAGGAGGATCGTAAATGCCCACTAATCCCAAGAGTGTCATATCTTGATCGATTCTTTCTCGATCTTCGAGTATCTCAGCATGACATTCTTCAGGATTGATCTCACGATAAGCAAGACCTAGTACACGCTGTAGTAGAAAATAGGCATTAGCTACTACTACTATTACTATTAGTGTTGCTGTAGTTTGACTTACTAGACCATCCGATGCCATGTCATCGACTACCGGTTGAATCCAATCCCATACGGCAGAGCCTGGCACTGGCCACACCTTGCCGTGTTTATCGACCAGACGCGTGCATCGTTCGGCCACTCGTTCGGATGCTCCCTTAAGGAAAGCGATCGTTTTACCGGCGAGTGGACGTGTCGTATCGTCGTACGAGGCAGCGGGCACTTTATAGACGGAACTCATACGCTTCACACTACTATCGAATGGATGCTCGTAGAGTAGTTTAAAGTTTTGTGCTGGATCAGTATTGGCCGTGAGTTGTTGACGACCATGCTTCAATTTCGTAGCGAATACTTGAAGGGCAATCTATATATATAAATGATGAGATAATGATCATACACTCATTAGCTATTTGTAATAGACATGCTTGTTTATCGTTGTGTTTGAAATATTACCTCTGTGGGGTCACCCAATCCTTCCCATTCGCCTTTCTTCGATCTACGTATACTGGCGACATTGCATAACGCTGCACACTCGACCAACAGCTGAGCTGGCAGTGTCATTTGCGACCATTCAACGCGTTGCGGTTGCATTTGATTCTCTTCCGTGTCCTCTTGCGTTTCCGGTTCTTCCTCTTCCTCTACCGCATCGATGGTATCGCTACTATCATTTTCACGATCATCGACACCATCAAGATCGGGTCGACCTCCATTAATATCTCGCCCACCGGTTCAATACCCGTGCCAGTAACCGAGAAATAACCATCGCTTGGTGTGTAGAAACGAGTCAGTACCATTTTCGATTGAGTAAGTGTACCCGTCTACAATATGCCATTAGTATTTATGTATGTATATTACACTGAATGATTGCTTACCTTATCCGAGCAAATATTGGTCACTGCACCAAGTGCTTCAAGTGCACTTAGTTGTCGTACTATAGCTTTATTCTTGGCCATACTACGTACACCGATGGCCATAGTTAATGTTACCTAACGATGCATGTTTCAACATTAGCAATCAATCAGTAAGTAAATAGAATACTTGAATGATATTACTACTTACCACTGCTACCATGCCTTCAGGAATGACTGCAATAGCTAATGAAATGGCATAGATTAGAATATCCGGTGTTACATTGAACTTATTGACACCGAATACAACGATAGCTAATAGAATAGCCACACCGAATAGAATGTAGGCCAATCGATCAAGACTAGATGTTATTATTAGTTAGCTATAGTCAGAATATATATATATGTGCATACCTCTTTTGCAACAATGTCTTTTGACTACTGGTCGTCTCGGTGAGTCTTTTGGCAATCTTGCCAATCTCTGTACTCATGCCTGTGTGCACGACAATACCTAGTATACGTCATTGATGAATTAGTAATGCGTCATAACTAGTCATGTCTAATGCGATGCTTACCTTTACCTCGACCCTTCGTTACTAGTGTACTGGAATACGTCATGTTAATACGATCACCAATACCCTCTTCTGGATTGGGAATGACCGATATACTATCATGATGTTAACCTATTAGCAATAGATTGTAGTGTAGTAATAAAGCAAAAACACTTACTCTTTGGCCACGGGTACTGATTCACCGGTCAATAGCGCTTCATCGATTTCCAGATTGACTACCTCGAATAAACGGCAATCGGCGCAAATAATGTCACCTAGTTCAAATAGAACTATATCACCCTAAATAAACCACTTATTAGATACAATATCAAATAAAACGCAGTCATCATCATTGCTACTTACGGGTACAACCTCACGTGTAGGCAAGTAAGCAATACGGCCATCTCGCATTACACGAGCGGTTGGACTTGACATACGACGAAGTGAATCCATGGTTTTTTCCGCTTTGAACTCTTGCATAAATCCGATCGCGGCATTGAACAGGACAATCGCGATAATTACACCGCCTTCAATGTAGTCACCTGCTGCAAATGCCACCGCCTAAGCAGTTCATATTCCTGGTTAGACATAATACATGGCAATACATCACTACTTACCATAGCAATAATCAGGACAAAGATTAAAGCATTCATAAATTGATGTAGCAACACTTTCCACGCGCTTACACCACTGCTGCCTTTCAGCTCGTTCGGACCTGACTCGTGCAATAGACGTTGTCGTGCAGTGGACGCCGAAAGTCCATCTTCCAGATCAGTTTTTAATATCTCGACCACTTGAACCGGCTCCATCGTATGATATGCGGTGGAAGAGGATGCCTCGACCGGCTGGCGACGATCCGTCGACTTTTTCCTCACACTATCTGACATGACTACCGGTGATAATATCGAAACCTGGATGGACCGTAATGGTGAAAATGGTAAAGTGGAACAACGACAACAAGTGTAAAAACAACTTGATAGAGTAATAGCTTGATAAAAGAATAGCTTAATAGATACGATACAATACTGTTTCGTATTGATATAAAAAAAGCGAAAGAAATTGATAACTGGTTGCTGCTGCTGCTGCTGATGGTATCTGATAGATTGCCAAGGTATTTTAAAGCAAACCAATTGATGACGACAATTCCGCGGTCTATTCATACATGAATGAAACTAGCCTGTGACTCATCTTCGCCTGTGCTCTAGATATTCGCTTAACGTGCCACTTGTATGACATCATGATAGAAAAGATACTAGCGCTCAACGAAAGTATGATTAATTGTTTCCATGGAACCTTCCATAGATGGACTGTTACTTTGTTCAACAGGTTCATCTCCATAATCTATGTGAATATTAATCTGCGTGCACAAGCAAGCGTGTGTATGTATTCGTATAGGTATATCCATTCTATTGATATATATGAGTTCAAATACATGATGGTATTTAGGAGACCGATATTGTACATTGATACAAGATGTGCCATGGACTAGTCGATATGATTTGATTCTTTCTCTTCTTCTGGAAGATGCATCACCACTATGGGAATATAAGAATGGAGCTTTTGTAGTACGCCTGTAATTATAGAATTCCATGGTCAAGGCGGAGAACCTCGGAGAACAATGGAATTTCCCGAGTTATTCCGAATTAGTATTTGTACATACACGTTTCCATTCATCCTATTCCTATGGATTGATCACAATATACACGCGTGCGTGCGTGCGTGTGTGTGTCTTACAACGAGTACACTAGATAATGCTAATGATGATGCAATTTACTGTATACGGCACAGGAGTGTGTAACAATGACGGATACGCGGTAGACTTGGTAAATTAAAGCGATAGCCACACTCTATCGATAAGAAGACAAGGGGACATTCGAATCTAGACCGTGAACGTAGCACGTTATAAGAATGAATGATCATGTCATTCAATGTAGATTAAGGATCCACACGAAATTACGCGTAAAATGACGTTGACACAAATCAAGACGTGAGTAATTCATAGACAATCACTGAACTCTAAAATTAACATGTATATTATAGTAGTTTATGATGAATGATGATATGTACCAGTCGATTGCACTATCATTTATCATAGATCTACACTTTTCCTCTATTGCTAGGTCATTTATTAATGATGGATCTTAGTATCAAATATGAATACTTGTAGAACATGCGATCCAGTAATCAATCAATACGATGAGATATATTCGCGTATTGCAATGTTATCTATACTTGATATTTCCGTATAGATTGCAACTCATTGACTTGTTAGTTACAACATACGGAATAATAGTATCAAAACCTGTCATTACTATCCATTTCATTGGCGGTAATTGCCACATTGTTTGCCGCAGGTTAAAAATGGACTTGCCGGTTCAATTGTTATGAATGCATAGTAGCATGCACTCCCTAAGCCTTTTCCAGCAGTTACAGCTGAAACAAGCCTTTGAGCAAGTTTAGATGCTAGCGCTACGCGTGCATCTTTTCACTTACTCCTGTATCATCCTGCTGTTTACACTTGTCTCCGTCTAGCCATCTATCTATCTATTGGTATACGTGCTCATGGTGGAATGGTTTCTTTTCTTTTATACAGAGGGCATTGCATTTGACAAAATTCCTCTTTATTTATCACAATCATTTGAACATCACACACACGCACACGCACACGCACGCACACTTGCACTTTGTTGTTCTCTCTATTTTACTTGTTTTTTTCCTTCTTTCTATTGTAGCGCAAAGTGGTGCCTTTCCATCGTTGCTACATCGTGCACGTCTCGGGCCATCTCTCTCTCTCTCTTCTGTCTTCTCTCTTCTGTCTCTCTCCTGTTCCCGCTTTCTATTCAATAGCCTCGTGTCGAACTGTCTTTCTTGTAACGACGGTAGTTATCGCGACAATTTATGCTTATTTACGCTTTTCACTCGTGTTATTGGTATTCCTGGCATTCTAAATCACCTTTCTCTCCCTACTAGATTGCGATAATATACGCGTCTTTCCTTGCCACTACACTTGACGGTTTGCCTCCAACAACAAACACAAAACGACAGATCTGTCTCTGCAGCTTGGTAAGCACTAATCTAGCCGCTATAGTGTGCATGTAACGCGTTTTCAATCATATAGATAGATAGATACATTGTATAAGCAGCTATACGATGATATGATGGAATAGGAAGCATTATAGATGATATAGCGTTGATTTAATCGTGTATCATGCGGAATACTGAATCGCTATAATAATGCGACAAATTATTCACAATGCTATTTAGGCCTTTGTTGCATTATGAGCCCTGTTTCATAGATTTAATATACATGAATGTAGACACATTTGTCTATGTTTATTTGTATATAATGCGTTGGTATGGATCTATCCAATAGTGATGATGATGATTACTTTCTTGACCTATGACAATAGTACACATCATACTTGCTATCTAGTTGGTTTAGTTAGTGTGATAACTTATCATTCAACTATGAGGCATGTATGAATACGTTATTCTCTTTATGACGAATACACCAGCATTTGGGCTGTATTTCTCGTTCATTAAGCTCATAAATGAATGATTAAACGAGTAGTTGCTTTGTGTTGCTGCATGCAACTATTTGAGCTACACTTTTTCTTTCTTTCTTTCTTTCTACAAGGAATGAAAAAATCATGGGGAAATTTATCCTATTATTGCCTTTCTATGTTAGGTTATGATGCTGCTGCAACTACTGCTATTACTGATGATGATGATGATGCTAAATGCATACATGGTGTATGCCACTCACATACATACACACATACCGCACACCACATCCGAACCCATTCAATCCATCCTGTTTGCTTCTTTGCTCTTGTTGTTCATCTGCCCCGTCTGGCTTGTTTCCATCTTATTGTCCATCTCTTCCTCATCCTCCTATCGACACCTCGTCTCTCATCATAGTTTGACTAGGTGATTTGTCTTTATTGCATCGTCGTTCTCTATCTATTACAACTCTACTATATCCTATTTGACTGTGTTTGACACGCCTCTCCACTATCGTCTATTATATTCCTGCTTTCATTGCCTATATTTACTGTGGTTGCTATTACTATAGTTGGCGTCATCGTGTTGGATCTCTCTAGTGACCACACGGATTGTAAGGTGCGTCATGAGTTGTATGCCTTTCCTTCTACGGGCTATTCCCCCCCCTCCTCTGTCTACTTTATCGACCCAGTAGTATCTAGATAGATTGCTTATTATCAGTTGTCTAATGTTTATATTACTACTTACTAACCAGTAACGATATACTATTGTTTTATTACTTTTGTCTTCATAGCTGGCGTGCAGGCAGGCCTTTCGTTACATCACCATTTACCGGTTGTGCTTCGCTACTTAAGCGCGCTTGTGCATTGAATACAATATATCTCGTTGACGGTACAGCCTGTACACACACACACACACACCTTTTCATATCTCTATCATATCTATATTCATATTGATACTATTTTATTAGAAATTGGTAAGTAAAACAAATAATAGCAACACTTATTATTATTACTATTGTATGTTCATTAACGATATTATAACTATGTATAAATCATTTATCAATTTGGATTGGATGTATTGATTGGTTTAGTCAAAGCGTATTTGACCTAAATAACCATCACACCATGTCGCAAATCGCGCCAGATAGTCAGAATCATGCCAGCTACATGCTAGACTCGGTAAATGATCAAGCTGAACCGGTGTCGCCCGAGGCTGGCAGCAATATCTTCCAACCTAAGGCTAAAAATCGTCCCGCAGGTCAGGTGAGTTGAAGTATACGCGATGCCATTTAAATATGCTGGCATCATAGACATTCATTATTTATATTAACACACTCTTTCTCTTTACGATAGCTGGCCGCTTTCCTACGTGATCGTTTCGATCATTTAGAAGGTGATTTTCAAACTGGCGAGATGAATCGTTCTAATAGCGCTCCTCCCACGCAACTTCCCAATAATGTGGTGGTAAGTAGACATGTTTATATGCGCTGAGCTTATAAGCCATATTATCAGCATCATCAGCAGCATTATCACTATAGCAATAACTATCGATTACTAATTGTAAATTTTAAGAATTCGGAGACCGAAATTGCTTCCGACGATCCACGACTTGATCCTAGTTATGCCGCCTTCTACTATGAACACTCGCGTCTTGACCCACGTCTACCACCGCCACTTTATGCGCCAGGTCAGTCGTGGCAAATGTGGTCGGGACCGGGACTTGCGGCAGCATTAGCTAGCAGTAATAATACGAGCGGAACCACGGCAGTCCCTAAAGACTTGCGTGAAGCTTTCTCCCGTTTCAAGGCACAGCGTGATGAGGCAACCGGTAGTCAGAATGACGGTCGTAGTGGCGCAGGTACGCCGCGTAACGGTCCATGGGCACAAGGAGACGGTCGTCCATATGCTGCTACCGATGCGCTACCACCTAATCGTCGACGAAATCTAGTGGATATGATTCAAGATGTAAGTTGTTCATTCCATTAGTCTCGTCATTAGTACTAATGTAACTTTTTTCCTCTTCGTTTTCTTTGACAAAATGTAGGATTTCCCTCGTACGCCATCACCCGTGTTTGCTCAACAGAAAAGTCGAATGGCCTCGGGCAAGATGGTTAGCAGTACTACCGCCGAGGAACTCGATCAGAATCGATCAGCGGAAGCAACGGCAGCTGCCATTGCCACCTCTCTCTCCGTGTCCACCACGTCTATTGCTACCGGTTCCTCCGGTGTCATGTCGTCATCGAGTATTGCGAGTACGCTGCGGGACAACGTCGTCTCACCCGTACACCCAATGCTGCATCGGTGCTTGACGATGACCAATCGGCGGATCATGAACATCTACGCTCGGTGATGAATGCCGCCCTAGAAGATATGCAATCGGAACAGCGTCATCCAGCTCAACCACAAGTGCAACGCCCTTTACCGCACATCTAGGCCCACAACTAATGCAACGTTACGGAACACCGAGTACAGCTGCATCGATGGCTCGTGCATTCTCGCTACGTCAACGTTTGTCGCCACCGCCACGCTCCAATTCGACGCCACCTTCGAATCAACTATTTGGCAGAATGACTCCTGTCGGTAGTGTCCCACCCGGTTACGGTGCCGATGAAGAGACTGAACTAATGATGGCCATGCGTGGTATGACAATGGACGGATCTGTAAGTAATCATAAGAAGTAGCATTAATATATATATATATATATATATTAACAATGCTATTATTTAGAATATCGATAGTGATACTCTATATCGTGCACGTCTATTGCAACAAGCCCAGTTACGCTCACAAGGTGGTAGTGGTGCCACTTCTCCATTCTCGCCATCTGCACTCTACGCTAGCATGATTGCTGATGACTCGGCCAATCGTACACCAGGTAAATACTGACATTATAAATTATAATTAGACGTGATTACTAATCAATTGATATTATTATATATATACATTAGGTAATCCCACTGGTGGTCCCATTAGACGACCACATCCCCGAGTGGTACAGGCAATGAGTTCCGTCGTCCATCTCCATTCTTACCATCGATGGGCGGTAGTCCAGCCATTCCTCGTGCCCCATCCACTGATCCTATTCTGGCCGAGTACATGCGTCGTCAACTGGTTGCCAATCAGTCAACGGGTAATGCCGCCAATGGTGTAGGCGCTCAGAGTGAACGACGTATGCGCATGTCGCAAACCGGTTCTAGTCGTGATCAGTCGATGATACGCGCGGAACTCGGTTGGTCGGCCAGTCCAGGTCCTACACCCGCTGCACCAGGTCTCACCGGTAGCAGTGGTAGTAGTGGTAATAACAACAACAACAATGGTGGTACTGCTAGTAATAGTGCTACACCATCGGCTGCCACCACACCAGCTACTAGTCGTCGTCAGCAACAACAATCGCAGGACGGCTACTTTGATCCTTCTTCAATGGGATTACGTAGTCAGTTGCTGGAAGAGTTCCGTAACAATAAGAATCGCAAGTATGAACTCAAAGAGATCACCGGTCATATGGTGGAATTCTCGGGTGACCAGCATGGATCACGCTTCATTCAACAGAAACTCGAAACGGCCAATAGCGACGAGAAACAACTTGTATTCGAGGAGATCCTCCCCAACTGCCTTCAACTGATGACCGACGTGTTTGGCAATTATGTTATTCAAAAGTTCTTCGAACATGGTAGTCAAGTACAAAAGACGGCATTGGCACGTGCCATGGAGGGCCATGTGCTATCCTTATCACTACAAATGTATGGATGTCGCGTCGTACAAAAAGCGTTGGAACACGTGTTGACCGAGCAACAAATTGCTCTTGTACGCGAGTTGGACGGTCATATTCTAAAGTGCGTCAAGGATCAGAACGGAAATCATGTGATTCAAAAGGCGATTGAACGCGTACCAGCCGAGCATATCCAATTTATTATCGATGCCTTCCACGGACAAGTGTTCCCGTTGGCCACTCACCCGTACGGTTGTCGAGTCATTCAACGTATGTTCGAGCACTGTTCATCGCAACAACACGTATTACTCGAGGAACTACACCGGTACACGGCTAATCTCGTCCAGGATCAATATGGCAACTATGTGGTACAGCACATTCTCGAACGTGGTAAACCGGCTGATCGCGAACGTGTAGTCAGTAAGGTACGCGGTCAAGTATTGACACTGTCCCGTCACAAGTTCGCCAGTAATGTTATGGAAAAGTGCGTCGTATTCAGTAGTCCCGAGGATCGTCAACGATTGATCGCTGAAGTACTAGAGAAGAAACCAGATGGGTAAGTAATAATGACAAGTAATAACAAGCAATGTGACAATACTAATAGATAATAATAGTTCATGTGGATTACACGTTATGATGAAGGATCAATTTGCCAATTACGTCGTTCAACGTATGCTAGAAGAGGCCACACCGGAACAGCGTATACCATTGATTACCGAACTCAAACCACATATCGGTGCTCTACGTAAATTCACCTATGGCAAACACTTGATCGCCAAGCTTGACAAGTTCATGACTCCAGAGGAACGACAAGCACTGGCTGCCGCTACTGCTGCTGCTGCTCAATAATCAGCAATGACTATGACGGTCCTATGTGTCTCTTTTCTATACTAGATTTAATGATTTAAAGTTAAAAGAAGTGGAAGGGGAAGACTAATAAGATGAAGATGAAGATGATCCAATGTTCGTAGCTTTTTTCTATTACGGACACTATTGGATGAGAATGTAGTTATCATTGCTATTACAGTGATGATGATGATCTCGATGATGAAGTAGGTGTAGAGTTTGTTGTCTTTATTACTTGGATATAATCTTTTTCCATTCGTATATGCACATAAGATTGATAAGAAAAACACACATTTATTATCGGTATGTTTCAATAATAATAATAACTAGTACATATCGCGTATATGTTGTCTTATTCTTGCTGTGATTGCTATTATATATGTATATGTATACGCTCAATATTAATTAGAATACGCCATTATCAATTCGTACATTCCTCTAACGTGATGAACACTAATTGATTACTGATTGTTTATGGTAATCTAGTAGCACACCTGATAACACTTAAAGTAGTAGTAGTAGATAAACAAATATGGATGATATCCTTAATGGGATGTATATAAAGAGGATAAGCACGTGAAAATAGATAATGATTTCTATGTCTATCCTATTCATTTTAATGGGTTACTGGTAAGGTTTAATGATCTTATGGTATTAGTCATTTATAGGGCATTATCAATATAAAAGACAATTAAGATTGTGTGCCATTTGAGAGTGAATGTGAGTGTGAGTGAATGAGTGATGATAAATGCGCTTGTGCGTTGACTCTCAGTGTTTCTCCTTTACTTCTTTATCTTTTCTCGTTTCTTTTTCTTTCTATCGCGCTCTCTATCTATCTCTCTATCTCTCTACTAAGCAGACTCTATATCTTTGACTATCCTCTTGTACGATCAGTGTCTACTCTGTCATTATTTATTTCATGACAGTATGCGACAACTGTGTCAAGATAACGGCTGGGTACTTGTACCTGACAACAACGAGTCTACCGTAATTACTACACATGGTCACCATAATTGTACATGTAGTAGTAATAGTAGTAGTAATAGCAGCAGTAGTGATCAGGAACTATTACTCGTTGAGAAAGAAAAGCAAAACGACGTATCGTTACAGTGTCTCGGTATAGGCTATAACGCACAGCCTGTTCTTACGCGTACTACCGTTAGTGGTTCCACGACACCTCATTCTATTACTGCTACTACAACAAGTATTGATACTATGCAGCATAAAGCAAATAACGGTAGTGTAACCGCTGCTGCTACATTTGCTGCCCTAGTAGCAGCTGTAGCTACTCCTCGATCCGTGTCATCCGGTCAATCTTCTCCCGACACCAGTCAATGTAGTAGTCGTGTTTACAGCAGTAATAGCAGCTATATTAGCAAGGATAATAGTCGACGTAACAGTCAACATGGACATCAACAACCACCACATGATCTACACTCTTTATTTGCTTCTAAACTAGCATTATCATCATCTGCATTGCCTGTAGTAGAACCTGCAACTACTACTGTTACTCCTGCAGCAACAACCAATACTACTGCCACATCATCACCTACAATACAGTATATACGTCGTTCTTCTGCACATTCAGTACAATCAGAACCTTCATCTGCCGCGGTGACACGTGTAGTGTGTGACGGTCTTACTATTGATATCACAATGGCTGAATCATCGATGTCTACAGCCATAGCAAATACTACCACGATACAAGGATCATCAATGATGACGTATTCAAAGGACATTTCAAGGCCACAATCATCATCATCATCATCATCATCCTTGATAACATCTTCCATGAAAGTAGCCAATACGGAAAACAGTACAGAGACACCAAATATAGGAAATAGAGTAAGTTACATTATTGGGTGTACGAATGGAAGAGAAGGAAGAGAAGGAAGAGAAAGAAAGACTGTGTAATTTGTCTCCCTTCTTTGATAATATATGAATATGCTTACTGATTATAATGGATACTAGACGATTACTACTGCTACTACTACAACCAACTACTGCTTAAAAGTAATGATCATTATTATTATATCGTACATTGGATGACTTTCTACGTCTAGATGAATTGGTAAGTTGATTATTAGATCAAGGGGTGTATGTGTGTATGTATATACTGCATGACTAATTATTTATGACAATGTAATAATATATGTATATATATATCAGCTACGTAGTATCTCTAATGATCACGTGAATGCAGCTGGTGTACCTATTCTTAGTGGTAGTGTATACAATAGTGATGATAATAATAGTATTGGTACGAGAACATTACGTAGTCTTAAGCAATATTTAAAACGTGCATCTGTCAGTCAAGCGACGTCATCGATGACTACTACTCCCACCACTACTCCCACTACCCAGACAATTACCAGTTATCTGCAATGTTTATTGGATGCATTCGGTGGACCACATGCACCTCCAGCTGAAACGGATTTACTTGAGAAATTACGATGTGGTGTGCATATCTTTTTGGAATTGGATCTATTAGAAACATGGTCTGCTGCTAACAATAATGATATGTCCACATCTTCTTTACATCGTCAATCACTTGGTACGGCATTATCGACTATTTCATCATCTTATTCCTCGACAAGCATGTCTAATAAATTATCACAAGAAGATATGCTATCCTCATTGTATGCACCTAATAATAGGACATCCACTGAAGATGAAAAAGAAGATATGAACACAAAGACTGATCGTACTATACGTGATATGCGTAGTCGTAAAATGAACATTGAAGATTTCGAACTATGCTATGTATTAGGACGTGGTTCTATGGGCAAGGTATTGCTATTATTATTATTGTCATGATTACCATTGCTATTATTACATACTAATGATGATCATTATGATTCTAGGTATTCCTGGCTAAAGATCGAGAAACTCAACATCACTACGCGCTCAAGTGTATTGCTAAACATCGACTCATTGAACAGCAAGAGTTGTATCATGCACGCTCGGAACGTGACATCCTAGCTACACTAAGCCGAGTACATCATCCATTTCTTATTCGTTATTGTATTCGTTTCAGAATCAAGATCAACTATTTCTAGTGTTAGACTATCATCGAGGAGGGGATATTGCCGGTGAACTGACTCGATTACACCATTTCGATGAACAACGTGTTTTATTCTACGCACAAGAACTCGTATTAGGCATTGCTGAACTACATCGATTGGGTATTATTTATCGGTAAGTAGGTAAGAGTGTATTATTGTTATACTTTACTCATTATTACTATTACTCTTATATGATAGTGATTTGAAACCAGAGAATATCCTCATCGCTCAAGATGGACATATTATACTGACGGATTTCGGTCTATCAAAACAGTTCACGCAAGGGAATCCATCACAGAAACAAGAGTTATCACGTAAATATCGAGGAACATCGCAATGTCAATGGATATCGAATGCTCTTGTCGATCATGATGACCATAATGACCATAATGACAATATGCATCATAGTGCAACACGTCTATCCACAAGCAGTGATCTACTTAATGATGATGAGGATGCAAATGCATCGACTGATACATTCTGCGGTACAGCCGAGTACTTGGCACCTGAAGTGTTGATGGGTGATCGATACAGTTACGCGGTGGATTGGTGGAGTCTAGGCACCGTACTCTATGAGATGCTATTCGGTATCACACCATTCTGGGATGATAATCATATGATCATGTATCGACGTGTACTACGTGAGACCGTTCAATTCCCCGCTAATGTACCCGAGGAAACGAAATCATTTTTGAATCGAGTAAGTTGACATGCTTATTATTAGTATGATTGTTATATTAGTTAACGCTGTGTATTCCTAGTTACTTGATCGTAATCCATCACGTCGATTAGGACATGGTGTAGATGGTGTGCGTCAGTTAAAGGAACATCCATTCTTTAAGGATACCAACTGGGAGGATGTTATTAACAAACAAGTGCCTGTACCGTATATTCCTTCAGCTACGGACATGGATGACGTGCAACACTTTGAAGAGGAATTCCTGTCCATGACACCGCAATTATCACCGATTGCACCTTACATGCGAGATTTTGTGTCACGACGTGCTCTAGATGCTAGTGCACAAATATGCTTTGAAGGTTTCTCATTCGATGAACGAGGTCTATCCAATAGTATTAGTTCAATGTGGAATAATCATCATCAACAGCAACAGCAACAACAATCATCATCTACTAATACTACTACTACTAATGGTGATGATGATGATGATGATTGTTCATTATAATTTCCCTTTCTTCCCTTCTCTTTTTCCCTTGTCTCTTTCATTTATACGTAGTTTTGATATGGTTGAAGATGATAGTAATATCATCACGATCATCATTTAACGATTATGACGTATGTATTTTATCATCATCATTAGTAGGGTCAACCATTTGTAATTAGTTTAGCAGGATCACATCAATTATCATGTTTACTATCGTCGTAATCAATTAGTAGTAAGTAACAAGCATGAAGTATGCATCATCTCCTATGATAGAGTGCTCTACATTATAAGCAAATGAATATGTTGTTGTCATTATCATTCATCTGTCTATCTACGCGAGTGTATGGCTTTTCTTATTCCTTCATTCATTTATTCATTAATTAGTCAATCGTAACTTATATTACAGTTGTAAATAAAGATGCTATTAGTCTTTTTGTTATTATAAGATGAGCATGTCCGCTAATATGTCCACTCATCCTCGCCACCATACGCAGTGCAGAACGAGCAACGCGGTGCGTAAACACCGATTAGCCAATAAGGGTTAATCTTACGGCACACCAGGACCACACGTACTAGTGTCATTGTAGACGTCTACGTATGGGCAGAACGGCCGGTTTAAGCGAATGAAAACCTTAGGTTTTCGATAAGTAGAAAAAACTAGACGAGTGTGACCGTCGTTCATTCTATTCCCATTTCCTTGTTAGTAAATCATTAATTGTGGGATATATAAACTACACGGTTATTCTAACACCACCGATTAACATTGTTAATTGATTGTAGTATACTTGAACAGTAGGAGTAGTAGTAGTAAATGTTTTTTATTACTTTTAGTGAATAATACAAGATTATTAGATGTAATCTTGCTTATGATGATGCACTATCTACCATTTGCCAAAAGGACTTTTACCGAAGGCATTTTTACCATAGGCATTGTCATCATACGCGCCCTTGCTATAGGCATCATTATTGTAGGCGCTATTATCATTGTTACCAGGCTTGTAGGGACTACCACCACCCATGCCGCCAAAGATGCCGCCAACAATACCGCCTAGACCACCTTTAGGACCGTTGTGGTTACCACCATTGTCCTTGGTGTCCTTTTTGTTTTCACCAGCATCCTTAGAACCGGTGGGGGTAAGCATTGGCATTCTTGTGGCGATCGCTACCACCATTACGACTGCCTTGACTGTATGGCTTGCTCTTGCTGCTGCTCTTGCTGTCATTGCTGCTGTCATTGCTGCTGCTGTCGCTGCTGCCATCATCGTCTTCGCTGCCATAGGGACTCTTCTTCTTCTTCTTGTCATCCTTATTCTTCTTACCATCAGGTTTATAAGGACTGTAAGCATCATCCTTGACGCTCTTCTTCTTATGCTTGATTTGGATGTCGTGGCACATCTCTACATGGCAGATATTACCATCTGGACGTTTGGCATCCCATACCCAGCGAAGCACCTTCTTACCGGTGACATTGCTAGGAATGTCAACCGTCCAAGGAATGGTGCCGGTACGTACACCGCAGTTTGGTTTAGTGGCGATCCACTGCGAGTTGCTGTAGTTCTCGTCCATGATGTAGAGTTTACAGTCACCCGGGTAGGCCTTGGGCACGTTAAAGGTAAGCGTGATGCGATCACTGGCCTTGACAAGTTTGTGAATGCGTTTACCCTGGCAAATGCCTTTTGGGTTATTGCCGACATACGAGTCGGGGCTCTCGTAATCGGAGATGGGCACGTTGTTGGCTGGTGCCTCGGTGATTGGCTTATTGTCACCGGGGGACGTGGTGGATGGGGCTGGTGCTTTGCCAGTGTCATCCTTGGAGCCACCAGCATTCTTGCTATCATTGGGAGTAGTTTGGTTATCAGCGGGAGTATTGGGAGTATTGGGAGTATTAGATGGAGTAGATGAGTCGGGTTTCTTAGTGTCTTGTTCTTCCTTCTTGCTATCGGGAGCAGTACTAGATGGCTTCTCATCCTCCTTCTTGCTGTCTGGAGTAGTAGCAGGCGTCTTACTGTCAGGGTTGGAGTACCAGATGGTGCGTTTCACCCCCTTTGGAGTAGTATTCTCTTCCTCCTTCTTGTTATCTGGAGTAGTAGTAGATGGCTTCTTGGCATCTGGCTTTTCTTCGTCCTTCTTGGTAGCAGGCGTCTTACTGTCAGGATTGGAGCCACCAGATGGTGCAGTTTCACCGCCCTTTGGAGCAGTCGTCTTGTTATCGGGCGTCTTTGGTGATCCACCGGGTAGGTATACATTACCATGGTCGTCGTTGGTAGGTAAGTAGCTGCTTACCGGAACAAAATAGCTGTTGCCATCGGAAGTGCTAGGATTGTAGGGCGATGAGGCAGCCTCGACGGAACCATATTGAGCGACCAATAAAGCGGCGCACACAGCCATCAACGTAGTAGTCTTGCTAATGAACATGTTGACACAAGTTATAATAGTAATCGAAAATTATGAATTAGGCACTGCCAAAAATAGATGAAATGGAGATATCGGCGAGGTTAATGGTATTGGTATTGGTATTGGTATTGGTAATAAAGGATGTTGCGGATGTAGAGTGTAACTCAGTTAACACACTAACAATAGAATGATTTGAATGCTACGAAAGAAATAGAGATGAGACTAGAGATTGTGGTTATGATTGTTGTTGTTGCGGTGGTTGTTGCTGATAATGCTGCTGCTGCTATTACTACTGTCGAATTAAGCTTGTGCTGGTGAGTGAAGATTGCAAGTCATGGTGTATTTTCGTTTTGTTTATATAGTCATTCGAAAGTACGGTAAAGTTTTCCACCAAGTGGCGGTGTAATAATTTGCAAATACAACCTGGCAATCCGGTTGTGAAACGGCTCGTTTGAAATAATCCAGTTGAAGTGACTGCTTCTTCATCCCATCGTGCTCCGGATAATGTCATTCCAAGCATGATACTATGTGATTTCCCCTGCATGTCACAGCTTCCACTTGCGAGAATGAGGGAGGGATCAATCAATCGTTGTTTGATGGCATTGCCATCCATCCCAACTAACCGGTGTGTCCATTCATTCGGCTATACATAGAAATGAATGTAGGCGTAGAAAGGAGTATGTCTGTGTACGTGTATATGTGTACGTTTGTAGTGTGTTTGTGTGTGACTCACCGAATACCTGTTATTACTATGGCCATCTCCCATTATATTTTCGTTTGTATCTTCGTGTAATGAAGCGTTTCAATCGAATTGATGTACTAATTATAACGCAAGATATAATTAGCAAAGGAACTTGTAGTTGCTGTAACACTGTTTATTAGTAGTTTTATCCTGCTAGCTCATTATAATCTTTCAGCATTGGTATATACGCTACTCATTGGTTCATTTTCTCGTTCCTTGTTATGAATTACGGGTACTCATCAATGTGCAATGTCATCGCTAATGGTATGGATGATGAGTACAGCAAGTTGATACAACACTTGCATCATTATACACTTGTTTATCCTTGTCCCGTCCCTACATGATCAGCATCATGATCATAGCCAGCTAGTGACCTCCTTCATTTCTCTCAATACTGATAGATATCTCTACTAAAACCGGTAATTCCAGACCCTTGAATATTGTTGCAATCATTGCAGCGACGAGCTCAGCGCAAAGGTATCATCCATGGGTGTCAGAGCTCTACATACGTTTGTACCAGTATCAATGTCTGCGTCCGTGTCTGCGTCCGTATCTGGTTATCCGTCCGACTATTCTATTGGGCATTGCTTTTATTTCATTGGAAGCTTCTCGGAGGATTATTGTCGATGGCCAAGTGCTGCTCATTGGTGCATGGGCTAGCTTTGTTCTAATGTAAAAAAGTCACGCTTATCCATTGATTTCTCACAAAGTTGTACAAATACGCATAGGAGCATGCATTTTTCCATGCGTGAGCGTGAGCGTGTGTGTCTGTCTGTCCATCAGTCTCTCTCTCTCTCTCTCTGTCTGTATGTATGTATGTCACTCTGTCATCCTATCACCCTGTCTATCCGTCTTTGTGTAGGTTGGTCTCTCTTTTTTTTCTCCATGTACATGTACATATGTACATAGGTGCATGTGTACGTGTATACGTGTATGTATGTATGTATGTACCTGTGTTCATCAGGGCCGTAAGATAATCTGCGAAACTCGACTGCAAGTGCAAGGTAGCAACCTCAATTAGTGCTCGTCGTGTACACCCACTCACCCATTCACGCGCATATTCGTTCACCTTGTGGCTGCAGCAGTCTGCGTAGATGAAATATATCCACGACCTGAACGAATCATTTGGCTTCGTATCGCATTGCATTGTCGGATTTAATTCTCAACATAATATAACCTGACCCCGGTGTCAAAGTTTATGTGGACTCACTGTCTAATCGACTTCTTTTGATCTAACCAGTAGCAACAGTAGCAGCAGCAGAAACCATTATAAAGAAGCCACACCTCCATCGCGTGTAAGCAACCCAGTCCCACTCGAGATCATATTAAAATTTTGCTTTCCTATCATTTGACGTATCATAACAAATCATTGTTGCTAATTTGCCTAGTAGTGGCCTACACTCTATTATTTAGAGTAAAGTCTGTATTTTACACGAACCGCCATTTTCTCTCCATTATTACACGTTCTCAACTAGTACTTTATTATTATTGCCATAGGAAAGATAATATACCGGTAGTAGTAGTAGTAGCAGTAGTGCGTGTCTCTTTCTTTCTTTCTTTCTTTCTTTCTTTCATCCATTCCTTTCTACGTATTTTCGTTTGCTTGTCTTGAGTAAGCAGTTGTTATTGCTCTAATTAATCCCCGGTTACAGTTAACCTTATCGAGTACCTGATAGATGTCTAGTACTTGATTCTATTTTATATTGAAAATGTTGAACACACGCGAAACAGTTTGCTTAATCATTTCCGTGGTATACACGCTATTTGTTCTATTAACCACCTGGTTATTCTACCACTATCGCGATGATATCGGCATTCGTCATCGTAGTATTCGATTGACGGTACTTAGCGGTATAGTCAATGTGCCACTTACTGTCGTGCTCCTTTGTTGGACCCTATGAACACTAAAATACAAGGCTGGGCCATCCTCTGGTTACTCTCGATTCTAGTACCACTCTGGGTACTGTTAAGCTTTAGTCGATTCCTACGCTTGGTGTTCTTTTATCGCATTAGCGAGGCCAAACTACTGGCGTCGGAACAGAGTCCAGTGAACAACGGTATCGGTTTTGGCTATCAAGCCAATGATCGCAACACGGTGTCGTCCTTCAGATCGGCTGTTAGCCTTATTAGCAAGGAGATCACAGGGATCACGCCGCACGTACGAGTACACCCTCTGTTGTACTCGATCTCGAGCAGGAAATGACGCCAGAACGATTACTACAGCGAAATTGGTTCCACCGTAATCGTCGTCGTATCACGTCGAATCTCTACGTGCAAGCGGTCGGTGCCTGTATGATGATGCACGTCACGGTGACGGTCATGGTCAGTGCCGTCTACGAGTGTGTTGATCCGATGGTGCTTTTACATCCCATTCGTGAACACAATTTCGCGCTACTTCCACTCGAGATCATATGTCTAGTCTGGTATGGCATCCTACTATTCTTTCTACGGGAGCAAACCAAGATTCGCGACACACATGGCATTCATCTCGAGTGCAAACTATGGATGCCCATTTCATCTATACTCTATATAGCGTTTCTCGTCACTAGCTGGGCATTCTCGGAATCGTCTCAAGAAGGTACGCCGCACTTTCTACAGGTATTCCCTCCGGCTAGCTATGCCGCCCTTCACTTCATGTGTGGCCATTGCATCTTCGTGGTGTGGCCTGCCTTGGGCGTATTTGTAACTCGTCTCCGTCAGCGTTTCAGCTCGTACTCGGATGCAAAACGAGATCAGGATCGTCGTTCATTCGAGCAAATGCTCGCTGACCCCAGTCGATTTAAAAAGTTTAAAGCGTTCTGTGTGACAGATTTCTCGGTGGAGAATGCATTGTTCCTCGAGCGTTATCGTCATTTCCGCCACTTGGCCGATACACGCGACTCGCCAAGCTCATCAACGCATAATAGCACTAATGCAAGCAAGATTATTGAAAAGAGCGTGGCATTCTTTACCGGTAATAGTTCACCGCGACCATCGTCGAGATCGACCATATCCGAATTGATCGTATCGGAAACAACTCAGTCGATGGAAGCTGCACTGCCCAGTGAAGCACTCAAGGAGTTAAAGGCCATCTACGCGACATTTATCGCGCCTGATTCCGAGTTTGAAGTAAACCTAACGAGCGCGTGTCGTCAAACTATTGCCGCACGCATTCGTCGCGGTAATCCGAGTGTTGATGTTCTCGATAGTGCCGAGCGCGAGATCTATCAACTTGTCTATCATAGCACTTATCCACGCTACCTAGCGTATAAGAAGCGACGAGTTAGCCTTCCCACCAACCTTAGCACTAGTGTACGTGTCAGTCAGCATACATGATTGTAATTACGCTATCTGCTTTTTTGCTATCATCATTATTCCTATCTTTATTACCAATATTGTCGTTACTCATGTTATATATCTTGGTATTATCGACAAAAACCGATTGTATAGACTACTATACAGTCAATTGATTTATTCTAGAGTTTATTCATATAGTTTATTTATTTTTTGCGTTATTTACTTTATAGAATCAGTAATAAATTTAATTCATAACATCCGCCACTAGCCAGGTGAATAGCTAGCAATGCTTTCATGACTATGACTCGTGACATATACTATCACTACGTAGGATTGTGCAATATTTACACATTGCGTATTTATTCTCAAATGACAAATCATAATTGTTCAAAGTACGAAAGAAAAAAGCGATGCTCATAATCCATTTGATCACGCACACACAAATACATAAAAAAATCGGCTCTCATTCGGTGGATACACCTTTTTTCTTCCATACTCTCTTTCTCATTCCTCTTGTTCTACTGTGTTAACACATAGATCATGACTACTCCCGCTGCTACCGGACCGCTAAAAGCCTTTACAAGGCGCATCTAACTGCTGCCAACAAGTTTGCCGGTTACAACTTTAGGCAATACTTTGTTCGCTGGACACAGACCAGATTTAATGAATTCGAGCAACAACAAAAGCAACTCACCAGTACAGACGACAAGTCAAAAGCGCAAAGCGAGTTTGTCGCCTATATGGAACGCGAACTGGAGTCACGTCAACGTCAAGCATTGATAAATAGCATGTTCCAAGTGAATCGACTAGTGGTCGAGGAACAAGTATAAACGTTGGTTTCTTTCTTCTTTCGTTCTTTCTTTGGCATACTATACAAACCTAACGCTAGACAGATAGGTAGACATAGCACACCTACATTGTGTATCTAGCAATGGTAGTTAGCAACATTGATTCGTCACATGCCATAATGATTATTTAGTAGAATATTAGTTGTTGTGCCATTGAATAAAGTATTCTCGAGTAATAAGCGTAAATAACTAAATAAATAAAAAGTCGGAAATGATGATAATGATCATCGCTCAACTAAACCGATTATGGTGACGTATATGACAAAGGCCAGCTAGCATCTATTCTGTTCTCGTTCATAGCACCTCATCTCATTTTTAGCGAACCTGTATCGATACTACACTGCTTGTCTAGGTATACGCTGTAACTAACTGGTGCTCACTCTACTGGTGCTGCCTACGTCTTTTGTGCCGTCTCCACTACTTCTACTACTACTATAGCAACAAGAGCAAGATAATGGCTCAACTTACTACGGAAACAGTAGTGAGAGAAGTGCAGAATGCACAAGATTATCCTCGTATCTTCTCGTTGCTGACAAGTGTGCCGGCCAACGTGTTTATCGGACAGTGTTCAGCTGGTGATCCGTTGGATTTGCTGAATCCGAAACAGCATTCGCTAGGCTATCTTTACTTCCTGTACGGTAGTATTTTAGTATCTATCGATATCCATGCTTACATTAAACATCTAGGGTACAGCGTTGTTTGACCGACGCAGAGTTCGATAAGAATGCGCACGTCTGCTCGGCTTTGTGGAGTCATTCTCGAGGGAGCAGGTGGTACTTGCACCAAGTAAACGTACGTAACTAGTAGCAGTCATCCTCATCCTCCTCATTATTATCATCATCATCATTTGATATTAACCATGAATAATGTCTAGTCCATCAATTAGAAACTATAGTTGCGCAATGGATTTCACGCGGTTTAAATGTTAGTAGCACGCGTTATTACTGATTGACTATTGATACTTATTGTAAATGTTGTCGTCGCTAGCCAATGTTTGGTATTCGTGTATTGACCATTGCTGCGCAACGTCCTCAGCCAGCACCTGGTTATCTCACTTGCCTGCACGCATCCGCTCTTAAGCTGGCACTGATGAAGCATCGACCACACGCTGTTCTCTCCTTGTTGGAACAGCCAATCACCGAGATTGACGGCAAGGTGAGTTCACGTCACTATCGCTCGCTGCTTGCTTGTACTAATATCGATGTAACATAGTTATTAGGGAAAAAGTGGAGCCATTCCTACTCTACTATTATTATGGCGGTGTGATTTACGCGCTACTCAAGCGATACAAGGAAGCGGAATTGTTCTTCCAACAGGTGAGTAAACCAAGTGTAGATTGCTTAATTTCATCAGTGTCTCATTTGGAATATTAGGCGATAACTGCACCGATCAATACTGCTAGCGCTATTCAATTGGCAGCCTACAAGAAGTACATGATCATTTCGTTAATCTCCAATGGCAAGGTATGACTGTAGCATGTATGTAGATATAATGCTAATATTCATGTCATTAGCAAATCCCCTTGCCTCAATACACCTCGAATGTGGTTCTACGCACTTGTCGTGCATGTGCCTCGGTCTATAGTGAAATGGTGACATTTTTCGATACGCAATCCATCAATGGTCTATGCGAGTATATCAATGCAAATAAGCAGATATTAATGGATGTAAGCGATGTTTATTGCTATTCTACGAATGCATACGACTGGTCATTCTTATATCATTGTTGTTATTTTATTACAATTCATTATAGGACGGGAATTACACCCTAGCACAATTACTACCGGATTCATTGAGAAATCTAATTATTCAACGCATGACAAAGGTCTACTCGAACATGTCATTGCCGCGTATTGCACAGTGGCAAACTTGAATGGAGCTGCGGCGGCAGACAACATATTTTAACCATGGTAAGTGGTCGTATATCGCCTTGATACGTCCACGAGATATGAGGGGCTAATCTACGACATTGACGGCATTAGGTGAATGCGAAAGAGTTGCAAGCGAGAATTACGCGCAATGATACGACTGGCACTGTCGAGGGTACCGTTCGATTTGAAGGATCGGTCACGCCCACTGGTTGTCTACCACCCGATGTGATCAGGAAAAGATTGCGCAATTGATGCAGCATGTAGCCACTCTTTCTCAGGTGGTACGCGATACAGAATTGAAATTGACATCTAGCAAGGAGTACCTGGGACGTGTAAGTAAATAGCGATAAAGTACTAGTCATGAATAATGACACGCGTATAATGTTACAGAGTATGAACCCACACATGGAGGACATTTCCATGGACGAGGTCGACTACATGGTGGGCAGTCTCAACTCTGGAATTGGAACGGACGAGTTCTATTAGGAAGCATCGGAGGATATTGTCATCGCAACATTAGTAGCATGCAAGACGTATAATATACTAAAATCTGCCGCATGAGTCTGTTCTCCCATTTATTCGACGATGCAATAAAACAATAATGTTAGTATAGCAAATGATGGTAGCCTATTACAAAAGTATTATTGCCACGTATAACTATGGTAATACTAAGAGGGCGACTTTAATATAAAAATAATAATGACTAATAAGTGCAGCTTGACGCTTATTTCTACTGACATGAACACAATCGAAATTGCGCAAATAATATAGAATGAGAAAAGAAATGACGCGTACTGACATGAAAGCGAGTTATTCGAATAGTATAAAATGGCGTGAATTATGAGAGCTTTTGCCCAACATGCACCCAAAGTTGACAGCACGATTGACGTTCATTGATTTCCTGCTCGAGTTTAACGACAAACTCATCCACTGTCTCGGGAGTAACATTGGATGTTGTCACGATCAATGGTTTCATGGCTAGAATACCCTGACGTAGATTGTTCCACGCCATACGTCCCAGATCACCCGCCCATTCACCAAGAGGAATGGCATAGCAATCTGTACGTATGTTCTCCAGTCCATTGTCGCGCATCAGTTGGCAGGTGTTCTCGATCATACTCAGCTCGATATTACGCGGTTGAACCGCCCGATTGAAATAACGAGCAAGTCGGGTGGCACACGGACCATCGTCGACGATCAATCCATTCATGTCGGCCATCTCGATCCAGCCGCCTAATGTCGTCATTCGAATGCAATCCTTGACATAGGCATTCCAACAATCACGGGGTATGGCACCCACAAGCATACGATGACGAACGAAATCGAATGTATTGTCAGCGTAGGCTAGTCCTAATCAAACATGGTATTAGTAAATAACAGGTGCAATAGCAAACTAGCCCAGTTTACCGTCCAATATATTTTGTAATTCAAATCGGCAATTGGACGGGAGTACTGTTTGCGGTTGTAGTGGCGCGATATCCACACCAAGAAAACTGCAATTTGGGAAATCCGTGGCGACATCCTAATATTATAATGACATGGCGTTAGTAGTTCGTCAACAATGATAGCAGTGACACTAGTAGTTACATTTCTATGAACCTACCATTAGCCACACTCCGGTACCGGTACCAATATCGAGAATGTTCTGAGGATTATTAGCGGAACATGGTATTTCTTTCGTGTAACTATTTGGAACATATAATGCTGTTGATCAAGACTAATTGCATTGATGTGTCAATAAATCCTTCTTGTAAAATAGAATAAAACATCATCAGCACGAACTTACCGATCCATTTCTGTTACATCATTCGGTAGCGGATAAGGTGCATCGGATACTCCGTGATATCGACGACCATTTTTGTATACAAATTCACCGCTAGAACCATTGGACATTTTACTTTGATCGCTTCCGCTTTTGCCAGATGAACCAGAATTGGATTTACCGCTTGTTGTCCTTTGAAGAAGTGTAAGCGAAGTTCTAATAACATTCATTGCCGATATTGATGTTGGATACAAGACATCTATACTTGGATAACAAGTGGAATAGTTGATATTGAAAAGAAAATGAAACAGATAATAGAATCGAGTTGACTAGTGAAGTGAAAACGGAGTAGATGTATCAGATAAATAAACAGATAAATAAACAAGATATGATACAATCCTAATCGCGGTGTACAATAAGCGGTTGCTGTCAGTTGAACCGAATGATACGCTGCTGTCGACAGACTGGCTAGCACTAATCAATGGCGTATTAACGGTGGAACATGCTGAGACACCACTACATAGCATGCAGTTCATGCATATGTCACTACTTGCATATGTGTCCCTCTATATGTGTACGTGTGTTTCTTTTTCCCTGGACACAACATGAACATGATGCTCCTAGTTATCGGAAAAACTATACCACAAAAAGTGATGCTGGGAACTAATCCAGTACGATTTTGTTAAACGGACATGAGTCGTGCGATAGACTGATCAGGACGACGGCGACGACGACGACGACGACAATGCCAGTGATGATGATCAGGTCTAGAATATGACGGGCTAGAACGCTGACCTACTCATCTACCATTTAGCGGAAAATGACACAAAAGACTATCGTGTTTGCCTCGCTCACTTTAGAAGGTGAGGCTTTTTTTTATCAGCAAATAAGGATGACTAAAATGTGACTTTATTATCATTGGTAGATAGAAGAAGAAGAAAAAGAAAAAGAATGCATTACTTACTAGGTGAATAATGAACGCGACTACAAATCAATCCTATTTGTATATATTCGTCAATGTGTGTAAGTAAGCATGCAAGGCTGTTGTACTCTTCTCAGATGATTATCACCAACGTGCTAATGTCGTGAGAGTAAACATACATGCACGCACGCACATACGTACAAAAAACATGGATTCCTCTAAAATATACCATTTGCCTCGTTAAAAGCATGGCAGGAATTGACCAAAGCGGCGGCCGGATGGCACGTTCTACTACAATCCGGCATGTTATTGAAACGAGTATTGCCATTTTGGGTGACATTCGCCATTGCGTTCTAGTTGGATAGATAGGCAGAATTACACCGGCCAAACACCACGTTCTTCGTCAAAAAGGACGCTTTCTACAGATCAACAACATCGATTACCGATAAAATGTTCCATGTGCTTGCGCTCATCCGTGTCTGTCAAGTATGAGCTCGTTATATTTGCTTTATTAATTACTTTCTACGCTCTCTTTCCTTTTGTTCTTTCTTTTTCTCTCTTCAACATTTACCCTAGTTTATCGTTCATTAATGAAAAGTATTCATTTCTAAAGGTATTGCAGTGTATCTGTTTTACAACTATTAGTTATTGTTAAAATTATACTATCCCACGTAGAATGCTTGGATCGCTCAAGTTATTACTAGTCACTGCATTACTTGTGGCGCAATTAAGCCATGCGGAACTTTTTGTCACACCAAATATTCTTTCCACGCCAAGTGTATTGACAAAGTCCAATATCCGCCAGCATCATCATCATCATCAGCAGCAGCAGCAGAAACAGCAACAGCAACAACAACAGCATGATCAGCATCAACATCATCAGCATCATGACACCACACCATTATCCAACACTGTTTTTGTGTTCCGACTTTTTGCAGAGCCTGAAACGAAGCAGGCCAAAATGGAACGCGAGCAATTCGTTCAAACCTTAAAAAATGAAGGGTACCAATTCCAACCGCAACATTCTTACAACTTGGGCATGAACGCAGTTAGTATGATCATTAGCAAGGATGACGCCGATGAAATTGTGGCACGTCGATTGGCATGTCAATACTGGAAGCCGATTCTTTTGTCGGTTCCGTTGGCTAGAAAGCAAAGACGAGCCGTTCCCGACACGGCGCAACGATCGCGAATTGAACCGGATATTACGAGTCTCCACAAGAAAGGGCTCACCGGCAAAGGCATTAGAATAGGATTTCTCGACGACGGCATTGATTACAAACACAAAGCGTTAGGCGGTTGTTTCGGTAAAGGTTGTCGCGTGGCTTATGGCAAAGATTACGTGGGCGACAAGTATGATGGTACCAAGCCTGCCGCACCTAACAAAACTCCCATTGATAAATGTCTGGGTCATGGCACGCATGTGGCCGGTGTAGCGGCTGGCAATAGTGATAAAGTGATCGGTGTAGCGCCTGATGCTACACTAGGTGCTTATCGTGTTATCAGCTGTAAAGGCTACAGCTCGACGGAGCTTACCGCTAGGGCACTTGAAAATGCATACGAAGATGATATGGATATCATTAATATATCGATAGCGTATCCTGCCAACCAACCGGTGGATCCACATTTACGCGCAACAATCTCGTACCTGCTAAAAAGAATGTTATCATTGTTAATTCGGCTAATAATCATGGTAAACAAGGACTATGGCAATCTCGAATATTCGGCGATAATCCCGATATAATCTCGGTGGGATCGGCGGTTAGTCCGATCTACGAGTCGGACTGGCTTGCCATTGCCGATGACGTGTCACGACCCTTCCCCTACAGTGTGATGTGTAATGCTATGAAGCCAAGCGGCACTTTCCAACTTGTAGCTATTCAGCCGGTGCAACACCGTAATGGCGAATGTCGCCTGCCACCCAATATCGATGTCAACAATAAGATTGTGTACATCATAGAGGTTATTTGCGATCCTGTAGATTTATACCGACAATTGAGAGAGTTGACCGACAACACACCCGCCGGTATTTTGGTGAATATTAGTGAGGTCGAGCCACACTCCCCGAATAGCGCCATGTTCTGCTCTTATCATGGCAATGGCGACCACGCCTCTCACTCGCCCGTAATGATGGGCATGCTACCGGATCGTTTCTACGCGTTCGCCACTGAATTGGGCAGTAGAACCAACGTTATGGTTAACCTTTCCCGGTCCGAGGAAAGATTCGGCGGGATTAATCGTATATCCATGTCGCACGACTCTACTTGGGGTCCAGATCGTCACTTAAGCTTCAAGCCAGATGTGGTCGCACCAGGTGTCAATATCTTCTCGACAGCCCCAGCTAGACTCGATAAATACGAAACGAGAAGTGGCACCTCCATGGCTACACCCTACGTGGCCGGTGCAATCGCTCTCTACCTACAGCATCATCGTGATGAACCGCGTAAAACACCCGTGGAGATTCGACAAGTTCTCCAGAATGCCGCATATCCCATTTTCTCCCAAATCTCCCGAACCCACCCTGATGTGGCACCGATAGCGCATCAAGGAGCGGGTTTCCTCAGCGTGGTACGAATGATCACGGGTAAGATTCGCGTGAGTCCATCCGCCATTCCACTGGGCGATTCGAATAATCATGAATGGATAAGGGATGGTATACGTGTCGTACCATTGAGGATCACCAATGTTGATACTGTTGCGCGTAAATTCTACATTACCTATCATCCTATGCAGGCTGTCCGAATGGCCTGGGACCCCCAAACGAATCGTCCATTACTTGCTCGACAAAGTGTCCACGTACCGGTCGAATATCCCACTTCGTCCATTATCATAGGTCCGGGAGCAACAGAGGAAGTTAGTATTACCATTTGGGAACCGAGGGACCTGCCCGCCAGTTGGAACTGGGTCTACTCGGGCTATATGGCCGTCGATACAAGACCGATCTTCCACTTGACCGCCCAACGGATAAACCGTATTTATTCCCTTCCTTGGACTTCGAGGAAGCATCAATAATGTGTTTAATTCGTAAACTACCATGCTATTAGTAGCATTTGACCAATATCCCTCCTTCTTTTTCTTTTTCCTCTTCTTTTAATTATAGATATTTAATAAATACAATGTAAACATGGTAATAGCAACGTTTATCGAGTGTAGTTAAACGAGTAGTATTTTGACAAACATGTACACACTGTTATAATCATAATGTAAATAGATAGCTTATATTAGCATATTATGACATCGAAAAACAAACAAACGACATCTTCGCTGAACTATGAATGACTATTACAGGCTTTTTCCATCCAATTTGCGCAGTTAGCCTTTTGTTTTATGAATAAATAATAGTTATAATAATACTTACCGGCCTTTTGTGCCCCCTGCATTCTGTTTCCCAGCCCCTCTCCCTTTGGGGAAAGACTGGGGCGATAGCGATAACCATCGCGGATAAATTGTAATTTGTTGTTTGGTTCCTTGATGTCCTTGTCCTCCTTGTCTTGAATGATTGGAAGCAACGACACTTGGATGAGGGTGTGTTGGAACATCGGTTCCACTACGAAGGCATTTGGTGATTTGAATGAAATCCAGACGAGCAACCATAACCCCGATTCCATACACGATACTCGAATCCATTAACTTGCATGTCCTCTTAATCATTGTTTCGATGTGTGCATCTAGTAGAATAATGAGTTAGTATACTGTAATAAATATCAAAGTGTAATGAGGTATGCTTACCGTAAGGGATCATGACAAGTAATAGGACACTTTCTCATTGATAGTGTGGGAGCTATGGTTGCTCGATTGCTCAAGCACAATGTGTAGGCGATATACAATAAGGTAGTGTAGGTAGAGTGTAATAGGGACGATTGAACTGGAAGATGAAGATAAGTTTATTCAATTCGTACAAAATAGGACCCGTATTTATAGTGGATAATGTATATAGGTGTGAAGATATTTGCATAGCGGCTGATAACAACTCACTCAGACCCGATAGTCTGAGCTGTCCTCGGTTCACATTTCATTAACATCGCTGTATGTACTTATCAGTATGTTCCTGCGACCCGGATAACGGTTTATTGTAACGAGCCGAAATGCTTTCATGTAAAATGAGAAGACAACAAGATTCACGCTCCTGCTTTCACATCAAATAAATCCCACTTTCTCTCTCTATCCTAGTGTATAATCTTTTTATTGTAATCATTATAATAATTGTAACATTGCTATGGATTACGTTTTAGATTTCTCTTAATCCCATTTCACAATTATTATATTAATGTTAACAATTGTGTAGAGTTATCTATTAATAAACTGCAAATGTTAAAGGATAAATGCGCAAATTGGATGGAAAAACACTGTAGTTGAGCATTGTTAGAGTTTACTCGATTTCGATGCATTCTTTGGTGGCTTTGCTCGCTTTTGCATCTTGATGAGAAACTCGGCCACCGCCTCGTGACATTCCGCCGATAACATTCGCTCCACCAATAGCGTCATCTCGCGTTTGTTAACCTCGTGTAGCACTGCTCGCTCCTCTTCTGACATAATCAATGCTTTTGATTGACGTATTGCCGAAGGAGGATAGCGTGCAGCAGGCACTACAATGTCCAATACATGTTGCAAGAAATTTGTACTTGGTAGTACTTGACTAATGTATATTTGTAAATATATATATCAGCATACTTATTACTACTAATGCTTATTAGACTGCTCCTTACCTAACATACTTGCATTCGACCATTTCCTCAGCATTAAATTGACGTCCCATGAGCTGATATTGTAATCGTCATGCAATGGTTATTACTCATCAGCAATAGCAATACAATGCATCATTAACTGATTACTTACAATCATTTCATTGGCTCTTGACCGACCCATGATTCTATTCATGAATTGTATTAACTATTTACATTCATAATCGTAAATGATCTCAAATTACCTTGGAAACAATACTGAACTACAGCCCTCCGCACAAAACCCTATTTATACATATGTATTAATGAATGTAATAATAATAACAACAGCTTCATCTTACCTAGTTCCATGAATGGTGTTCTAAAGGTGGCCTCCTTGGTCGCGTATACCGCATCACAAAGTGCAAGATGAGTAACACCAAATCCATAGGCTGGTCCTATTATTATCATTATCATCAACAGTCATAGTATAGAATATATATACCATGATCGTATAACCATTCCATTAGTTATTCTTTGTTTACTATGTAGTATTCATGGCTAGATTATACCATTGACTGCGGCTACAATTAACTTAGGGAAATCGATAAATTTATCGACCAACTCTTCGGTAATCCGCGCACGACGTCGTAAATCCTGCTCGTAATCATCGGCACCTATGGAACTAACGCCAAGTTCTTGACCCGAACAATAAAATCGACCATTGCCCGTCAAGATAACCGCACGTACTATATTCCATTCGGTATAACAATGATATGAATATTATAGCAGCAGCAACAACAATAACTGATAGACTAACGCGTACCTGCTTCAGTTTCTGCCGCCCAAGTAAGTGCGTTCGACCAGGCTAGATAAGCTTCAGGCGATAGTGCGTTGCCACGTTCCGGTCTATTGAATATAATTACCGCCACGTAGCCATAGTCTTTGTCTGGTCTATCGTCCGGCTGGTTGAGCGATATTAGACGTACTTGAAATGGTTCCACTGATGGAATTGCAGGTGGTGTCATAGTATATAAATATATATAAATATGTAAAGAATATCAATGTTACGATAATGGTGATTGATAGAAGAATCAGAATGGCTCGTTGTTAATACCGCATCCACCTCCATCTCTTTCCCCGTATACACGCACCATTTTAAATACGTCAATAACGGAGATGTATTACAAACAATAAGACACTAATAAATGGTTGAATTGATGCGTATCGGCATAAAATTGCCGATGTCTTTGTCCTCAAATATGCCTATCAATAACATGTTAACGAGTAAATTATATTCTATTTCTATTATGCTTATACTGTATCAATTAATTTTATTAAAATACGCAGGAAACTAGTAGTAGTAATAGTAGTAGTAATAGCAATAATAGCAATAATAGTCTATTCCACAGACGGTATAACATTGATCATCGCCTGTAATAGCAAGGATGATTCTCCAGATTGTATAAACTCAGCTAGTCGCTGCTCTCCTCGTAATACGCGACCTAAACGCATGTAGCGCACCTGCACCTGCGTCTCCTTATCATCCAATTTGTCGTGTCCCTTGGGCGGATGAGCCTCAAGTAGCGCGCGTGTCACTTGCGGATAGAGTTGATCGTTAGCGTGCATGTCGAGTGCCACATCTTCATTGGTGGTAAGTCGAATTCTAAGCTTAATCGGCTCACCGGCATCTTCCGTTGCCGTGTCATTCGCTTGTTTAGTGGCCTCGGCCGATCCATGCAGTGTGGCGATAACTACGGCTCGTTCACCATCCTCCCGCACTGATCCAATAAGATTGGTGGGTGCCGACAAACAATAGTTTGGTATGCTGTAACGATTGCCTAGCGTATCGAATGCACCATCTGCCAATAATCCTGTGGGTAGGGTTACGCCCACTGAATCGAGTACTACTTGTGCTGTGGCAAGATCGGTATCCGGTTGACACACCAACTGCAGTGCTTGCCACACTTCTAAACGCCCCTGTAATACATTTAATCATCGATGTACAATATTCATTTATCCAGTAGTACGATGTTAGTACGTGGATAGCAATATCAACATGATCAATAAAGAGGTTGGCAGTATTGCATTTCTCTATTTGCTAGTTACCTCGTAAGTTGGTGCAGTTTCCCAAAATGCCGTTCGTTGCGAGTCCAACTCCGCTTGCGTAATAGGCTCGGGTGACGTCCATTCAGGTCGATCTGGCAATAGAGTCAGTCCACCACGACTGTTACGTCCTAGAGAGAGAAGAGAGTAGAAGAGAGAGAAGAGAAAGAGAACGAACGAATAAGAAATAGATAATATATGACAAATAGTCATTATAAAGCAATTTCAATCAGTCAACTGTATAGAATATGCTATTTGGCGTCTATCAAAGATGAATAAATACCTCGTCGCTGGTTGCTAGACGGGTTAGCACCGCCATTATTCATCAGATTCCTTGTTGCATCGTCATCCGCTGGTGTAGACTGAGTACAACCCATATTACTCGTGTATAGTAATAATAGTAATAATAATAGTAATAGGGTCAAGAGGAAACCGTTATCAATATTAATAGAGTAGTAGAACAGGAATAACGAAAAAAAAGAACAATAGAAAGTATCAGGTTTGTAGGGTGTGTGCGTCTGTTTGTATAAATAGATAGACAGTTAGATGGAAAAAGCCTGTAAATGAGTGAGTATGCGATATTCACTACCCTTAAAAAGTCAACTCATGATCTATAATAGTCATTTCTCGCCTTTAACATCTAAATAACTTGAAATAATTAAACCATATTCGTTATGACGATACTAGACACCGAAGCAACTACCGTTAATGGTGTTATAATATTTCTGAACATGTCTTGTTACATACTAGGTTAGCAACCGTATTAATCGTCATATCATTGAAAGTGCCCATCTCTTCATGTCAGTGTATTTGTATAGATGTCAAATCAAGGCTATTCATTATATTAGTGTTAGAATGAATAAAAAGACAATAGATAGTGTACATATTTATACTACGAATAATAGCAATAGTAAATGGCAACATTTCAATGAACAATAATGTTATATTTCTTATGATTATTATTGAATACGTGCACGTACGTATGTATATGACTATACACACATATGTATACACACAGAGATGGAGTAAACATAGACGCAAATAACAAATGATATACTTGATAGTGACAAACAACAACAACAACAACAACAGCAATAGCAACATTTCTAGTTGCAGGTATAACCCTACTCATACGCATTGAATATGCGTTTTCTTTCTTTTCTTCTTTCTCCTCTTACTCTAGTCAGTGGATGGATATTTGATTTCACCTTCATCACGCGCATCCTTAATAAACTTTCGAATATTATTCTCATCTTGTACACCGACAAATCGATTAACATGCTTGCCATTATGGAATACAGCTACAGTTGGTAATGAGCTAACCTATCAAGCACCGTTATTTTAGTATTGATCACTAGTTGTACAAACAATAACTTACTTGATATTTGGCTGCAATATCTTGAGCAGCATCAACATCCAATTTTACAAGTGGTAGATGCAAATCACGAGTAGCATTAATAAGAGATCGATTAATCATACGACATGGGCCACACCAACTAGTGATGAGATAGCATTGTTAATATATATATATATATACTTAATCATTATTGACTTACTTTGCGAAAAAGTCCACCACAACAGTACCAGGAACACGCTCCACTAGACCGTCAAATGACTGGTCGTTGGCCTCTACCACATGTGTATCCCCTTTATCATTGGTATTGGATGACTTTGACTTTTGCGTACTATTGTTATCATTATTCACAGTAGCTTTGGCTTTGGGTTCAGCATCGGCGCTATACATTCTTATACCGTGCTGTCTTAGTAAACCACTAGAGGCACGAAGAGCAGTAACGGCGGGTAATGCACGACAACGACCTAGTGTGATCCGACCTAAATAGCATATGAATATGTACATATACAAATAGTAATAATATTCGTCATCGTTTAGTATACAAATAACAACAATGATAGTAGAGGTGAGTATTATTTACATACAAGCTGAAGAACCGACAGTTCTCATTGACAAACGACTCAATACAGGCGTGGCAGACATTGTTGCTATAATAAACGTAATTGTTACTAGTGCAGGAAAATCGTACTAAAACGCAAATATGAAGTAGTAAAAGGAAAAAGGAAAAGTGGGTACGAGAGAAGAGCAAGCGAGAGAGAGACAATGAGGCATCATCGTTCCAGTCATAATTGTGCGTTTGTGTGTGTTTGTGTGTGTGATACCGCTTAAACCCTTACTTGGCATTATTATTGGATAAACCATCATTTGTTAAATTAATTCAATAAGGAGATCCATAAGCAATGCAGTTAATAGTCATTATAGATAGATTAATGTATAGCATTGCATGTAATAATTAAGGGCGTACAAGATATCAATGTAGAAATTAACTAGATAGCCAATGAGCGTATTATTATTATTAGTAGTAGTACAGTAGTATACTCTATTATTGAGTATAGTAATCGTCTGTATATATGAACATGATAGAGAGAGAAGAAATGACAATGATGACATTTCATCAAATTAATCACGTGATATACGAGTAGAGCTCATCATGCCCGATAGTTCTCGGTGGTGCTGACTGGCACGTCCTCTCTTACATTGCTTATTTTGCCCACACACGTACTTGTTTCCGTGTACGGGTAAGTTGCTATTCACTATTGTATATCTACATGTATATACGTGTCTATCGTTTGTATCTAGAATACTAATCTATAATATGCTGATGGATGGATGGATGGATGGATGAATAGCTCGCACATCAGGATTAGCCATGACTACCAAGACAAACACCATTGTTGGCAAGAACAAGGGGTTCCCAACCACCCCACGCGTGCTTAAGGCTAAGCCAGCTTCTACTAAGGGTGTAAGTACGAAGGAATACAATCTAACAAGTAGATGAATTCATTGATGGATGGGATGGATGGATGGAATGGGTATATATATATATGAATCAAGTAGGATACTATAGATTGATTGATTGATAGATGTTTGTTAAGCAAATGCGTAATAGTCTATAAGAGTACTACGATTGATTGTATACTATATATATACATAGAAGAGCATTAGTATTGGCGATATTAATTGATACTAAATAGATATTATGATATGAGGGATATATATATATGTATGTGTATATCTAGCGAGTATTTATTAACGATTTATTATTATCGAATATATATAGCGTCTCGGTCCACGTACCAAGTTCGTGCGTGAATTGATCCGTGAAGTAGCCGGATTTGCTCCATATGAGCGTCGTGTTATGGAATTGTTGAAGAACGGTAAAGATAAGCGTGCTCGTAAGCTCGCCAAGAAGCGCGTAAGTATTGAAGACAAACAAACGAAATACAATAATGGTTTAGATGGAGATGTATAAACAGAGAATATACACATGTATATATTATTCTATGATATTATTGAGGAGTAATCATGTTGTCAACCTCTTTCTATTCCTATTGTTTTACGGGATTGATTGATGACTGGTTATACTCTGCATATCCACACATGGCGTGGCTCCTTTGTACATTAGTATTTTGGCACAAAGACTAATAACTAGTTTTGTTATTAGTGATGAGTCTGCTACTGTAGGATATTATGTCATAGAACATCATATATACACATATTCTCTATATTTGATAAATTGTATTAATTCATTAACGTATTTTTTACTTTCAAATTTTATAGTTGGGTACCTTTGGCCGTGCCAAGAACAAGGTTGAGGAATTGACCAACGCCATTGCCGAGTCTCGTCGTGCTGCTGCCAACTAAATACGGCTGCATCGATTGGTGTGTTTTCGAACTGTGCAAATGAGACGAACACACATAGTAGTAAAAAGGAGAAATACATTTGGACTCGTCCGGATGTTGTCTTTTCTTTTGATTGGTTAATTTACAACGAGTAAATGGTTGGGTTCGTGTTGGCTTGTCTTGTATCATGTATGCACACACGCCATACGCACACACATCTACAAGTAAAGCACTTTTTTCTCAAAAGATACAAATGACGATGATCATGTTAATTAACAATCTTGTCCTATTTATTTACTTACTTATATACAGCTTTTAGTTGATAAATATTATGTAACCATGACTGTTGTCTATTGCTTAATAGCAATAGGTTAATAATGATTTCTTATTCTACATCTTTATATTCTTGATAATGATGATGTATGTATGTCGAATAATGAGCTCATTCTTGGCGTCTAGCATTGCAATGGTGAAATAATAGCAGCACAATCAAGTATGCAATGGCACATGGTGATTGTCCATTTAACCAATGGTGGTGCCATTAGCCATGCGGTAGGTAATGCGGCAAGCACCGTGCTCTCTAGTATCCTCCCCATACTGTCATTGACTACACACCATTGTGAACTATATGCTAGGCGAGACATCCATACACAGGCAGCATATGTACTTCCATAGTGGTAGTTGACTAACATGCATGCACATAACAACACGCAGACACGCAGACACACATACACATACGATCATCATCATCATCCTCATTATTATTATGGCAAGTCGCATGTGGAATTCTCTAAACGATAATTTACTCAATTCGCCATTGTTGACCATGCTTCAATGCTCATCATCATCATCATCGTTAGTAGTAGTATAGAGATGGGTATGGTTATAAATTAGATTGGTAAACTATGGTGGAATCTGAAATTATTTTCAATCATCATTCTAGATTATGTTCTAACTACTCCACTCTACACCGTTCGTCTTTCACCTTGGCCACAAACACGTCCTCTTGTCCCCTCATTCATTCACTCACTCTTTCATTCGGACACGCTTTCGCCTTGTTTCACGTTTCCTGTCTCTTTCGTATTTACGCACTCGTCCATTACAACGACTCGCTTTCTAGTTATCCGCTAAAATAGAAATATAGACTATTAGCACTTTCACTATTATTATTATTATTATTATTATTATCACATTACTTTCGTATCTTTTTCTATACAACTGAGCCATCCATCCTCGTAATATGGCCATCGATATCAAACCATTCAACGCTCGGTCCTCTTCTTCCGCTCAGATCGATGGTGATAACACCATGAACGAACGCGTGACCGAGTCCTTGCCACGAAACTCGCAGTGTTCCTCGTCTGTACCGGCACCTGTTAAAGTAGTTACGACAGAGTCGCGTATCGGCGGTGCTCAATGGCCAAAAGATATGCACCGCGTCAAGGATTCAGGCTCCGCCGAACAATCAATCTATCTACGTGGCAAATCAGTAAGCGGCAGTCTAGGAAAGTTCCACGCCAAAGGACTGGTGAGCGACAACAACTCATACACTTCAATCGAGCAGCGTATGCTAAAGAATCAGCGCAACAATGAGCATCGAGTATCGGCTCCTGTAGCCTCTCCTAGCAGTACTCACAAGAAACGACGAATGCTACGACGTCTATGGAAGTCTATCGCGTCATTTCCCGTGGCTACCGCCAAATCAGCTGCGGAATCTCCTGCATCCATGACACCGAGTGAACGATCAGTAGCCAAAGTAAGTGGCGAGTCTACAGCGACGAAAGCCACTGCAGTAACATCAGAATCACGATTGAGAAATCGATCCTCGCAAGTAACTCATCAGTCAAGCAATAGTCAATCTACGACGGCTCTACCCATGACGACATCGTCATCGAATGACCCAATACTTAGTCGTCTATTCCGAGCTCCCATTCGTAAGAAGCCAAAGAAGAAGTCGAGAGAATCGCCGGCAGCAGCAGCAGCGACGACGACGACGACGACAGGAAAGCCTAAAAAGACAAAGAAACGCGCTAAACCCGCTAAAACCAATCGCCGCTCTCCCAAAGAGGCGACAGACGCTGCCGTACTATCAACGAGCGAACTCAATGACAGTCTTCTCGTGTCATCCGCCGACAATAGCGAGAATGAAGGCGGCATAGAGGATAAAGCGTCACCGACTAATACGCGTCATATACTCACGGGTTGTCCATGCATCTGGAGTCGGAAAACGAAAATCAACCATCAAGCTGCATCCAACGCGGATAACCCAGCAGCCTCGCCCGCAGTAGCCATGGCTGCCCAGCGAAAACCACCACGCCAACGTGTATCGCCATCAGGCTTGTATCTACTGGTGTGCGTGGGATTATTCTGTATGCCATGCCTATGTATCAACTATGCTTGTCATCATGATGAAGAGCTCTAGAGGTAGTATGTAGAGATACACGCAATTCTTATACCTACACTAGCATCATGATCACTTTATTCCCCCCTCCTCTCTCTCTCTCTCCCTCTCTCTTCTACTATGTTATTTTTTAGCTCTCTCTCTCTCTCTCTTGTTGTAATTTTCTAGGTTTATTTGATTCTTTCCTTAGTTTATTTTTTTAGTTGCTTGTTTGTGCGCCTTTTGCCGCATCTCTATATGTTTTGCTCTCCTTTCTATAACTGCTTTACCTTCCTCTTTCTTTTTTGCTACTAGTCAATGCGAATGATTGCCCTTACGTGCAATGATGCAAGCACTGCTATAGTTGATTAACATAGCAAAGTTGCTTTTATGATTCTAATAAATGTATTCTATCCGTAAATGATACTCCATAATGGAAATTAATTGCTAAATAGTAAATGTTGTATGTGTTATATGTGTAATACAGCCATATGATAGATTATCGGCAATACAGTTCTATGCAAATATACTCACACTAAACCTACCTATCTGCTGATATCTAGAAGCATTTGCTACGAAACAACATATACTATATTCATTGGTACTTGTTGCAGCAGTATATCGATTAATGTGTACATACAATTTATTACTAATTTTAGATCAAGGCCGACTATTAGTTAACACATACTCATATTTTATGCCAGCATGTATGACGGCAACGAGGCCAAAGACATGATGTGGTCGTGTATTGAATGAGTCCCCTAAAGTTTGTTGTAAAATATTTGCTATGCCGAATTCAATGTTGTGCTAATAGATGATTGCACACCTGCCTTTACTGTAACGGTTCTTGTTTCGTGCATTGGGTACCGGTATCATTGCATAACTGTCGAAGCAACGTGCAGCTCCATCCACTACGCCCCATGAATTGTTTCCTGGGTTCTCGTAAAAGATTATGGGGAAGCGGTTGCTATACTCTAGGTCGGGCCATTCTACTGTTAAACAAAGCGCAGCAATGAAACGCAAAACTATTGAAACTCGTTATCCTATTGTAGTGGAGCTCAATAGTAAATTCGGATGAAAGAATATTTGAAACGGTATGTAAAGAGTATAATGACATAGACGTAAAACGTGCATCAAGCGAAGCCGCCAGTATCTCTGACAATGGCCGTAATGCTAGTGTGCATATTCTCTTGCAGGTCTTGCGCGTAGAAGCAATGATCACATATACCGGTTTAGCGGACTAGTCATAACAACTGCGTAAACTAGCCCGGCTAATGAACAACTGCGGCGGGAAATACATGTATTCCTCTATTGATTATTAGGGAGATTAACGCTGATACATGCCCCACAGACAGGCCTCATTCTAGACTATAATGTACGAGTACACGCATACATACATACACATACACATACACATCCATACATGTACACGCACATACACGTACATATTTGCTCACCCGCCCCTACAGGCAAAAAAGGTTCCAATAGACATTGCGTGATGAAATGGTCGACATCTACGTGCATGTTGCATGAGGACAGGAGGTACTGGCTAAACACGTGGAGATACAACTGTGGTATCACGCCTATCTAGTGCACACCGCTAATGGGCAATACGTTTTCAGGGCGAATCAAGGCTCTGAAGAAAGAGTGGCAAACAGCAGATGACATCTATGTTGTGTCAAAAGGTGAAGCGTATAATGAATGGAAACAAGGAAGCGTTATGTTGAAGCATAATGGACAAGACGACACACAACAAAGCCAGTGTATTTTTATTAGTCGTCACAATGCTAGAACAAGTGTCGATTAAAAAAAAGCCATCCAAACGGGTTTACTCCCAGAAATAGTCACTTATAATTAAGAACAAAATGAAGTATCATCTCGACGTTACTTGGTGTCATTGTGCCGCACAAAGATGAAGCAATGCTAAATCATACATGTCATCGTAAAGAAGACAAACAAGCAGCTGTCTACGGTTTGACGTTACATTGGCGTGTTCCACTACCGCCAATAATGGCAAGCGCTGAATAACTCGTATCGTGAACACGAAACAAGGATTATTGACGATTTGTGGCACGACATATAAAGCGACATAGGCGGCTACCTCCTCGGGCGACACTCAGTTGATTAGTCGCGCTGTTACTTATAATTCCCTCAACCTTTCTCTCCTCTCTCGCTCGCTCGCTTTTCCACTCTGTGCATGTATGCGTGTGTGTGTCTCTAGCGCTCTCTCTCTCTCTCTTTATTTATTTCTACCCATCTATTCATTTATTTGTTTGATCGTCTCCCTTAGTTCTCATTAGCACTAGCAATTGATTCTTTTTTATTTTCTTGCTGTTTAGCATGTCAACTTCAATGACACCCTTCTTGCAACGGGAGCGTACTACACTGTTGGCTCGCAGGCGAGCACATCGTATCCACTCGCGCCACCGCCTACACCCACTTTTCCACAAAACCATTTGATCTTGGTAATGCTATTGTAATATACGACAACCCATACGATTACTCTGATCCGCTAGGCGATGATTTTCCTAGTCCATCTACATTGACAGATTCCCCCAGCAAATTACATCTTGAGCCGCCTGTGTTCAATGAGCCAACCGCCCTTTCCTTCTATGATTCTACCACTTATGGTATCATGCTGCCATATCGGTCAATAAGAACATAACACAATCACAGTCGCAGTCGCAATCACAACCAACCACCGAAATAGTAAGTCCAGTGTTGTCCGAGTATCAAACCGCGGATGAGTCGCCCGTGCTTCATGATAATGATGCCCTTCCCTTCGAGAAGATGTCATCCGATGAAGATACTACCGCTGACTCAACTGATATAAGCGAGGAGGATACTGCATTCGACAGTGATGATGATGACGACGACGCGTGTGAACGCAGTACTCAATCTACAAAGTCCCGTAATCGTTGCATTCGACGTGATACCATATGGGCAATGTCCGACTGTTTTAACGACGACGACGAAATTAATCAACAACTCGTCGTACAACTGAACGCACTCGTTCGCAGTGAAACATTGTACGTACGCGCGCTTACCATGCTACGCGATGCATTTTGGCGTAGTATCGATGAAGAGCGTATCGCCGAGGGTAATGGCTTACGACGTAGCGGTCGACGTCTACTAAATGTCCTGACATCGGCCGTCCATCGTAGAAAGCCAAGACTACGTCAGAGATCCTCTAGTACCGACGAGAGTTCGAGTGATCGTGCAGAGCCAAACACAACGATAAATGGCGACCAACTAATGAACGGTTCGGATACACTTGCCAATCGATGGCACAAACCAAGTTGGTGCGTGTGCGGTAGACGTGAAATCACAGAGCGTGGTATGTGCGCACTGCACGGACTGTTCAGTAACATTGCACCGCTTGCCGAGTGTCACATGCGTTTTCTTCTAAAAATGCGACGATTGTAAGTGCAACCAAACACAAACGCGCACATTATCCGTTGATTTCTATATTTAGAACTAACACAATGCTATCATTCATCATTCGTCACCTTGTAGACAACCATTGAGCGAGCATTTGGATGAATTTCTTCCCTTGCTATACGAACACGTAAGTAGCCCTGTCATTTTAGCAGGCCGTGCTACGCATACTAATTGTAATGGTTACAGTTGTTGGCTTGCAAAGTCTATGTTATCTACTTGAACGAGCACATTGAAGCATTGGTCAATTTTGAGAATATTTTACTATGCGATGAACGACTATCCAAGGAGATTGCTGTAAGTTTACCATTACTACTAGTGCTACAACGACAATCTCATCTGACATTTATTGCTATTAGCGCTGCGAGGCTCAAGTCGGTGTAAAACTACGAGCACTATTGACGAAACCGGTGGAACGTCCTTGGTATTATGCCCATGTCGTTCAAGCGATCTTTAACAATTATTTGCCAAAGGCCAAACTACCAGCTCAAGTACTGGCTGCATGTGTTTCAGAGAGTACGAATCTCACTGACGAGCTGGAGACGATGTAAGTAAATATCCTCACATCATGACGATGATGATAACTAATGCCATGTTGCATACATTATAGAGTGCAACACGTTACGCAGTTAAAGCAGATCGCTTCATTACAGCGTAATTTCATTCAGTTGCCGGCACCGTTCCTTCATTTGAACCAGAAGATCGTTCACGAACAGTCAATTCAGTTCCGTCGCTACCGTAAGGGCAACTGGCAACGATGTCATTACTGGCTGTTCTCCGATCGTATTCTAATGGTCGTGAAAAAAACGACAACACCTATGTGTGCGAGGTAAGTCGAGTCGTTTCCTTGTTTTATACAAGGATTAATGGATATTACTGCACGGATATATGTATGTTAACAAATGGTCACTTTATACGCAACATAGGTATGCGTCCCACTTAGTCGTTGTACGGTAACGACGGATAAACAACAAATGGCCAGTTTATGGCTGTTCTTCAAGTAAGCGGAATATCGCTTATGTTCCAGGTGCAACTGGACTCGTCTGGCTCGTTCAGCGGATGGCTCACCTACCTCGAAGCGGCCATCGATCGGGCCAAGGCTGATGGCAATGGTAAGTATCGTGACAATTGATTGACGCATAGTATCCACATATTAGACTTGTCTAACGGCTTTATCATTACAGCTAGCACGTCAATTCCATGTGGACATGGATGTCTACCGCGTAATAGTGATCCATTCCTGCAGGAATTCCACAACTTTACCATTAAGCCATCCAAAATATCAGCTAAATATCGTGGACTAGTCTCGTTCATTCTTTGTATTGTTTTGTTTCCTAACTTATCCTTACTCGGCCGTGTAAATAATCTCTATCTATCGCCAGTGGTATATACATTATTTTGGTTTTTGTTTACATATCGTTATAGTTATCCTCCCTTCCTCCCTCTCTTCTTCTAAGCTGTTCGACATTTTCATATATATATATCTTTAATCATTCACTTGCTATTTTATTATTATATCTTCAAAAAATCAATGCTTAACAATAAATTTACAGAATATTTAATCAAACACGTATATATTCGTATCATTGCTCAATCGATCGATATTGTGGTAAAGGTAATCAAGGAGGCGCTATGTCGTTCCATTCCAATTCCGTAGTCAACAATGATGATGATAAATGACGAGGATTGATTCCTTTGCTTGAAACATCACCTGGTTACCGCACGTTCTTGGGCTATTTCCTTTCGTTGGGATCACTATTTGTACCAATTCGCATCACTTTATTGCAACGCTGTAGATCTTTCAGGCATTGACTGTTCATAGGCTATCTATCTATCTATCTATCTATCTATCTATCTCTATCCACGATGGAGACATTGACAGCGACAACCGATGAATTCCAGCAGGTAAAAGAGGCGTTGAAGCATACGCGCGAAGAAGAACTGAAACACATTGAAGCGCTACTGGCCGAGATTGCAGAGGCAAAACGTGCTATCACTGAAGGTAACAGCCAGATAATAGGCGTAGACTGAGAGTGGACACGCACTAATACCGCGGTGCTATTAGATAGTAGTATGACCAATAATGCACTGGCCGCGATACTACGACTAACCCAGGACGCGAATAAGCAAGTGATTGATAGTCATAAAGCGCAGCAGAACGTATTGACCAAGTATGGACGTATATTGGAGAAGGTATTGCCATTGTTATATCAGTTTATTCAATAATGCACTATTTGTATATATGAATATACTAACGAATACATCTACGATTAGAAATATAAACTGGATCTTGACTCGATTGCTGATACGGCTGCACTGAATGGCACAGAAAATGCAATCCTAGAGGCTGTTTGTCTACACTTTCTAATTCATGGTGAATTTGAACTTGCCGACAGTCTTATTAAGGTGGGTCATATACGATCATTATTTCGATATAGCACTACACGAATGATATGCTTATTATCATCGTGACAATCATTAGGAGTCCAATATTGACGTGCCAACTTCTACGCGTGATAACTATGCACGTTTATTTGATATTCTTACACCGTTACGACAAAATAATCTAGCACCAGCACTCAGGTAATTAATACTAGAGAAACAAGCAAGTAGCAATGGCTATTTCTTTTTTTGTTCAATTCATTCATGATGAGTTCCACTAATTGATTGCTAAACTCTCTCGACTAAATGCTAGCTGGGCAGCTCAACATCGTGATCTATTTCCCAAGAAACAAGAGAATGATCTTGAATTTGCCTTGCATCGTCTGCAATATCTACAACTACTAACATCGGGCGATGTGTACACAGCATTGATGTATGCGCGTGCTTACGTCGGTCCATTCTGTCGGAAACAACTAGAAGGCAAGCTAATGATGATGATGATGATGCTAAATCACACTTCTTACACTACTCTGTCTTTACTTAGATGTCCCTCGTCTTATGGGCGCCTTACTCTATGCCGGCCGACTACAAGACTCACCGTATGCAGATATGATCAATGAAAGTCAATGGTATGAGGTGGAGCAACTATTCCGTACCGAATACTGTAAGGCACTCAAACTTCCAAGTGAGAGTCCATTGCACACAAGGTATATTGATCATCTAGTAATATTGTTATTATTACAAACACATCATTAACCAATTATTTGTTAATAGTATTATGGTGGGCACTACAGCCATTCCAAGTATCATTAAGATGTCACAAGTAATGAAAAGCAATCGTACCGAGTGGACACAACAAGATGAATTACCCGTAAGTATATACGTGTAGCTCGATAGATTTATCTATGATTTTAGTTTCTAACTATTATTACTATTGACTAGGTGAGCATTCCTACCCCGGATAGTGTTCGATATCATTCGATCTTCGTATGTCCAGTATCCAAGGATTATGGTACAGACGAGAATCCACCAATGCGTCTACCATGTGGTCATGTTATCTGCCGTGAATCAGTAATGAAATTAAGTAATCATGATCAGACACGTTTCAAGTGTCCTTATTGTCCATCAGAAGCCACTGCCTCGCAAGCCAAACGTATTTATTTTTAATGGTGTATGTGTGTGCGTGTGCGTGCATGTGTGTGTTTATAATAATAAAAAATAGTAGTTTACGAACTAGTTAGAAAGATGACGAGGTTGATGTTATTGATTATTATAATTGGTATATAAGGAGAACGTTGTAGCCAGGACTATTTCAGCTTATTTATCAAATGATTTAAACCAATATTCTTGGGAGATTCGGTGGCAGCCGTGCTTAGCTTCTTACGAGCTGCCTTTAGTTCTTGTCCCACTTGCGTTCCAGTCAACTCGTTCTCCATCAATGAAAGTACCAAGAAACTACTGCTAGTACAAATAGCGTGGGTGTACAATTCCCCTTGAATAGCTTGGTATAGCGGTTGGGCAAATCCGATCTCATCTAGTATTGTTCAGAATTAATGATTACGGTAACTATCAGAATAGTGCTACTTACTCTCTGATTTGTCAGCACGTATAATGGTAGTGAATGCACGTAGTGCTAGATTATTTCGTAGTACGTGTGTGTTGGCATTCGCTTCTTGTTCTTCCGCGGTAGGAATTGGTTGACTGACCAAATCCACTAATGCTTTGATAGCAGCTTGTTTATCACCTAATTAATGACAATGACACAATCATGTTAGTTATACGATTAAACAACGTCAGTTACTCCTAGTACCTTTAGCATGGATAATCGTTTCATAAACTACTTGACTACCATAGGTGTGATGTACGATCTCCGGTTCTTTAGCAATATGCGCTAATAGTCCTTCGGAAATGCTTCCACAAACTCTTGAGCACGAACATCGGCGTTCTTCTTTGATGTCTTGGCGCGAATAGCATCACCTGAAGCGAGCAAGTTCAACGTCTCCTGCGAGTGATAGCGTGGGCTTCGACCCACTAGCAGGTAAAGCAATACGCGATGACCGTATTTATCGTTAATGAGCTCGGACAAGCTCTCTAGCATCGTCTATTAACGTAGTAGTAGCAGTAATACCAGATGAGTGTCCCGTTCATTGCATGCGTAATAATTGACGAGTACTTACTGAGACAATGAGCTTACGCACTAATACCGTGTCATCAATAATATCGAATAGACGTAGCAACACCCAGTGACCGTATTCTTCGCAGCAGATCTTGGCCACGTAAGGCTTAAACGCACGAACCATCACTTTACGATCCTTTGGTGTGCTATGAGCTAGCATTAGCATGGCTGCTTGTGCTCCATCCTTTGTGTGGACAATCTCGGCAATTTGTTCTTTAACCAATCCAATCATGTTCTATAATCATTATATGTTATGTTAGTAATGTCGATTGTTATACTAGTGCAATATACTTACTGTAATATCGTTATCATCACCAAAGGTGAGATACTCCAACAGCAATCGATGTACAATACTATTGTTAATAGTGCCCTTGGTAAGTGATCGGTTCAATGCTTCCGCCATATGCTTAAGGATAGTAGCGCGCTTGTCTGGTTGCTCGGCAATAATATCCTTTAGCGTGCTACTCTTATTCTGATTCTATCGGTGTATTTATTAGTCAACCAGAATGTAGTTGATTACATTTCTATGCGTCTACTTACCTTGAACAATCTATATTCTGGTCCGTAGAATTCCACAATCATATTGGATCGTTGTTGCGCCGTAGAATGTTGTGCGAATATTTCCTCCAAAACTGTCGCCGCTTCCTAATAATGAATAATGAATTAGAATAGAAGTTACAATAACCTACGAATATCCACTTACTTGACGGAATAGCAGCTGACCTAGATGACCTTGAAATTCCTTAACAATCGTGTCTCGCATACGTGGACTATAATGGTTATTGCTATTCAGTGTTTTATTCATGCTAATAATCACTGTATAACTTACCAGAAATTAAATATCTTAATGATCAAGAAATGACCATATTTACTTTTACACAATGCGAGATAATGGCCCTTAAGTCCTTGAGCAATCTGTTGACGTTGCTCGGCCGATCCACGCTTCATACATGATTGTATAAGACGTGACATGTCATGCTTGAATACAAACTAGCAATGAAAAGATTAGTGTCATAGTAAGATGATGTCAATCAATTAGTATTAGTTACCTCAGCAAAGTCACCATTAATAATGGCTAGAATCTTGCCTACTAACTCGATCTGTTCACTCTTGGAGGGACCTTGCGGTCTTAACTTCTCCCATAGCTTCTTTAATTCCCAAATACGATCCTGGTTTGGTTTGCCCGCGCGACGTTCTCGTAGCAATTCTCGTTTCTGACTTGATGTCATTCGGCTACCTAATCATTATTATTGATCTATTAATTCATATCCATGTATACGTATGTGTGTATCCCGCCACTTACTTTCGCCTTTTTCATTCTTTGCACGTTTGGCATCTGCAGGCGTGGCATCTGCATCTGCATCGCTAATTAGACCATTATCCTCATCTTCATTATCATTCATAGGATCAACATCCATTTCATAGTCGACACTGTCAGAATAAGCGTCGGAATCTTCGTTGGTATTGTCTTGCATTTCTACATCGTTGTCGTCCTCTTCTTCCTCCTCCTCCTCGTCCTTGTGCGATTTGGTTACAGGTCTGTTGCGTTTACGGACTTGTTCCTTATTCTTCGTGGTTGCAGCTGACTGATTTCCGCTTACACGAGTACGCGGTGTTTTAGTTGGTCGACTGACCGCCGTCGCTGCTTTACTCGTTGATTTCGTCGTTTGCATAGTCTTTCCTTTACTTTCTTGTTTACGCTTTCGTTGTTCAGTTGGCACTGCCATGGTCCTTCTTCTGGAAACACAGTAGTAAATTACGAGATGGACTATAGAAAGGAATAATGCAAAGCAGTAGAATTGTAAAAAAATGGAAAGATTTTTCTTTTTTATTTATTTTATTTTTATCAATGTTCATGATTGAATGGGTGTGTTACGGTCAACACACACACACATTACTGGAATTAAATGGCTACATGATAACAGTATACTAGATTGATTCTTCACTATCATTTTCAGCATCTACATGATCTGAAGAAGCTTGAGCAATCGATGTTGCAGCTTGCATCATAGCCTCAAATCGTCTTTGATACTCTTCATCTTCATCGGTTGGCTCCGTTACATTAGCATGATCGTAGGTGTCCGGGTAACGTGCACGTAGATATTCAGATACTTTTACTTTGTCTACATCTTCGGCTGCTGCTTCAGCTGCCTATTAGAATCAATCCAGATTAGCAAGCCATACTCGCATTATTTATTAATTACCTACCGTCTTGCCTTCTGTATTACGTATGGCTGCATCAGCACCATTGGCTAGCAATGCTTCAGCACATTCAACAGTCTCACACGTAAATAATGGAGTATCACCGTCGTCATCAGTGCAATTCACGTTGGCACCATGCTTAAGCAACAACTCTATAGTGGATAGATGGTTGTACGATGCAGCTGCGTGTCTAAATAGTACGAACAAGGTTAACTACTAGTACTACTATGTTAATATTGGTCTAATAGTAAGCCTTACAATGCAGTATAACCATTGTCATCGGCGACATTCGCGTTAATACCGTTGCTTAATAGAGCCTACTCTCTCGTTAATACTATGACATAGCTGTCTATCTCGTGGAATCACACACACACACCTGAATACGCTCATTATCGCCTTCACCTGCTGCAATCCAAATGTTACTCATAGTTATTTATTAATGACAAAAAAAAAGAAAAATTGACAATGATCAATGTGATTTAGGAACTGCAACTACATTGAATACCACGTCCCCACTACAACATCGTAAACAATAGATGTGATTAGTTTACCTATCAAGTATCTGATAATAATAAATGAACACTAAATACTTGCCTCTGGTACCTTGCCAGCATATGCCTGTACACTTTCATCGCCTTCTTCGAATGCACGTCGAGTGCCTATAAGCTCTAATAGTTCGGTGATACATTGGTGGTCACCTTGTTCCGCTTGTTCGATGCATTGTTGAGCAATCCAATTACGTAAGATAAACTTTGGATTGATTGCCTGCATTCTTTTCTGTCTCTCTACTTCCATGACTTCCTCTGTCTCTCCACTGTTACTTGTGATTACATGCTCTGTTTTAAAGCGATGTATATACGCATCACACCATGCTTGCCATGTAGTCAGTTGTCCATCTGTAGGCGTATCCACATGTCGATGTAGCATTGTCTTTAGATCAGAAGTCGCTGTATTGGACAGATCACGGAAGAATCGGGTATAATCGATTTTCATGTGATGCAACTGACTAAGGAGTGGAATAACGAGAGTTGCCATATCATCAGCTTGCTCGGTTTGTAAGCCCAATTTCTATTACAAACAAGTAATATGTAAGCCATGCGTATGATGATGCTCATCCCTTTTCAATCATATTTACCGCTCGCATCTTGGCAGAGAATGAGGTTAAAAATATCGTTTCAAACGATGCTAGCGTTTCATTTGCCAGCTGTGAGGTAACATTCATACGCTCTGTCCATTTTTCATCCTGCTTGTCTTTCATATGTTGTGGTGGAACAAGATCTATCTCATCAAGCGTGTCGATTAGACTTGGATCCTCTACGGTAATGGTTGTCTCTGGTGCCATAAGATGCGCGACACAACGCGCTAAATGAGCGAGATTCCATGCCGCAATGCTAGGTTGATTCTCGAATGAATATCGACCCTATTGAATAGTATTATTTAATCGAGCATTAATCTAGTCTAATGTAAATAAATATACCTCAGTATCTGAATGGTTGCACACCCAGGTTGCATCATAATCGTCGAGGAACCCGAATGGGCCATAGTCAATGGTCAAACCTAATATAAAGATGAGCTTATTATGTGTCCACAATAAACTGACAAGCTACTCACCAAGAATTGACATGTTATCTGTATTCATAACACCATGACAATAACCTAGCATAATAGATATTAATATCATGATTCTACTAGTTGCATTCACCATATAGCATACCAACTGATTGCCACGATGCAACCATATCAGCGGTACGTCGTGCCACCTCATCGAACCAACGAGCATACACGTTCCGTTTATTATTAACGTCTTCATGCGAGTTGATTAATCCAGGGAAATGATGTCGAATAGTATAATCGACTAGTTGGCGTAACTCGCGCCATTCCTCTCTGTAATAATGAATCTCAAACGATCCAAATCGAATCCAACTGGGAGCAGCGCGGCACACGATAGCTCCGCTTTCCTTTGTCTCTCGGAGTACCTCGCGATCAGTGTGAACTAGTGCAAGTGCGCGTGATGTTGGTATACCAAGCGCGTGCATTGCTAGCAAACAAACAAGTTACAATACGTCAGAATAATTGAAAAATACACTATAACACAGTTAATCATTAGTTATACCTTCAGAGCATAGGAATTCACGAATAGACGAACGATACACCGCGTAGCCATCGCCAAATCGTGAATACGGCGTTCTACCACTACCTATTACACGACGGGATAGTTGATCGATTAGTATCACGCTTAAATCAAGCTGCTTGTTTAGTTCACCTTTTAATTGGAGCTCCCATCTTTGTTGTTGATGAATAAATTCACCTGTAAACGAGTTAGATGTCTGATTTATCTGGCCAGCATTTAGTAATTACCTATGGAAATGGCGCGACCATCACCTAGTCTATACGTATGATGATTGGTAAATGAGTAATAACTAAGCTTGTAGTCACCTACTGTCCTGCGAAACATCTACATGTCATCGCGTGAGTATTAGTTAGATATAGATACAAGCTTATTAACTAACCCGAATTGAAAACCAGCATAACGATGCGACCATGGTGTACTATCTATATTGATATCGTCATTATTATTATTGTTCACTATAAGTACAATACTACTCACTCGGTAACAATTGATTGCCACTAAATATCTGCGCAGCTTCATCACCTGCTACCACACGACTATTGAGACCGACTAGTGCAAGCGCACTTGATGATGTAGCGACCAACTGAGGATTAGGCTGTTGTTCTGGTCGAACAAAGCTCCAACATGCATTGGATACCTGTCAATGTAGATATTTAGCCATAATAATACCTGCCATTGCTTACTACTCATTGGCGAGTTACCTGACGTGATGTACGCATCAATCGATCTATAAGACCGGCATCCTTGATATTCGTATCATCATCGGTCGATACATCTTTGAATATTTTAGATGCATCTGACAATACACTATCCCCTGGAAGTTCTTTGGTGAATGTATCCGATGGTTTAAGCGTATCGACTATTGATTCTGACATATTTACTTGTTGCTTTGTGATATCAATATTATTGAAGGCTGGCACGTTATATGGCATACAGGTTGTACCATGATAAAATACAGCCTGTTGGTTAAGAAGTGGAGGCACACGGTAACACCGTTGATACACCTGCAGACCGTTGTCTCCGCGGAATAACGCGGCTAACAGGGTAGAAGGAGCACGCTGCTGTTGCCAATTAAGAGCAGATTTATAGTAGACAGGTGACGGTGCCAAACGCCACAGCATACTCTGTGGCTTAAAGGGAAGAGCAATACGGGTACCTTCAGTGATAGAAGCAGAATGCAACCAACTAGCTAGAATAGTAACTACAAAAGCATAAAAGTGTAGTCGTAAAAGTGGTTTACCGATGAGTAATTGAACAAATAAACAGAAATAGGAAAACGTCATACTATCATGCTTACGTCGTAAGAATAAGAGAGGATTGACATTAAATTGGTTCGTATGGCAACAAACGTTTCATTCTGTTTTTTAATAAGTTTCCGATTATTATTAACCCGTTGTCATATCACCATAAATATCATAGCCCTATAGCGGTAGACCATACTATTTATTATACTTGCGTGTATTCACTCCATGGCACGGGAGTACCAGCAGAATATCAGGCGTGTGGCCATCATAGGGGCAGGCGTCAGCGGGTTAATGGCCGCACGCTATATCCAGGAAGAATGTGGTCAACGACTGGAGACTTTACGAGTATTCGAACGAAATAGGCATATTGGTGGCACCTGGTAATATAGATAAAGAAAAAGCATTGTTCAATAGCTAAAGATTAATCTGATAGGGTTTATTCCGAGGAAACAGGTCCACGACCAGATATTCCATCAAAGCCAATGTCACTCGAAGAAGCGACACGCGAAACACCAGCTGAATCGCCGATCTACGCCAATTTACGTACAAATCTGCCGCATCGACTTATGGCCTTGTATAATCGGCCGTATCCATCCTCGCTACCTGATTATCCATCATTTCCAGAAGTGCTAAAGTATTGGCAAACTTATGCCGATGATTATAAACTGCATCAATATATTTCGTTAAACACGCACGTTAACCTAGTGGAGAGAACTGCCGACAATAAAGCATGGCGAGTAATACTAGAGAAACGAGATGGCGATAATGTAGAGCCATTGCAATGGGAGGAGGAATTCGACGCGGTAGTCATGTCTAATGGTCATCATCAAGCACCGTATACACCGGCCATTCCTGGTCTAGCTCAATTATCGGAGAAATGGTCCGAACGCGTACTACATTCGTCGGAATATCGACATCCTGAGAGTTACGAACACTTGGTAAGTGATAATGAGCGATACTCTGTACTATTGCACTCTCTAATGCCTAGAAATAAATATATAGAGTGTCATGGTGGTTGGCAATGGACCATCAGCTGTTGATATTGCCAATGATTTACGAAGTCATGCCAAACGACTATCCCGATGTATTAGGAATACGCCGTTAACCGATAAATTACGCAAAATTATCGGCGTTACTCTAGTGCCTAATATCGCGCGTATTCACGTTGGTGTCACGCCATCAACAATGGCAGATGAGAATACCGATGAATTCAAATTAGAACGACAACAAGAATTAGCGAAACCAATTGAGCAACAGGTATGGCTCGAATTCGACGATGGACACACGATACCTGCACCAGATCGTGTATTGTTTGCAACAGGCTACCGGTACGCGTTCCCATTCTTACCTTGGCTATACGAGTGTGAAGCAAACAAGGATTGGCCACCTGTGCTGGCCAAGGATGCATCCTATTGTATGAATCTCTATCGACAAATATACTATACAGCTGCGCCCACTTTATTGTTTCCCGGCTTACAAAAGAAGACCAGCATTCTTGTGGTGATGGAGCGACAAATATGGCATCTCGCTTGTGTCCTCTCAGGCCAGTGTGGCTTGCCATCACAAGCTGCAATGGAGCAAGCTTGGGAGGAGGAGTTTGCGCTATCTAAACAGAACGGTATAAATGTTAACGTGCTTAACAATAATCGCGAGTGGGAGTACATGGACGAGCTAATAGACGATGTAATACACGATCCACGCTATAACGATGATCCTAAGAAAGAACGACCAGGAAAGGTACCCGAATGGTGGAAGGAGGGTAGGAAGAATTTACAGATAGAACGACAAACGAAGTTGGGATTTACTTAGAATAAAGTGCTACTTTATTATACTGATACGCGAATGAATAATGTAGAAGTAACTTGCTAAATGGCCAAGTAGGATTAACTACTATGTAGAAAGTAGTCTACTTGATGCTTGTATCATGAATCTACGATAGTATAAATAAGGCAAATACAGCTGACACTGCAAAGGTGACCTGTTTCTTTTCCTTTTCCTACTAGTTCCATTATCATGATGTCGTCTGATTCCAAGTTATCCACGTTATTACCAACTGATTTTATTGATTTAAACCATGACACGATCTACGAAATAATGCGATACATTTCATGCCGTCAATCGATCCATCTAATGCTTACCTGTCGTACACTCTTTCGTATTATATCCAGTTATGATTATTGGTGGCAAGTTATGTACACCCGTCAATACCTATTGCACAATGAACACGAGCTTGACTGGCTCCGTTCCACCGTGGGCTATTGTCGACACGCCGCCTCACACGATCGACCCTGGCAACTGCCATGGTTCTATGTATATTGCTGTCGTCGTCGAGCCGAACATAATTTGATGCATCAGCGATTTCAATTGTATGACGTACCGCGGGAGCTGCAAAGGGGACCTTATTTCACAAAAACCATCAATGATTACCATACCATCGCCCATAATATGCAACATAATCAATGGATTATACTGCGACATTATCCGGATCTATGGGCTCATTGTCGAGCGTGGCGATCACCCTATCGGAAGAGTGTCACGCTCCATCATATTGACGGGGAGAAGTTACATTTTAAGGATTACTCTAACATTGCCACCGGACATAATACACTCCTTATCCACGAGAGGGACGGGTTAAAAGCTTACGTGGCACCGATAGGCGGACGTGGACTCGGTCACATGATTTCGCCATTGAGTTTTCCGTGGCGTTGTCATAGCGATTCCGACATAACATCGAAGCAATTCTATCCTATTATTGATAAGCCTAAATACGTAGAATGGTGCAAGTACAATTGCTGCGACTGGTCCAAGTTCCATATGTCGTATCATACTGAATTTCATGGACCATGGATTGTACTGAAGGGGTATAGACGCCAACTTTCTTCCGATACACGTCGTCTTATTTATCACAGTTATCAGCGTCGTTGGTGTATAGGAGCATCAATGAATTACGATCAAGTTTTATCGGATAACTCAAAAATATGGCATTGGGATCCGTACACCATCGGGTGGACGAATTACGAAATTCAACATGTAGATCAGAGTGCCTTCCACTTCACTATACATCTATGGGAGTGGAGTATAATGGATACCACGTTGAAATGTCGTCATCATGCCGTGCTACGTCTAGGCAGCAGATCTATACGCTCTGAACAGAGCACCATTTTTACGGAAAAGATCGATGATCAACATGCTTTGTTTATATTCAACTATAAGAGGAGGAATCAAGGTTTATTGTATCGCATGGAGAGACAAGATCCACCTAGGGAACTCTACGTTTATTCATCCGATAAACGCGGTGGTATCATCTGGACTAATGACATTAAGATGAATACCACCGTCACTGTCCTGTATAATCGTGGTGTATTTATCACGCAACATAACGAAACTATTCACATTTACGATTTATGGTCCGGTCATGTTTTACGTACCACATCCGATCCCAGCAATGGTTATCCATACTATGTAGGTGGTGGCGTATTTATGACCGCATATGTACCTGATCGACCACCACAACCACTTGGTGTAGCGGACTTAAGGGATAATAATGAAGACTTGGAAGTATACATATGCAAGGGTGGCTTTAAGAATCGTCATGTTAAGATAGTGGAGTGGAAGCGATTTAACATCATGGACTGCATCAATTAGATATTGTAATAACGCATAATGTAATGTATTTAAGGTTGGTCATTTGATTAGACCAATTGTTAATATGATACGAAGGCTAGTCAATTCATTACTTTTGTGACTTGTCAATAATAAAATAATGCTAAAAACGTAAATGAGACACTGTATGTTGGATGAACCCACTTAATGATGTTGATTGAACTGAAATATTACAATCTCGCATAGATAGCAAATACTACTGTAGAATTATTGCCAATTGATAATGGAATGCTCCGAGGACAAGACAAATAGAATGACACGAAAAGATATGCAGCATTGTAAAGCATGCTTGGTTTGTAACAGTATTACTTGTCGTCTAATATACAAGCATAGTCCCGTTCACATTGCACATACCCGAACTACACGCTCAGTATTAATTTCGATATCTGCTAGAGCCACTGTTGCTCTCTGATCTTATAGCATAAGCGTCAAGTGACTAGACATGACTTTCATGCACAATGCTAAGCATAGTCATCAAACAGCTTAGGCGGCAATGGTTAGCAGCCAATTAAATCATACTAATGGCTACTGGTTCATTCTTTACCAATTTTCTTTTTCCTATCAAAGTAGTTCTCACTTATTCTCTTTATTATCTCAGTTAATAGTATTTACATAAATATGCACTTTGCTCTTCGTCTCTTTATCTACTTTAGCTTCTTTGCCGCAGTAACGCTGACACTACGACATTTAACGTCGGTGCAGTCAGACTCATTGCCATACGATAAAGTTCCACATCCCATAGATGAGCCGCTACAACGAACGAAGTTTAGCCACGAGTTTGCTCAAAGTGCCAATAAGCGCAATGTTGAACAATCCGTCCTAGATATGATGCCCATAGAAGGAATGTCAATTGAAGCGGAGATAGAACATCGTATTAAATCCCACCCTGTCTTGGTAAGTAATATACAACATTAATAGAATAGTAATGCTAATGCTCATGATATAATTACAGGTGTTTAGTAAGACTTACTGTCCGTAAGTATTAGTATTCTATCTAGTATACATGTATATTATAGTATATTAACATTATTCTGTAGCTATTCTGTGCGGGCAAAGAAAATACTCAATCGTTATCCGGATATGGATCCAAAGTATTTTACCATAGAAGTCGATCTACGACGTAAGCTGAACAATAATACATTTATTAATTGCCTATCTGCTAATTGAACGACACTGATAGCTGATGCAGATGGGATCAAAGAGTATCTCATCAAGAAGACAGGCCAGGATACCTTCCCCAATATATTCATTGATGGTAAATCGGTCGGTGGAAGCGACAAACTAGCGTCCATGGAAGCTGATGGATCATTATCCACGCAATTGCATAAAGCTGGTTTGATCCGTTAATTGCTAGCGTGCATTTATTATAAAGATATCGGCATAGCTACTAATATAAATGAGTAGTACCTTGGAAGGATATCAATATAATTTGAATAAACTTGGTAGGCTTATTGACCAAACAAAAAAGAAGCAGTGTCCTTGCTATTTCGTTGTTAGTTCGATTTATAGTAAAAGTAATCTTACATGATTTAAATGAACAAATCAACAACACTTTATTGAACAATAGCAAATAGAACTATTCCTCGTCATCTTCGTCGCGTGATCCTAGGACGTCACCCGATTTCAGGGGAATGGCCACACGATCATCGTCCTCGTCGTCCGTACGTGGTCCAAGATCAAGTTCACCCATTTGGTAAGCAAGTGGATCGTCGGTGCCACGTACTCGTGGACTACCCGGTACAGACACTGGTTTTGGTATTTTACGTAGTTCATCCACGGTATGTGTCTCGTCTTGATCGGCGTGGAAGCTGTCGGGATAGGCACGACGAAGGGCAAGCTGACGTGCTTTCACGTATTCAAGACCCATACGCTTCCAGTCCAATAAATCGGAGAGTCGTTCCGTACGGTTACGCTGATTGATGCGTTGTCGACGTGTTTTCTGGCAAAAGTCGAACATCTGGTTTGCCAACTGGTCGATCGACTCGTGGGCCGACTTTAGACGACGATCTACAATGTAAATGCCGTAGTCTTGCGGGTTCTCGATGTTATCCTCCATGAAACAGCCAAAGCCCGACAAGTTGGTGGTCACTGAGGGCACGCCCATTACTGTACATTCGGCCGGTGTGTAGCCCCTATTTCAATAGTGTTAGCAATAAACTGGAGAGAAAGAGGGAGGGAGGTAGATATAAACCATACTACAATGCGCATTCTTACCATGGCTCGTAGTAACTTGGGAACACTCCCAGATGACAACCTCGCACGAATTCCTCGTAGTCCAGACCAAGCACCGGGTTATTGGCATTAAGGAATTCGGGATGGAAGACCACCTTGACACGATCCGAGGAATGATTGAACAGGTGTAGATCTCGCAATTTACCAAGTACAGGATCCTTGCCATCATCCGTCATGTTATGTGTGACAATGGCAGGGAGTGAGCTGCGCTTCAAAGCAAAGATACGGCGTTTAAGCAGCACCTTCTCCTCTTCACTCAACAGGTCGGTGCCTGATGGTTCAATGCCACGAGCAGCTTGCTCAAATAAACGCTTGCCAATCTTCTGCTGGATATCCGAGACGGTATCTTGCAACTGTTTAATAACTGCATGGCCCTTGAGGGTCTCCACGGTGAAGGAATGCGTAGGTGCCGGTGTGATGATATAGGCCACCACCGTGGTTTTAGATTTGGCCTCCTTCAAACGATAGTTCAATCCTGTACAAGTGGGACGCGCGATGGTGCAAAAGTGTTACATGCGAATCATCGATGCTAACGTATAATTGCTACTTACGTGCCAATGACTCCAGGTACATGTCGATACCTTTGTTGCTGAACTCGTAACGACCAGCGGTGAAGAAATACAGCGTGTTATCCAAGTCAAAGTCATAATGGCTATTTACGTATTGTGTCGTCAGTAATACTAATCAATACTAGCGCGCACTAGTCGAATAGTTACTTACCCGTAGAAATGACCACGAACAAAGTCGTTAATCTTCTCCTTGGCAATGGCGTGTAGATTCTGGAACTCATGCACAGCGCTGAACTTCACCACGTTCAAACCGTTGGGTAGTACACCGTCAGGTTTGCGCTTGAGTAGATGCTCGGCTTCATACGCGGTGATATGGCTGACCGTAGTGAACACATCGGCACAATGGGAGGCTGCTCGTTCCAGACAGTAGCGATGATAGATGCCACGTTTGCCCGCTTCGTGATCGACATCGAAATGGCGTAGATTGTTGTAAAAGTCTACACTGCCCGCGCACAAATAGCGGCCGAGTAGTGTGGCATGCGTGGTGAATATCGTGCAGACATCGAGATGACGCTTTCGCGCCAACACTAGACCAACACCGGCGAGCCATTCGTGGAAATGAGTAATGATCGCGGTTTGTGTCTCGCGTTTTAACACCTAAACGGACGTACGGATATCAGAGTAGGGTTAACCATAATCACAAATAGAAATAGGATGTCGCTACTATGATGCACCCTCTTGTACTTTTTTTTTACTTACCTCCTCGATGAACCAGGTAACTGCATAGCCTAGTAGAATGGCATCATTTGTTTCACGGTCATCCGCTGGAGATGGAATACCGGCAATATTCCATAGATCGCTCTTCCACTCGTTCAATTTATGCGAGATACTGCCTATATCGAAGAGAAGTACTCGTGGCGCACCCTCAATGAGCCAGCGACCATAGAGGGTACGAACACCGCCTGCTTGTAGTTGCTCCAACGCCTCACGTATGGCTGGCGTTGTAGGCTCCAGCTGCTCAACCTCCACGGGTGCCGTACGATTGTTAAGCGGGCCAATCATGGTATATCGATCGCCAAACTCTTGAGTCGTAATGGGAGCCTTGGTACGTAGCACCGTATAGATACCACCCACTATAGCAATGAATGACGTCATATGTTGGTATTGCATACATACAGCATATATCATATATAGGATTGTTCTATCTCCTGTTGCACTTACCCTTGTTGGCGACCTCCCAGGCAATCTCAAATAAAAGTGCTTTAGAAACGTCGCGAGGCATGTTTGTTGTTATCGTAAAGCGTACGTAAACTGTTAGTGGACGACTGAACAATAAGAAAAAAGGGAAGAACACGTATTGCCCTGTAACTGATTCAAAGCGGTGTCAAATGGCTTGTTCCTTATATCTGTCTCGTTGTTGTCTTATACTGATACTACTGCAACTACTACTCACCTAGACAATAGAAGCAATATAGAACACTTTTCGAGTACACTGACACTCGTTTGTTCGGTAGTTCGTTCGGTAGCTCGTTAGCTCACTCACTAACTCACACTCACACTTGCACGTAGCAAGTAGTAACAAATGAAGAAGAAAACAGAAAAAGATAAGAGGAAAAAGCTTATCGTCGTTTGACGGTCGTAAATAAAGCTTTCAACAACATAGGCGAGTAGTACAGTCTCGGTGGTGGGCGATAAGAAGCCAACTCGACAGATATATGTGTGCGTGGTTGGTTGGTTGGGTGTGGGGAGGATGCCAATGTTACACCGTAAATGATGGCTTAATTCGGCGTAGAAAGGTGATGGCGGTTATCAGTATCATCATAATCTTTGACGATTTTTTTCGTATTTCTCGTAATTAAAAAGGGATTGCAACATTGTATTACTGGCTATCAATAGATAAACCATTGGAGATAGTACGACATCAATGTTATCAGTAGATGAATATGAGATAATGAACACTCTATGCTAAATACTTGTTAATAATCAGTATTCCTATATTATTATATTGATGCTAGACAACAGCATAGTATAGATTGAGTAGTGCATTAACATGTAGAATAATTCATAGTAATGATGATGATGATGATTGATCGACATATTGTCATACTAAAAATATGTGTTCATCATGAGCGGATAAAGTAGGTAAACAAGATGACGACAATGACGACGGAAGACAGTCAGACAATTTGCAACGTTTTTTCTCATTCCTCATTTTCTCTCGTGATCCTTGTCTACTATCGATTTATTCCAATGGCTAGTGCTACATGTGAGGATATACTCAAGAATTGCACGAAGCTTGCCGATCTATGTGGGCGCAATCTTTACTGCTTGAATAGATCGCTCGAGGATGCGCTAGATAAGACGGAACCAGCTGTTGCAGCACTTTATCAGTCGTTGCATCGAATGGACACTAATAGTACGGAAGAAGATGGCGATGACAACAGCAGCAATAACAACGCGTCTTCAGGATCATTGTCACATGATACGATAGATACGGAAACAGTGCATGATGTCTGAAATCAATTAAAGCTGAATTGCGTTCTTTGTCCGATATACATGTGCCTGCTATTTACTATCATTAAATGGTGAATGAATTGATCAATATTGAGAGCAGCAACGCAATATAACAAGATGCTTGTTGTTGACCACACGAAACCACTGCTAGTATAACGATAACTGATTATCGTCATTCGTTGCCGTTTAGCTGCGTTGCTTCCCCTGGACACCAACGTAGTCTGCCGCTATTTGATTGGTGAAATGCTTGCTTCTCTTTCAATGCGATGCTGCTGCAGCCCAGCCAAATCGACCTGTGAAACCATAGTGTATTCGTAATGCTTTGGCAGTAACCACAATGAAAGACAACATCTTAAACACGCTTGAGTTTTGGCCTATTGCTGCTTATCCGTCACCTATCTTATTCTCTTCTTTTCTTTCGCTCTCTCACTTTCTCTTATACTATCATTATTGCTATTGCTACTAGTATTCTGTCCTCTTAAGCTGGCCCACTTGTTGCCAATAAAAAGACGGCCATAGTTGCTAAAAAAACGACGGTCTAGTCTCTCCATACTTGTTACTACTATGTCTACTACTGTACCAATTACCACATCTACTGCATATTATTCCACTATCAATATTGACTCACGTAAGCCAACGGGTAGACCACGCAGGAAACGACTATGGTACCTATTGTTGGCAGTGCTGGTACTAGTTGGCATTCTAGGCTGTACCATACTCATAAATTCACCTGTAGTATTGTCACACTCGAACACGTCGTCAGCCTATAGCACTTACAAATATGAGAAGGCACCATTATCAACAACAACAACAGCGACAACGACACTGTACGGCGTTTCCTTCATCTAACCGACATGCATCCTGATCGTCATTATAAAGAAGGTCACTCGGTCAAATATCAGTGTCATCGGCCGGTGAAACAAACGACAGACACATTTGAAAATAGTCCAAATGTTGATGATGTCGATGCTAATGCTAAGGAGGATAATACGCCATCTGCCACAGATGTCTCATCTACCGTAAAAGACTCGTCAATGAATGAATCAGCATTATCCTTTCCTAAACCGCCTCGCTACAAGGTTGGCGAAGCTAAAGAACTAGGCATGCCACTCACCAAGTGTGATAGTCCTTGGGAGTTGATTAATGGCACCGTAGACTGGTTGTTGAATAACGTTGTGGGACATCCAAAGGATCATCGTGATCATGGTAAAGAGCATCTAGGAATTGATTTTATTATTTGTACCGGTGATAATGCACGGTAAGTAGCATAGATAGGATAGAGCGACACTACGTATTCGTATTCGTATTAATACTTTCATTACTAGACATGATTCAGATACAAAGATTCCCCGTTCATTTGACCATATCATGATTGCCAATGCAAAGATTGCCGCAATGCTCGACAAACGTTTATCCCACGTACCGATCGTCTTTACTATTGGCAATAATGATGTTTATCCACACAATGTAATGGAAGCCGGTCCCAACCACATTCTACGCAGTCTACTCAATATCTGGAGCCATTTATACCGGAGGATCAGATCCACGTCTTTCTTGAAGGTAAGTCGATCAATCGAAAACAAATAAATAAAACACATGTCGCCGTATTAACTCGAGTAAAATTAGGTGGATACTTCATCAAAGAGGTGGTACCGAATCAACTGGCTGTCATCTCCCTGAACACCATCTATTTCTACCGCTCTAATCCGGTAGTCGATGGATGTACGTCCGATCTCGATCCAGGTAGCATGCAACTGGCGTGGCTGGAACAACGAATGCAAGAACTAGCTGAAAGCAACATGACCACCTATATTATTGGTCATGTATCTCCGTCGCCGTTGCTATATCATACGCAGTGTTTACGTCGCTATTCGCGAATTATTCGTCGATGGAGTGGATTTGAAGATGGTAGAAATACACAGGATAATCCGGCTACTGCACAGTCTAGGAAGACGAACGATCGTGCAATAGTGGTTGTTGGTCAATTCTTTGGACATTCTAATGTTGATCATTTTTATTTCTTGGAAGAAGAACCGGACATTGATGACGGATTAGAGGAGGTCAAGAAGAGTGACATGTTCAGAACGTATAAGAGCTCCTATACTACAACGGGCGCTACTTCCGACGAGTACCTGGGTAAATTGTTCAAACAGTACAAGAAGGCAGGCAAGAAAGGAGCGTTGGGTCCGGTGGTGCAGGTGGTGCCATCGATTATACCTACTTACAACCCGGCATTACGTGTTGTCACCTATGCCATACCTGGTACTGATGATAAGCATGCGGATTATAGACTGGGGCAACCAATTGACTACGTGCAGTATTACTTTGATCTACTTGATCTAAACAATAACGCTACCACGGATTCATCAGCACTAGGACATAATGATAATGATCAAAAGTCGGTCATTTATAATGTGGAGTATAGAGCACGGGAGACCTATCGATTATCCGCTCTTATTCCTTCGGAATTTGCTCGGTTAGCAGGACGTCTTTATGCAAATAATACGCTTCGACATGAATACATGCGCCGATACTTTGTAAATACTATTAACTGAGATAATAAAGAGAATAAGTGAGAACTACTTTGATAGGAAAAAGAAAATTGGTAAAGAATGAACCAGTAGCCATTAGTATGATTTAATTGGCTGCTAACCATTGCCGCCTAAGCTGTTTGATGACTATGCTTAGCATTGTGCATGAAAGTCATGTCTAGTCACTTGACGCTTATGCTATAAGATCAGAGAGCAACAGTGGCTCTAGCAGATATCGAAATTAATACTGAGCGTGTAGTTCGGGTATGTGCAATGTGAACGGACTATGCTTGCATATTAGACGACAAGTAATGCTGTTACAATCCAAGCATGCTTTACAATGCTGCATATCTTTTCGTGTCATTCTATTTGTCTTGTCCTCGAGTATTCCATTATCAATTGGCAATAATTCTACAGTAGTATTTGCTATCTATGCGAGATTGTAATATTTCAGTTCAATCAACATCATTAAGTGGGTTCATCCAGCATACAGTGTCTCATTTACGTTTTTAGCATTATTTTATTATTGACAAGTCACAAAAGTAATGAACTGACTAGCCTTCGTATCACACTGACAATTGGTCTAATCAAATGACCAACGTCTGCTTCATTTAACTCATGAATATGGATGAATTGTTCTGGCTCATCGCTAAGAGCAGTTCCAGTTCCCCTGATCGCTCGCAAAGATTACGGAATAGACTGTCGGGCTGTTTGATGAGCACGCTCGGTTTATCAAACTCTACTAGTCGTCCCGTATCTATTGGTAATTGCTTAAATATCAGCATTTCTATTAGTGCCGTAATATTGCCACTTACCAAGTACCATGACACGATCATAGTCGATAATCGTACGCAATCGATGTGCCACACATAACAATGTGGAATTGTCGAACTCTTGCCGAATCATGTCCTGGATCTTTGCATCAGTGTCTAAGTCAATCGATGCCGTAGCCTCATCCATAATAATCACCTAGCGGTATCATTAGTTAGTATTGCCATGATGGTTGTCATAATGCCACGCTCAGCGACTTACTCGACTATTTCGAAGCAATGCTCGTGCCATCGACAAAAGTTGACGCTGGCCATGACTAAAGTTCGATCCGTTCTCCGTCACTGGTGCGTCAAGATGCTCCAGACCCGCTGGTTTCTCAGCATGCACGTCGGCATCGATTAGATGCGCTCGACGTAGTGCATTCCACAACTCGGCATCGTCATGCATCGAGAACGGGTCAAGATTGCTGCGAATGGTGCCGCTAAACAATACCGGGTCCTGTGGGATGATTGTTAAGCGCGAGCGTAAATCCCTCAGTCCAATGGTGGCAATGTCAATGTCGTCTATTAGAATTCGACCAGCAAATGCCTCTACAAATCGGAAGAACGCAAGTGACATGGTTGACTTGCCAGCACCTATTACATTGCCATTAGTTAGTATATTATTCGCAATCACCTCCCGTATCACTCGCCTGTTCGACCGACAATGCCAATGCGTTCACCTGGTCGAGCTGAAAATGAAAGATCACGTATTACCGGACTTTGGTCAACGTCGTATCGAATGGTCACTCCCTCAAAATCGATTTTCCTTGTTCCGGCCACTGTCATACTAGTTAGTACGGATACATTGTACGATTTGTGCGATGACTTACATTTGGCGGCGGACGATGCTCGTCGATAATGGCAGCTGGCTCCTGTTCAAGCCATAGATATTCGTCAATACGTTCAACACTACTCATAGCAATGTCAATGCGTGTATATTGCTGTATAACATTCTATGCTCGATTGTATTAATAAATAGTGTATACACAGTGCAAAATGCTAACTTACTGCAGCCGATGTCAAGAAGCCAAGCGCATAACTGAGTGCAAACCCTGCAACTCCAGCACCAATCTTGTCCCGATTCCAGATGAAACATCCTGCAGCAATCAGCGTGAATATCGATGAGATCACTTGTATACGACAGATAATCCATTGATCGGCACCGCCTTGCAAGTAGAATGGACGTTGCATCGTGTCAATGCGACGTATGTTCTGCGCCGTAAACCATTCCTGCATGCCGAATGCTCTGACTGTTGCTGCACCGCTGTTTACACAATAGTCAGCTATTGCATTAGACATGCGTGTACACACCAACTTACTTGAGGATGTCCGTGCACAATGACAACAATGGTGATTTGTTAACCGCTTCCAATCGTTTAAGATTTCGACTGGTTTTCAAGTAGTAGCGAACAAGGAGATAATACACATAAACTAAGTCAATGCGTTAGTGCACAAGCATGCGGCCAATATGTACTATTATCTTACATATAATTACGCTTACGGTGATAAACCATGGTAACGCGAAGCATACAATCAACAACTGGAACACCATACGACTGGCAAAGGACGTCGTGTGTTGCAATGCAAATATTATTGTAGAATCAACATCGCTAATATCCTTGCTAAACCGATTGATCAATCGGCCAATCGGTGTCTTGTCTAGGAATCGGATTGATGCGTATAGCACGCGATGAAGCATTTCTTTAAATAAAACACGTCCTGCTCGTATTTGTGTCTAATTAGAAGAAGTGGCGGCACCATACAGAATAGTATGATCACCAGTGTATACCACAAATATCCACGAATATAATACCCATTTGTTTCCAAAGAGGCATTCTGTGTCCAGATGACTAGCCAGTAAGCTTGACAAATGATCAACAGTTGCAGGAAGAGGTATGCACCAATGGATATGATCCAGAAGTGATATCCAGCAGCACCAATGTAGGTCTTGTACACTCTGCCCGGGATTTCACCACTGGCGTAAACCTCTTGCTCGACAGACACGCAGTTAGCACGAACATCAAATGAGCTATTGGACAGTATTGCCTGCACACGATGTGCACTCCCTTTTCTTTTGGGATGTTTTACCAGAACATCTGATGAATCCGTCATGTTGGTTACATCTGAGTCGCTGTCACTCGTTGACAATAACGAAGCGAGTGCGACTAATGGCGCGCCAGTAGCAACAATCTGACCTGCATTCATTAATACGGCGAATTTGGCAATCGATGCGCATAGCTCGATGTGATGCGTAACGAGAATACACGTGCGCCCTTGCATCAATGGTCCTGACAAGCAATGCTCAATAATATGTCTGGCCGTATGAGTGTCGACCGACGAGAGGCAATCGTCTAGCAGTAGATACTGGTATGGTCCATAAACAGCACGAGCTAATGCAAGCCGCTGCTTCTGACCACCAGACAGCATAATTCCCTTCTCGCCCACGATTGTATAGTCGCCGGCATCGAGTATTTCGAGGTCGCGCTCCAGTGCACAGGCATGTAACACTTGTCGATATCGCTGCTCATCGTACGTTTGCCCAAATAAAATGTTGTCACGAATCGTCGTATTCTGCAACCATGCTTGTTGTGCCACATAGCCAATATTACTACAGACGATACCAAGCGAGCTTGCATGTCGTACATTTGTCGGCAGAAATACCTTGCCATGTACACGTGGCATTTCTACACGTGTATATATAAGCTTAAATGTAATGTATAATATCAGCACACTTACCACCGAGTAAAGCCATCAGCAACGAGGATTTACCACAGCCAGTTGGACCGGCAATAATGTTTAGTTCGCCGATCATGAAATTGACATTCAGTTCATTTAGTACGAATACAGACGTATCCGATTTATCACTACAAGTAGATAAAGTATGACCTTGCATCGGCAAACTCCAGGCGAACGTGCCATCAACGATGCCAATACGCTCATGTGTATCGTCCACCGGTGTCGATGCTGTTGACGCTGTAATATCAATTATTGGCTGTGATAGAAAAGAGTTGACACGTTTAAACACGGATATACAGTTTGCATAGTAAAATATCGAGCTAGGCATTTGTTGCAAGGCAACACGCAACGATTCAAACAAAGCTATTGCTGTAAAGGCAACTGTTGCCGTAAGTGTGTTCTTGTAGATTACCGTATACGCGGCTAACGTGGCAACTGTCACGATTACCGGTGTAATGGAGGTGTTTCCCAAAAAGAAGGCGAATCCAACAAATGTCTCCCAGATCTTGACAAGTTCCAGTTCGCGTGCTTCATCAGTACGAGCGTAAACTTGCGGCTCCCAAGCGAATAGTTTCACGATACGAATTGAATGCAATGCCTAAATGGAGTTAGCTTTGATGCAATAGCAATATTGGCTAATTACCTCAGTTATGATTGATAGCCGTTTCTCTGACGCTATTCGACGCTCATGGATACTTCCAACACTTTGAAGTGATCGTATTCCCTGTATTAATATGCATAATATCAGGGCAACGAGACCGAATACCGAGGCGGGACCAACGATATACCAAAGTAACGGGAATGCAATGATGATTTGCAATATGCTTCCGGAATATAGATGCAGTCGAGTTATAGCCTCTTCCAGTGTTGCAATATCCGCGTTTAACAAATTTGCAACGGCTCCACTATCCCATTCACTGGACTTTGCACCGTTGTTCATGGATGACGTTGAGTTGACTTTGGTGCAGGGCAAACGACGTTTGAGGCACATCTTGAATATCTCGTTTGAGATAATAGCCTTGAACTGCAGCATGGAATGGTAGCCCTCCATGTTGCCCAGCTGATAAAACACGCTAGAGATAATCATACTCGCGAACATGCCAAACAGGTAGAACCAAGCATACGAGTCTGCACCACTTTTCACATTAAAATCATCGAGCAAGAAGTAAAAGAATGCCGGGACAGCAAATAAGCTAATACTCCATAAGGCGCCATAGAGCTGCTGTTTAATAATTTCGTTCTTGCACGCCATAAACAATAGCATTGGACTAAACGGTCTATTTGCTCTATAATAATGACAATGATTAATCTACAGGTTTATCGATTGACATTTAGCACTAACCTGCACTTGTTGTATTTCTTTATAATGGCCACTGCCTGGTCATCATACGGGAGTTCCCATAGATCACTACTGCCAAGTGTCCGTTTAGCGCCCTTGGTCATGAGCGGTGATATCCAACTGAACGACATCCACTCGTATAGCGATGCACTAATCTCCAGTGACATTAGTCGTCCGCTGGAGGTTACCTCGACTGGACCACGTGTCATCAGCAATCCTATGAAAGTAATCGTGGCACCAAATATGAAAATGAGCACGGAACGTGACTCGGGCAGCTGAAACTCGAGGATCTCGTATTTGTATATTACTATGAAATCGGCTACATTGCAAACGTAAGCAACGATAATAAGCACCATTTGATGCATCCTAGGAATTGATGTCGATAACTTGCTGTACCGCATATTGACTAGTGATAATCCAGTTATGTATAACTAGAATGGACACGTGTCAGCACTGTGTATTACTACTGCCGCCCACTACTTACCCAAACGAGCAAACTCATCGTGGTGAAATACACGGATGTTTTGTAGTGATGATGTCGATCAAACATCCGCCATACAACGCCCCAGATGGAAGCAGACAGGGCAATCATGCTACCGACCAGTATCGATATATCCGAGTCGACGTTGCCGTGTTTGACCCATCGCTTGATACTCGTAAAGTAGTCGAATCGCTCCATGCTTTGATTGCTTACAATATCAGCAAGTATGAACGTGGTATCCTCGTCATCGTCATCCTCGTCTTCATCTTCATCTTCATCTTCATATTGGTCTGGATGTGCATTGCTTGGAATGGGAGCGTAGTCGACATCATCGTATATAAAACAGCTCAGTCGACCAATGGCTATAATAATGACAGATAGAATAACAGCAGCAAATGCCAATATTCCAAAAACAAACCTATTGCAAGTGGATTAGCCAGTGAATTGGATGTTTCCGCATATTACTTACATGATATTCGCAACAACAGCAATATGTAAGTATTCAAATAATAATAATAATAATAATAGTGCTCAACTAACATGTAAATAAAGACAAGCACATTCGTTTATTATTTCATGACAGTGGACACGAAAACACATTATTATTAATGTTTTACGTGTACGGGTAGAGTACGCGTCATCAAACTACGTATTTCATGGTGGTACAACATCCTATTTGACTATACATCTACCAACGAAGACGTGAACACTCGTCTATATCGTCAGCGTATCGCATACTTTTGTAAGCACTAGTTATTGACCCTTTATGCTTCTTGTTTAATGATCGCGATATACATGCAATAATTCGGATGATGTAATAAACAACATTGAAAACATAGAAAGCATGATAAAATGTTGAAATGTTTACAAATCGCGAATTCACTCATTCATCTTGACACCATTATTTTGTTATAATTTTAACATGAATCAGGATAAAAGTGAATCGGCATTGCAGAAAAGATTGTTCAGCTCGCACTATACTGTGCAATCGCAAGCTTTTCGTGCTTTGCTAGCACAGGTAGAACAGCAGCAACCGGCAGCAATTGAGCAATTCCGACAGCTTTTAGTGAATTCAACCACGCCTGATTTGCTACGTACTGCTGCATTTCATGTCCTGCCTCGACTCGTTCGTCGTAACATTATACCATGGAAGGATGCACAGGAAGACTTGATACAAACAATGATACTAGTAGGCAAGTCCTCACCTTCTACGCCAGCAGTAAATACAAAGGAGGAACTGCGTAGTTTTGATATGGCATCTATTATAAATACGCAGTTGCAGCTCGTTCGATTGGTGGCCCTTCAACCGGGATCGTCCTTCCCCTCGTATACCACCAGAAATCATCCGCTGATTATTATGATGGAACGATCAAGTGCCACATCAGTAGTGCACCAAATGTTATTTGTCATTGAGGACACGATAGTCTCGCTAATTCAACCGGCACTTAACAATTCATCATCAGAACATGCAAAACAATCGATGGAAGCGGCCAATCAATTTATTCAGTATTCGCGCTTTCCTCTAATCTACGCAATGTCAATGGCGGACACTACAATGGACGCGGAAGGTGTGGCCCGACTGCAGACTTGTAGCATGTTAACACGAATCATTCGCGTTGTACATTCACTGCATCAACAGCCATTTTACACGGCTCTATTTTCCATACTAATTGAAGGTTGGCGGCTTGCCTGGTCGTCTTCACCTAGTCATCCCACGATCGCTAGTATGGCAGAGATGATCGTTGATGTGGATTGGCCAAGGACAGCTGCAACATCCTCATACTGTCAGCCATATCTAATTATAAATGGTCAACTATGGTCGATACTAATGGATGGCGCGATGGCACAGCAACCCATTTCCTTATGGATTCATCTATTACAAAGGTCATATGGTCATTGTAAGGCGAATGAACTGAATATTCACTATCAGATATTAGCAGCAGTAGGTATTACATTTCTCCTATCAACTAGCATATCACCATTGGATCAGACCGATCTACTAGGCTTATGGGAAGATGTATCAGCAGGAATTACAAGATCAAAAGTAGCACTACTAGCTGCATCGCCATTATTGCAACTTTCCATAGATGCAACCACGACAGAAGTACGAGTTAAGGCATCCAATTTATTCAATAAGCTCGTATTAACATCATTTGAAGCATTACCATCAGTAGATGTAAGCAAATACTACCATTCATCATTAATGAACTAGCTTTACTAATACGATTATTATTTTTATTCTCTATAATAGTGGCAGTCATTCATTGGTTCAATGGAATGGACGGGAACATGGGCGACACTTGTTCATTACACTCATATATGGTGGCAGGACATTAGTAACACGGGAGTATTTGATACCACCACATTGATGGGGCATTTCTTTATTATTTCCCGAGTATTCGATCGTTCTATACCATTCTCACTCAATCATTTCATACTAAGCAAGCCGGAATTGGTACATTTACCCGTATTGTTCTACATCCTAAGAACAGGAAACGATAAGGCATGCATTAATGTTTTACTAAAAGCCCTGCCCTCACTGGCACAGGATGCGTATGGCACGGCTGCCGTCATAAAAGTTGCCACTGGGCTATTGTCCTATCGAAAAGACGGACAATTAGCGGCAACTGGACTTCGTATGTTACTGGCTATATGGCGCGTTAATCCGCGTGCCTGGCGTATTCTTCGATCTGCCTGTATGGAGTGGATACAACGACGTCAATCGACAACTTCATTGACATCTTCATCATCATCACTAATAATGGATCTGGCAGTGATATCTTGCTTAAAGTAGGGTTAGAATTGGATGCACTATGATACCTAGGATTAATACTCGTTTATTACTAGAGAAGCGGTACTCTTACGTGGTAAAGAATATGCGGAAGATGTGCTGTCACTCGCGGCATTATTATTACGCTGTCGCCTTGCTCCATTGTCAATAGCAATGATTGTTGACACGATAACTATTTGTGTTCAAGCGGATGTTGTCGATGCACGCACTGGTAAATGGAAATATTATTGCATACTCTAGGAGAGAAAACTAATCATATTAACACTTGCTTATAGTGTGGACTGTTCTAGTTGAGCCAGTTGGAATAATAGCTAAACGACAGAATAATACACGTTTACTATGTGCATTATGTCGATTCTTTTCTCTAGTTGGAAATATTAAAGAAGGTAGGCGGCATTTATACATCGATTGATTATGATCTAATCATGTATTAGATACCGAGGGTCATGTTCAATTTAAACAGGCAATACTAGAAGAGTATTTACATCCGTTGGCATTTCCGCAAACATGCACCAATCCATTAGAGGTAGATGGCAAAGTCAGAGATGCGGCATTGCAAGCATTGTCGCATTTCTCCAACGACGACATTGAATCGATAACACAGTACACGCCACGTGACCTACTTGCTAATATGTTGGCGCATCCACGTTTGAGCAGTGCTGACTTCCTTTCATCGTTTATTCAACGGGAACTTATGCGAATGCGACGTGGATTAATGAAAGGCGGTAGATTCGCTGGTGGATCATCCACGGGTGAGCCACGCTGGTTGAATACACTAAAGAATTCACTGTCAAGTTGGCAGGCACAATGGCATTCTGGAGAAATGTCCACCGCTTTGATAGGCATAGGTGCAGCGGCAGTGTTACATCAAGTTAAGGTAACATTTGATACCACATCCATGGCACAACTTATTAGCGATCTGGCACGAGATGCATCATTTTCAGATAATTTTATATGGCGTTCCATTGCCGTATCATCATGGACTAATCTGTTCCGACAACTTCTTGTACAGCATTCGGATACTGATACACTGATGCATACCTGCTACACGGCGATTGTAGACCAGCTGGCGGTTTGTCGTGTTCCAAAGGATATTGGCAATCTAATATTTGCCCTTGGAGGTGAGCTTACACTAGTCTATCTTTCTCTCGATATCAACTAACCACTAACAAACTTGATTAGGATTCTGCTGTGCGCTATACGAGTGTGCATTGAACACGGCAACATCTGCACTTATTCTACGAAGTGTACGCTTATTAATGAGCGAGGAAAGACGACCACAAATAGTCTCGGGGGATTATGCCAACTTTGCCACGACTATGGTTATTGGTAAATTAACCTCTTTATTAGCACCTGATGAACCGCTTATAGAACAAGTGGCAACACAATTGAAACAAGGATTATCGGCGAGTAGTGCAAGGCAAGTTGACACTATTGATTGTAAACCTATAGCTTGTCTAATACATGTTTAGGAATGGCAATGGCCATGAAGGATGGCAGTATGGCTGCTTAAATGGACTGGCTCAACTAGTTAAATGTCTCTATGAAGCTGTCACCTTATCAGACAAAGGATGGTCATTACGAGAAGAGCTTATGGATCTATTGATTAACTCGCTACATCCTACAAGTCAGACTACTGTTCTAGGAGGATTAGGTGCAGGTTTGGGATTAGCCGAGTTATGCCAGTGGAATGAATCGATCCATTCGATTGTTTACTCGGCCGCGGTAGAGCTCATTAATGATCACATAAGTAATGAGCAGAATCCCGGTAAACTAGCCGGTGCAGCATGGATTGTAGCAATGTCTGCTCCTAAATCTGATCGAGCTATTCAACTGCAACTGCTACAACAACTCCAATCGATAACAGGTTGTAATCAGGTATGTATATATATATTATATACGAAATCAATAATGATATACTAATTAGTAGAGACAGGATCACTGGACGGAAGGTTGGTCAGCGGTACAGTCAGCCTATGCCTATTTGTTGCATCATCATCTACAGGCAACGGGTCAGCAATCGAGCATTCTATCCACGTACTATACGTATATCAATGAACAGCTAAACACGATAGAGTCATCTGCCACACCATCTGCCTATAGACAAATGGCTGTAATGAATCTGGGTGTAGCACTTGGCTTCACTTGGTCATCTTCCATTAAAGAGGGCGTTGTTCCATTCTATCAAACTGACGCGTCAAGCGAGCCAATACTCCGTTTATGGCGTGCATGCTCCTCGGAGACGAGTACGAGTACTCGAGACATCAAGAGTAGTCGTATGGTGGGACTGATGGCTATACGATGGACGAACGAACTACAAATGGATCGTGATCACGAATTAATACACGCCAACAGCAACAGGATAGATGGCAATAGCAGTCATGAGCCACATGATTTAACTCGTCTTCCATCGACTAGTTATCTACGCGCTGTATTTGATGTGCTAACAGAGATGGTACAAGGTGGGTTCAATGCTGCAACACTACTATCCTATTGACCTATTGTGTACACAGGTGGCATAGAAAACGAAACAAAAGTGCTACTACTGCTGCAAGCGTTGTCCCACGTATCATGGCAGTATCCCATTGTTAACTGGTGGCCGGTGTTGTCTCGTTTATTGGAATGGCCCAGCTCGTCGATACGGTCGTGCTTGCTGCACATTGCAACACGACATGCAAGTTACTCGAGTTCATTGTTGAAGGTGTTACAATTAATGTTGCTTAGATTCCAGACGGAACAGAGCACAGAACTACGCTGCCATCTCGTTGGGGAACTGGGCGTGGGTCGTCTACTAGCGCTGATTGGTCTTGGACCTATTCAAGCATTAACTTCGAGGGAGGTCGATTGCCTACAACTGAATAAGCAGCGTGGCACAAGCGATGAAGACGCGGGACAAACATCTACCATATCGGCAGCACAAGTACAATCGGTATTACAATCGATAGAGGAGACACTATTTGGATTGGAGTCCAACCAGTTGACAGAGGAGCGGCTTATCTACTTGAGCACGCTTGCCAACCATTTGGACCGACCTTCATTGACGCAATACATCATTGACACGGATAGGAAGAAGGAGAAGCCGCAAGAGGAGACGGAGGCAGCCGAGGAAACATTGTATCAGACACGATTGAACCTACGACATCGACTACATAAGGGTATGTCCAATAGAGAGATCTACCTTACGGTTAAGGCCTCATTAAGCCTTCCCGATGAGATGCCAACTACGATACGATCCACTAGGGAGGATGCATTTGACCACATGTGCTATGCAAAAGTGATATGTGCTCTAGTGAAGCTGGGTCGTCTGCCCTCTACGCGATATCTAGTAAAAGTTATACAAAAGACACTGGATCGTAGAACAACGCAGGAACAGTTTATTGATTTTGTTCATTACTGGATACTGCCAGCATTGTACCAACAAGGAAGACAAGCTAAGCTACTGCCCGTACTCGGTGCGGAATGGTTAATACGCTGGCTTGACGTGCTTATCCTACAAGCGGATAAGCCTAACTGGCCCGAGATGATAGAATGGTTTATACGGTATTTACTACCAGGCACCATTCAAGTAATGCAAGATGACCTATCATCCAATGATAACAACACGAACTACGAGGCAATTGGTCTGCCTAAAGAGATTGACGCACGAATGACATCACTTTATCGTAATCATTGTAATGCAATAGACCTCGTTGATTATGCAGAAGCCTTTTATGCCACCGCAGTAATAGGCGATTTTGTCGTGGAACTACCGATATCACATTATGAACTACAGCGTCAGGTAAGATGAATATGATGTATACATAGTAACACATATATACATATATACATACTAATACTACATGTCATATCTAGTTGGTTAAACGTTTAACCACAATACATGGTTATTGTGTGGCACAATCACCATCCAATGCACTTCTTTGTTCGCCTTCGTCATCATCATCATCATCATCTACATCCACTGCATTCGTACTATGGCAAACATTAATGGAGCGTATTTTGCCAGCACTTACAGTTCAGGAAAGACGCCACTTTAGAATGAACAACCACAATCGTTGTAGCACTAACAGCAGCGGTGATAACATATAGTATTGAGATCTACAGGGAACTTGTACCATTCCATTTATGGTAGACTTGAGCATGTGTATGGTAGATCCATTATTACTGTGTTATGGTAGCCACGCTAGTCACCTTGTGGCTACCATAGTAGCCTAATAAAAGGCGTCCATATTAATGCATGTACCCGTGCTTCTTCCATTTCCATTCGTGTATGCATACACACACAAATACTTTATCAAACAATCTGTGCTCTCCTTCATTCCCACTCCTGAACTTTTTTCTCCGCTATTGTCAGCATCACATTATCATACTCACACTCTTATATATATATATATAATATCATTGACATTTATTACTATCCTTTGATAAGGTGGTGTGGTCCTTTTCTTCCTACTCGTCTACTCGTCTACCTATCTACTTCTCTTTAATGGCTTGTCCACTTTCTTATCACTTTATCCTACTGCCAGTTGTATAAACACCCTGGAATAGTTATTGCCTATTTACGCTTGGTCCATGTCGTCGAATTCACGGCCGTGTAGTTTGTTAACGACATTACCGGTCGAATTACACCATGAACTACTGCGATTGCTAGACGATTACACTGCCACGCAGTTGTCCATGGTGTGTCGGTCGGTATTCTATGGCATAGCGTCTGATGCCAACTATTGGCAGAGTCGTTATCGTGCATCGTTTCCTATGCGTCCCGAGGAGGAGGAACTCGATCGTTGGATGAACGAGCGCAAACGAGAGGAGACACTGTTCAACAATCGACAGTCACTACAAAGTGTGAAATCGCTATCGCATTACTCTATCGATACGACAAATGCCTCCGAGACATGCTCGCCGTTCTATTGGTATTTCTACTTGAAGCGTAGAGCATTCCTACAAGAGAAATGGCGACGTGGTCATTATAGAATACAGCAAATACCCTTGCCCATATGGTCATCGTCGTCGTCGAATAACGAGGAATTCTCGGTATCTGTAGTGGCCACTAGTCCTTGGCGTACTCTTGTCATCTATCGACCAATTCCCCTTGATATTAGTACTAGTATTGGTAATGCTACTAATGGTAATAGTAATGATGATTCGACTATTGTCAAGCAACCGGCATCATCTACTCGATTGGTAGCGGTGGAGCATGCAACATCTCGTCGACGCACCAGCACTTATTTAACAGCATCATCTTCATCATCCTATTTATTACAGAATTATGCAGCTGTTCAATCGACAAAATCACCCTATGTGTTAATGAGTAGAAATTACACGGTAGCTTATAATCTATACCATTTCGGCTATGCTTACACATGGGTGTGGCGACGTGACAATGGTCGACCACTTACCATTCCATCATTACGCAATAGATGTTGTCGACCGCAAACACTTATTGATCACTGGTTGCTCGTATTAGTGACGTTTGAATCATGTAAACCAACGGATACTGTACCTATTTATTTAATCAATCTATCCCACTATACGAGTAATGATGATAATGACGGTGATGGCGATGGCGATGGCGACAAGTACATCAATGAAGATGATTCGGTCATTCCCATTAACATCCTAGGCGGTTGTGTCACTTGTCATGTTCAATCGACCGATGCGTCCAGTTGGCGTATATTCACGGGTATGCATCGACAGGATCGATTCCATTGGCAACTCTGGCAGGTGTCATTGCCTAATGGTAAAACGGATACTACGCCACATCAGGATAGAACACAATTAGTGGCTAGTGGTTGTATACCGGAACCGGAGCCATTATCCGCCTTTAGCAATGCCGTCACCTATATGGATACGTGGCATAGTGTTATTGTCGATTGGCGACCTGAATTCAACACCACTTGTCAGTATTCGCATTACGATTTAACGGGAGAGACGCCACCCACGAACTTGTGGCTAACCGATCGACAATACTCGCTTGATTGGCATCATTGTCGAGCACCGGCTCGTCGTACACTTTCCTCTAATCTATACATTGATCAACGAGCCGGTCAAGTCAGGATGAATACGGCGAAAGGCTCGCCCCTCCTCAACTCCGGTAGACAGCAACATCGACCGAACGCCTATTTATGTCGTGTGGCAAGTACGTTACGTATCGCGGGCAGCACGGAACACGGTTGGTATTTGGTGGAGGAACCCGATCAACACGGCAGCAATAATTGTCATCATCATCATCATCGAGCAACGGGAAATGTACTTGGTATACAAGAGCAAGGTAGTCAATACCGAATATTGTGGCCATTACCGATAACACCTACTAATCGGGTACATCATCACGCGTGCGCCACTCATCTATGCGCAGTACAAGGGAGATCACCATTGATTACACGCGATAATAGCGACGGTGTCTACGCCGGATACAACGAGCCACTCATGCTGACTATACTCGATGTGGCAGGCATATGTGATCAGCATAGCACTAGTAATAGTTCACAACAGCGGCATTGCTTGATACTTGATGCATTTAGCAAAATGATGCATTATGATCGGCGTAGAATGTTAATGTCGCCGACACCGACAACTACCGCGGCAACGTCAAGAAGCGAGAATAATTTTTGGAGTAGACTACGACAACATGTTTGTCATTCATTTACACGAAAGCATTACTAATTTTTGTATTTATTCATTAATTAATCATTCATATACAATAAATCTAAATTAACAGCGGTAATAGTAATTATATCTTATTGCCTTTTTGGGATATATGACTCAATGCCCATATATGGTAATTGTTTGCTATTTTTTAACAAATTTATATTAGCAAACAACCTTAATTTTTTAATTATGATAGGCTTCCTTGGCTCAGTCGGTAGAGCGTCAGTCTCATAATCTGAAGGTCGCCAGTTCGAGCCTGGCAGGGAGCATAGCATAAGCAGCGCTTGTTTTTTACTAAAAAAATGTAACTTTTACGAAGCAAAACGATTGGTGCGTGTGAGATTCGAACTCACGCCTTCATACGAAGACTGCAACTTGAGTGCAGCGCCTTAGACCGCTCGGCCAACGCACCATTAACTTCCATGAAATTGAGTGGAATTTTGACATCACATTCATAAAAATTTGAATTTTTGCTTTTTTCGGGCCGCCGCGCGCCGAAATGACGTTTAACTAGCGTATAAACAACTGTAGTTAGTATAATTGCTTATTAACTACATAGTAGTATAGTAAAAGGCAGTTGAAATATGTTGATTCGGCTAGATTCCTGTTTAATGACATAAAAATAAGAATTACTGCTTTCATGTACTCATCCCGAGAAAGACAACGAGTACTACGGCAGTATTAATAGAAAGGCTAGGCTTCTGTGCCCCGCTTCTTTAATTAAATAAAAGTAGGCCACGGCCAAGAGTTATAAAAAAAAGCCGCCGCTTCATTCATTTGAATGTTGTCAATTTGGTTTATTATAATAAAATAAGCTACGGCAATATTAAAAGAAAAAAAATCCTTTATTTGCTCTCTCTTTCTCTCCTTCTCTCTAGTTATTTGTACTCTGTCGGGATACTACACCATGAAATTATTTATCGTCACCATTGTTGCTATCATCGCTACTATCGCCATTAGTGCAGAGATGATTAGTGCAAAGCCAGCAGTGATATTCCGTCGTGATAGACACAAATCAGCCATAGGTTCACCACCATTCAGTTCCGGATCGGGAATTAGACATCCAGTCGATGGTTAATAGGAACACAAGTGTCAAGCAAGCTATTTTGATACAAGAAACCTCGCTTATCGAGTCCAAGTATAATCGTTATCATTATCCGGCCTATTTCCTTACAATCATCCTATCGCAGCTAACGAACCGTAAAGGATGTCGTTTATAGCGAATAAATATGCGTTATTGATAACTAAAAAAAGGTCGCCGCACGCCGAAATAACGTTTAACTAGTGTATAAACAGCTGTAGCTAGTATAGTAAAAAGCAGTTAAAATATGCTGTTTCGGTTAGATTCCCGTTCCATAATGTAAAAATTAGAATTACTTTGCTTTCATGTGTTCATCCTGAGCGAAACAACGAGTGCCGTACTAGGAGACGTTAGTACGTATATGTTGCTGTAGTCATCGTTATCGAGGCAGTTGTACATATTCTCGTCAGATCTCGAACTATAACATACGGAACACTATTCATTCGTGTGTTATGACGTGGTAAAGACGGGCAAGTAAGTATACGTATAAATATTGGTTTATTTGACGTACGCAAGAAGGGGAGAGAGAGAGCGTAGACGTGAATGACAAGGTTGTTAACTGATTAGATTGTGTTCATAAGGCGTGTTATTATGATAAAAGAAGAAGAGAGAGAGAGCGTTTAATCATGCTTATAATTTGCTGTCAAGTGCAGATAAGAAAGCTGGTAGATTCGGCCGTTTATCAGGGGAGAATGCCATTAATTCTTTGACATTAGTAAACAAATCGTCTAGTCTATAGTCAAGGTGATATAATATGGATTTCGGATAAAGGTAAGCTTCAAAGTTTAGCGCCTGGAGCGTTTTTAGCTTGGCCGTAAACGTATCCACCGTGTCGCCCTCCTTATACAGCATTACAAATGGTTTAGTGTCCAGTATCGCTTCGTAAAACGTCGTTCCAATGGACCAAATGTCGTATAGGATAGGATTAACTGGTACGCCTGCAAGTGATTCGGGTGGTCGGTAAAAGACGGTACCATAGGTGAGTGTAGGCTTATTCGCCGGTACAGCATGATCGAAATCTATAATCTTGACATATTTCTTCCCTAATAATGTGGCGTACACCATGATATTCCTTGGTTTAATATCCATGTGTGCCAGACCAATATTGTGAAGATAGATGATACCGTGAAGAATTTGCTTCAGAATGCCTGGCAATTCACTGCGTTTGACTTGAGGCGATAATCCCTTGGCATATTCGTCCAATGTATTGCCATTAACATATTCTAGAACAAAGCAGTATGCATCGTTGAGGGAGAATTCGTTATAATAATTAAGAATGTATTCTTTGCCTGCTGCATTATTCTTATTGATGATGCTGAATGCATATTTCTCCTGGTCTATATGAGTCTTAACGTTCGTACATTTGATTATTGCCGCGGATTTGCTATACCATGAGGAATACCACGTCTTTCCAACGAACGTATACTCTTCATCAACAAGCTTATTCGTGATCTCAAATCCCTTGGCTTTAAGTGGTTCTAAAAGCTTGCTAGATAGTTTAGGTGCATTAGAAGGAGACGACGACGATGATAATAACGATGAAGATGATGACGATGGAGGTGGTGTAGCGTGGATGCTGTATGGTCCCGCAATGAGTACAGTCATCCATGCGACCGTCCAAGCGGTACTGAGTGTATTTCGAAACAACATGATGTAGATTAATGCAAGTGTAACGATGCGAGGATAGATGGTCGTAAGCGTGTATGGTTAGATGAGTAGGAAAGCAGAAAAAAAGGACGAATGTTCGTACAAAAGCTCCGTTTAAATAATATGAATTCCAACATCCATATTAGTATGGCGGTTACTCGTTTCCAGTGTCAATTTTCTCGGTAGACGTTAATGGCTCTATTGTGATCTACGAGCAGTTTCGTCCACACGTGTAGGTAAAACGTCGATTATGTCGTCGAGTATTCGTTTGTAAACTCCGTCTAATCAGTTGCTTCTTATTGTAGATGATTTAATTGGATGGAACAATCTAAATTTATATGCAGTATAACCTATATAGTTCTTACGTTGTACAAATAAGTGCTAAGGAGAATGTTCTCTAAATGTGACTATTATATGAGCGGTGATATAGTTGTTATTATCCGCTATTTTGATATTACTGAAATGGATAAACATATGGCTACATGTGTATGTATACGTAAGGTGAATTAGCAATGGTAGAATGTGGCATGCTAAATGTTTATTTTTAGTAAAGCGATACGATGTGCGGTATCGGATAACTGATAAGAGGACAAGTAATGAGGGAATATATGTATACATTTACATTGCATATGTGATGCGTTGAATATGATGCGATGTTCCACAAACAAAAAAGCGGTGATTCATCATTTACTGGGTATTTGGTTAGCTTGGCTATGTGACGGAAATGGCATCTAACGCAACATTAAGAAAAAGCGGAATACGCAGGCATGCGCAGGAGTATAAGCAAGTTGATTAGATGGGCAAATGATAAAGATGCATTGGTGCGACTGCTTTCCAAGAAGTAGCTGTGCCAACACCAACAAAACAGCAACAGCAGATTATTGTAGGATCGTTGTGTCATAGTAGCGCGTGCTTGTCCTACACATGTATGTATACACCCACACCCACACCCACACACACTCATACACATGCATGTATTTTGCCCTGTCAACAGCACCATTATGACGAAATAAAGGTAGAGCGAGAATACAAAACCTGACAGGTGTGTGCCACCAAAGGACAATAGAATTGCCGGAGATGTTAAAGTGGCCGTTCAACCATAGCGATGGGTAGAGTAACCAGCAAATCGCTTTTTACTTTAAGCACATTATCAACATTCGAAGCTTCGTGCGGTACAAGATTGACTATTATTGTAATTGTACAAGCAACAGCAACGCACTAGTACTAACAATCGAGGAAAGAGGCGATGATACAAATGACACATTGTGAGTGAAGATGGGTTCAATGATCTAGAGGGGATGGCCATTTGTTGCCACTGCCATTCTCTCTCCTCTCTTTTCTCTTTTTTTTTGCTTCCTTCTGTCACAACAGGTTTGTTACTCATTGTAGTCATGAAAGTCATCGCGTATCCTAGATGCTTTTGTTGTTGGGGGGGATATTGACCATTTTCTATTTCGGTGCAACCTCACCTGCAGTATCTCGTAACTCGTGGATAGGTGTTGCGCAGTATGATAAATCAATAGAGGGACATTACTGTTGAATACGCATTCTACTGATGTATCTGTTCGACAACCCGTCAAGAAAGAAAGAAAGAAAAGATAAGGCTCGGCAGACAACATACTTACCTACCTGCCTACCTACATAGGTGCATAGGTGCATGCGGCCATGTTAATTCACTGAACTGATAAACAGCCGCATGATAAACTAGCCGTATACACGTCATGCTCTAGTCTGATATTTTTTTCCGGCCTACATGTCCGCCACCTTCACAGCACAGTCTACGTGATATTCTGAAACTGCAGTAGTGCGTGTAGACAATCTACAAGTGGATTGAACAGTCCACACGGAGTGCCCTTGTCATACGCTTGCCTCTTTGGTGACTATTTCCGTACTGTTGCTCTCCATCTGTACAACCCTCTTAATGCACTAGCATCGTCACCGACCCTACTCGACCAATTTCGTTATCGTTGTCATCAAGAAGACGGTTGCCGACAGACGTGTGCATGAAATGAGCGAGTGAATTATTGAGGACGGGTGAGTGTGCTGAATAATAAACACACTTCTGTTTCTTTTTCTGCCTCTCTCTCTCTCTCTCTTTTTCTTTCCTATATTCGTTGCCGTGCTTTACAATTCTATTTATACTTGAATGTGTCGCACTTTTCCGACCATTTCTGTCGATATTGCTGGTTGATCCTCGTATCTTTTGTTCTTTATTCACAATCTACCACTTAAAAAAACCGTAACTGTATTGTTTATAACTATTTCAATCGTCATTTGCCATTTATCTACTTTGTCTCCAATCGTTTAACCAATTCATCATCATCATCATCATAACCGTCATAACACGCACATACTCTTTGTCTATTCAAACATCTAGTTATCCTCTATCGTATTCATTCTCATTCATCTACCGCACCAATATCCATTGTATTTGGCGTAAACCTGCTACAATACAACCACTGTAGTAATATACGTTTTCCTCTACGTTTTACATATTTTATATTTGTATCAAACGAGGTGACGACAAACTACCATTTCCGTGGTGTCCACTTCTCTTTCTAGTAATCATTCGGTATTGATTCATCCTCCGCCGTATTCATTGATATCACCGACTCACTCTCCTCACTCTCTCCTCCCTCAATTTCGCCCTTTGTACTCTTCATTGCTGCTGGAGACAGCCTTTGATTGTCGTCATACCCCGCAATATTACTCACTTTCAAGCATATTCTGTCTATCTATCTACTCTATCTATCTACTCTTGTTTATCCACACACACACACACACACACACACTTATCTGCGTTTCTCACTGGTCGACTATTACTTGTAACGAACCAACAACACAGCTTAACACATTGAACAGGTTTGACTACAAACTTGTTTGTACGCCTATTATATCCTTACGGTAAGTGATTTGCAGGAATATATACTCTTTCGCTTTAAAGAGTAAAAGAGACAAAGAGAGAGTGAGAGTGTGCATACGCGTATACTATACGAGTTACGAGATATATACTTGATATATATGTTAATGAGCGGATTTCATTATGTTGCCATACCCCCAATAGTAAACGACCTAAAGTAGTGTGAGTTTTAACAGTCTCATTCGTTTATAGTTTCACATTGATTCATTTCGCAACTTCCATTGGTCTTTAACATTTCCCACTGTCGCTGTTTCTTACTAGCGAGAAACAATAACAACAGCGACTACTATTGACAATATTGACGATAACCCCCTTTTTCTCTTCATTAGTAGTGAGATAACACATTGCGTTGTGAATACACATGCTATTTGATTCGCATTTCATTCACGTATCCAGTCCATACTTTTTGCAACTGCACTCGTTCTCCTAACTATTCCTATACTGCTCCTGCAACTAACTGCAACCATTATTATAACACTTCTACCTCACACACGCACGCACACCCGCATACATACGCATATATTCTTATTGCGATTACTACTCTCTCTCTCTCTCTCTCTCTCTCAACTCGCTTAATAGCCATTACTGTGTTATTGTTGTCCTTTTTCTACTTTCAGGTTATTCTAAACGATAGTGCAAGTCATTGTCGTTTGTCTATCCTATATCTTATCCTATCCCGTTTACTTGTTTGTCACCAATTGTGCGCTATTTTTATCGACATTTGTATTCTTTGACTTTGCGTCTTTACCTTTTTTCTCTCTTCTTCTCTACTCACCTCTTCCTTCCTTTCGTTCTATCTCAAAGTGTATGCGTGGTCTAGGAAACGGCTTCCTATTGTCGACAGCACCTTGTAGTCTCGTTGTTTCTTTCCGCATACGCAACGCACAAATACTTTTCTGCGGTTCATCATTGTCTCTCGACGAGTCATTTCTAATATTGACTCAGCAACACAACATAGCCTTTGCGTACAATTCTTACTTATTGTAAGCATATTGGAATAAGGCGCGCGTGCATAAGTTCCGCATTCCTCTTCTAAAGCATACTGTTTTCTATTGCGCGTTATACGATCCATCTATCCTATCCACTTATCCGTTTATTCTCCATTGAAATTGTATTCGTATTTAACCTACGTGGAAATACAAAAAACGCTTGAGACACTGTTACCATCTTCTGACATAATAACTATTGGTGGTGGCCACTTGTTTATCATTTGTATATCACTATTGGTAGTAGGATTCTTTCCTTTACCGCGTATGTACGTTGAAATAGCGGCATACTCTTTGCAACATCTTCACTTTACGTTCAACTAGTCTCGGAGTACTTATCGTGTGTATTCTTTCCTTATTCTATCGTTTATAGTCAGTCTAGTATTCCGCGTACACCTGTCGGTCTCTTACTCGCCTATAGCTAGCTATAGCTGCTGCTGCTGCTGCTAATCATCAATCGTGCTCGTTCGCAGCAACCTCGCAGCATCGGCATGAACCATACTAGTGAACGACTTGCCACAACATTGGAGAATAACCCATTAAGTCTTCGTCTTTCCAACCCTACCACTACCCTTTATCATATCCAACAAAGTTATCACCGACAACAATCGTCATTCGAGGACGATTCATCAAAAGTCGAAATATCCGCCGACACCCTACATAGCGCTACTAATCCAGATCTTGGCCTATCCGAGGCAATGAACGATATGCTTTCAGCCGCATCCTCGCCTGATTTACTGCCTCAAGGCACGCAGAATCTCAACACCATCGATCCTAGTCTGCTTCAAATGAACGGAATCGATCGACTAAGCATGTCGCCACCCGTAAAATACGAGATGGTCTCTCCCGAACTGCACGCGATGGACTTTAATCGCCAACATGCAGCAGCAGTCGCCATGGCAGCAGCAGTTGCCGCTGGTGGAATAAGCTCACCCTTGATGGGACCGGCTTCATTCGACGACGACATTGCCCTTAGTATGGGCGCGTCACCAGTATCGGCCAGCTTCCTAGCGATGCATCAGCAATTCGACCGTAGCATTGGTGGTGTCCCATTGATGCATCAAAACAGCAACGGCATAATTGGCCACAACGACGGTGGAGGCACCAATGCCTCAAGCGGCGATGAATTCTCTGCCGATGGACGTGACACTGGTATGGGCTTCACCGGTCTACCTAGTAGTAATGCATCGGTCCCACCCATGGACGTTAAAGCAACCGCTGGCGGTAGTCGTTATCTTCGTTATGCTGCCGGTTCAATGGTTGGTGTACCTATTGCAGGTGCACCAGCAGGTGCTAGTATTATTGGCGGACCAGGTAGCAACTTCCAAAGCATGTCGATGCCCGTCCATCTAGGCATGAGCAATGGTGGTGCCACCGGCATGAACGGCACTACCGATTGGTTTGGTTCACCCACGACAGCAACAGCAACTGCAGCAACAGGTGCAGCAACTACTGCCTCTGGATTCGATGTTGGATCATTCCCCGGTATGCATACGGGTAGCTCATTACCGTTTGCAACGGCCAATGGCGGCAGTGGACCAGCTAGCGGACCAGCCAGTGCCGGTGAACTCTCGCTTATCAACTCGATGTTCGATCCTGAAGACATAAAAAATGCGCACAAACAAGCGCAAATGCTGTACGAGAAGCGTCGTCGTCGTCGTGAAAGTCACAATGCGGTGGAACGACGTCGTCGTGATAATATTAACGAGAAGATACAAGAGTTGGCGCTACTTCTCCCCGACTGCAGCAACGATCCCAATAATAAGCCGAATAAAGGCGCCATCCTACGTAAATCCGTTGATTACATTCGACGCGTTCAGCAGATTATGCATCAACAGAATCAGCGTAATCAGGAGTTGGAGGCAATGGTGGCACAGTTACAACGCGAGCGTGGTATGTCACCAAGTGATGCGAATACGTCTACTGCGGCTAATGGTGTCACCACGAATACTACAGTATCTATGCTTGGTACATGTAATGAATCGGCGGGTACAACGAACGGCACTCCTCTATCCATGATGGTAGCAGCCTCGAATGCCACATCTGCTGCAGCATCGAACGCCATGTTAACATCGATGAGTATGGCACCTATGGCCATGTCTCTAACGATGGTAGCTCCCGGCACACCATTGTCCACCTCTACACCTAGTATCACGGCTGATCCAGTATGTGCCACTGCTTCTAGGATTTCGTAAAATACGAGAAAACACTCACATATCCACCATGCTATTATTGACATTAACGGTAATTGGATGCTCCCTTGGCTGACATCTCATTACAAATGGTTATTACTATTCATTATTGTAGTAGTAATAGCAAATAGTAGCAGTGGTAGTATCGCGTGGTGTATCTTTTTTATTCCTTCGTTAACACTCGAAAGCAAGCAGTAGCAGTAGCAGAAGCAATCCGTGTTAAGAAGATTATGTTCATCTATATGTTTTAACGTACTGTTATTATCCCCGTATTATCATTATTCTGCCCGCCCTTTACTTTGATCATCATCATCATCTACATCATCTACTCATATTATATTATCAACTGAATACGTGCTTTCTTTTTATTATTATTTCTCTATACACCTATATCTATATTTCTACATACATATTATGCTCTTTTATGCTGTTATTCCTCTGATGTCTATCCGTCTTATTACTATCTCGCTTCCTTCTTCCATGAGCATGATATTATCCGTATCTCTTAACCTTCTGATTGTCCGCTTTAGTATTGTTTTAAGCTCTTTTTGTGCAGCACACCTTTCTTTACACACTATTTTTATTATCACGCTAACGAAGTTTCTCTTATATCTGTGTTGCAATATATACGATCAATGCAACACTTGGAAATCGTGTTGTAGTAGTAGTAGACTGAATCCATCCAGAGGTGTAAACTATATTGTAGTCTATACACACACGCACGCACCTATATCCGAATAACACATATACGTAATATGATTATATAGTTGGTTGTTAAAATCAGTGAAATAAAGCCGTTCTTTTTTGCTATACGCTAGTTGCCTATGGAGCATAGATAATAACAATAACAGAAGATTAAATGAAATTGGTTTAGTCGGTGTTTCCCGGATTGTTAATTTACAGACTTTTTCCATCCAATTTGCGCAGTTAGCCATTTGTTGTTACGAATAAATAATAGTTATAATAACACTTACGTATTTTGTGGTGTGGCAGCGATAACTCCACGGTTAATTTGATTTTCGTTGTTTGGACCCCCGTTGTCCTTGTCCTCCTCTCTTTGAACGCTTAGAAGGAACGGCACCTCGTTGGAATTGTGTTGGAATACGACTTCCATTACGAAGACTAAGGATAATCTGAATGAAGTTCAGACATGCTGCCATATCCCGATTCCATACATGATAATCAATAGCTACTTGTAAGTACATGACATGGCAATATCCAACTATACTAGTACACTTGTACCGTCTACCTTATAGAATTGATGATGATAGTTATCGCTATCAATAAATGATCCATTACTAATACTGAATTGTTATTATTATCATGCTGTATCAATTGGCATTTCTATGGTGCTAATGGTGTTAACAATTGTGTGAATCTATTTATTAATAAACAGCAAATGTTAAAGGATAAATGCGCAAAATGGATGGAAAAACACTGTATGCAAAGCAAATTTATTAGTAGGTCGCTCATTTAATAATAATTGCTGATGATGATGATGATGATGTGGTGCTGCTGGTGGCACTCATACATTTGCACACACATACGCGTGCGCGTCTTCTTTCCTTTTCCCTTTTCAACTTTTCTTTTTCTTGAAGCATAGCATCCACTGTGGAATTATTGTTAGTCTTGATCTAATAGCTCGTTCCTCATTTGCTTGTACATGCACTTGCATACCACGCTACGATCTGGCCCGTGAGATTGGTGGTGCATCCTCCGCGTGATATAAGCATATAGTCTGGATTCACCGACTGTTTTGATCTTTCCCTTTGCGGTCTTCTTTTGGCATAAACGAACGTGGCATTGAGTGTCGCAAGTTGAGGCAGTACTCGCTCTGCTGCCTCGTCTATCATCGAGAGTATACACGTGTCCCAACTTTTGAGCGGGCGCGCATATACGCTTGTATGCGTGGATGTGTGTGCGCCCGAGGCGCCAGCATTGGCCGTGCAAGCTGTAATGCCACGCTGCCACAACGATCATTGCAAGCAGGCCCGCCGTCCTTTCTATTGCCGTCGCGACTATTTCGACTTGATAATAATATGCGTTTGAATCTGAACAAAACGCGTCCACCGACAACTATGGTCAATAGCGAACAGCATAAGCGGCGTTTAAATAGTCATTGTCAAATAGCGGCAACTTGGTCATCATCCTATAACAGAGAGAGGAACAAACGATCATGTCCATCATCGTCATCGTCATCGTCATCATCAGTAACATCCCTACAACGGAGATACGATAGTGGCAAGCGTATAAATCAACCTTATTATCCAATACTACCTATTTATAGTCCAGTCAAATGTTTTAATAGAATCACTCGATCTTTCCATTCTAGATCATGTTCAGTACGGAGGAATACTAGTTTTAATCGTAAGTAGCGTGGAAATGACCAACTGCATATGTATCGTGTCATTAATACAAATTATAGCAAATATACCAACAAGAGAGAAAATAAAGTTGTTATCGTCGAGTTACTCCTTGAGCTCTAATAGATTTAGACGGGCTACGCATTCGTTCATTCAGCATTATTGGTCGTTCTATCTGCTAATGTCCTCGCTAGTCGTGCGGAATAGTATCAGTATGCAACGACGCTCTAAGAGTTCACTTGCTGCCAGTTCTGTGTCGTTACCGGATGGTTCGGAGGTGGAAACAGGCGATAAATCGACAAAATCAAAGAGGAACGCGTCATTATCCTCGCGTATTCGAGCGTCTTCCGATAAATTAGCATCTGCCACGGAGAGTACACGTATTGATCCTATTCCCGTTGGAATCAATGTAAAACGGCAGCGATCTGTTCAGTTACGTACACCAAATCAGCTAGTTGATCGTTTGCGCGATCTATTGGCTTGCCCGTCAAGTGACGTGGACACTATATGGCAAGCTTACACGAAAGTAGCTCGATGGAGGAGATTGTTAGCTATGCTGGAGAAAGTCGACTTCCGCGCCATCCTAAGTGTACTCCGCAATGATACCGTACAAACGACAACACTTGATGATTATGAAATAGATGTACCCGAAAGCATCACCAATGATGATAACAGCAGTAGTGATAGTACACCTACAGTTCATGAGCGTTATCGTCAACGGGATCAGGTAACGATTAAACGTATTGTTAAAGTGGTGAACAATATGCGTCTAATGAATAAGCGGTTACCTGCTCATGAATACGCGTCGCTTATTGTGACATGTGGTCGATGTCAACATCCTGCCGCGGTAGAACGTATCTTTCAACAATGTACCGAGGATTTAGCACCAGCACCACCACCACCGGGTGTTTACACAGCGATGATGAGCGTGTGTCTACACTTGAAGCGTTGGTCTCGGGCGATCGAACTATTCGAGCAGCTTATCCATGTCAAATGGACACCGACACGCGGTCAATGTAACATGGCATTACGAGCCTACCTTGAACAAGGTGACTATCATAGTGCAACGAAGCTATTTCAATCGATGCAACAAGGCGTACTACCTGCAGAATTGTTACATACCACATCATCATCATCGTCATCATCTGTATCTATATCAACAACTAGCAAAGATCTACTGACACCGATAGCATCTGTGCCTGCTCAATCGTCCAACTATAAAGCCGATATTGTCACCTATAACACATGTATATCTGCTGATATTGCCGCTGGTCGATGGTCCGAAGCGGCATCACGATACGAAGCAATGGTGCAGACCGGTGTTCCTATGCCGGACAAACGCACATTTAGACTACTGCTCGAGGTGTATGCGCATAATAATAACCGGACTGGATTTATGCGTGTATGGCATCGATTGGCTAAAATGGAGGACGGCATCGACGTGAATGCTTGCAAATCAGCGCTGAAACTACTCGAACATCGCATGCCACCGGTTGAAGCGGTCAACGTGCTATTCGAACAAGTGTTCATAAATAACAACGATTGCTATGATGGTCAACTATTAGCTCGACACATGATGCTTTATGCATTGACACGAGAACATTCGCCGGTTACGAGTCAAGACTGGAAACGGAACAAGATGGAATTTCTACGCTTATATTCCGATGTCATAACTGGACATCATCATGGTCGAATTAGCAACGACTTGGCTCATACTATTATGCGTGGATTGTTAAAATATCACGCTTCATCACGGGAAATGGGTCAATTCCTACAATGGCTGGATATAAATCAGTTTGATCTAAGCGGGACACAATGGTTATGGCTATTGGCCTATTTAAATCGACGTGAATCGAGCAATCAGACATCGGAAGCATTTGCAAAAGGCGTGCTACCATCGTATTTGCAATCTATAGCGTGGAATCAACCAGTGCTACGACAACAAACGACCGGCTATCATCGAATGCTCATCTCTGTACTGGCCGATCCCAAAGCAGTGCCCTCTGATAGTTATTCATTGTTAGTAACAATGCAGCGAGATGGCTACACGCTTGATTCTACTACACTCGCATTACTCGCCCATTGGTCGACCGATGTGACCGTCTTGCACCAGTTGTGGGAGTCTACTCGTCGTGTAGCTACATCAACAGCTACCTGGCCTGTATTCATATCTTCCTTTGCACGACACGGACAAGTGGCAATGGCACGCTCGCTATTAGGTCAGCTACGAGGCGTAATGCCGCATCATCGAGTGCCGATGCATCTCTACCTTCAATTGATGCAGGCATACCGACAACTAGGCAATGTAGCTAATGTACGTCAGATTTATCGTTTACTAAGGGTGGATGGACATGGTTTCAATCTAAAAGCAGCCACGATATTGGCAGATGCTCGTGCTCGTTTCAGTAGGCCAATACCTGTACGACAAGTGTTGCAACAATTGCGACTACAAAACTTGACACCCGATCTACCATTGCTAACAGTGTTGTTACGCAGTAGTTTAAGACATGCTAATCTCATTGCTGTTAATTACCTGCTAAGACTAATGCGAGAGCAACGAATAGCACCTGATGCTCAATTCACGACTACACTGTTGGCGGGTTATAGTCGATTGCAAGGGGAACAAGGCGTTGAAATGGCACTACGCAGTTTGCATCAATTGTACTCAAAGTCAAGCATGTCGAATGATAATGACAATAACAATAACAATAATGCATCTATCGATATTCCATTGAATGTAGTTCATTGGAATACCATTCTATCTGGAATCATCACACGACACGATCCAACACTGTCCACGTCTGATCATATTCTGGGTGCAATGATGAATGCTGCATCAACATCAACGATATTCCCTCGAATAGAACAGCGTAATCAGTCTGTGTCTAATGATGGAGAGCACCTATCCACATCTACAATGTCAAGAATGCCGCCACCTTCCTTAAGGACATTCAAGATTGTTATGGGTGCTCATACTCGATATCAACGCTGGTGGGCGGTCATTCGATGGTGGAGACGTTGGCAAGCTTACCTTAAACGAGATGAGCATCTAATATCGACACAATCAATGAATGAAGCAGCAGACGCTGATAGGATAGAACAGATTAAACCTGATGCTGTTGCTTATCAAATGGTAATTCAAGCATTGCAATCGGTAGGTCATCTACAGGAGGCACAACGCTTAACAAAAGATGCCATTAAACAAGGATTATTCCCTAGTCATGATGAATAGCCGGTAACTATATATATAAATACATATAAATATATAATGATAACGACTTCTTTTATTGCATGTATACTATATTGATTCTATTAAAGCTGAAAAATGAATAAAACAATGATCTATGGACTCACGCTATATTGTGATTTATTTCTTATAATACACTTGTAATGGTCGTTTAAACCCTATTTCATTATTATTATTATCGTGTTAATCATGTGTCATACGACGTACCTTTACTAATACCTGGTAAATGTGGTACTGCTCGTTCTTCCACTCGAATAAATCCTACTTTATCAATTAGGAATGTTTCGAATTCATCCGGACGAAATTGAATTGATTCATAGGTGCGTCGCATTTCCTGTAATTAATTAGATGTGTGGTAATGTTAATACAAATAGAAGGATTGACGACGATGACAATCATTTACCGGTGTTAGTTTACTTTTACGTGTGTAGGAACGCCATGGCTGTGGCTCTAGAACAAATCGACCACCTGATCGTAGACTAGCGTAGATACGATGGAAGAAACTACGTATACCATCGTCACCTTTGTGCAAATGTATCCATTTCGTTATACTAAGTCTATATATATATACATTAGTAACTGGACATAATAATCTATTCATTCTACTTCTTACGCGAGAATAGTGTCATATGTGTTGGGTTCTGGTGGTAGACACTGCCAATCACCGGTACTGAAATCGATATTAAGTGGGAATGGAGTGGATACAGCATCCGTGATTAGATCATTCTTGGGCCATGGTAGTGGTCCGAATAGTACAGGCATGGATATAGGAAAGTGTGAGTGCTCTCGATGATTATCGCTATCATTTGTATTCGATATAGGACGTCGAAGTGACCATCGATAGCGTAAATGACGCCATGCCTGATCAATTAGAATCTCGTCAATATCTACGCCTAGAATGCGTTGTGGTCGATAACGCCATGCTATTTCTACGGTAACATAGCCGGCATTACAGCCAATATCCAACACTTGCTGATCCTTAAACCATGATTCTTCCATGACCTGTACACGCGGATCGTTGTCCTCTTCGCCTGCAGCATGACGATAACCATAATAATGTCGATAATTACCGTAGATAAAGCCCAGCTGTTCATTAGGACTATTGATACGTGAGCGTTTACGTGATGTAAGCGTATCGTTCGTGGTTAGTGCTATCGGTTGTGGCAATGCCTCCACACTAGTGACACTCGAACCAAGTACACGTTTACGCGACTGGCCCACGATATCGAGTTGTGGTCGTCGATGTGCACGCTGATAAGAAGTAGTTGAGGAGGTGGATTCATCCTGCCAATGAGCTAGGTAAATATTGGTCACAGCTTGGTTATCACTATTATTCTGACGTGTAGCATCCTGATCTTCTTGTTCAGTTGTAGATTGCGACATGTGGAATACTGAAAGGCTAATCGTTAATGAATAGGTAAACAGAAAAGAAGAAAGAGAGAGAAAGAGAGAACAAGAAATGATTTATTTATTTAGTCATTGATAAACGCGATAATGAGAGGGGAGAAGGAATGAGAAGCTTTACAACAAATGACGCGTATTTCGTTCTTAATACAATGATAGCTAGAGCACGAGATGCAATTCAAACCAAGGATCAGGTCCATGCGCCACACTCGACTGCCCGATAAGGATGTAGCCGGCCTTTTGATAGAGTGGAATAAGTGCTTGATGAGCAAGAAGCGCTACCTTATTATAACGATTCTGATTACTATTAGATACGAGTGCGTATTTCGTATTGGCTTGTCGTAAACGATGCTCGTACTCGCGTAGTAATGCCAATGCGATACCCTTACGACGATGTGCTTTGTCTACACATACTGAATGGATACAAACTGTCTTACCCAATGGATCATGCTGGGTCATTGATGCTGCAGTAATACAAGGATCTACCGCTAATGTGGCCGTTATAAAACCTACTAGCGAGCGAGTTTCCGTAGAAGCGGTGGCAATAGGCATGTAAGCACCGAGGAATAGTTCAGGTGCTTGTTCCTGACGATAACGTAACGCTTCGTATGAAGCAGCCTCCGATGGTGGATAGCCATCACGTTCCAATTCGTAGGCCTGAGCTACATCGGCGACTAGGGCGAATTCTAAAGCGGTGCGATTGCTCATATTAACTTGGAGATAATCAATTGGATAATACGTATGGATAGACAATAAGTTAAAAAAGGATTGTACTAGAGGATAGAAAGGAGTAAATAGATATGTCAAGTCAATGAACAAGCAATAACAATGGTGTATGTTTTGTTTAGATGGCGGTAAAGTGAATACAAATTGATATTAAATACTTGTAGGGATGGTCCATTCAATATCGGCTTTGGATGACGTAGTCTGCCTGTCGGTCAATTTATGCCGAATGTAGAGAAAGAGAGAGAAAGAGAACGAATGAGCGGGTGAAACCGGAGTCAATCCCGTTGTTGGCTTCACTAAGACCGATGCGCCGTTTTCTTTATCGTATTTGCTCAGTTCTATGTGAGTTTGTTCTGTTAGCATATTACATGTCAAATGTTCAATTAAGCAGTCATGTATAATTGTAATGCTCATCATATTCACTTTTATTATTGTAATACAGTATAGGTTTAAATTAATGATACACGAGTACGTGCTAGTCCTCCTCGATATAGCCAACCTGGTCGAGCGGCATTTTGCAGACGTCTATATCCTTCGACAACATGTTCCGGTTGGATGGGAGTGCGTCTAGTATCGGGAGGCGCGAATAAACCACCACGACCACCGGCCGGATTATTGTCATCGCCCTTTTCATTAGTCTCACTAGTGTCTAGTTTATCATTTGCATCGCTGCTTCCCGTCATCTTGTGCAATGCATCAGCGTTACTTGCACTCGAAGCTGCGGCCGCTGCTTCTGCACGTTTCACCTCTAGAGCTGCTTCTGTGATGGTGCGAACCATCTCGAAACTAAGAAATCCAAGAATATCGATCAAATCGTCATTAGGCTTCACATCGACATAGGCGGACATGTTGGCCCAGTCGCGAAATCGCTTTCCTTTACGATAGGTGAAGGATGCTTGTCTACACTCGCTATAGTGAACGTATTCATCGCGTGTCATACGACGTGTAATTTCATCAGCATCCTATGTCATCAAGTTAATACACTTTTACTATTGCTTGCTCCATCTATCATCACCTATTTGATTTACCTTTAATCGTTGCATCGAGTCACGATACATTTCAATCTCTTCCTCGTCGTCCTCTTCATCTTCATCTTCGTTTAACACATCAGTATACGCATTAATAAGTTCCCAAGGCAGTTTGACTCGTTTTCTTCCTTTAGCTGGACGATCTACTTGCATTTTTCTTATTAGCGATGGGGAACTATAACAAAATGGCTTGCTATTTACCTGCTTCGGCTTCCTCCACCAATTCCTCAGCTGGTTCTCCGGCACCAGGTCCTGACGCGCCACCTTGCGAATCTTTTGCATTACGTCGCACGTCTTTCCAACTCAAGAATGTACGTAATCGATTAATCTTTGATCTATTGTTCTACGGATTAACAAGTATCTACAGCGTATTATTAAAACTAGACTAACCTATCATTGCGAATAGTAAACATTAAATCCTCTTGCGTAAAACCACGATTGCCACGCTTTTGTGATTGCGCTGCTGCTTGAATAGTCTACTTCATACATACATTATATCGAGTATATCCTATCAGTGATGGATTCATTGTATATGTTATATTCGTAACTAACAATTTCAATAACTTGAGCGCGTACGATATCTTCTACCAATGCAGTTGTTTCCGGTAAAGCATCGGCCACTTCGCCAAATACAAACATCATTTGTTGAATCTCGGTGGTATACCGATAGCGGCGCGTAGCTGCTGATCCAATAGTCGACATTTGCAAGAAATAAACGATAAAAGCAAATCAATACAAACTAAGCGAAAAGGAAGAGGAAAGCGCGATATAGGTAGATTTGCGAATACAAAATAGCTTCGAGAATTAGTTTGCTACAATCCAACTGGTAGGTTACCCGTCAATACGCGTACTAATATATCTTTTAAGCGTCGAAATTGAATCTCGTTGCTTTTACTAACAAGCGATTGCTGAATCGCATAGAACTGACGCTACTATAATAGCTTCGTAAACGAAGAAGAAAAGAAGCCAAGCAGCTGGAATGTAGACATGAAGTGGGGAGAATAAAAAGGATTCGAATACGTCTTCTGTGCACATTATTTACATTTCTCTAGGTTAACATGCTTACTGACGAACAGCGATCGACCTTTCATCGTCAAGGCTATCTTGTCTTAGAGTCAGGTATTTAGCTGTCTATTTATGCATATATCGATAGGATTATTCGTAATAACAGCAACTAGTTTTAAACACAGAGCAATTACGGGCATTGCAAAATGATTGCGAGGAATGGCTGGAGCAACTTGACAGTGTAGATATATTAAAGAATACTGGTTGCGTCATCGGTAATACTAGGTTGAATTTATAGCTTGTTTAGTGCTAACAAATTGTAGAGCCAATGCTAAACAGCGATATTGAATTAACTACGCCTTCTTGTCGATGGGATCGTACGAGTTATCGGGAGGCACGCTGGAGTAGTAGGCCTGCAGCAGGACAAGTACTACTGGAGCTACTACCGAGTATTGTTACCGATATATTGCCATCGCCAAATGATATACGCCTGGTGAGATAGTGCTTCATTTGTTAATTTGCTACACGTAGTTAATATCTTAATAGTATAATGAGCAGTATATTGTTAAACCACCTCAAACGCCTTTTGGTTCAACCTTTGTCTGGCATCAGGTAAGCTAATAGTATCATCTAGCATGCTTATTAATTGGTGCATTAGGACAACGAGTATTTACACACGGCGGCACGTTCTATTCCTACTGTTGCATGCTGGATCCCATTGGATAGTGTTAGTCAAGTAAGTAGCTCTTATGGAATAGGCGATAGCAGCGGTATTTATCCTGTAATAAAAAGGCCAATGGAACTGTAGAAATCGAACCATACATTGATGTAGCAAGTGATGAAGACATATCTACGATAGTTTTATCATGTTTACAGCAAGTGGATCAGTATGTACAATGGCATGACGTGCAATCTAGCCGATATCCAGTACGTAGCCCATATCTCATCGAGCCATGTGTCGAATATCCGGTTGTGACCATTGTTATGGAACCTGGTTCCGTGCTGCTCATGTCAGATCGTGTACGCCATCGTAGTCGAGGCAATGCCAGTCGTCGAACGCGACGTGTTTATATGGTGCAATACTCGAGTGGTATCGTGCTAACCGAGGATCCTACTGCAAATATGCCATTGGCACTGGCTGTACCAGTCGAGCACGGATGAGTCATAATAACTACGAATGGTACAGTAAGACGGAAATAAAAATAAATAAATTGGAAAATAACAAATGCTGCTCGTTGTGTGAGTGCGCGCGTTTTTCGTTCCTTCTCATTGTTGCGTGTTATTTTCGCGCCTTTCTCTTTTCGTCGTTCACTCATCCGCACTTGTTTTGTCTCGTTTCATACGCGTATCTTCGTCATGTCAGCTCAGGTTCAACGACAGAACTCGGAGACGGCCATGGAGGCCGAGGAGAGTGCCGGCCCAGTGCCAATCTCCAAGCTAGAGGCAAGTAGCACGGTGTTGTGCCGTGTCTGACGAGCGACTAGGAGTGGCGTGGCTAACCCAAGCGAATAGGAATTCGGGATCAGTGCTTCAGACGTCAAGAAACTAGCTGAAGCAGGCTACTACACCGTCGAGGCAATTGCCTACACTCCCAAGAAGAACATACTGCTTATTAAAGGCATTTCTGAAGCAAAGGCTGACAAACTGCTAGTGGAAGGTGAGGAGAAGAAGGGGAAGGAGCAGGAGGAAAAGTGTAACTGCATGCTACTCGCTAATACTAACCCTACGACAAAACAATAGCGGCAAAGCTCGTTCCAATGGGATTCACCACGGCCACCGAGTTCCACCAGCGTCGAAGCGAGCTTATCACCATCTCGACCGGGTCCAAGGAACTTGACAAGCTACTGGGAGGCAAGTAGCTGACACTACTTTATCACTGATAGCAATAGCTTACCCATCCATGCTAGGCGGCATTGAGACTGGCTCAATTACCGAGCTGTTCGGCGAGTTTCGTACAGGAAAGAGTCAGATTTGTCACACACTGGCTGTGACGTGTCAGGTAGGAAACCTTGCAATGAGCTTGTTTGCTAGTGGCAAGTATTCCAATGGCAACTAACATGATTGATGCCATCTAGCTACCAGTTGACATGGGAGGCAGTGAAGGCAAGTGTCTGTACATTGACACTGAGGGAACATTCCGACCTGAACGTCTACTGGCGGTGGCCGAGCGATACGGACTCAATGGCGAGGAGGTGCTTGATAACGTGGCCTATGCGCGTGCCTACAACTCTGACCATCAGAATGAGCTACTCGTTCAAGCATCGGCAATGATGGCCGAGTCAAGGCAAGTACACGACATACGCACTAGTAATAGGGATAACCATAGTAGTGGCAAACAATACTAATACGACATAACGGCACACGATAGATTTGCATTGTTGATCATCGATAGTGCCACGTCACTCTACCGAACAGACTATTCAGGTCGTGGTGAATTATCGGCACGTCAAATGCATCTGGCCAAGTTCCTACGCCTACTACTTCGATTGGCAGATGAGGTGAGTATGTAGATGGAATGGCGAACAGTGTCGCTAATCTACACTGTCTAGTTTGGTGTTGCGGTAGTCATCACGAATCAAGTGGTGGCGCAAGTGGACGGAGCATCAGCATTGTTTGCATCAGATCCCAAGAAACCCATTGGTGGTAACATTGTTGCACATAGCTCAACAACACGGTAAGCACGCGTTCACTATTGCCATTAGACAATCACTAAGCCATGCTGCATCTCGCTAGACTGTATCTACGTAAAGGACGTGGTGAGACACGTATTTGTAAGATATACGATTCGCCATGCTTGCCCGAGGCTGAAGCGGTATTCTCCATCAATGCCGATGGTATTGGCGATCCTAAAGACTAGTGTAGCATCATTGTCATTGTCGTACTATCATTGTTAGCATCATCATCGTCATCGTCATCGAGTAATGCTGAATGATGAGGTACAAGACTATTAAACAGCTGATACATGTCATATTAATAAACTACAATGGAACCATCCAATCTAGCACACTTGCATGGATAACAAATAGTTTATTCATTAATAATCAATACACACATATTCATGTATTCATTATGCAGCAAGCATGTCATTATTACTATTACATGAGACGAGTAGACATTCAGCTAATTAGACGTCGTAATGTTGATTTGATACAAATAGCTGTTTATTGCAATTGCCATATCATTCTACATGTAATTGGCATGGTTAAACGCGAGTTTATTAGCAAGCACATCCTTTATTTAATAAGTGTTACACGGTTAAATTGCCTGCCAACATTTAACCGAAATTCCCTCAAGGATCAACGTCATTTCACTTCTTTTTGTTACATACAGCATTTGTAGCCCTTTTCCTCCTTTTGTTTCTTCGTCATTCACTATAATACGACTATGAATCTGTTTAATTTTCGTATAGCAAAATCACAAGAGTCAAAAGGCTTACTAGGACTGTCATGGCTTGTAGTTGTTATCGTGCTAGTCACTATTCTATTGATTACTCCACCGGCCAGTGCTTCAGCAGGCGATAGGGCACCCGAATATCAAGCCTGCGTCGAGCTATGTCAACGTAAACAGTGTCAACGACGTGTAGCCGACACAGTGGTAGAAATCAACCCACTGCCCTGGTATCTACGCGTACTCCATTGGACCTGTCCCGATGACTGTCGTTATGAGTGCCAACACACGATTACCGCTGCTCGTTTGGAACGCGGTGAACCCGTACTTCAATACTACGGGAAATGGCCATTTACACGTATTCTAGGTGTGCAAGAGCCGGCTTCCGTCATATTTAGCATACTAAATGGTTATGGCCATTGGAAGTACTTGCCTCGTGTTTTAGAGCGTATTACACCGCACTACTACATGCGTAAGGATCTAATTCTATTTTCCCTCATTGGTTTGAACATCTGGCTATGGTCTGCGGTATTTCATACGCGCGACATGCCATTCACGGAGAAACTCGACTATTTCTCGGCAGGTCTCAACATACTCTACGGTCTTTATCTAGGGGTAAAACGCGTGGGACGTATTCGTTCGCCTCTTACTCAACTGTTTATTATCATGATATGCGTCGGATGCTATTTCGCTCATGTCATTTATCTAACCCTACGACCACGATTCGACTACTCCTATAATATGATGGTGTGCGCGACAATCGGTTCAATTCACAATGTTATCTGGCTAATCTGGTCGATTCGTAATTGGAAGTCACGTCCATATGCATGGCGTGCTGCTGCAATGGTCGTCTATATAATGATAGCCATGTCGCTTGAACTTCTCGACTTCCCACCTATTCTATGGGCCGTAGATGCTCATGCTATGTGGCACGCTGCCACTATACCACTAGTTATTTGGTGGTATCAATTCTTGTTATTAGATTATGAGTGGGAGGTGAAGGAGATGGGCAGTAAGGTGCTACTGCCATTGACGATGGATAAGAACGACATTCATGCGCAGCCGCTTATTCATCGATCACGTAAACTTAAAGATTAATCAATATTGACAGCAATCACCAAGTTGTTGCTATACATATAAATAAAAATCAATACATATTAAATGACTATTTTATTATTAATTCAAATATGAACAATAATCATGTAGTAGTTATTAAATACTGGCTAACGAGGAATTCTTACATAACTGTACCAAGTATTGTTACTCATTAGGCACGGTCGATATAGTATTAATTAGTTCGTTAACCTTGGAGACGGTATTGTCAGCGGCGATCGTCAACTCGTCAACCTCCTCAAGCACCGATGCTCGTCGTATTCTTCCTTTAGTTTCGGGCAACTTCTCTTGAGTCTTAGCGACAACAGATTCAGTAACCACCTTAGTAATGGTGGCCGGTCGAGGACCTGGTCGGAATAGTATGCTAACAATGTTGCAAAAGACAACCAGACCAATCGATAGCCAGAAACTGAAGAAATGAACTCGTCTCCAATACTCCCAACCAGGAGTGAATACGCGTAATTCCATTGTTGCCAATCCATACGTCAAGTGTAAGCTAGTCCATAACCAACCGATAATTGCTCGTGGCACTCCAAGTAAACCGGTAAATTTCACCTTGTCACCGGCCATTCTACGCCATAACATGACAACATGACGCTCCGCTTCCATATCAATGTATTCCATACCAAATGTAAGGAAGTAACCAGGATGGAATCCATGCCAAATGGCAAGGAAGAAGAGTGCGCCAAATGCCGATAACTGCTTACTACCAAGAAAGCGTAATCGTTTAAAAATGTAACGTTTAGTCCATCGATTGGTGTTAACATTGAATGTGGCAATAATCGTTGCAAGTTCCGTGGCACTCTCGAAACCGCCCTAGACATCATTGAATATTAGCCTATTATCTATAGTATAGATTGTAAAAGTACACCCTACCGGATAAACATTGGCCAAACCGTCCCATTTGGATGTTCCCGCATCACTGATGCCGTTATAGCCGAGTCCACTCATAACACAGGCGCCCTCACTCATTAACCATACACCCAAATACTAATAGATAGATCAATAAAAGTCAATGGCATTGGATTAACATTTGTGTAATAACAATTACTCACCTGCATTAGAACGCCTTTAAGCGAGAATGCCATATAAGCCACTTTGTAGAGGAAGCTCCATTTCTCGGCTTCCGGTGTTAGCATGGCCCCTACTGGAGCAATTGCTCGAATTACTTGTGTACCACACATGTATAATACCGCCAGCGTGAAACAGTGTATGACACGCCAATCTCGTGAATTTAACGAGGATTGACTGCGCGTTTTTTTACCACTATTATCATTATTATTATTGCGTAGGGCTGCCATTTCTACCGGATCCTGTGCACCGTGAATACCTCGTTGTAGGGCATTCTCGTAATAACTGAATGAAATTTGCGGTCCCACCAAGAATGACATTGGATGATAGGAGAAACCGATGAGGCGTGCGAGCGAGGGCACCTCAGCCAATGGACACGTTTTATCGTCGAACAACTGGAATGGCCGGGTGGCAATCACGCTCGGATCTTCCTGTTGCTTCTTATCCACGACAGGTGTGGCATCCCCATTGGATTTACCGCGTAGACGAGCTTGTTGTCCGTCGCAAACATCGAATCCGTAACCAATCAATTTCAAGCATAGAATACACTGCGGACACGTCCAATTAAGACTATACTCGGCAGTTTGCGTCGAGTAGTAGCCCCATAACAGGTAGCCCATATTCCATACAAATAGCAACTTATTGGCTAGCCATGGATTACGCGGTGCCAACTTGGTAGTAATGAGATGAGTCGTCGCAACAGTAAGTAACGAGTGAAAAATATCTGGTCCACAGAAGAAATACGAAAGGAACAGGCCGCACACCGCGTTATAGGCGTTAAGCAGACCCGGTTGGCCCGTCCATCGTGGTAGTGCCCATGCACGATACACGTATGCGATAGGATAGCCGCTCAATAATACAATAAGTAGACGGATAAGCTGTTCCGGTATGCCAACCAGTTGGGGCAGTGGATCAACGGGTATTTTCGGCAACATACTTGCACGACTAAAGGTGAAGAGAAATAATAAAGCGAGAAGTGCGGTGAAAGTGAAGAGATGGATACGGACGAGATTATAAATGTAGGTTGAACTAGGCGTGTATTTTGGATAACGGTTGATGGCAAAGGCCTTACCATAAACAACACGTACAAAGTTGGAGTGATTTTAGTTTAATTGAAGGATACACAAATAAATGATACGCAAGTGTGGAGAAGAATGACGTTTTATCTACACGTTTCAACCTATTACAGGACTGAATAACATCATACATATTCATGCACCATTACAACTATTATTATCATCACCAATGTGACTATGACATGTTCATTGTAAATACTGCAATTTTCCAATTAATGCTGGTTGAATGGCTATGTGTTGCCTTCTACGTCACAGGCAGGCTCAAACATTCATTGTGTCGTCTTACTGCGGCATGACGACGTCGAACAGTTTAAAACCTTGCTATTCACTCGTTTCATCTCTCACTTGTCCTTTTTTGTCAACGACGACATCTACTACTTCTATTGCTACTCTAGTTCTACGTACTCTTTTGTGTTTAACATTATCGCTACCACTTCTGCTTGATAGTTTTCTTTTAGCAACATGTCAATTAGTTCGGGTTCCAACCTAAAGGGCAATATCCTTTTCATTCTTACTTCACATAGTCAACTGGGAGATACGGGCAAACCAACTGGCTATTATCTACCTGAATTGGCACATCCCTACGAGGTGCTATCCAAGGAGTATCGCATTCGATTCGTCACACCAAAAGGTGGTAAATCACCCGTCGATCCAAGTTCCGTGGATGCTTTCCGTAGTGATCCCGTCTGTACGAGGTTCATCGAGAACGCACTGGCGGTGTCGTCTTTGGAGAATACAGAGCCACTATCGAGTGTTACCGACCAGGACATTAGTCAACTAGCCGGTGTGTTCTTCCCTGGTGGTCATGGTAAATATTATTGTATACGTCATTACGACGAATATAGCAAGCAGTGTTAATGGCTAAATATTGGTATTACTATCTCTATAATTGTAGGACCTATGTTCGATCTAGCTACCGACGAGACATCAGCGAGAATTGTTCGTAAGGTGTACGAGCAAGGTGGCATTATTAGTGCCGTATGCCATGGACCTGCAGGTATCGTCAATGTCAAGTTGTCGAATGGCGACTACTTGGTATCTGGACATCAAGTCACTTGCTTCAGTAATGCAGAGGAAGATTCAATGGGTAAGTACATAAGATATATACGCCATTGAGTTCTGTGTACAGTTCATTTAGCCATCTATACTAATATTAACATCGAATCGGAATAGAATTGAGCAATGTAGTACCATTCATGCTAGAGGATTTATTACGCGAACATGGTGCCTCATACTCGAAAGCAGCGGAACAATGGGGTGAGCATGTGGTCGGTCAGGGTACACGCTTGATCACCGGTCAGAATCCAAAGAGTTCATTTGCCATGGCCAATGCTCTGCTCGATGCATTGAATGCCGCTCAGAATAAATAAACAGTATGTGCGTGCGTGTGTTTATCCGATAATGATGACAGTATATTCATTTCTCCATAAGATGTGCAGTTTATTTGTGATCATTTTATTGAAATAAACTAGTGTTGCTGCCTATTTAGATCGCTTCAATCTATTCAGTGACATTGATTTTAACAGTTCAATGTCGCCAAATCGTTCGCAAATGGCACGAAAGTTGCTATGCTCCTGATGAATGAGATTAGCCGGTGTGTCCCATTCCGCCGGACGCTCCTCGTCTATAGGATTGTACAAGTTAGTCAGCATCATAGGTGGCCAATGTATAAAAATACGTATGATATCTATTTACCGAAAACAAGTATATGATCATATTCCACGGCTAAATGCGGTTGAGGCGATATAAAGAATATGGTCACACCCTTAAACTCGGTGTGCACGATTTGTTGCACTTGTGCATCGGTATCATTGTCCTCCGTGATCGACTCGTCAATAATAACAATCTATAGGTTTACGCGTTAATTCACAATAGAATAGAGTGGGTTGCATCTCGATGACTTGCCTTGTTATTACGTAGAATGCCTTGAGCTACCGCTAATAGTCGTTGTTCACACAGACTGAAATCCATGTCGTCAACCTCCATGTCTAGATCCACCAGTTCAGAATTGGTGGTTCTAGTTCTCATGTCCTCATCGCTAATTATATGGCATCGATATAGAACTTGGTATAGCTCTTCATCCTCGTAAATACCGAAAGGATCCACGTAGTTGCGAATGGTTCCACTCAGCAATGATGGTTTATTGGTGATGAATGTGACTCTCGAGCGTAAATCACGTAGAGGCACTTGATTAATGTCGATACCATCGATGAATATGTGCCCCGAACGACCTTCAATAAAGCGAAGCAATGCTGCCGGTACACTAAATCGTTCCGTAACTAGCATCATGTATAAGCGTTAAAGTAGTAAAATAATAACAAATGTTATGCTACTCTTCCTACCTGTTCTGCCGTAAATACCAACTTGCTCTCCTGAACGTATCGAGATAGACAGGGAATGAACAGGCAAATAGGAATTACCAGTCTTCATGGAGGAGAGCGTCTTGATTTCTATTTCACCTAGATTGGGCCACTAATGATTATGGTTAGTATAAATGATCCCACATACATTTATAGATTTGCGCTAGTTCTTCTTACATGTTTCGACAGGCCAGTCACTCCTATATTGCTGGATACTTCTCGTTGGATCTGCTGGCATTTCTCGGTAAACTTGATTGCATCCATGCTCATGCCACACTTTGTCATGTGTTCTACCGCATTCTTGATGCAATCATGTTAACAACAATGGCATTCAATTATAGCTATTTCTAAACACTTACTATAGCGGAGAAACTGAACATTAGCGCACATACAAGAGTGAATCCAAAGGTGCTAGCGTCTACATGGTCTATAGACAGCAGTAGCATAACCAGGGTCGACAATAGAGCAATAACGGAAATGATGCGTGCACGACACAGCATCCACTGATTGGTCGCCGATTGAAGGTAGCTCGGACGACTCATGGCATCGATGAGTTGCTCGCCTTCCGCCATGAGACGATATTGTATTCCGGAAGCTCGTAGTGTGACAGGATCTCTAATAGTCATTCATCAATCATTTTGTCTTATGTCGCATAGTAATGCCCACCTTAATGCCTCATTAAATAGCAGCATGAATTTATCCTTGAAGTGTACGGCCAGACTTTTCAGTCTATTCGAGGTGGCCAGGTATCGATACGAGGAGTGTAGATACCAAATCACTTGTATAGCATTCGTATTAGTATTGCAAATGCATCTACCACTAATCCACTTACCCAATAATAGTGCAATAGGAGCGAACACGGGAATTATTATGATGATCGCGGTCAAGTAGGCGAGAAGGGCGACAGCCTGACTAATCAATGCCGTAATATTGATCGATAATTCCTGATCAATAATAATCGATTGTTGGAATAGACGACGTAGTATTACCTCCACCGACGTGGTATCGAATAATTTGATGTTTGCATACATGATACGATTGACGAGCTTATTGTGCAGATTCCTACCCGCATCGATTCCCATCTTATACATACGAAATGTCGATATACCAATAGTCAACACACTGCTTATGATGATCAATGTATATATACTATAGTAGATGGCTGAACTTTGCTCGCCCTTCTCATCGCCGGTCCATCTTTCTATCCAGTAGAATGAACCTATCAGCATTGCTTGACATAGTAGTAGCAATAAAATAGTGGCGATCCATGATTTGTAAGAACCGAGCAAGTGAAAGTAGACCTTACACGAATTGAACATGTCAATGTTGGTGATCGCACCTGGAATTGGCATGTCATGCATGACTTGCATGCTATCCCTAACGGTCGTGTCCGGTTTACGCGCAACACTGTAAATGGGGAAATCGGTAAGGAGTACACCGCTCGTGCATTGCATGTCACTCTCGCTTATTGTCTCGATGGTTGACGTGCGTGACAATTTCATATGCTCCAGTACGTGTGCAGGCTGTCCCTTTGCGGCAACATGACCCTTCTTTAGCATCACTGCAAATGATGCAACATGGGTAAGCAACTCCAACTCTTTCGTCACCAGAATGATGGTGCGTTCCGCCATTAGCGGTCCAAGAATACACGAGCTTATAATGTGCTCGGAAATGCCCGGTTCCATATCCGAGAAGCAATCATCGATGAGCAAGTGTTTCGCTTGACTGTACACAGCCCGAGCAAATGAGATACGCTGCTCCAACGATAGTGACAACTTGAAGCCGTCCTCGCCTAGCATGGTCTGATCACCGGCGTACAAATTGTCAATGTCGTATTCAAGCGCGCAACTTTGTAATACTTGATGATATCGGGTTTCATCGTAGAATCGACCAAATATAATGTTATCACGAATGGTTGCATTACGAATCCAAGGCTTCTGCGCCACAAACGCCACACTATTGTTGGGTGTTCCGTAGTTTTCGTAAACGCGTCTATTTCTCGGGAAGTAAACAAAGCCGGAGGTACGAGGCATTTCTATCGTGTGAATAGCATGTTAATTGGATGTATTACATGAGCCATTACAGTAATAATAGTAGCAATAATAGTTACCATCGAGAAGTGCCATTAGAAGGGAGGTTTTCCCGCTTCTTGGTGCACCGACAATAACGTTGATTTCCTTTAGTTTGAATTCAATATGAATTCCGGTTAAATTGAAATTCGTTCGTGTTATCATCATACTGTCGTCCTTGTGCCACTCGATCTCCTCCTGTTGATACCAACTGAATTCACCGTCAGTAATGGCGATACGCTCGCTTCTCTCCCTAATGTCCATGTAATCGTTCACCATTGGTCCTGTCTGCTCCGGTTGTGATAAGAATGTGGTGATCCTTCGGTTACTCGAGATACACTGGTAGTACCAGTAGATGATGTCAGGAAATTGAATAACCACCGAGGTAAGCAGCTCGAATAGTACCAAGCACGTAAATGCTGTTGGCGCATCAAGTGTATTACTAAAGAAGACAACATACGCGCCTAGTGCAAATCCAAAGATAACCAACGATCCGCCACGAGTCGACATGATAAAACCGGCGTAGATTAGTTGTCGATACCACAAGGCGTCAAGTTCGAGATTGCGTGCTCGTTTAATTTTACCGAGAACAAGTGACTCCCATGCCAATATTCGTATATTGTGTATGTTTTGCAATGCCTAATGTTGACTAGTCAACGCGTAAAATCGTGTAGTGCATCCTATTCACCTACCTCTTGAATATATGACTTTCGATTATCCGTTGCAATTATTAGTATTCCATACGATTTACTCATGCCAATGCTTAAAACGCCAACAAATACCGCAATGAGTGCCATGCCTACCAGGCCGAGTAGCACGGAGATGCCAATGAGATGCCATAGCAATGCGAGTGCAAGAACGACCTGAATGACGCCACCAACACTGATATGAATATTGCTTAGCGACTCGGCTATATCTTCGGCCTCGGTCTTTAGCATGCATGCGATAGTGTCAGAATCCCATAGTGATGCGGAGGATGATCTGCCCATTCCGGAGAATGATGCGCTATCCGATTTCTCGTAGATTGAAACGAAATCTTGGATGTTTTCAGGCAGCTTGTTGAGACATTTATGGAATATCTGGTTAAGCATGATCGTTTTGCTGCGTATGCGAAGACGCTGTCCAATGAAATGCGCTTGCTGATAAAATACACCAGAACCGATCATGGCCACCAACATACAGATCCCATAGATCCATGGTAAAGCACTGTTATGCCCATTATAATTGGATACGTAGAGCAATAGCAAATACATAAAGTATGGTATGGCATAGAGTAGGACACTCCATAGTATAGCGAATACAAATTGGAAGAATATATCCGCTCGACTTATAGACAGAATACCGCGTAGAAGCGATTGACGTCTTATTATTATTGTTATTGTTATTACATTGATCAGTATATAGTTATTTATACGGCAGCATACGTGTTACTTACGAGACTTGTCTGTACTGTTGCGAAACAATATTCGTTCGCTCGTTCTTCGGCAACTCCCACATGTCACAATCATCGAGGTGTCGCTGTGCACCTATCGAAAGTAACGGTCCTATCCATGTGTAAAGCACGCAATCCAACACTGATGCGACATCTTCTAATGTGGGAATGCGTCCAGACGCGGTATCCTCCAAGTATCCACGAGAAAGTAGGATTCCCGTAAAGGCGATTTGCGCCCCTACCAACAGTAGAATGATAGGAATAGACCAGATTGACTGACTATTCATCGAAATCATATGATGTCGATACCATAGCACACCTAAACCAAGCGACGAATACGTAATGACTATCAGGGATACTTGATGAAATTTTGGCCCTAAGGATAGCTTTGACGTTTTATAGCGTAATCTTGCCAATGATATTAATGTAATGTACAGCTTATGTTACATGATTAGCATTGTTGATTAATCGATTAATTAGTTACCTACCCAACATACACAATTGGCCCTTATTATCTCCAACCATCCTTCATGTTGTTGTTGTTGTTGATCATTACTACTATTATCTAGTTGTCGATACTCGCAAATGGAGGCACAACACGCGACGAGACTGCCCACAAGCATTAGCGTGTCGGCTATGATGTTGTTTCTCCGCACGGCATTAAACACAATCACTTGGTGATCATGTTTTGTTGGCACGGTCTTCTCGTCAAATAGTTGGTTATCTTCTAGGTCGCCGTCATACAGGCCATCCGTGTTTCTCGAACTGTTATCGCTATAATTGGCGACACCATAAGCGAACGTCGATACGAAATTGCGTCGCGATAATGCAACCAATCCTCCGTAGATTAGCAGACAGATCGAAAGCAGGACCGATGCGAGTGAGAAAGCAGCAACGAGAATCCTAGTTGGCATCAATGGTTAGCATTTGATTTTTTTACATTATTGCTAGTACCTACATGATTTTTATGTTATATCTGCAGTGATGAACAATATTGTCAATGCTAGACTAATACGATTTTGTAAGAATAAATACCTGGAATACGCACAAGATATAGTGCAGCTAAGTGCCTATCATTTATGCAAAATACGATGGATATGAAAGATAGAGTACAAGTATATTGAAACAAAAAAAATAAGTAAGCGGAAAATAACGAGTACGTCATCTTAGTTTTCGTAATGGCCAATCAGTCAAGTGATTACGCGTATAGGTCTACTGGTGTAACCGAGATTACAATATAGGAATAATTGAATCAGTTTACGCATCTCTAATATACGACTGTCAATTTACCAATGAATAATAGCGATCGAGACATGCCAATTACATGTAGAATGATATGGCAATTGCAATAAACAGCTATTTGTATCAAATCAACATTACGACGTCTAATTAGCTGAATGTCTACTCGTCTCATGTAATAGTAATAATGACATGCTTGCTGCATAATGAATACATGAATATGTGTGTATTGATTATTAATGAATAAACTATTTGTTATCCATGCAAGTGTGCTAGATTGGATGGTTCCATTGTAGTTTATTAATATGACATGTATCAGCTGTTTAATAGTCTTGTACCTCATCATTCAGCATTACTCGATGACGATGACGATGATGATGCTAACAATGATAGTACGACAATGACAATGATGCTACACTAGTCTTTAGGATCGCCAATACCATCGGCATTGATGGAGAATACCGCTTCAGCCTCGGGCAAGCATGGCGAATCGTATATCTTACAAATACGTGTCTCACCACGTCCTTTACGTAGATACAGTCTAGCGAGATGCAGCATGGCTTAGTGATTGTCTAATGGCAATAGTGAACGCGTGCTTACCGTGTTGTTGAGCTATGTGCAACAATGTTACCACCAATGGGTTTCTTGGGATCTGATGCAAACAATGCTGATGCTCCGTCCACTTGCGCCACCACTTGATTCGTGATGACTACCGCAACACCAAACTAGACAGTGTAGATTAGCGACACTGTTCGCCATTCCATCTACATACTCACCTCATCTGCCAATCGAAGTAGTAGGCGTAGGAACTTGGCCAGATGCATTTGACGTGCCGATAATTCACCACGACCTGAATAGTCTGTTCGGTAGAGTGACGTGGCACTATCGATGATCAACAATGCAAATCTATCGTGTGCCGTTATGTCGTATTAGTATTGTTTGCCACTACTATGGTTATCCCTATTACTAGTGCGTATGTCGTGTACTTGCCTTGACTCGGCCATCATTGCCGATGCTTGAACGAGTAGCTCATTCTGATGGTCAGAGTTGTAGGCACGCGCATAGGCCACGTTATCAAGCACCTCCTCGCCATTGAGTCCGTATCGCTCGGCCACCGCCAGTAGACGTTCAGGTCGGAATGTTCCCTCAGTGTCAATGTACAGACACTTGCCTTCACTGCCTCCCATGTCAACTGGTAGCTAGATGGCATCAATCATGTTAGTTGCCATTGGAATACTTGCCACTAGCAAACAAGCTCATTGCAAGGTTTCCTACCTGACACGTCACAGCCAGTGTGTGACAAATCTGACTCTTTCCTGTACGAAACTCGCCGAACAGCTCGGTAATTGAGCCAGTCTCAATGCCGCCTAGCATGGATGGGTAAGCTATTGCTATCAGTGATAAAGTAGTGTCAGCTACTTGCCTCCCAGTAGCTTGTCAAGTTCCTTGGACCCGGTCGAGATGGTGATAAGCTCGCTTCGACGCTGGTGGAACTCGGTGGCCGTGGTGAATCCCATTGGAACGAGCTTTGCCGCTATTGTTTTGTCGTAGGGTTAGTATTAGCGAGTAGCATGCAGTTACACTTTTCCTCCTGCTCCTTCCCCTTCTTCTCCTCACCTTCCACTAGCAGTTTGTCAGCCTTTGCTTCAGAAATGCCTTTAATAAGCAGTATGTTCTTCTTGGGAGTGTAGGCAATTGCCTCGACGGTGTAGTAGCCTGCTTCAGTTAGTTTCTTGACGTCTGAAGCACTGATCCCGAATTCCTATTCGCTTGGGTTAGCCACGCCACTCCTAGTCGCTCGTCAGACACGGCACAACACCGTGCTACTTGCCTCTAGCTTGGAGATTGGCACTGGGCCGGCACTCTCCTCGGCCTCCATGGCCGTCTCCGAGTTCTGTCGTTGAACCTGAGCTGACATGACGAAGATACGCGTATGAAACGAGACAAAACAAGTGCGGATGAGTGAACGACGAAAAGAGAAAGGCGCGAAAATAACACGCAACAATGAGAAGGAACGAAAAACGCGCGCACTCACACAACGAGCAGCATTTGTTATTTTCCAATTTATTTATTTTTATTTCCGTCTTACTGTACCATTCGTAGTTATTATGACTCATCCGTGCTCGACTGGTACAGCCAGTGCCAATGGCATATTTGCAGTAGGATCCTCGGTTAGCACGATACCACTCGAGTATTGCACCATATAAACACGTCGCGTTCGACGACTGGCATTGCCTCGACTACGATGGCGTACACGATCTGACATGAGCAGCACGGAGCCAGGTTCCATAACAATGGTCACAACCGGATATTCGACACATGGCTCGATGAGATATGAGTTGCATATTGAAGATGTGCTATTTTTACTAGTCCTACATAGAATACTACTAATTCGTGCGATTAGGAAGCTTTCTCATGTTTAGCAAAACCGCCAACTCCTCCACACTTATTATTATCTTTCTAATCTCTGACATGAGATACCTTTGTTACAAGTGGGAATACAAATCTTGCAATGGGGGAGCGGGGTGGTGCATGTTTTTAGGGGCAACGTCGAAATGGCTAATCGAACGGATGTATGGTGACGCGAGCAATTTTAGTCGCGAGATTATCATTTAATAAAACATGTTACATAATGTTACATATCTTCGACGATGTTCACAATACGGTGTTGCAATCTAGGCATACTAATGTTTGCTGTATATTGCGCATCGCTAATGATGAATACGTAATATTGAGTTAATAGTTAGTTGCACGAATGTATATCATGTTAATTTAAAACAATCTTGCGTGCTATATCCTACCATTCTAGTATGGGCGATCAATGTGCTTTCTATAAACGAATCTATAAGTCGTTTCAGAATGTATGATGTTTGCCGCCACCCCTTCTTGTCATACATCATGAGAAGCAACGTTTTAGCATGTGTCGTTCAGACTACCTCCTTGTAAGAAAGCAATATATCCGCGTATCCCTTCTACGGAGTAGTCGCCTTGTATACTGCAATACTAAACGGCGAGAGTATTAATGTAGCGCATTTTTAGCGACTAAATCCTGCTTTTTCATCTTTCTCGCTATTCAACTATATTGATTCTTTTTGTAGTGGTATCACTTGCACGCGCGCATTTCCATTTTCTAGCAGACCATCATTCTATCTACATTTTCATCTCTCTATATATATAGCTGATTGTAACGCAGGCAGTTACATTAGCTCACCATCATCTATACAGAACAATTTTGATTTCACTCGCAGTACGACCGCCATCATCACCGTCATCATCGTCACCATCACCATCACCATCATCAACATCAACCACCGTTATAACGCGTTCGATTATCAACATGAAGCAAAATAGTATTTATTGGCTTTTACATGCAAGCGCTCTCATTTTGTTGCCCATGGCAGCAGAAGCTTTCAATAGACAACAGTTGCTCTGCTTAGTTAACGGCCCTCGAGTTAAAGCCGGCCTCAAACCATTGCTCGAAGACAGCGTATTGAATTCAACTGCCGACCAGGTGTGCTCCACCCAGGCGAAATCACAGGCGAAAACACCACCTCCTAGTGATGAAGCATTATTAAGCGAGGTCAATCTGAATGGCTATCAGCAATGGGTGACCGTCGGACAAGCGGTTACAAGTGGGGCACGCAATGAGGCCGAGTGCGTCAAGAAATGGATGGCCGACGAGAAAACCCGTGCACGACTCATGGATCCCAAGGTCACTCGATGGGGCGGCAGCGTTATTTACAACAATGGCGTGGCCTACTGGACAGCCATGGTTGGCGATAGTGGCGTGCCAGCCGAGGGTGATGTACCAGAATGTCCGGTGGGCGAGAACGTCGTCGTAGAGGGCGAGCCAGGCACGGGCACCAATACAACAACCGCTCCAAAGCCAGTCTCACCCGAACTCGTATCGGGCAATCCACTGGCCGATATGAAGGGAGCAGACTCGCCGGCACAAGTACAACCAGGCGGTGCGGAGGCTGATATCACGGGATCTACACCGGTTCAACCTACCATACCAGGCAAAGCAGGCGCACCACCACCGACGACACCATCAGCAGCACAAGCTGAGGAACCTACTGTATCGATATTGCCGGTGAATCCTAGTCCAGTATTGCCGAATGATATGGCATCTGGAGTAGCACCCTCGATGGGCGACAAACCAGCCACTGAGCCCGCTGTTCCTTCATTGCCTGGATCTTCAGCGTCCACGAGGAACCCGGCAGGCCCGCCAACGGGCAACGCTCCTCCTACGCCATCATTGATTGATGCGGCAGTGCCACCACCAGAGACGCAGCCTGGTTATAAACCTGCTCCTGGAATGATGCAAGAACAGCCTGCTGCTGCTTATGGTGCAAATTCACCGGGTAATGATGCCGGTGCTGTAGCATCATCTTCGGGCGGTAAGCCTGCCGGTAAACAAGCTGATGCCACAATCTCATTCAATGTGGATGAATCCATGCTAACACCACCTAAAAATGCTGCTGGTCCATCCCAAGGTGCCACTGGTCCAAATGGTGCAGTCATTCCATCTCAAGATGCCATTGCTCCAAATAACGCAGCCATCCCACCTACCGCCGGTCCAAATGGAGCCACTGGTCCATCCCAAGGTACTAATACTCCAAATGGCGCAGTCGTTCCACCTACTGCCGGTCCAAGTGGTGCTGCTCCTCCATCTTACGGTGCCACCGCTCCAACTGATGCCACTGACTCATCTTACGGAGATACAAATTCACCTACTGCTGGTCCAACTGGTGCTACTGCTCCATCTAAAGGTGCTACCGCTCCATCAAAAGGTGCCGCTGCTCCAACTGATACTAAGACACCGCCAATCAATATCGATGATGATACAATGTATGACACTGGTGTTACCGCGCCAGCTGCTAACAAGACATCACCGGGATCAGTTGCTCCTTCTGCCGACGATAAAACACCAAAATCAACTGCTCCTTCTGCCGACGATAAAGCATCAGAGCCTTCACCAAAATCTTCATCAAAATCAACATCACAAGTACCAGAAGGTGAATACCTCGACATCAATGAACCGATATTAAAGTCACCTAGCAAACACAAGAAGAAGGGAGGCAAATACGCGGCATGTAAGGAGTTGCACGGCAAAGAGCGCAAGGAATGTCGTAAGCATACTCGCGAGGCCATCAAGGAAGCAAAGAAGAAGAGCAAGGAGGAGGAGAAGAGTGAACCAAAGGAAGAATATTCAGCATACGGTGCAGCCGCCTATTAGTGATCCAATACTGACATAGTGCGATAACTCCATTTGTTTCCAATAAATACTTTATTCATTTCTATGTTGTTCATCGATGCGATGTTGACGGCTAGTTTTAATCGCCGACTCGGTAGTAGCAATGAATGTTGACCGTTTTTATAATGATGGTTGTACCACACAAATGATTTGTAGTAGTTCATCACCAATGCGTAAAATTATAATAAGGTTTCATAACAAGCAGTATAGACTTGACTCTCTCTCTCACGTTTTTACATTTACGCACACACACACACACACACACACAAATTCAATCATTTCATTCATTAACCCGCCATAAACAGCCAAGCACACAACCTTTCTTTACTCACTCACTCCCTTACTTGCCTACTTGTCTGCCATCATTGATTTGTCGTCTCACTCACACTCACTCTCCTCTTCTCTTCTCTCAGTCACCTTGTTCACTCCTAGTTACTCTGTCTTGTTCACGCTTACTCTTGCCTGTGTAATATCGGGTTCCGCACTCTAGATCCATTAGTATTTTTCTTCTCTTACTGCATTGCATCATGGCTACCGCTGCTGCTCTACGACGTTTAACCAAGGAGTACATGTCTATTCGAGCGTCACCGCCCGATTATCTTATTGCAAAACCCTTGGAACATGATATTCTAGAATGGTATGTACTATAGCGTGACAATAGTAGTGAATCAAGTCTAGCAGGGAGCATACACACTAGAGTAGTTCCCTTTAGAGAAAGGTGCATTGCACTTGTTCTACTGCTATTTGTATAGATAAATGATATTGACTTCCTAACAACCAACCAACAACTATTGCTATTATTGCCTTCTTTCTATTCATATAGGCATTATGTTCTAACTGGTCCTCCTGACACGCCTTATGTCGGTGGTGAATATCATGGTAAGTATCTCGAGAGAGAGAAAGAAGGGGGGAGAACATATACATACAAGTGTACACGTACACACGTACATACCATACGTATACTGCTTGTTCAGAACCATTTGAACATGTGCATTATTTCACTGTGAATATACAGCCTACTGATATCCTTGTGCAACAGGTAAACTCGTTTTTCCACCAGAGTATCCATTTCGACCGCCAGCCATCTACATGACTACACCTAATGGTAAGCTATACTTACTCTCAAGCACATAGTATAATAATAACATAATATATATATATAATATAGGTCGTTTTCAAACCGGTACTCGTCTCTGTCTTTCCATGAGTGATTTTCATCGTAAGTATCTCATTATATTATCTATATTTTATTAATTTATAATGAATGCCAATATCAAATAGCTGGCCATTGGAATCCATCTTGGTCGGTGGCTACTATTCTTAATGGTCTTTTATCATTTATGGTCGGTGATGAAAGTACAACGGGTAGTGTGCATACATCAGATGCAGATAAACGCTGGCTATCCACCAAGTCACATGCATATAATCGAGCAAATCCCGTATTCCGTGAGGTATTCCCTGAGTTATGTCAGCCAGTAATCACATCTAGCATCGATGACACATTACACGCAGTAGACGATATACGCGATGGAAATAGCACAATAGTAGATGCTGCAACATCCACTACAACGGGTGCCACTGTTCATAGTAATAATAACAATCATAGTAATAGCAATAGTAATAATAATAATATATCAGAGATACGGATACGAGGTAGAAATACAGCTACTGCTACCACTACCACTACTACCAGTACTAATAGTATGACTAATGGTGTAAGCGTTAATCGACATCAAGCTCAACCGGTGGCTACAGGTGGCACACTCTTACCTAGTGGTGTAGAATCATGGGGTAAATTTATACTACTAGTAGTTGTAGGTGTCTACCTAATAGCTGTCAAGTTAGCAGCGCGTGCCACGTAATGATGAAGGGCATCTCGCCATCTATCTATCTCCCTCTCCTTCTATTTAATAATAGTTCTTATAGAATGGATAGGATTACTCTAGATGCTATCCTTCTACTAGATCTGTTATTATAGCTATTATTGAATTATTTTCTATTGTGTTTATGTTGTGTCATTTGAATCCGCTTTTGTGTGTTATGCTCTCCTTTTTACTTTAGCTTTTCTTGGCTCGTTCCATTGTGATAATAGCGGCATTCATAATGAGAACTATCGCATCTTGACAATCAATACTAATATTGCTATTATTGTCATCAATACTACTATTACTATTACTATTACAACAATATTGATTATATATGTCTAATAATTGATTTCTATCATTTATATATTATTAGTTGAATGAGATATTCCTTCTTTACTTGTATACAGAACAATATTTAAATGTCTGAGAATCCATATACAACAGTAGCAGGTGATTTTAAAACATTACGTAATCGATCACTGCTTATACGATTTACATTCTGGCAATTATACAAAGAGATCCATTGCAACTGGTAAGGAAATGACGATGAGTGTTGCTCGAGTGTCTCCACCAATTGTTCAATACCATTGCTAGTGACACGAGGACAAGCACTTAAATCGAGATGTGACAATGAATGACGACATACTGCATCTGGTGTGAATAGTTGGAGTATGCCCTGATTTGAAATACTTGGATTAGCGTGTAGTGACAAATCTTGTAAATGATACGCTTCCGTAGAAATAGTCAATAATAATGCATCGGTAATGCGTGGACACTGTCCAACGTGTAGATGTTCTAGCAAGGGACACATTGAAACAATAGTGGCAACCATTGTATCTGATAGATCAGGTAAACGATTAAGCGATACAGATTGTAGAGTGGTATGCCACGCAGAAATCATATCCGAGAGTATATCATTGGATAGAGCAGTACTCGAGGAGAGATCAATACTACTAAGTGGTAAAGATGGTGTCGTTGTCCTCAGTGTATTCGAGAGGGTAGCAATGGCCGTGGTAGTAGAAGCGATTGATCCGCGTGTCTGGTGAATACCCGGTAATCTTAGTGTAGTTAATTCCGTTAGTTCACATAAACTAATGAGACATCGGATAGTGAGTGTGGTGGCTGTCGTGGCATTAAACGCGGTTGATCGAGCAGTCTGCAGGGAAAGTGGTGGTATATCAAGTGTTTGTAAACGAGGAAATCCCTTAGCTATCCATGTTATACTCTGATCACCCATGAAGGTGCAATCTATTAGGCGTAGTGTGGTGAGTACACTCCCATGGGCACTATCCAATAACATGGAGGCAATCGATTGGGCCGTCTCAAGTCGAAGTAAACGCGGGCAGTGTGACCAGGCATGACGAGCCCAATTACCATAGGCGTGCAGTATGAGTTCCTCGAGTTTCGGCCCGATTACCTGTAGAGCAGCGATGAAACTCTCCTCTGATATTTTAGCAGAGGGTGTCAATTCTAAATGACGTAATCCGCCATAACCACTCATATGTCTGGCGAGTGAACGTAGTACACCACTCGATAGTTGTGGTGATCTCGGTAAACGTAGAGTGACCAGTCGATGTCTACATTGTGAGATAGCCAACTCCACCTGATGATTCTGAAGAGGGCGTGTAGTCGATCGAGATATAGCTGTATTAGTGCGTAGATCAATCGTAGTCCAAAAGGCGGGTGTTGTCTTGATAATACGATGCCATAATGTACACACTCGCATGCAACATATACGCTGATTAGTAGGGAGATAGCGTAGAATAAGCAATTGTAATTCAATAGGTAGTTTCTGTGTTAGATCAACCGATGATGATGCAGACTAGTGTATATAAACATAGTTAATATTATAGTTACACTGAATGATCTATTGTTACCCTTACTTGTTGCTTAGAGGTCAGTATTTGCTTATACAGTTCATCAGCTACGCTAATTAACTTCTACTTTGCATGTTAATTGTCATCGATATACATCCACGTATATATATATATATATAGGATGAGCCATTTACTTACGGGACGCCATGTATCATCAATTGCTACGGCATTCAAACCAGCCTCATATACTTGATGTGCCATATCAAGTCGATTCGATAGTTGGAAACACTTGCCCACTCGTAGATATCCCTATATAGATGAACAGATACCAGTCTTAGTGTCATTCTATCATACACTTATGACAACATAGTTACCATAGCTCGATTGGGTGCCATCGATATCATAGTCTGTCCTTCTCGCACCGCCTCCTTAATATTATCAAGTTTCTCGAGAGTAGCCGCTCGTTGATCACGTAATGTCAGTAAATGAGGATCTAAAGCAATACACTAAATAGTAATCAGCGAGTGTTATTACTCTATCACAATATTGATTAGCTACTTACTTTGTCGAAAGCCTTTAGTGCAGCAATATATTTCTGTTGTTTGAATAGTGTTATTGCTTCATTACGATAACGCTGAAGCTGATCACTCGATACTGTATCAGACTTTAGTCGTTTTAAAGGTCGTTGAGGTTGATTCATATTAATATTATAGTAAGCAGATAAAGAAAAAAGAGATCATGTTAGTGAAACGCGCTTTTATTTCAAAATGAATATGATAATAATAAACACGTTATGTTGTCCATTTTACTCTTTTCCTCCTTAAGTCATAATAGTTGTAGTATTTTCCTCTTTTTTCTTCACTATTATACCATTTTGAATACACTAGCTATCTTGTATTTGTTTAATCTATACTATTATTAATACATAGTTCCTATGAGTACTGAACAAACGAATGAGTGGTCAGACACTATGCCAACTGAAGATACGCGTAAGTATATTGACACGCGAGTAATATAGATAGATACGTGATTATTGACGTGATTATTATTACTAGATACACTGGATGATGGTTTATCTGGTATAGAGGAGATAGCGCCGAAAACACCACGTAAAACACGTAAGAACAACGAAGTGTACTGGTTAGCATCACCGCCAGCACTTGCTCTAAAGCGTATGGTTGATGCCAATACAAAGAGTGGCACATCCAATATCGATGTCAATGAAGTGGTTGGCTGGATTCGTAGTAAGCGGGTAGGTTCCATCTATTTTATAGAGAAGCAATAAGATGACTAACACGATGTATTCATTCAACAATTAGGCATTATCCGATGTCAATAAGGATTCGCCGACAGATGGCTCAATCGAATCAACGAGGATACCCACAAAGAGTCCAAGTTGGGAGAGCTTGTCATTGAGTTCACCAACATCAGCAACAGGTGCAGCATCATCATCACCACTACAACATGTTAATGATGTGAAACGTAGTAGACATTACTCACCTACAGGTGTTGAACAGATGCTTCATCTCATTGATAGAGCAGAGAAACGTGATACAAGTAAAGAAATAGAAGCAACATCATCAACAACAACACCATCATGGGTACAGTTGTCACCATCTATCTCTAGAACACGCAAAGAGAATGTTGTAGATGAATTACTAAATGGTGATCTACTATTCCTAGATGATGAACTATTACTAAGCGAAGATAGTAATGATAATCATGATAACGATGACATTGAGTCATTGAGTAATACTGCTGTTGCTATAGCATCTACTACTACTACTACTAATACTACTACTACTACTACAGAATCACTAGTTGACAGTCATACTACAACGGCTGTTTCAACAGAACAATCATCAAAGATATCATTAGCAGATTCAGATCTACATGAGATTGAAGATATCATATCTATAGTAAATGAAGAGAATCTATTAGATGATCTATTAGTATCAGATGACATTATTAATGAGGATAATGAACAAGAAGATACTAATAATCCACTCTTGGATGATATTGACTTCTCACAATGGTCAGATGAAGGAGATACTAAATCTGAAGATAATGAACTATTTGATGAATCTATCGTAGATCAACATAAGGTAAGTGATCCATTCATAGAGTGTAGTAGTATTCAATCATTAATATACTTAGTCTATTGATCTATAGTTTCTACGAGGCATTATAGAGAAATGTCATGAACAAATGTATTATAATTCACGAGGACAACTAGGACGAGAAAAGGTAATCTATTTACTAATAGATGATGATAATGCTAATATATGTATATATTAGGTATTACGTATCAAGTGTACTACATTAACAATCACTCTATATATTCATTTGCGAGATGACTGGTTTAATACACCCATTCAACAAAGTAATTATCTAACAGATTGTTACTATGAGTAGTCATACTAATATTGATGACATTATTAGATACTTATATACATTATAAGGGCAGTATTGATCAACATCGAGTAGGCATTGTTGATAATGAACATGACAATGTAATCATCATTCATCCTGATCTACTATTATCCAATACTCAGTTATCCGATAGCTTCTTATGTCAACGACGAGCAGTATTACAGGCACGAATACGTGCTAGTGGTGAAGCTAATGCGGCAATGACCTATGGTCTAATGCTACATGAACTGCTACAACGTGTACTACAAAGTGGCGACTATAGCGAGGAAGCATTACGTGATCATATACGAACATTAATACAAATGAATCTTGAATCACTCTACTTTGTGGAAGAGAATGAGATGACAGCAGAGAATTACTTGGTTGAAATGATACCCAATCTACAACATTGGATGAATTCATTCTATCATGATGAAGTAAGTGAATATAATAGCTTGAATGTAATGACCATTATTAATATACTTAGTAATTATTAGCCAAGAGAAACTGTCGAGTCAATGAATGCAAGTCATGAGATACAGTTATCCATTAATCGAGTATTAGCCATTGAAGAAGGCATATGGTCACCTACTTATGGTATTAAGGGTATGATTGATGCATCATTGGAGATCACTTATCATTCATTGCATGAACAACAACAACAACCACCGATCAATCATGTATCTATCGTGCCACTTGAAGTAAAGACCGGTAGAGCTAGTAATTATGTGGCACATCAAGCACAAACCTTACTTTACACACTATTAATGAGTGATCGTTACAGTAAGTGATAGCATTATTCTATACCATTATAGTAGAGTAGAGTAATAATAATAGATATATTGAGTAGATCAACCTATTACATCTGGTTTATTGTATTACCTAAAGAGTGGCACTACTAAATGGATGTCTGTGAAACATCAAGAAATACGATCCATTATTATTAGTCGTAATGATCTAGCTAGTTATATGGTGAACAATAAGCGATTGCCTAATGTACAGCGTAACATGTACAAGTGTCAACGTTGTTTTGCTGTGGATGCATGTGCCATTTATCATAAGGTAATTAGTGCTAGATATTAGATATAAAGCTAACGAATGATTGGATAGGCATTAGAGAATGGTACAGAAGATAGTTTCGGTGTAGGTTACGTATTCGATGAACGTACTGAACATTTGACACACGTACAAGCTGAATTCCTACGTCATTGGGATCGACTCATTACAATGGAGGAACAAGAGATGAATCGATTCAAAGGTGAAATCTGGTCCATGTCGAGTAAGCAACGTGAATCCACTGGGCGGTAAGTATAGTGTAGTATACTACTAGGGAACAATGTTATAACTCATACTATTACTATTCTCCATTAGGTGTATAGGACAACTACGTGTGGATACATCATTCGAGTCGAAAGAGTTCATTAAATCCGATATACGAGATAAAATGGGAAGATATCGATATCGATTTATACGTGCCACCATTACATCTAGTATGGATGACACAGACACGAATGGATCCACTCGATCATTTCTATCCTCACACATTACAGTGGGTGATCCTGTTGTGATATCAACAGAAGATGGACAGATTGCCGTAGCTATTGGATTTGTACTTGATATGAATGAGACACAAGTAGTAGTTGGTATTGATAGACCATTGAAGACACACTATCAATTGATTGTACATGATAGATCTAGTAATCATCTACCACTTGTACAATATCGACTTGATAAAGATGAATTATCTAGTGGTATGGCACTCATACGTAATAATCTCATTAATCTATTCACGATATCTGGAGGTGATCATCGAAGGCGTGCACTCATTGTGGATCTAGCAATGCCTACATTCAATAACATTGATGATATTGGTATTGATTCTACTACTGATAGTTTGAATGTTGATCAACAAGCAGCTATAAAGAAAGTGTTATCAGGTAAGATGATTGTAATTACTATATATATATATATATGTATGTATACTGATTACATTGTATTATAGCCGATGATTATGCTTTGTTATTGGGTATGCCAGGATCTGGTAAGACGACTACCATCGTTGAACTTATACGTGTCTTGGTGGGTAGAGGTAAACGTGTACTCGTCACTTCTACACTCATTCAGCCGTGGATAATATACTACTCAAATTGAAATGTACACATGCCTCTACTATTGTACGTCTTGGTAATATGGATAAGGTAATAACTAGGAAAGGTATGATTAGTCAATGATGCATCAATCCAACTAACAATATGATATAGATCAATAAGGATGTATATGATTTGACACCCAACTATGATGGATCTCTATCGAGTGTCAATGCCTATGCACACTACTATGCTAGTAAGCGTATATTCGCTACTACTTGTCTTGGTATACATCAGTAAGTGTATTCTATGTATCTATTAATCATTTCACTCACGCTATTGATAATAATGATGAATAATAGTCCCGTATTGAGTAGACATGAATTCGATTATTGCATTGTAGATGAAGCATCTCAATTGACCTTACCCGCTACACTTGGTCCCATTCAATTAGCACGTATATTCATACTTGTAGGAGATCAACATCAATTACCACCTACTGTAAGTAGTTGATGTATATGCTGATTCAATTGTTATGTTTCTTATTATCTTGATTATTTAGGTAATAGATGATGATGCAGCTAAACAAGGATTATCTGTTAGTTTATTCGAACGACTATCCAAAGCACATCCAGCATCTCAAGTATTACTACGTCATCAGTATAGAATGAATAGTGATATCATGCTAGTATCTAATCGACTCATCTATAATCAACAAATGGTGTGTGGATCTGATGTTGTCGCGCAACAACAACTTGACTTGCCAATACCCGATGGATTAGCAGTATTGCATGCAGATACGAATGATCATCTAGTGGATGTACATGATTCATCAGAATCTATAACATGTGATGGATCAGCATGTTGGTTAGACTATCTTTTACAGCCAGAGTAAGTGATATCTACGAGTGTAATTGCTTACTTATTTATTTACTGATTTATACTAGACATAAAGTGATACTGGCCAATACTGATACCTTATATCCAGATAATACAATCAAAGAGAATATTCTACATAATCATACAGAAGCACGTCTTGTATACCAGGTAGGATCGATTAACTACTTATTAATATACACATGTACTAATGTCTATAATTAGACGGTAGAAGCATTGATTAGTTGCGGTATTACCGAGTCTAATATTGGTGTTATCACACCTTATCGATCACAAGTACGTGTAATTTCATTGTTATTAAAAGAGAGACCTGAAGTAGAGGTGTACACCGTGGATCGATATCAGGGTCGCGACAAAGACTGTATACTACTGTCTATGGTACGCAGTAATGCCGAACAAAATGTAACGTATATCTATCTATCTATCTATTTAGTGTAGTACGATGATTAATCCGATGGATGATGATGACAAATAGGTTGGTAATCTACTACGAGATTGGCGTCGTATGAATGTGGCATTTACACGTGCACGTAAAAAGCTAATTATATTTGGATCGGTGTCAACACTGAATGGTTCCTCTGTATTTACGAAATTCCTAGCACTGATGAAAGAGCAACAATGGGTAACTAGACTAGTGATCAATGAAGGATAGATAGCTAATAATATATATATATACTCGAACAGATCTATCCATTGCCTGTACTAGCACATCGACGACATGATACACGTACGGAATTGACATTTAATAGTCAACCGGAATCAAACTTGTCACCTGTATCTCGTCGTCAACAGCATCGTTCGAGAACTGGTCCTGTTAAACGAAGTGTCACACTCAATGATCAAGTATTACTACGTCATCATCCATTATTACGTGATATTGTAGGAGAAGCAATGACAACTACACATCATGATGATGATTATGATCAATAGTGATATTTATTAGAAATCAAATGATTGAGTGGCACCACGAATCCCGTTATAGATACACGTATGATTTAATGGCACGTATTGATGTGTCACTAGTTTAATCACCTCCTGTGCCGTGACACCACCCATTAAAGCAGCGATATTGTGTAGTTCTGCATGTCCATATCGACACCTAGATGTTTACGGATAATCGTGTTGTTGTTAGATAATGTCATGATACAATGATAGATTGATATTTACCATTCACGTATATTATCATCTAATAGATCATCAGGTATCTCTGTAATATGCCATGCCTCCAAACATTGTCGTGTTATATCGGTGAACAAGCGTATATCCTCATCGATGTTAGCACTATCCATCTCGTCATTATCCTTATTTAATTGTTGACCTGTAACGCGTTAATAACATTATAATAAATGACTATTTGTTATCATCTTCACATATTACCTGGATATCGCTGATAGTGTTGATGGAATTTCTCTGCTGCACGGAACATGATATAACGAATGCTTCACTATTCGTGTCGGCTAGCTCATTATCTATATAAGAAAGAGGAGTATATTTAATATTAACCGTGTAAATAGTATGAAATACACGCGCTTACTCAATCGTGTTGTAGGTGGATCGGTGATATACTCATCCACCAATGATCGATATCGAATAACTCTTAAGTATGCGGCATGCTTACAGAAGGCAGTAATCTCTTCATCATTAATTCGATCTAGTGGTAGATTCAAACTAGTTAAATGCTGCTGAACATGATGTCGTACTGATTGAATATCAGCCTGTGCTTTTGTCGATAACTAGCAGTATACTGATATTAACATCGAGATATTTCTATGTATTCATGCGTATAATGCTTACATTTGTTGAAGGGTTACATATCGTTCAGTATCTGCTTTCATATCGGGTAACGCGCCCGATAATGGTAAAGACCGGCACCTTGTGATGATTCGGTAAAGTCGCGTACTGCTCGTAATAAGATCCAGAATGACGATGACTTACATATGATGATTAGTAAAGCATTACACATAAGGCTAAATTATACTTACTTGTGATGTTAATTGTTCACAGCTGAATCTTGGAATAATGCTTGAATACTCGATGGTATCTACAATTGGAATGATAAGGATATGTTACTGACTCATACTATTATGTTATAAGTGTAGATCATTTACTTTAGGTTCAGTACAACCACGAAGTACAGCAGCGATGGCTTCCTCGAATTCTCATCATCAGGTGATCGCATACCATCACGTATCATTGCTTTGAGCTCATTCTTCTCTTGATAATTAGCGGGTAATCTACCATGCTACATCATCGTCACTCATTAGTATTATATCAATTGTCATGCTTATGCATAATGTACAATACCTTTGCTTTGAATTTATCCAAATACTTTAGTAAAATAACGACATACGGAATGTGTCCGTAATCCTTATTGCTCATTGTATCCATATCACGGAATTGTTCGGCATACTCGAGTAGAGCAGGGAATGGTGCATAAAGTCGTAAATCTGTTATATTCTCAGGATGAGTATCCACCACTAAAAGAGACAACAACATAGTAATGAGTATTAGTTCATAATATGCTAGTGTATTCCATCTTCTCTATGTGTATGGTACCTGTATGTTCTGGCACCACTAATCGTAGATAGCCAAAGAAACCACAAACACGTACTACCACCAATGGCTTATTGGTTTGCCAACAACGTGTTGCAAGTGCTAGTAGATCTGACTCGGGTACATCCACCGCTACAACTATGCTAAACTTGTCGAACAACGATGCTGACTCAGCGGCCAACAATTCCTCCACCGTTAACGTCGAGTAATCGTGAATTTGTACATCGGGATTTAGTTCAGCCAGAAGAGTGCAAGTTGCCGCCGCCCTTGATTGTCCGATATCCTCGGGCGTAGGAAGAAGTTATTACCGACATCGGCACCGGTAGTCAACGTTGGATCCACAATGGTATAAGCACCAATACCTAATAGTTAATAGTCAATCAAGGAAATAGCATGTAAGTATGCATATATGCACACAGTGTAATGACAAACTACTTACCTGGCAATACCAAGTTCTTAAGAATCTCAGTACCTGTAGCTGTACCGTTAATCAAAGCAATATGCGCATTCTCTAGTGCTATTTGACCATTAGCTTGCCATAATCTATAACAAACAAATAGAGAATGTATATAATGTGATTAGTAGAGTAGTTTGTCGTACTAGTTGTATGTATGCAGTAGTATTCACCGAAGTTGACGATCGTAGCGCTGAGTTTTAGCATCCATGATGGTAGACAGCAATTCACAAACAGGTAAACAAATAAACAAACCAATAGAGAGCTAATAGAAAGAAAAGACAGCAGTAATGTAATTCCTGTTATCAAATACGAATACGAACTGGTTATAACTAGTAGCAGTAGCAGAAGTAGTAATAAGAGTGTTGATTCCCCTAGTAGATTGGCACGCCTTTGATGACGTGTCTCCCAATACTGATATAGCTTTACTTTAGCTTCGTACTTTGTATAGACATGTTACCGCATATTCTAAATATGGATGCACCATGTGACACGATCTTGATAATCTAGAATGATTGGTCGAGTAAGATGAACCAATGGAAAGGTGGTGGTATTTTTAATCATCATAGTTGTTCAAAAAATATATATAATAAAACGCAGCCAGCAAATAAATGATCATGTAACAAATATGTAAGAAGAAGCAGAAGCAGAAGAAGGTATAATATGACACAATGGTAAGGGAAAGAAAGAGGGAATAGTAATCGATAATGAAATCCATATCAGCGCGATATTGATCAATGATGTCTAGGCTGAACCGACATCAGCTACACGACTTCGTGTGCCGTATTGATGATGAAGTGATGGTGGAGACGGATGTCCTACAGCTTCCATTGCAGCACTAGTGTATTATTTGTTGTTGTGGGAGTAGGTACCATACTACTATCACGGCTACGTTTAGTAGGAGTGGACAACAGTGTAGATGATTGTGGTTGATTCGACACGGTAGTCTCTTCGTGTTGTCGCTTTTGCGATGTAGAACATTGTCGTTGTTGTGCACGAGCAGTCAGTGTTACTACAAGTGATATCATTAGTTAGCATATACACACACATTCAATAGGTGTTCATGTCTACTAACCATCGTCAATAAGTTGATTCTCAAGTACAAGTTTCTGTAATTGACACTCGATCGTGGTCATCATAGCAAGTCTTAGTTGTGCTACTGCATACTATTTTATCGTAATTATACAATGAATATTAATGAGTATCATCTATTGATCGTAGTAGTAATAGCTATAAAGCATTGTAATACTTACTGAGAATCGTTGATGTGCTAAACTACAAGTGGCTTCGTATTCGGCTATCAATGATTTTGCCGTATAATCATGTCGACGACGAGCTAGAGCCATACGTTCCTTGCATAGTTCTTGAGCCTCCTCGACTCGATCACGAATGGCCGAGTGTTTACCGAGATGAACAAGTCGCACCTCTTCCTCTAGATCATCCAATCTTGCTGTATAAATACTGAAACATATATATATATATATATGAGTACTCCATTTGATGTAATTATTCTTCTTCTTATAGTTTCTTACCGCTCCTTTAGATCCGCAAATGTCTCTTGAATCGTATTCATACGCTCGGTATTTCGTCGATGATCATTCTTCAAGGCACGTACATCTTCCTCCGATTCACTATCTCCATCTTGTGTACCTTTGATGATATATCCAGTGTAAATATAGATTATTTAAAAGAAATAAAACATTAATTATACCTTGTGGTGATACAGTCGGATGTTCAATTCCCTCTTCTCCATGACTATGACTATTATTCTTATTGTTGGCATTACTACTGCCACCATGTTCATGACTAGCACCATCATCAACTTCATCAACTTCATCTCCTTCAACAACATCATTATCATCATGATCATTGCCATTGTTATCTTCTTGATTTTCCAAAGTAGTTTCCAATCGACGCGTTTAATTTGACGTCGTCGACCACGAGTGGATGTCGATCTGTGCGTACAGCAGGTTGACGCGGTCTACCACGCCACGACCTCGACCTCGACCACCTGATGTCGTAGACAATGGACGGGAATCCGTGGCAACTGATGCCGTATCGGTTGCAGAAGCCGGCTCATCTATGGTAGCTTGTGAAACCTCGCTTTCTGCTCTAGATGGACTACTAGAGATAAGCGAGCTATTGAGATTCATCTCACCATCATCAGATTTATTATTGTGATTTTTATCGTCATCATCATTATCATCATCTTCGTCGTTGTTGTTACCATTATGGCTATGGTTGTCGATGTCACGTGGTGTACTTGGTGCCGATGGTACAGGTGATTCCTCGGATGGAGCATCGTTCTCCGAGTCTTTGCCTTCTTCGCTTGGAATCAAATCACTACTGGCCGATCGTGTATGGACACGCTTTCCAATGGGTGACGATTTATCCATCTGAACAGAATCAGTTTCTAGGGAATGGTCCGTCAAATTGGAAGAATCTGCTAAGAAGTGTAACAAATAAATAAATATACAATATTAGATAATAAGTTATGAAATGGTTAGGACATCATATCATATTGCATTATTATTGTTATGATTATTCTTAGTATAGTATTACCATGTGTAGATAGGGGTAATAAGGCAGATGCCGAAGTGGCCATATCGTCAATGGAACAATAGGATCCTCCTTTTGACTTTGTGGTGTCTTGAATGGACGATCTATAAATGATATCGATCGATTCGTCAAATCCAGAGATGCTACGGTCTGTGCTAGAAAGCAATTGACTGTCAGGCATGCTCCTTGGATACATCCACGGGATGTTTCTTGATGCAAGCGTTTCAAATGGAAGACCCGGCACACCAATGAAATTTTCAATGTGGTATTATGCTAAAGTGGCCGGCAAGACATGTACGTAAGTAATTAGGGACGTTAAATAAAGATTACGCTAAAAAGCAAAACAAACAAATAGGAAATGGGTTAAAGTGTGGCGGGAAAATGTTGCAACCAGTGAGTGCAACCGGACTTTTATGTAGTTGTGCGCGCAATGTGTATGATTGATGGTGATACATGGAGGTATATATACTCAAATGAACATGACTATACGTTCACTTACAAAGGCCAACCATCAATTTGTAATCGATGGACGATGTTGCAATTGTAAATGAGGGATAGTAACAAATGTCGTTAATTGAGGAAATAAGCAAGTCTGAGCAGGATAGACAGTACGATTCGATTATCGCTGCTAACTATCGGAAGAACCGATCCACAAATGCGCTCTCTATTTATGGTGTAGATGATAGAGATGATGAAATAGGATAGGGACATATATCCACACACAAACATACATATACATATAAATATAAAAGAGAACGGCGTTGCAAAATGAACGGAAACAACTTGCGGTCTAGCCAGAGAGAACTGCTAAACTCAAGGTATAAAACCTAGCACAAACGCACATGCGCATAGCTCATATTATACCTTATACATCATATGTAATATAATGTGCGTATAGTATACTCCCATACTCACCCGTACACATCCAGTACGTTTACTTGCTGTGGCATGCACACTAATGATGACACATTTGATATCAAGTGATATCAGGCAACTGTTGACGGGAGGAAATTAACGGCAAGAAGCCAAGGTGAGTGCTTATATGTATGTAGCGCGTCTGTGTGTAGCGGTTATTATATCAGGGGAGAGAGAAAGTGAAAGAGAGAGAGAGAGAGAGATAGGATAATAGCAGTGACGAAAACGAGAGAAAGCAAACGAGAAAGTGAGTGTGTGAGAATACGAGAGCACAATAAAGAGAGAGAGAGAGAGATAGTAAGAGATGTGTGAGCATGCAGCATGCGCAGAGTAATCAAAAAATCAGGAGGGTTATTTGCGCGAATTGATCTAGACTTATGCAAATTAAACTAAAACAGAAGATTGTCAAATAAAAATGTCAATCAACGGATGGAATAAGAAGTGGAACGTGCTTGGTAACCAATTTACAATATAAATGGCTACAACAATAATTAATAAATGGATTTGCTTGCTTGAAGCGGGAGAATAATCGAAGAAATAGAGCAAATGGCACTATCAATATAAACATATAAACATACAATTTAAGTATATAAATATATAGATTTAAAGAGCAAGAAAGAAGGAACAAAGGAAAGAAGGAAAGAGAGCAAGAGATGAGTAAATCTGTGAACGATTGGTTATGTGAAACGTAGCAATGAGGGGTAGGGTAGGTAGCAGTTCGTCAAATGACGCGCTTGCATGTAAATCGGGCCTTTCCTTTATACGGTAAACATACGTTTTATCGACTGTATATTGGCCATTACATTAATGTAATGACAGTAGTAACAAAGATGATAAATACAATAACGATAATAATTATCGCTGTAATACCGATGTACTAGCAGTAGATGTAGCAGCATTGGCGATGAAAGAGAACGAATCACAATAGACAAGACAACAAGGAGCAACGAGCAACAACAGCAACAACAACCAGTTCCAGTAGAGATGTCTCGCATGCTAGGGCAAAGATGGCTGGCCATGGCGTTCAACAGCATGAAGAGTCCATCATGGTGCAGTAGTCGTGCCAACAACTCTAGCAGCAGATGCTGCTTAACCCTCGCCACCTAAAATAGATACACGCACACGCACACACACACACACACATACACACACGCTTACAGATACAACAAGGAAGGCCTTGTTCAGAAGCATTAAAGTTTATGCGGTATATAACGTGCTAGAGAAGTAGATGTCAAGATCTTCGCGCAACATATCAAGTATCAAGCGTACATTCAACTATTTCACTCGATAATCGATATTATAAATAAAAAAGTACTCAACATAGTAGCATAGTAGCATAGTAGTGGCGGTTAGACGTGAAAGGTGCGACTTTTGGTCTAAATCCGGACATGCAAGGGTAAGAGTAGCAATATGCACATGACAATAAAAATGCGATATCATCAATGACACCATACAAATGTACGTAAAATAATAATAATAATACCATGACCACGGAACTTACCGATTTATATATGAGGCGTAGGTATCTAACTAACAAAGAGAGTAAATAATAGCCGTCTAGAAAGAACGAGCCAATAAACAGGAGGGGAAGGAGGAGGGCGAGGACGAGGAGTATGTAATGAAGTGGAATCCGCCAACGAGGAAAACAAAAAAAGTATGTCAAGCAGGCCTTTGACAATAATAATGACAATAATGATAATGATGATGATGATGATGATGATGTTAAGTGAATTGATGTGCCAAGTGATGGAAGAAGAAGAAACGAGACACGCTATAAAATTTATATACGTGGCAGGTGTGTGGATAGGAAGTAACCGTATAGGAAGTGGTGACGACAACAACAACAACAATAACAACAATAACAATACCAACAATACCAACAATGTCAATAACAATAATAGGAGCCTTGACTAAAGTAAGAAGAGTGAGCACAAATACACTGGATGTGATCAATGTGGAGGGACAGAGAAAAGGAATAGGATAGGATGAAATAGAATAGAATAAGATAGGATGTAGAAATGGAAAAGTAGATTGAATCCAGGCTAGGTTATTTATTGGAGGAGAGGGCAAAAATCAATTGCACCTGGAAACTAATTTTGATGGAGTGTTGATGTGTGGTTGTAGATGTAGATGTGTAAAATAATGGATGTGTATATAAGCGAATAGGCATGTATGTGTGTGGGTGCGTGTATATATGTGCGATCCACGGACAAACAAGTTAATGACGCTTGGATCAATGAATAGTAAATGAAAGAGGAATAAACGAGCGAGGAAAAAAATGGACGAGCTAGCTAAGGATCAAACAAGCGAACTAAATAAGTAGCAGGTGGAACGATACGAGTACGTTGCGAGTTGGCCGGTTTATAGTGATAAAATTGGTGAATATAATTTCTGTGCTTATGTGGGTATACGTAGGAGAAAGAAATGCGAACACAAGGCTGCATCTGCTGCCGGAGTACGGAATAGTGATATTATAGAAAAAGGGATGTGGCGATCCAACTGGTAAATCGTGTGGTCTAATACCGGTGGTGGGCACAATTGGTGCATGTGGGTTTTCAACGGATGTGTATGTGTGTATGTGTATGTGGGTGTGGGTGTGTACGGGCAGGTAAGAGGATGTGTACGCGCGCGCGCTCAAGTAAAATGATTCAAAGAAATATATGAACGAACGAACAATTAATGGTAAAAGTAGGATGTGCGATAACGAAAGGATACATGGTTCATTTAGTAGAGATATTTATACGAATATAAATAGATATGCACCGCCGGCATCAATGATGAATAGAAGAAGACGAATGTGATCGTTTCAGCAATTCATCAATCTCTATTGAGACATTGCCATGTCAATTGCGAACAAAGCCTGTAGTTTGAAACGTTGGCGTGGAATGTACACCGAATGAATAGTTAGTGTATACTTTATCGACATATCGTTCCTCTCCTTCTTCCTTTTTATCTCTTCTATATATGTACTTGTATTTGTGTATGTGTGTGCGCCGTAGTATCAGTGGTTGTGCACGCGTGCCAAGTAATTTAATCTCGGCCGATTGAATTCATAGGCGTATTGCTGTTGCTACTATTTTACTTGTGCTAATATCACTACAGGTATGATGATTATCATCGTCACTATTACCATTGCTATTGCTGCCATTATTATTGTGAATATTATACGTGTAAATGTACGTACGTATGTACGTATGTATGTATGTATGTATGTGTACACCCTAGAAACAATCTGTAGTCAATATGATTCATTAAACGATTTTATATATAGTAATTACGATGGCTTGCATTGATATTGGTTCTGCTGGTTGCAGAGCCACGGACGAGGAGGTGAGGAAAAAGGGGATGGCGGCCGTCTAGGAGTGTAACCTTGATGGCAGAGGCGTATTGCGTGCGTGTGTGTATGTGTGTGTGTGTACGGTAGATGATGCATCCCTGCTATGCCACCACCATTGACCAACGCTCTTGCTTTCTCGTTCTTTCACTTGCGTAATTACGCAAGTATGCAAATACATAAATGCAATAATAAAACATCATTACTATTAGAAATTACTAGTAAAATCCATGCTTAAAGAACTAAATAGCGTATATTAATAATCGATACATCTAGCGGAATTCCTATACCATTGCTATTACTATTTATCCGGTTGAATAGATCAATAAATTTACATACACATCCCTATTCTCATTATCATTATTACTACATTGTTATTTCGATGTAGAAGCAGTTGATTAGTTATTTCTTTTGCTGAATCCAGCTATTTGGATATGATACTCGCTAAGGACAAACATCCACCTCTATCATTAATAATCCGCATGATACGGCCAATTATTATCCGGAATTGTAGGACTAGATTATCCACTTTTTGCATAAATCAATACGACAGGAGTTGCACTCGCTACTAAAATGGAAAAGTACAATGTGAAGAGAGCAATGCGGAAATGGCGTTTTTTTCCACTTCCAAATAATAGCAGTAACCGTCATTCAACTGTTGCCATTCCCATTGGCTAGACTCCATCTCTCAGTTGATGGAATTCCACTTACTTTTCCTTTATCAATAGAGTAACATATAAAATAAAGCAATTCTTTACTTTATCTGTAATAATCAATTGATGGTAAATTGCTATTCAGTTATATACATATGTGTATGTGTATATGTACATGTATGTATGTATGCGTATTTTAACGATAAACGCGGTGTCTACTGATGACATGCAGTCCAGGTGGTACATCCATCCAGTTTCACTTCAGCTTAAAAATGGAAACAAGTATCACCTGCCAAACAGAGTTCCACGTGGACCATGCCATGTCTAAATTATGTATAGACTTCAAGCTGCAGTATATCCATCATGTGATCTTGTCTACAAGCAATTGCCACTGCTACTACAACGACAACTAACATTACATTGCGCAGTCACCCTTGATCAATGAGGGAAACCGAGTAGTTTCTACCATACGATATACCAAGCATTTCTCTTTTGTCTTGTCGCTTTCTGATTCATTATTGCAACAGTACACACGTTCACACGTACACATATATATATATATATATCGCGTATAATTATGACAAATGATTCTTGGTTTCGCACTTTACTAGCATCAAATAAGAATGATAATGGCAATAATGATGACCACTCACTTACCGGACAATTAGCGGGATGGTGGCAAACTGCGCGTCATCATGGATATAGCGAGGTGTTAGCAGCCGGTATCGCTGTCAGTAGTGCTACATGATATACGCCATTATCGTAGTAAATTTCGTCATTATAGTACGGTGAGTGCAATTCCAGCACGTTTACTAAAGGACGAGGGCGTATCATGGGTCGTTGCACTGCTGTCAACGATGGCGACACATTTCGCTTCTATCATACAATACTTGGTCCATTAACTCGAATACCACGTACACGTAAAGGTAAGTAAGAAGCAGTGGAAATGAAATGATAATGTCCCATCCTGATACTTTACGGGTTTACTTGCACGTATTCTCTTCCGATAAGAATTGCAACATAAGACGTTATCTATTCGATTGGCCGGTATTGATGCACCAGAGGTAAACTATACTATACTACACTAGAGTTGAGGTGAATCAGAAATGATGGCGGCAATGATACTAATAGAGATAGAGTAGGCAGCTCATTTTGGTATGCCTGCACAACCATTGGCGAATGAGGCACGAACCTGGCTCGATCGACAACTGCAAGGTCGTGCTGTGTTACTTGTACCTTACAGTGTGGATCGATATGGTCGATTAGTGGCGAGTGTGTGGACACGACCATTTGGATTGCGTTGGATGCCATTCGGTCTACCGTTGCTTAACTGGCTACGACAGGATGTATCGTTGCGTATGCTACGCAGTGGCATGGCCTCACTCTACACGGGACATGATGTGGAATTCGGAGGGAGGAAGGCACAGTATATTGCAGCTGAACGACAGGCACAGTATGTATTTGACATAATAGTTGCTACTACTATCATCAGCATTGTTATATATTAACCTTACATCATTGTTCACTTGATAGATTTGCACGTCTTGGCATTTGGGCATTATCGAAAAAGAAACGAGTACTACCCGGGGAACATAAACGAATTCATCTACGCGGTGGACATTAGTTATTATTCATTGGAGACTTTTTATTATTTGTTAATAATAGCGAGAAATAAACCTTGATCGACTTAAAGGAAATGTAAACCTAGTCCAAATCCGAATCCAGGTTGAATCCTATCAGAGGTAGTCGCTGCCAATGGCAAGGTGAAATTCAACTCTATCCGAGCAATACTGTGCCAGTAGACAAGACCTGCTCCTACAGATATCGATGGATGTTGATACATGCCTTTAATCGCCTCTGCTATTCGCTGTCGATCTGTCATCATCATTCGATGGCATGAATAAATATATGCATTAGTTGTTTCGATTAGTAGTAATGCGTCCATTGATCCACTTACCATTGCTAACGAGTCGTAAAGTGCCGGCATTAGCAAATAGATGACCCTTGAATCGGTCAGAATCCACCATTGGTAACGGTGTAAATAGACTCATACCCAGTGTGTAGTAAATATTGCCACCGATCATATCATCTATAGGTACGTTGAATATAACATAATGTATACATGCTATATCATTGTCATTGCTTACCGTATTCCCGTGGACCTACACCGAATGTCTTGAATCCACGTAGTGAAACGGGACCACCAAGGGTGAATCGATCATTAATACGAAGCGATCGCCTGACAACGGTAAAATAAAGCCAGCGCGTGCGGTCATACTAGTATGCTAATAGTAGCAATGAGAATGAATTAATAATGATATGTATGTTGTTTAGTTCTATGATCATTGTTATCATCATACTTACGAATCCTTTGCCTATACTCTGTAGCCATTGACCTTCCGCCTCGCATTTGTTATAGTGTACATCACCACCACGACCGGCCACTTCATTCTGTACACGTACTAAATAGCCATCGGTAGGCATCTCCAATGAGTTGCGTCGATCACGAATAAGAATATGGCCTACAGCCGAGCGTAAAGTATGTCCGGCATCCTTGCGTATTCTATAGAATTGTTATACACACATATACATTAATTCAACGTATAGTAAGTTATTCCATCAACATGTATCCTACGCTAATGATGCCTTATCGGTAAGATTGTAGATATTACGCCATGCAAATCGTAATAGATACCATGTTGACCTAGTCGACTTATAGTCTATTTATTTATTTATATTTATTATCAGTCAATGTAATGCTGTATCATTCCTGTTTCTCTCACTTACCTCGTAGCGTAATGTGGCACCGCGTGTCATTTCATTATGCGATGCATACCATGCCTTATTACGTATGGTTTGATAAGCATGAACACTTGCCATATGATCTGGATTAGACGCTATTGGTGTAGTGAAACTGGCCTACATATCGAGATTAATACTAAATATCAATGTGGTATCCACCCATACTATCTACCTGAAAGGCTGACGGAGTACGTGTACCCATTGACGCATTAGCCTCGAAGCACTCGGCACCACCAAACGCATTACGGAATGTAATGGATCCATTCTAAGGGAGAGAGTTAGCGATGCATTAGTCTATCTCTACTGGTGTTCACCTACCAAGGAGCCTTCTTGATCGCCAATTTCCGTGCCTGTCTTGATCGTTATCGATTACGTTCACGTAGCGTCAATAGCGCGTCTATTCCCCTTTCCTTGGCCAATGGTCCTCGTGCACTGTCTAATTCACCAGCTACACCGGCGTAAATGCCAAAACGACTGAGACGCGACACAGCTGTCTGAGTGCGTTCTATGGCCTCGCCAAATGTTGCCGCCTCAAGAATAGGCTCGGCTAGTCGATTAAGAAATGAACGACGTGTATGACGCACACCACGGAACAATACCGCGTTCATAACCACTGGATTGTCGTAAGCCTCATAGAGCTATTTATCAACTGTAATTAGTAGACATTGACATAACTATTAGCTACTTACACGAGACAACAGTTCAGCCTTTTGCTTCTCAATATGCGACGCTGTATCCATATTGAATTCAACTGATTAAATGGAATAAAAACAGCAATAGCAACAGCAATAAATGTAAGAAAAAGAGGATAATTCGCGTAGACAATTCTGCCCCGTTAATTTGATTTATTTTATAATCTACTCGTTTATCAATGAGTCATTCTTCTTTACGACGACGATAGACTGCTCTCTCCTTTACACGATTGATAGATCATCATACGAAATTGCATTAGATTGACGCTTGAAAAGGAATAAAGTTCATTTTAATATTAAAAAGACGAGCAGTATCAATACTGAATATTAGCGGAAAACGAAAACAACAACGACAACAACACATTTTTAACCGCGAGTGAATTTGCCGTAGATGTGCAGAGCAAATACGGAACCGATAAATACGAGACTGAGCACCAGTACTACGACAGGATCACTAGATTATACATGTTAATAATGATGGTAGCTTTCCTTGTTGAGATATCACTTACACACGAAGACCTGGTGCGTCATCGCTGTAGATTCGCATCAAACCGGAGGAACTAGGCCCACCACGACCTGTTTGACGAGCTGCTGCCGAACCAGCATTTGGATTGCGGCGACTAATAAACAAATAATATGCACGCGTGTGCGTGTTAGCCAATCTATTAAACGATACACTACTATGCTTATTACCGAATAGTGCCTTTGGGTGTAGAAGCCGAATCAGACTAGTGTATAACGGATAGTGTTAGCCAATCCAAATATATATGATCATATTCTATATCAAAGACTACTTACCATAGTATGATCGTGTAAGGTTAAAGGCAGTAATGAGTAAGTGAGTAGATGAGTGCAGCAATAAGATTTATAGTAGAAAGACGTGTCAGACAAAACCCTTATTATTGCTGTTGTTACCATTGTAGACAAAATAGCATAGATTATTTGATAAAAGTCGATATGCTTGATCCAACCAATCAACATTCGCCACCTCGTTGTACTACACGCTATACAGGAGGTGGTGGTAATAATGGCAGTTAGAGCTTTCTCTATTTAGATAGATGATGATACTCGTCGGTGAGGTGAGTAAGTGTGAGCATAAGTCGCGGTTACAGTAGGTTCCACTACAAAGAAGGACTACATAAATAGAGGTGCGGTAATTCTACGCTTATTCTATTCCTTACTACTATCAATTACTACACCTACTGCTATCTTTATTACCACTACTACTATCACTACTACTACTATTACTATTATGGCTGCTACCGTTGCTGACTGGTCGGATCGTGTTCATCCAGACACTATCGTACTATTTGATGTTGATGGTACACTTACTCCGTCACGTAAGGTAATAATTATACAAGCAAGCAAGCAGGTCTATCTAAATAGAACTAACGCCATTTTGTGTTATGATATACGAGTGTAGACCGTGACACCACAAGTGTTGGAGATGCTTCAGTCCTTGCGTAAGAAGGTGGTTATCGGATTTGTTGGCGGTTCCGACTTTCCAAAGCAACTGGAGCAGCTGGGCGATGATGGTACGCAATAGAAATGATGATAGCGCCCACTAGTGTATATCGACAATGGCTAATTGATCTGACTATTTAGTGCTGGACCGCTTCGACTACTGCTTCTCAGAGAATGGATTGACCGCGTATCGACAAGGATTGCAACTAGCATCACAGGTAAAGGATTATACATTGCTTGATTAATGCAAAACAAATCATCTAATTAGCAAATACTGCTATAACAACACTAGAGCTTCATTGGTCATATTGGTGAAGATCGTTACAAATGTCTAGTTAACTTTTGTCTTCGCTACATTGCTGATTTGGATATTCCGATTAAACGGTATGAGTTGTCATTATCATCATGACTAGTGTATTGTATATATTAATGTATCTTATAATGAAATAGCGGTACATTCGTTGAATTCCGTAATGGTATGGTCAACGTATGTCCTATTGGTCGTAATTGCTCGTAAGTAATTGATATATTGACTATGTGTGTATGAGTAATAATAATGATGCTGATAATGATAATGATAGTCAAGAGGAACGTGATCAATTTGAGATTTACGATAAAGTAAGTGAAATGTAGTATTCGATGTTAAACTACTAATATTGTTTGTTAATTAGGAGCATCATGTACGTCAAAAGTTTGTCGATGCATTACGTGAAAAGTTTGGTGATTATGGCTTGACATTCGCCATTGGTAAGTAGATGTAGATTGATGATACATTCATTAGTATTGACATAGGTGTATAGGTGGACAGATATCATTTGATATATTCCCTGATGGTTGGGATAAGACTTACTGTCTACGCCATCTTCAGATCAAGCCTTTAAGCAGATCCATTTCTTTGGTGATCGTACTATGAAGGTAGGAATGTTGACTACATTATTGTTATTGATTAGTAGTAATGTTAATGTAATGATAACACGATTAGGGAGGTAATGATCATGAGATATACACGCATCCTCAAGTAATCGGTCATGCTGTCACTTCACCGGCAGATACTATCGGACAGATCAACGAGTTGTTTCTAAGCGAATAGGACAAATACATAAATAAATGGTCTATTTATACAGTAATTGTATCATTCATGGTTAGACTATACCTGATTACATTATCGATGTAGTTTATTTAATATTGCTAATAATAATAATAGTAATAATACGATTGCAAAGATATACCAACTACAAGTTCTGATGCATATTCCAGATACGCAACTTTCTACCATCACCGGATAATTTGACTATTGCCGCGTTATTAACGGCAGCGATGCCTTCTTGATCATCCGTAGGAATCCATCCAATTTGAGGTTGATTATCCATACTCATCGTGAAGAAACCGCCACCTGGATGCTGAGCAACCCAATAATTGTCAAGTACGAATCCCAAGTGGACCAGACCATTAGCGACGGTCGTCTCGAAAACCGTTTGCTTCAAGGTCAAATTCACTAATTTTAGATTTGATCCATTAAGAATGATGATCTGCTTATTATGAAATGATACAGTAGGTGTATGTCCTAGGAATTCGCCGGAATAATAAAGGGTAGAATCGTTGATATTGTGAATGAAAAACATATTCTCAAATTTAGCAGATGTAACAGAGGTATTCCTACGATTACCGCCGAATGCAGAAGATGACTGATGCTGTGGCCATGGGTCATAGGTTGTTTGTACAACTGATGCTTGCTTGCTGGTATCCTTCTGTGTCGCTTGCCATACCATGACAATATTCGAGGTGAGCAATTTGGATTGACGTTCACCCTGTTTATCCACACGAAGCGACACGAGAATACGCTGTTGCTGTTGTCCCGGTGATGGGCGCACATCAATTAGACTAGCGCATAGTTTATCCCACGAGTAGAGTGCGGAATCATGTTGGGTACTCGTGTTGAGTAGGCCGGCGTAAATGATGCACTGGGATTCCGTAGTGTCCACGATGGTATACGTGTTCCATTGCGCGGCTGTCTTGACCGGAATGGGAATGACATGCGCTAGATTGACGATATAAGCCGAATGTGCTTGGTCAGCCTTGAGCGTTTCCTGCAATAAAAGCCAGTCATCTTGCAGGCTTTTTAATTGCACCACTGTGTCAAGATGATGAATAATATAGGGTTCTTGCTTCGATTCCAGTTCATTTACCCTCCAGTAGAATATCTTCTGGCGATCAGCGGTAGTTTCCGCATTCTTGAACGACATGGCAATGACAATAAATCGTTCATTCGACAGTCCAGTGATTGATTCTATCTGTTTGCCATTACCAATATTGTCGTCACCACCATCGTGTAATGTATACATTGATGGGTACTTTAAAGTGAGCGATCGATGTTCTGATCCATGCGAAAAGTAATGGAAATGCTTGTTGGCAATGACAATGAGGGTGCCCCATATGTTACTAAAGATAATCTGTGGACTAGGTTGATTCTCTCCAAAGTAGTAAGCTCCTTTGACATTGAATAGCTTCGACGAACATGCACCAGTTCTCCAGTTCTTCTCCAAGCATAAACGACCGATACAATGTCGAATCCAGCGATAGTTGCCGTGCTTCTTCCCTGACGACGAATCGATGTCGCTAACACCTGATCATGCCATTTTATCCACGTTTTAGTGTCGATATTGTCACCGAAACGTCGTCTAAACCAGCTTTCCCATGTGCTATCGTCTTTATCGGCCGCATCAAGTATGTGATAGCAAGAACTAAGGAAGATCAACAAGGAATCATCGTCCAGAAAGGCAAACACTCGCCATAAGACGATAATCGGCAGTTTACAAATATTCAACGATTGACAAACCATGTTATACGAACTAATAGGAAAATGATAAAAAGCAACAAAAAAAGGAGTCTGCACTTACTTGTCTGTTACAACGCTTATTAAAGTGTTGCTGATCACGAGACTGTCATGCAGACTGATCACGCAACCAATGCGTATACTCCCATCATCCACGTCATCATCCTCATCATCCTCCTCCTCCTCATAATCAGCTGAGCCAAATGCCAACTCAATTCATTATGTAGTTACACCAATATGATTGCGTGTATTACAAACTGCCCGGGATTGCGTGGATGAAAACAAGTATAATAGTAATAACAAACAATGATTTTATTGATATCAATGTAATAAAAATGTTAAAAAATATGGCTTTCGTTTCCTTTATAGATTACGAAGAAAACGCCTGAGTCCAATAGTATTTGCCATCGCTGCCTATTGCTAGACCACCGCCGAAGTACTTGACATTGGCCACCATGTTTCTAAAGTGTCCCTTCGATATCTCCCATTTGTCCATGGCCTTTTGCAGTGTCTTCTCGGTGGAGATATTCTCGGAAACAACTACAGCCGCTCCATTAAGGCCGTAACGTTCAAATAGACCGGGTTCATTGCGTAAAAAGTGACTAGCATTGTTGGCATCCCTCATTCTATTGCTGTGCTCCTGTGCACCTCGTACAAGCTCCTCCTTCCTCTCTAGTTTAGGAAGGAAGAATTTGTCGCGGAATTTGTTGATAGCATCCAACATGTCACCGGCCACATCGGCAGCGACCATGGTGGATAGCGTGGCCATGACCATCACCATCATTAATAGGAGAATACTAAGACGTGGCATCATTTTGCTTTTTAATTCGACTACTATCACACTGTATATCTCGTGGCAATTTCGTTATTGTATATCGTAAGAGGGTATTATGGGTAATAGCAATTGATTGATACGTAAGTCGTGACTAGCTACTACTCGCTTAACACAAAAAAAGGTGTAATAAATTAGTCGGTTGTATATTAACTAAAAACTGTGTGGCTAAGAGTGATAATAAACAAGAAGAAGAGGAGGAGAAAACGTTCATGTTAACGCCATTCCTTTATACTAAGCCGTCGCAGAGAAAATGCAAATCTCACGTGTAATATTCGCCATTACTACGTACACGTGTAAATAAGAAGCGTTCATAAGTGAATTTGTCTTGTCGCCGTCTATTGTGTTTATTCGAGGAAATGTAGCGTGTTCCATATTAGAATTCCGTAAAAGCGTTTCTATTGCCAAATACGAATCCCGAACATAATGGAGCGATAATCCAAAGTGAACATCGATAGTGGTTTCCTATTACGGTGACACGTGCTGATGATACTAATTCAATTGAAACGCGATAAAAATTTTACGAGCATTTTGCCGTGAAACGACATCACATACCAATATCGCGTTGGCACACATGTTAATATACCAAAGTTGGCTCGCTTACAAGGTAGTAACAAGTTATTGCTACATAGTGGCAAGGAAAGAGTAGCACGAGTATGTGTATGAGTGAGTGAATGAATGAATGATGATGATGATTGATATCAATGACATGTTAATATAGTGCGTTTATTAGGGTAATAAACCAGTTCATTAGTACAGGCTATAGGCGACATATCCGTTCATCTAGCCATATGTTCCTATGTTATAGACGGAATATAACGCATGCATTACCGAAGCAGCCAATTATTCATGAACTGCGACTGCCTTACTAATACTTGGAATACCGTTTATCCTGATAACGAACGGAAGAAGGAAATATATGTAACAAACCGGTTGTTCTATGATCGTTATCAATGTGCACCTAGTAGCAGTAGCAGTAGCAGTAGTAGTAGTAGTAGTAGTAGTAGTAGTAGTAGGTTGAACTTGTTCCTAGACTGTTTGATACATTGTCGCAATAATTTGCCTTCACATGCATAGTTTACTCCTCAATCAACATGGCCTCTTCAATTGCATCCTATCATTATTACAACGACAATGATACATCTATGGCTATGTTATGTTATTATTATTATTTAATGATTAACTTGAACAAATGTAATTAAAACCAGCTGATAACTAGTATAATAAATAGTCAATATTGAGAATGAGTAGAATAACTAGCAATAGCAAATGAAATAAATGAAATGAATCACACAAAACATAAAGTATCTAAGCCTAAATAAATAAATATAAAGCGAGAGCGAGAGAGGGGGTAAGTACGAATAGGCTAAACTATAAGCTAGTGCATAATGGAGAATGCAAATTGAATGTGGAAGAAGAAAGGAAAAATGTAAATGCTATGTATGCATTTGTCTCTAACACACATGAATCTTGGTAAGTGCACGTAGATAATTCGGTTGTCGGTATCGCATGGCTGCCTGCGCCAAACCTTCCGGAAGATTGTCCATGCTAGAGGAGTGTTGTCGTGCACGATTCGACGTGTAGACTGATGTCGCTGAACGTGACAATGCCGTTGTAGATTTTGAACCCGCTGCTGATTTCGACATTGGATGACGACTACCTTTGTACGAATGTTGCTCGGTCTTCTTGCCACCACTTGCAGTCGTCTTGCTACGTACTGGCATTTTATGTTTTGATGGCGAATCAATCGATGGCGACGATGCTAATGTGGCGGATCTTCCAAGTGGTACCTTTGACTTTGTGGATAGTGTTAGCGATGGCGGCAGTTGTGGTAGCGGCGGCGGTGGTATAGCAATCACTGGTGCATCATTAGTACGGCGTCGTTTTGTGGTCAAGCGTAGTCGACGACCAATAGCGGAAGCTGTCGACATTTTACGCTGTAGCGATTTGGTAGGATTAGTGGTAGCGCTAGTCTTTAGATTACTACTAGTAGCAGGCATCCATTCATTTATTGCGATAATGCTAGCATCATTTCTTGTTTTATTCTCACTCGCAACATTAGCATCATCACTATTATCATCATCATCATCATCATCGGCCCATGGTAGTTTTGGTCGTGGTCCCAATTTGGGATCCCATCTAAAGTCCTGCAACTCCATGGTCGGCGATGGTGTCGGGCTGCGGATTCGTCGTTGCTGATTCGGCTTCAGCGTTGCCGTCCTCGTTATTGTCGCAGGACTGTGTCGGGCTGGGATTCTGTGCAGGTAACTATAATATATGAACTATCTCCCGTAAGCATTAGCCCAACGATGATACTCTGCTACACAGAGCGCGGAGACATGGCACGAGTGCCCGCCCGTATCTCACTTACCCATAGCCTACATCGCAGCCTAGCGAGCCTTGACCGCCCCAATTCTTATCCGGCACTATGGTCACCTCGCGACATGTATCCCAGTGACGGTTGTAGACGAGTAATTGGACAGGCACACCTTGATGCTCTTCCATTAGTCGTGAAAAGTCGGCCTGCGTCTCGAGGTGACGATGCATAGTACCAATAACATAGTCGGTATGCGCTTGTAGACCGGCTGTAGCTGCAGGTGAGTTGGGAGCAACGTCCTACACGCGTCGATAAGCATATACATTGTTAGAAAGGAATATCCGCGCTTGAGCATCTATGCAATATGGCAGTTGCATATGTCGTACAGAATTGTGCTCTTACCAGAATATGCCATACATTCTCGCTGGCTGCTGCATACGTACAGAAACGTATGGCACAACCAATTAACCCGTTTTGCGTGGAATCCGACCATTGACTATTCGGCGTCAGTTTAACCTCTACAATGATAGTGGTCATGTTATTGTTGCAATCGTCAGCTGACCATGCTCATCGCATCCAAATAGGATACCGAGACCACACCACTTACCCCGAACATTTTGTCTTTACTCGAATAAACCATAAGCGTGACCTCCTTCCCGACATTGGCTAATAATTGGTCGGTGAGCTCCGAGCCTGGCTTATCCTGTCGAAACACAAAGGTTACCATTAGGTCACGAGACACACGTATACACTTTTTAGGATCAACGAAGAATAGACAAATGCCATCGCTACTCTTCATAGAGTATTTGGAGCTGTTCACCGAATGAGATATAAACCTACCAGTCTAATGCCGTTGATAGAAAGGATAAAGTCGAAGAACGGTTGGATTCCTGCTTCGTAGGCAGGCGAATTCTCATTAACCTATTGCAAGTTGTTAGAATTAACGATATGATACATATGAGATCGCTAGTACTACAGTAATAACTTACACGAAGTACGTGAAAACCGTTTGATTCCTCTACGGGTGCTGACTGCTCATTACCCATATTGCGTAATCTTCTTTGCTACTCTTATTACCAGTTAGAATGGAATAGAAAAATGTAACCTTGTCAATGCGCTAACTCCTTAATATGTTTGCAAGTAGTTCGCCCTAGCAAAACTGAAGATATTGCAAAATAGTCGATCAAGAAAGTCAACAAAAAACAAAGACGCCAAACAGGCTAGGCGTAGAGGGAAAGGAAGAAGAAGGAGGAGAAGGAGGAGGACAAACCCAGGCAGCGAAGAAGTAATAGTAGCAGTGTGTAGTTTATGTTTACGATTGTGTGCGATATTATTTGTGTGTGTGTGCGTTGCCAGGATTCTAATAAAAACGAATGGAATTAATCACTATAAAATGCAAAGCGGATAGATTAGGGCGTTTGTACTTCCGTACACATGTGGTTCGCATCTTTTAGTTGCCGGTTAACCGACTAATTTATAGGTGCGCTCGCTATTAAGGCCTTGGGATAAAACGAGCAGCTACCCAAACTGGTAACGCGCTTCTCTTCCATGCAGGTGAGTTGACGATATTCAAGGCAATAACAGTGTCCCAAAACAACATTCCTACGGTTAACATGCGACACAGAACAGGAATAATGCTATCAGAATTAGCAAAGTATGTTTCATGTTACCACGAACTAGTTCATCCTACAGTTTGCTGGCGTGTTAGTATCAGTATATATTTGGCATTCTTGGCTAAATATGCGTTCCAGGAACATGAACATGTTTTACAATTTCTAGATATATGAATAAGCGTCATCGTCACTGCTAATGCAAACACATACACACACATTCTCTCTGCGTTAGTTCCAAATACAACACAACTGAATACAGAGACAGATAAAGTGAATAGTATAAACGTGTAAATTATGTATTTATTAAGCTATGCTATGTCCATATAACCATCATGCAAGAGACTGACATGAAACCCGACGTAATTGTATTTCGACATTTCGCCATTATCAGACTTGCGTCATCAATTAATCCTGTGATAACAGTGTAAGGATCATCTATATCTGATCGATCAATTACTTTTACATTGGATGGTATACTAGATCACATATATTTTGTGAAAGATGGTGCAGTGTGCTAACTTTGTAAGAATTATAGCTGGGTCTAGATCTGCATTGTGGCTTTGTGCAAATGTATCTAGGCATCCCAATCTATTAAGTGATGGCATATTAGCCCTGGCACGATATTATTTATCATATTAAATAATCGATCCGCTCCTCCATCCATTCCATATCCACTTGGCACCGGCAATGACCATACGGCCGAAATGGACAATAGACAAGTGACGACAGTTGAGAAGAAACGCATATTGATTGGACTAGTTGGTCGAGTAGGTGGTATAGCACTGAGTTGAGTTGAGTTGAGCTGAGTTGAGTAATACGGTATATAGGTTTAGTCCAGCTAAACAAAGGTACAAAGTAGTAGATGATAGTAAACAAAAGTTGTTTTTGGTAAAGACAAGGTAAATACTAGAGGTGAGTAGTTGAGAGAGTATAATGGAGACAAGTGGCGAGATGGGCAAACATGTAGATTTATATCGCTAGTTTACAGGTGGGTAGACCACGAAGTGATAACCATACGGTTACACCGCATGGCAGCACCCCTGTTTCAGCATATGTCAATTTATTGCTGGGATGCACGCTTGAAACGCTTCTTTATTGCAATACAGCAATGCAGCATGCTTGTCGACATGAGCGAGGTAGTAAGACAAAGAGAGAGACAATCATTATAACACTGCATATTTCTTAGTGCAAGGGTATAGTGTAATAACATGACTTTTTGTACATGTGTATATTAGCAATGCGTTTATTATCACAAATATAGTACTTTCACAATATCTACAACGTATCCTTCAGACAATTACCAATTAAGTTCGGATATTGTCTGCAACGTCGATCGCTTATTATCAGACGACTCTCCACGTTTTGTAAATATATCGTCGGCCAAGTAGAATGTTCCACTCGCTTCGGAATGCTTCCAGATCACGTATGCGTGTATCTGCATTTCCGCTGGTATTTGAATTGCCAGTATGCGCATTGCTTGAACTAATAACTGTAAATAACGAATGCATTAATGTTTAAGTGTTAACTTCTTTTAGTGTGCTTCATTTGTGATGCCGGCTGATTGAGTTGTGCCATACTTGCGTTAATTGTGGCGAGGGAATGTGTGTCGTGTTTAGTCCATCTCTCGCTTGAGATTGTTGCGTGTGCATAGTGTTCTGTGCCTCTAATTGCGGCAGAATATCCGTTGGATCAATGACCGAATCACGCTCAAATTCAGTAGTCTTTTTTGGTGTAGGAGGCCTGTCGATTTCAACTACGGAACTGGGAAACTTCCTAAGTACACGATTGCGAAATATAAACCGTTGAATAATACCCCATGGACGAAGTCGACGCTGACCGAAGAACAAAGTAAAGAGGTATAGCGATATGGTAAAAGAACCACCGATCAGACCATAAGAGTCGGTCCATGTAAAAGACTCTTTAACGTTTATAACCTCATATACAAATGCTTGATGGTCTGGAGTAAATCCATTTTGTGGCATGAGAGTTATAACATAGAGTTTGGAAGATAGTCTTCCAGTTCAGACTCGAGCTCGTATTTTGTAGTGTATTCTCTTTGGATTTGGTCTGATAATGACGGAAATAAATTGTTCGGCGGCTGCCCCAGTTTACTCTTACAGATAAGTTTTTGTTTAGCCTCATAACATCATAGGGTTTACGAGCTTTTGTGCATTATAAAAGACTTCTGGACTTTCCACAAATGTAATATAGAAAAATTATGTTGATCTAATTCCTGAAAGTTCATTATCTGAGCTGTTATCTATGATGTTCTTGTAAGTTCTTCGATTCTGATGTCTCGAAATCATAATTTCTGCCAGTAGGAGTAAATTGCCAGTTAGATGGAGGCTGTAAGCTCCATATTGGTTCTGCATTGCATTTGTTGCTGTGAGCAAATTATATTCTGACCATACGATAATATCATCGCCATATCTTAGCCGTTTAACGACTTTGTTAATTTTTATCAAATACGTAGTTTGCATGTATACATCGCCAGTACTTCAATGGATGCATTTCTTAAAGCACCATTATCTTCGTATAGCAATACTGTGGGCACCGGTATTTGCCCGGTTGTTTCGCTTGATTGATGAATGGAGCCTGAGTTTACAACCTTCAGTATTTGTATGGTGGCTATGGGAGAAGACCAAGAATGATCAATATAACTACTATGAAACGCACTACAATAAGCCGCTTGGGCTCATTTCGTCGACCCTTGATGTACATCATGCTGATGCTAAGGAAAAAGAATGCTAGATAAACAGAATGCTAGAAATGCTAGAAATGCTAGAAGGAATATGAAAAGAAAAGAAGAGGAGTAGTAATGGAATAACAGACGAAAGCGTATCTACGTTCAATGGCGTCTATTTGTGTTTAAACAAGGACAAAGAAATGCTGCCGTGTTACCATTGTCGCCAAAGTCTGAACAGGCCTTTTTCCTAGCCATGATAGCCATATTTGTCTGAAGTCAAAGTGCCATTCATTTTCCTGTCCGTCGTCGTCGTCGTCCGTCGTCCAGCATTCCTTCATTTCATTTCCTTCATTTCCTTCATTCAGCATTATATTAGCAATAGTTAGCATTCTCCGCTAGTAACATGTATCGTCTAGCAGTAGTGGTATTCCTAGCATTGATCGTGTGTGTCTGGGCAGAGGTAATGAGCTAGCGTATGACAGTTGTTTATTCTTCCTTTCATTTTAATAGCAATGACTAACTGTTTCGTTTTGCTTATCCATCCTAGATACACCCTATAGTGGCAGTGTTAGGCCACACGAGTTGGGTTTCATTTGTGCGATGAAAAACGTTCAGTATCTTAATGCGTCGGTAGAAGTTGTAAACGGGCAGATAAGCGGTGTTTATGTGACACCTCGTTCCCTGACAAATGTCACCTCAACTGGATATCTTGTCTCCTATCCTGAGAGTGCATTGAAAACTAAAGATATACCGTATGACCCTGTTAGTTCATGCATTGGTAGTCAAAAGGATCCGGTGAAACGCTGCGAGATTGGTTCGGATATGCCTAAATTCCTTGTAAATCCTCATGAGCCAGTGTGCATGATACTCGACAATCGACTTCAAGCGACAGCCGCCGAGCTCAAATACACGTTTCTGCCAACAAATGCCAGTGGTCAGGCGATGGCGGCCAATGCTATTTCGGCGAGTCAGACGATAAAGACATCATGCTGCAGCCATTAAGCACGCATTGTTATTTATATTTTATTACATGGTCTATTAGTCGGTATTCCATGATTCAATGACTATCAACCAGTAAGCTAGTGGTATTTTAATAAAAGCGAACTGATCAACTTGTAGATATAATTATGATACATAATATGAAGCAATACTATTTTATTATTTACGAATTTCATTGTAATAAGAGTGGTATTAGAAAGTCACGCAATGGTCGTCATATCGAACAAGCACATTCTACAGCATTGTTTGCTTGCCATTGAATGGGGAAACAGACATTACATTGGTATGATGCAGGCATGGCACGGCAGTGCAACTTACATGGATGTCACGCCAATGTTTAGAATAATGCCGCTATATCCTCATGTAGTTACGAGATAACGTGACTGACTCATTTGTAATGCCTGAGTACTTCATATTCATTGTAGATGCAGCCCTTCAATAGATGCAGAACAACTCTTGCTCGGCATCTAACGTGTGCTAGTAAATGAATGAATGAATGAACAAGTATATCCATTGTATTAATAAAGCTTCAGGTATCCTGTAAACAAGGCCATTCGCATGCAATACGCTCGACATACCATGCGGTAAAATAGTGCGTCCACATGAGCGGCGGCGAAAAAGATGTCGCGCTGGAACACATACCATGATGGCATCGCTTACAGCCTGCAAATGCAGAGTAGGCTACACGCATACATACGTGCGTATGTACCTACATACACACATTCCTATACATTCATCCATATACTCGTCCGTTTACAGAAAGGGAACTTTTTATGCAACAATGAATGGGGCGCACGCCTCGTCCTCATTTGCCCTCGAGTAAGAAAGAAGTGTAACCAGCCAATATCCATATAACTAGTTTGTTGATTCGACCAGTCATCAGGTATTATTCTTTATATTGCTATCTTTGTTTCCTTTGGATGCGCGTTCCTTCTACTTTTATCCACACACGCCACGCACATATTCTAACCAACGAACGTCAACTATTCAGTTTTACTATTACTCTACGTTATTATTATTATTAAACGGAAATCAACAGACACTGCTGGTAATAGTGCCGCCTTTTCTATTCTCAAACCATTGTGGCCCTTATTATATCATACGTCGGCCCGTTATTATCCTCTGCAACTTGAAGCAGAGCTATTGCAGTGCATCTATTTGCCATTCAACAGGTGACTGCGCATCATTCCCAATTGCTCTATAATAGCCTACTTTGTCGCTTTCGCTACATACATCGCTGGTGCATAAGCTGTTATCGCTATCAACGATTGGATACGGACATTTCAGCGGTGCAGCAATCATGCACTATTCAACGATTTGTATTGGTTCGTGTGGTCAGCTTTCATTTTAGTAATTACAGCCTTATCTCTCTCTTTCTGTCTCTCTCTTCTCTCGCTTGTTAACTAGCTCGAAACCATCGTTATCAGTCTGCTTATAAAAGCATACACAAACACACGCACACTTGAGTTGTCTTCAGTATTTATCGTCACATACATATCAACAACAACAACACCCACGCTTTATCATTATTCATTGAACCTATCCTATCAATCAGTTATCCATTTGATTAGACACGTTGAAACAACAACAACAACAACTCGAAAAAACAAGCAACCTGCATCATCTACGTTGACACTCCAACTGATTCATACATCTTTATTACACTCTACTGTCATTTTCACGGTATCCCTACCGTTTAACAAGAAGTTTACCTGACGATTAGATCGGATCCATCCTATCTCTCTCTCTCTCTCTCTTTCCTTCCCGCTACACTTTAGATATTTATTTTTCACTTCATTGTAACAACATTCATCATGTCCAAAATGCTTCAACTGGTGAACGAGGAACGAACTCGTAATAACAAGCCGGCTCTCCTATGGGATACCTATCTTTCCAAGGCAGCTAAAGCACATAGTCAAGCGCAAGCAAAGGCAAACAAAATGGGACATCAGATGCCCGGTGAAGACGACCTACGCGCACGAGTGAAGGCAGTGTCGCCCGAAGGCCATTGGTCCTCCTGGGCCGAGAATGTAGGCGCTGGCAGTGCATCCGAAGAGACGATGATGCGCAGCTGGATCAAATCGGCCTCGCATCACAAGAATCTACTCGGTGCTTACACGCATTTCGCCGCTGAGATGGCCACCTCCACACAAGGAAAAGTATTCTGGACGCAAGTATTCGGTAATGACGGTTCCGTCTGTCCTGAGGATGGTCAGCCCATGAAGAATCATCAACACAGCCAACCCGAGCATCAAACGACCGGCCAGGCCTCTATTGAACGTATGCTACAGCTGGTTAACGAGGAGCGTGCCCGTCACAATTTGTGCTCCCTACGCATTGACCAGTCGTTGGTGCGAGCCGCCCAGTTACACAGCGATCTACAGGGACAAGCGGCCACCATGACGCATCGTTTGCCCAATGAGCCAGACCTCATTACTCGGGTGACCGAATCATCCAAGGGTAAAGCATGGGCGGGATGGGGCGAGAACGTCGGCTTCGGCAGTAAGAAGGAGGACGTAATGATGGAGAACTGGATAAACTCACCGAAGCATCAAGAGAACATACTTGGTGATTTCACGCATTTCGGTGCTGCCATGTCCATCGGTGTCGACAACAAGCCCTACTGGACTCAAGTGTTCGGCAATGATGGTAGCACGCAAGCTATCGAAAGCGAGATTCCTTCGCCGCCATTGTCGCCGATATTGCATGAAGTACCGGCCGAACAACAACTGCAAGATATGCTTAACCTGGTCAACGAGGAGCGAGTCAAGGCCAACTTAAGCCATTGGCACTCGATGACTGTCTCAGCAAGGCAGCTCAACTTCATAGCGAAGCACAAGCTGGTGCTGGTAAAATGTCGCATCAATTACCTAATGAGGCCGATCTGGTATCGCGTGTCAATACGGTAACTGCAACTGGCAAGCAATGGTCCGCGTGGGGCGAGAACGTGGGATACGGCAACGACAACGAGCGTGTAGTAATGAGCATGTGGATGAATTCGCCACAACATCGAGACAATATCCTCGGTCATTACACGCATTTAGGAGTGGGTATCGCGCATAGAATGGCAAACCCTACTGGACTCAGGTGTTTGGTACATGGGCTGAACCAATGCAAGGCGACAATGTCGTGGAGACTGTCGTGGAATACGTGTCGACCGGTGGCAAACACCGTGCTAGCAACAGCCTTACTCTTACACCATCTGGCATGGCAGCAAAGATGAACGCCGTGCTAGAACTGGTGAACAACGAGCGCATCAAACACGGCAAGAACAAGCTGCTCTACGACACTCGATTGGCACAGGCAGCGCATGATCATTGCATGGAGCAGGCATGCGCCGGTCAAATGTCGCATCAATTGCCCGGTGAACCCGACCTAGTCACTCGTATCAATGCCGTATCGAAGGGTCGTCAATGGCTAGCATGGGCTGAGAATGTTGGCTTCGGCAGTGCAGACGAGAATGCCATCATGGACGTGTGGCTCAAATCGGCACAGCATCGTGACAACATTCTAGGTGATTACACGCACTTTGGCGTGGCAATGGCCAACGATGCTGATGGCAAACCGTACTGGACACAATTGTTTGCGCAACTCGATGACACTAGTGCTAATGCCCGCAAATCAGCCGGCGACGACATCTACAGCGACGATGTTTATGTGACGGTGGTAACTACTACATCTACTACCACGACATCCGATTCATTGCCATCGCCCTCGCAATTGAATGGCCATAACGGCGGTCGTGTAACGCATACTGTCGAAGTGGTCGAGTCGTCCACCAGTCCGAAATCGGGCTATTCCTCGGCTGCCTCGTCCATCACTACGAGCACGCCTTCACCCACCTCACCGATTGACGAACGCTACTTGGAGAATCGTAAACCTTCATCGAATCCACTCAAGCGACTTTCATTCAAGATGTCACGCGGTTCAGTTAAGAGCACTACTAGTTCCACTACTACTACTAGTAAATCGACTAGTTCCCCTAAACCAGCACCTCCAGTTAAGCAATTATTCAAGTCTATCTTTAGTTCAATCGGCCGTAGTGATAAAGGCAAATAATATGTTTGCAAGCAAGTGATTTACTACCATTAGTAGCATTTCTTTCTTTCTTTCTTTCTTTTCCTACTACAATCGTTCATTCGCATATTAGTTAGTTTCTCATCATCATCAATCATCTATAATAAATTATCACTTTTATTTGAATTCCAATATATATATATAATTAAGTAGGCCAAGAGACATGCTTAGTGTATCGTTTATATATATTTGTTCATTTTATTCACAATCTTATTAGTAAGTTAGCCATCTCTTTAGTTTCGAACGCCATTTCTTTGGAGGTTTCTTCTTTTCTGTAATTATGTAATAGTTAGCTAATATGACTAAGGGATAGCTAATCTACATTGTGTTTACCTCGAGCATGTTCACGTGTCTCGACTCTTGTTTGTAATTTCTCCAGTTCTTGATGATTGGGAAGCATTAGCGTGAGTGCACCCATATCAGCGGAAACACAGAATGGATTAATGGGTAGGAATATCGATAGCGTGTTGAGCAACATGAATTATAATATATTCAGATAATTATTAAACGAATTAGTGTAGACAATGATGATATTGCAAATACTGAGTAAATACAAATAATTATAAAGAGTAATTTCGATATGTAATTGTAAAAGAAGATGCGACTGGTTATCTAGACACGTATATATACATGGATAGATAGATGGATGGATAGATATGCTTGCTAACGAGCAGACACACCATTACAGCAACATACTCGAATGCAGTAAGACTAATTTCTGCCTTGACATCACATCACATGGCACCAGTAATTGCAGTTCGCCTTTGGAATCCATGCTAAGTGCATGCAGTATCTCTAGTTCAATAACTTGTTCAATCCACGCCAAGACATTAAATAACAGGTTGACAGTCAATGGTACTACGATAACGTAAAGAAAAAAGAGATTAATGGTATGCATACGCGCAATTGGTAGTACAATATGGTTAATAAACATATTTCGACAAGCCACACATACACGCATGTAACAATGGAATATATATACAGGTATGTATAATTAATATGGCTTTATTATAATAGCTAACATATGATACTAGTTATAAAATGCTATTAATTAAAGAAGTAACTTGGCAGCACCGGCTGTCACCGCGGATAGCGAGATGATGAGTGAAGTCTGACCAAAGGACGACACGTGCATGGAGGCAGCTGCACTAGTATCATCGTGGACTTGCTAGTATCACTGGTAGTCTTGTCGGTGGTAGTCTTGTCTGGTCGGTGGTAGTATCAGTGCTACCGGATGGAGTGGAGGTGGCACTAGGGCTATTGCTATCGGAAGCGCTAGAGGACGAGGAACCAGCTGGCGTTGTAGGGGTGGAACCACTCGAAGTGCCAGCACCATTGGTGGGAGTGGCACCAGAACTGACGCTCACACTAGCACCAGCATTCTGTGGATTGGCCAATACACCGGTGGTGACAATGGTAAATATACAAATGAACAGGAAGATGGCCTGCAAAGCGGTACGACGCTGAGTAAGTTGGACATGGAGGAACACGCATGTTGAATGATAGGAAAATACTAGGAGAAGAACAAGAAGAAGAAAAGATAGGCTACCGTCGAGGGATGTTGTTGCTGTTGCTGGATATGATTAATATCGAATCAATAACAGGAGAGAAGGATAAAGAGAATGAGGAGGCTGGCTAGTTAAGAAGATGTTGGTCAAGCAATGACGCTGTCATCGATCTCTTTATTTATACCAGTGACTTTTCGCAGTCTAGGGAAAAGTATACTTTGCCAAGAACTTGCGCTCTACCATTAAACGAGCTAAAGGTAACCGGACAATTCTATTTGAGTGTATTGTTCTCTTGAAATAACGCTAATTTAGAAGAGTCGGTGGCTACTTCCGTCATTTTGGAAAGGGTCCATACACACACGCACAAATCGGCGTTATTCTTATTGGCCGCTATTTCTATGTGTGCATATTCGTGCCTGTACGACTACTGTGCCACAAAGTAACGGAGATCGCGTTATCGATAAATAGAATAGTTAATGTACGCACTCGGTAATAAGCAAGAAGAACAATAAGAATAGGCTATTCTACTATTATTATCCTTATCATTATTATTATTCAAATGTTTACGGGCACATAAATAGACAAACAAAAGTGTGCACACGTCAATTTAGTCAATGTTAGTACCGCGTAGCATAGCCGCCACAGTATCCGTTTCATCTTCCTCGTCGGTAAGCACCAATTCCTCTTCGTCTTCAAATAGTGCCGTATCCACTGTGACATCGTCATCTTCAATAAACTTGGCATCAGATGCCGCAAGCGATTCATCTTTCTCAAACAGTTGTCGTCCTAGTATCGTCATCATCATATTGCAATACCAATTTAGAAGATATAAAAAATATAAGAAATGATGTGAGTAAATTGTACTATGGCATTATCATCATCGTCATCGTCATCATCATCATCATTAATGAACACACATACCTGTGAGTTTATTTCGTTTCGGATCGTTCTTCTCCTCACGCTTTCGTCGTTCCATTGCCAAATTGGCCATTTCATTGTCGAATGCTCGCTTCCATGTCATAAATGATTCGGTGGTTACTTTGGTACCGACGAACTTCTTTTGTTCCTCCTAATAACAACCGTAGCAACAATTCATGTTATAATAAACTATTTCATCATTATCATGTATACTACCGCATACGTACTTCAGCCTCTTGACGTCGTTTCTCCTCGACTTGACGTTCCAAATGCTCTCTACGATCAACCACGATCTTTTCTAGTGTTTCCTTCAGTTGACTAGCCAAAGTAAATACCAACACCATGCCACGATACTCTTCAGCCTAGTGTGCAAGCGTAGTTTATTAATCAATCCTACTTGCAATGTCATTGTTGTATTATATCATCATAGACATACCGTTTCCCGTGCTGTATCTCGAAGTAAGGCTAGTTCCGAGTCATTGAGCTCTCCCTCGTTGGGCTCAACACGCATTTGTGGCAGATCATCCGGATAGGTAGGCGTGTAGATAATCTCCAACCATATCGATACTATCTATCGTGGTTAGTAGTGTGCGTGCGTGTGTATGATGCTTACTCTATGATATATACACAGCATGTTTGTCACGATAATTACCCTCTGACTCGTCGGAGCCGTGCATCTTCTCCTCCGACACTATATTAATGCGAAATTGCATTGGATCCTTACTGATTTCTATCAAACAATATTTAATAAAGTAGCAATAGTCAGCTGAATTGCTAGCACTACTGATGCTACTATTGGATCCTTTACCTTCATATTCAGTTGGATAAATGGAGGAAAGCACCTCAAGCTCATTAGCTTGTTCCTCTGCGTAATCTTGAATAATGACGTCAATAATGGTGTTTCTACTTTATCTTTCTCCCCTTATGATCTAGCCTACCCGTCATACTTGAATGGCTAATAAGCAATAATGAATGAAAAGAAACAAAAGAAGTGCTAGTTCTATTTCTGGTAACCATTTATCAATATGATCCTACAATGACGTGAAAATTACCTAGTAAGCACCAAGATATCACTCCGCCTTTACTACATTTCTTGTCACCTTTTCTATATCATCACTAATAGGCAAGCTATTGTTTATTACTACAGCTGCTAGTTAGTTTAAAGGTCACATTGCATCTACGACAATTATTTGTAGTTAGTTCTCGATGAATCAAGTCAGTTGTTGGTACCTTGTCATCGGAAATAGCGATGTGCCGGTGACTCTCCGTAAAAACCCGGTGGAATGCGGGAAAAATAGGATTAATGCATGTGTCATGTTCCGATACTATGGCATCTAACACAAGTTGAAAGGGACTATTTATTAGCTTGCTTGTTGGTTGCTCTCCTTCCTTTTGAAAAAGCAAAGTTCTTTCTTCTTTTTTAATACTTATCAACTGTTGTCCCACTTGGTAACCACTGTAGCAATAGCGTAACAATGAAGATTCTTACCCAACAAGAAGTAGACGAAGCACAGCAAGCTGCCATTAATGGTGGTATTAAAGGTGCCGCTGTTGGTTTGGCCGCCAGTCTAGCGTTATCACTGGCCGCGCAACGCTTCTCCCCTGGCTATCGTCGTCTTACTTTTCCGTTGAAGGCCTTCTTCGTAACTGCTGGTGTGTCAGCAATTACGGTTATCGAGGCAGAACATGAAATGGGCGCCTATGAAGTGGAACGAATGCGTCGACGTGGTCCACAGAACAACACACTTGAAGCGGTACTTCATCCAGAACAAGTGGCCGCTCAACAGCATCAAGCTCAAGTTGCGGCAGTGCCCACACGTCCAGTTGCACAGCGTGTCACTGACTACATCAATAACAATCGATGGTCGGTAGTGGGTAAGTAACAACAACAATAATCATCATCATCATCGATCATATTTGGAATTCATTTAACAATACATGTATGTGTATAGGTGGTACATGGGCAGCAGGTATGACTGGTGCCGGTCTATATTTGTGGTCGAAAAAGTAAGCTTATAACAATATAATAATAACAACTACTAATCATGATCCTTCAGATACATGACATGGCAGCAAAAGTTGGTTGAAGCACGTATGTACGCACAAGCTATCACTATCTTTGCCCTATTAGCAACTGCAGCCATCTCGATGACTGATAAGCCCGTGGATTCACGCGAGGCTAAAGACGATAGCTGGCGTCGTCGTCTAACTACTGCACCCGAAAAGAACGCGGTCGTCTAATCATTTTTCCTTTCTTTTGCTGATGTTGTTCTAACTTTCGTAGTATCATTAAACTTCGTTAAAATCATTACTATAAGTTACATATTCAATTCAAATAAAACGTGTACACGATATAAACATGTATTGAATAGTAATGTCAAAAGTGCACAGAGCATATAATAGAGATATTAGATTTAGTAAATTTATTAGGACTGAATGGACCAGACATATCATCATTTGATATTTATGTCGATGGGACCACATGGATCAATGACTTGATTGCTTGTTCTAAAGACATTTATCATGGACATCATCCGCTTTCGTAAGAAGGTCCTGCTCGGCTTTCCTCTCCTTTTGATGAGCGGCGTTCTTGTTTCTTTGTGTAGCATGGCTATGCTCCACTTTGGCAATCTTTAGATCGTGGACGGCTTTATTAAGTTGCTTGATAGCACTACGGCATGCTGCGGATAGATTGTTGCGGTCATTCGAGTTGGGACGGGCTGGTTCATCGGCACGACGATCCAATATGGGATTTGCTTCACCGGTAGTAGCAAGCGTGGCTAGGGCAACGACGGCAACGATGGCAATAGCACTAGAGAACTTCATGTTGGTGTTGATATAATAGTAAATAAACAAGATAAACAGTGTATAGAGTAGTGGTAAATACTAGTGATACTAATGATAGTAGAATAAAACAAAAGAGCGAGTGTATGATGATGGTAAATCGAATGTATTGCTATAGTGCTTTATTTATAGGTGAATACGGATAGACTATCATGTAGAATTGAGCAATGATGATGTTATCGTAGCTGAATCGAACTATCACTATTTCTACATGATGCTTCCACGCATCAATGTCGCCTCCAGTATAATGAACGAACACCAATTGAATTGCACTCATGCCATGTTCTGCATGTGCAGATACTGTGCAATCAATGCGCTATTTGGCTGAAAGGCCAAGCCTTTCCTGCTAGTTGACGAGTACCAATTAGCAGATATCAGTAGATTCGAACCATCCATTACTGCATGTGGGTAGTACATCAAAGCAAACTGGTGACAATTTGACAATGGAATACTGCTAGGCTATTCGTATCGGTTGGTAATGCAATTTGTATGTATAGGATGGTAGAATGTCAACATGTGCTCGTCAAGCTATACGACCATTCTATTGGTTTTGAATAATACGATGTCCGTATCTTTTATAGATTACAATGATGGTGAGCTAAGGTGTGATTGAGCATTTGTCAATGATGACGAATGGTAGATGCTCGTCATGTCGTGTAACCATATGGACAGCAAATTACTCGAATTTATGCTTATCATCCACAGCATCTACCAGCATACTTCATCAATGATGACGCGTACACTTGCTACTCTCATTGTATTGAACACCATGTATGTGGATATAGATTGACATAGATTACTGTATAGTTGACTGTAAATTAGTCCATATCATGATGATAATGGCAGTGTACTATTGTAGCTACTACTAATAACATGATCAATTGGACTTGGACATACTAGTCAATATAGTCTGCTGATACAAGACGTTGTGAACTATTTGTTCGAACAATCGTCATTTTGCTTTTTGAAATGAGCCAAATAATCATGACATGTCATTGTTCGGTATTTGGTTCAATAGAATTTCTTGTAACAACTACCGGTATTCCGTTTCATGTAATCATGGCATACCATTGTTCGGCATTTGCTTCGGATAGAATTTCGTAATGATTACCGGTATCTCGTTTCATGTAATCGTGGCATACGACTTTACAATGCTACTAATTAGGTATACACCATTTATTTGTACATTATAATGCTCTTTTGATACATAATACTACACGTGGATGCTATGGCTGATATTGCCTTTTACCTTTATCGAGGTCCCGTGTAAACAAAATGACCACCAATGAATAGCATTCGTAGTTGTATTATTCCCATCTTGACATAGTAATCGAATAAAAAAGTGTAATCATTTGTATTTATTGATAACAGCATCTGGAAGGATAGGGGGAATGCATTTGTCTAAACGAGTAATCCATCCTAATTAGCGCACTATTAATGGCAATTGTCACATGTGCCTAATCAGCAGCTATTACCTTTACTTTTCGATAGTTTGTAATTTTTAACTGAAACTCCAACTTAGTCTGGAGTACAATGGTCATGCACTGGTCGAGCTAACCTACGAGATATAAATAAAGAGGATATCAAGCTCATTATTCTACCAGTATCAATCATTCTGTCTCTCGCAATCCATACATTCAAGCACGCTTATTATCCAGCTCAATCTTCTTTTTTATTATCATCTATCACGAATACAATGCGTTCTCTACTTCATCACACCATTTTACTAGCAGCCGCAACGTTGACGTTGACATCGTGCATCAGTCAAACTCAAGCGATAGCACCTTTGCTTATTGGTAATACACCAGCCTAGATACCTGCTAATACTAACGCTCTTTATATATCCGTATAGGAAAGAAGCTTCTAGGCTATTATGCTACTCACTTAGTAACCGAGAGTGCTATGAACAATGGAAACACGCCAGAGGGAAAGACTCCAGAGGGGGCGGCTTCAGAGGGAAATACTTTAGAGGGAAAGATTACTAATGTGGAGTGGCTGCCTACGAATTCAGATGAAGTCAGCTATGCCAAAGTCAAGTACAATGGTCAGAATGCATTCATGAAATGTGCGCCAGGCGCGTCTGATAAGCCATTCACGGTAAGCATAATGAATATTGTCTATTCAAGTACTGACCCTTGCATAAAAGAACCTTGACCTCGCATCGCGTGAGCTAACGGGACCGGACGCGGAATATCGCGGTTACGTGACCCCACCACTACATTACACGACAGTGCTGCCTAATTCATCCCGACACCATGGATATTGCTCCGTCTATAGTTACACCAATACCGTTACACTAGAACAATATCTAACGGGGAAAAACTATGCGCAAAAGCTTATTGCTCTTAATCGAATTATGCCCCAAATAACTAAAGGTAAAGCGAGCATGCACAATCATACAACGCAGGTACTAACTATTTCATAGGATTCATTTACCTCTACAATGCCAATGTTAGCTACAAGCATTTCAATACAAATGGTAAGTGATATCAAATTATACTACAGTAATCTAATGCACGTCATGTATAGATGTTATGATCCAAGGACAAGATGCTGGCAATTGACGGCAATGCTCATTGGCTTCGATGCAACACTCGCTAATAGTGGGAATAAGCAAATGCTGAATCGTAATACTACACCAGCAAAAGCTACCGATACTCGAAACAGTTACAAATGTGATGGTTTTGAGAAGTGCTCGTCAACACATTGACAGACTACATTACGAGGAGTATGCTGGCCACACCATCGACTGTCTCGGACAAGGAACGTGAACGGATAAAGCAGAGTATTAGCAGTCAGATTGCCAAGGAGAAGACGACACTAGGCTCTGCAACCAATGAGGAGATTGAACAGGCTACAGATGCTTACATTCCCTTGTTAAGGTGGATCATCTAGTCGCCAGTAGTCAGATTGTAGTAGTTTTGTGGATACACTACACAAACTATATCCTTCATCGTTGACACAAAGTAAAGAAACGACTACACGTAAACACACTAGGAAACAGTCGCTTATTATCCAATAGCCGGTCTGTATGGATGTCAACGACCATCACAATATCATTGGTATAGTATTGTGAGTTGACATTGTCAACTATTCATACATTATAGCATAGATGTCCAAATAGTGATTCATGTTTGCTGGCTCGCATACCAATGACACTTTTCATTATCACACAACTAGTCAGTAATACTATTTAGACATTGTAGTTCATCATTGATGAACACATAGCAATACAGAGTAGTGTACATGACTAGTACGATTTATTGAAATAAATTCATGCTTTTAACAATTCATCTAATAGAATACACCACTAGTATAACACAGTGGTAAATACGAGTAATAACAACTAGAGTCGAGATGGACTGTTTACTCGATTATACGTGTGGCACGGATTGACACGTTTTCATGCTTTTATTCATTATTCACTTCAATCTCAGTTGAATCGTGTTGCTCCGAGTCAGCATTCATTTGCCACTCTCTCAATGATGATTGGCCAGATAAATGCGTGTTTATGGCGCGCGCCAATTGGCCATTTTTTAAACAGCCCTCATACCTCGAATTACAAACACTGATATACTCGTGTACGCTAGTGTTCGTCCGGCATTTGCGCCTTCTTTCTTTACTTCGTTGCATTACACTTTTCGGCTATTCCTCAACATCATTATTATTGACGCGCCTTCAATTATCCTCACTACTACTACTACTACTAAGCGTAACTCTTTCTAAAAAAAGATCGCAGGCCGTCGTGGTGTTGACAGTGTTACGGATTGACCATGTCGTGTAAGTTTAACACTCCTTGTGATGTGTAACTACATACTATTAGACCTATTGGTATGCTCTAGTACTAACTAACAATGCCACGTATTCTACTTGTTTAATTAGTCCGTTTTCTCTATTTGATCCGGCCTTTTATGGCCATCCTGCCCGAGATTGAGGCACCTGATCGTAAGGTTAGTAGTCTTTACAGTTTATATATATATATATATACCAGTGTATATGTGTATGTAGTGAGTGAGTAGCGCTTTATTTACGTTGTTATTTTGATTAGGTGCCTTTCCGGCAAAAAATGTTATGGACAGCCATCACGCTATTCATATTTTTAGTCTTGTCGCAGATTCCACTCTACGGTATTGTCTCGTCAGACTCGTCCGATCCACTCTACTGGATGCGTGTTATTCTCGCGTCTAATCGAGGTACACTAATGGAATTGGGTATCACACCGATCATTACTTCTGGCATGATTATGCAACTGTTGGCCGGTGCCAACATTATCGAGGTCGATCACAGTCTAAAGGAGGATCGCGCTCTCTTTGGTGGTGCACAGAAATGTAAGTGTTATTGCTCGATTGTAACCTTCTTTACTATATATAATACTTACTCTCTCTCTGTCTATACAATCCCCCCTTGAATAACTAGTATTTGCCTTGATTCTAACCGCTGGACAAGCTATGGTGTCGGTACTTACCGGTCTGTATGGTCCACCCTCCGAACTCGGTGCCGGTATCTGTTTGCTTCTCATTCTTCAATTGTTTGTCGCGGGTATCATCGTCATTCTACTGGATGAGTTGCTCCAAAAGGGCTACGGTCTTGGCTCGGGCATCTCGCTCTTCATTGCCACCAACATTTGCGAGACAATCATCTGGAAGGCGTTCAGTCCAACTACCATCAACACGGGACGTGGCCCTGAATTCGAAGGTGCCGTCATTGCTCTATTCCACCTGCTATTGACGCGTAACGACAAGGCACGCGCTCTCAAGGAGGCATTCTACCGCTCGAGTCTACCCAACGTCACGAATCTTGTGGCTACCATCGCTGTATTCGCCGTGGTCATCTACCTCCAAGGTTTCCGTGTCGAAATCCCTATCAAGTCCAACCGATTCCGCGGTCATCGTGCCACCTACCCCATCAAGCTCTTCTACACCTCCAACATGCCTATCATGCTTCAATCGGCCTTGGTGTCAAACGTGTACATGATCTCGCAGTTGCTCTACACTCGTTTCCCCGAAAATCTACTAGTACGCTTGTTGGGCGTATGGGAACCGTATGAAGGCACGTCGCAATTCGTGGCCACCAGCGGATCGTTTACTACTTGACACCGCCGCACAATTTCGCCGACACCTTCCGTGATCCTATTCATTTCGTCATTTATGTCGCCTTTATGCTTGGTGCATGCGCCCTCCTATCCAAGACCTGGATCGAAGTGTCCGGCTCGTCTCCTCGTGACGTGGCTCGCCAACTAAAGGAGCAGCAAATTGTCATCGCCGGCTATCGTGACTCGTCAATGTACAAGGAATTGAAGCGTATCATTCCTACCGCTGCTGCTCTTGGCGGTGTGATCATTGGTATTCTATCGGTAGTGGCCGATCTAATGGGTGCCATCGGTTCGGGTACAGGTATTCTATTGGCCGTCACCATTATCTACCAGTACTTTGAGATGTTTGCCAAGGAACAAGTGGATCAAGGTGGCATGGACACCTTTGTCTCATAAGAGAAGGAATAATAAGGAGATTCGTTTATTTTCTCGTATGTTGTTTTTTCCCTCTATTTTTCTCGCGATACAAAGGCAGTTGTCAATGACGTATAATCATTTATCGAACAACAACAACAACATGAATAACCATTATCATAACCACAATATCTTCTCTCTTTATATTGGTTAACGCGATAATACAGCTGCAATAAAGAAACTTTTTATTAAAACCATAACGATATAAGGAGATATAGATATTATAATACAAATATCAAGTCTTAAATGATAGCCTGCTGTTGCTGCACCTGTGAATCATTGTCATTAGATTCTATCGATGTTGTAGTAGATGTAGTATTTGTTGGTGGTAGTGCAACAACAGAATCAATATTAGTCGCATCCATCGATGTAACTGTCGGTGGTGTAGGTTCATGCTCCATCGGATGACTAACTGGTAGCGTGTAGGGTGCACTATCAAGCTTATTCTTTATACGTTGTAGTATCTCCCGTCGTACGGTGGAGCCTTCATCTAGCCAGCTGCCCACCGATTCTAATAGTTTGTCGCGTACAGTTAATTCACCATCTGATCGATAGGCATCTTCAAATATCATACGTCTAGAAGGAACATCATTATTAGCCATCAATAATGTTCTAATAATATATACATGATATCGCATGATATCGCATGCCATTACTCACTGTGTATGTTCACCGAAATCATCCATTAACTTGTCCACTTGCTTGGCTAATTGGTCAATTTGCGAGTCATCAAGACATTCCGCTTGTTCAGTCTCCACTAAACGATAGGGCACACCTAGATGGATATAAATGAGCGTTAGTATTTACAAGTTATGAATGTTAGTCATACGGCTAATTGATCTACTTACGATAATGTGCACTAACGGCGTATTCGGGACCAGCCATGAAGAAGCGCATTTTTGACTGGTTTGCTAAACGATCACGATCATATGGATTGACAATCACGCCTACAAATGGTTCTTGTCCGCTATCATGTCTAAATAGTGTCTGCGATAGTATAATAATGTTAGATAACTTTGTAAAGCGTAATACATGAATATTGATGACAATACCTGATAATTGACTTGATTCTCGATATCTCGAATGGATGGTGTAGGCTCAAAGGTGGGATGTGAATGATACCAGCCTACCACGGCGAGACCACGTTCGGCAAACTCTATTCGTGCCATAATTCGGATTCAGGATCCATTTCACACTGATATGTATTAGATCATCTAATGATAGCAATCATTATTCATTGCTTACTTGGAAATCAGTACTTGCACCTCGACATGGAAATGCAGTCAATATATCTATTTGATTGGTGGTTGCATCGAATTTACCACCTAATAGACCGATTACTTCCGTTCTTAGTAGATGAGCGTGTAGATCCATGACCGTCTACAAATACATAATCATTAGTATATGTCATTCTAGATTAATACACTACTACTGCTATACTACTACTTACCATGGCACTTGGTACAATATGTACCGAGAATGGAGGTGTCGTCTCTTATCAAATGGTTGCAATGGTATCAACATGAATGGATCTACATACAATGATAATAGATAAGTATAATCAGATGTCATCAAGATGGAAGCCATTCATTTACCTTGTTCGTAAAATCACGTATTTTATTGGTGGTCCGTGTTCGTTTACGTGCACCTATTCATTGTATATTTAGTATTCATATGTAATACTAGCATATTAAACTAATGGCCTACCCGACACTACACGTAATGCTTCCTCACTAAGCGAGCCATGCTCAATAACGCGTCCTTCCAGATCCCGTTCATCTTGCCTAATCAATAGCATTAGCTGATATACATACATATATATAAATATCTATTCATACATACCATTCACCATACTCATCACGTACTCGTCGTCGACGTGATCTAGTAGGGTTCATTCATTAGTATTTGCTTACATTGTCTCTATTTATTCATGGATCCTATTGTATTACCCTGCAACAATATCATTGAATACATTAAAGGCTGTAGGCCTTGTACCCGACTGATAATCATCATCGTCATCATTATTATTGCCATAACCATATTCACTAGAATGAATGGTACGTTGACGTGGTGCAGGTTTACGTTTTATAGCAAAATCACAGTTGACATTAATGGCGCCAACTTGTTCCAAATAGCTGTGTACACGTCCAATAACATTGACATCACCACAATCCTATATATATATATACATATAGATTACATCAGTATGTCATTCCACATTGTATACAACCATTACTTACGCGTAATTGCTTCCTAGCACCGGTCTTTGTTAAATAGGCGGGTCGAATTCTATCCCAACAATCCAGGATATGATTGCGTATCTTCATGTAACGTTCTGGTGTACACGCAGGTTTACCGCAAAAGAATTCCGGATTACCGCGTACTTCCTCCTCACTAATCGCATTTCTATCAATAATCTGATCATAGTTAATACATCATCATCTAAGTATAATGTACATCTCTTACCATAGTATCTGATGGAAGAACTACAGCTTCATTATCCTCGGTATTACTACTCGATACAGGCAATGGTTCAGATGTTGGCTGTTCCTCTTCTTTATTGTCTTTATCCTTGTCCATTTCCATGTCTTGTTTAATATCCTCAATGGCAGTAATGCTAATGGTGCCTCTTCTACAATCTCCGTATTTGCCATTCTTTCCTCTACTTTCTCTATTCAATACTTGTAAATAATAGGATAGTATAGATAATCAAACAATATCTACCTAATTCCTCTTCATCAACATCAATATCAGAATCATTATGCTTATTAATTGCTACAGATAATGATGGTGATGTGTGTTGTTGCTGTGTATCAGTGGTAGGGGTTCCTTTATCATATCCTCATTTTGCTATATCCTCATTAATATAGATATCTTCATTACATAATAATGCTGCTACTTACCATTGTCACTGCTTGTGGTGCTAGTTCTACTTCAGACTTGTCGACTATATCAACACTTGTACGTGGTAACTAATGATGGTGATGATGATATTAGTCAAGCTATTATGATAAATAAATACGCGCTTACCTCAATACCACGATGAACGAATAAATGTCGAGCACGATTCTTTACTTGCAACGGACTACGCGTGCCAATGAATTGCGACACCTCCTTCCATTTACCGTGACCATATCGTTTCTATATTGTATTAGCATTGCTTTAATCGTATATACCTACAAATATCGATACACTTACAATGCCTTCCAGCAGTTGTGTATCCTCTTCTTCCGTCCATCGTGAACCGTGCGTAGCCGAATCTACCTTGACACTTGTCGTGACATCGCCTTGCTGTGGCGTAACCTTCGATTTACCCGACACTTTCCGTTTCACCTCTTTCTTTACGGTGTAGTCGTCAGAGTCCGCGTCCTGGTCATAATCGTTACTTATGTCAAGTTCTTCGTCTTCTAACGCTTGTTGTCTAGCAAAGTTATGGTGCAACTCGTCTTCAGCGAGCATTTGCTGAATCAACTGCCGTGAAGCAGAATCCATACTCGATAGCTATTTTATCTAAGTAAGCAAGTAAGCAAGTAAGCAAGTATTTGGTGTACAAGACAAGTGAGAGAAAGTAAACAAATTAAAAAGTGCACTCATTCATTCATCATAACAATTGGCTGGATGATTTACTCCTGAATTCACTTTAATCATTCCATTCGCTTAATAGCACTTTCTACCTGTCAACATCCGCATCATTGATGTCAATAGCTTTGTATAATAGATAGTGATACATTATTACAAATAAATACACTATCAATTATATATACTTGCAATATATGAACATTATATTAGGATATAGTCTACACGTATAATAGTAGTTATATTGACGCGTAGGCCTAATTAACCTAGGTGATCGTCTAATAACCACGTGATGTTATGGATTGATTACCACGCATTTACATTGCAGCGAATGATTGGCGCAAACGGAGATACGCTTCAGTCTGTGTATTATACAGACTAACGGCGCATACTTTGAACGTGTCCATTTATTTCTTCTTGCTTGCTTTTATCGTATCGAATAGTACACGTATAGACAGACTCGTCATCTATATTGAACTGGTATAGGTTCTAGTTAGTTAGTTAGTTAGTTAGCTACTATTCACGGCGTAATAACTATGGAGTTAAAGCATCGTCTTGTAAGTTTGTCAATAATGGAACAATATACTTGTATCTCGTGTTTAACAACAGCAACTCATCTCATTAGAATATCGTACTATTGGTAGTACTGTGTAGGTTGACACTAGCAACATACAAAGAAGCACGACTTGTCTAACTGTACTATCCTGTAGATTTATTGCAAGGTGTACCAATGGCCTAGTATTTGGTTCTATTCCATTTTTAATGAAGGACTACATGTCCTACTCTCAGTTGGGTGTACTCTCGTTGGCACCTACCCGTACAGCTTGAAACTATTCTGGTCGCCGATTGTTGATGCACTATTCGTGTCGCGTATCGGTCGACGCAAGACGTGGATCATACCGATTCAACTGATACTAGGTGTTGTTTTCCTATGGCTCGGTAATAATATCGAGAAATACATGGTGACTACGGTAGGTTGATTGCTATCAGCATTACAATTATAAAGACTAGTCACTAATAGAACATCAAATGAATGAAATACATATGTATATATATAACTAGGGAGATGGCTGGGGTTCCACTTATACACTTACTTTGATACTGCTCGCCACCATTATTCTTAGTGCTACTCAGGATATCGCCGTTGATGGATGGGCCTTGACTCTATTGCCCGAGGAACATTTGTCCTATGCATCGACTGCTCAGACAATCGGTCTAAATACAGGTCATTTTCTATCATTTACCGTATTCCTTGCCTTTAGTTCAGCTGAATTCTGGTAAATAGCTGTAGCATAATGATCTGCATTCATGTATAGCAGTATCAACTAATGGATAATGATATTTCTATTCTATAGTAACACGTATTTCCGTAGTATACCCAGTGATGTGGGCATACTTACTCTGACCAATTACATGCACTTTTGGGCTGCCATGTACTTTTTAGTAACTACATGGCTTATCTTCTTTAAGCATGAGGTAAATGAACGATGTATAGATGTTTATCGTCAATACGACGCTTACCTTTATGTCTATAGGCACCGGTGGGTAAAGACGACGAGATGAGCATCGGTGAATCCTATCAAGTATTATGGCGTATTTGCAAATTGCCACGTAAGTTGTGTACAATCTACTTACAAGTATAAATTAACACTTGTATGCATCTGTAGAAATGTCCCAGTATATTGTGTTGCTATTGGTAGCCAAAATGGGATTTGTCGTATCTGACGCAGTAGGCAGTTTGAAACTATTAGAGAAGGGATTTAAACGAGAGGATTTGGCCTTAACCGTGTTATGGGATTTCCCTTGTCAAATCTTATTTGGCTATCTAGCTGGTGAGTAATCATATTCTATTTATTAGTTAATAGGAATACTAATTAATTATTACCATAATATTTAATAGCTCGTTGGAGTCGTGGTAATCGTCCTTTATTACCCGTATGTATTTTATAATAAGTGTAATACAAGATGACTAATAGTAATGCAACTAGTGGTTAAATGCTTATGTCGGTCGTATCATCACTGTAATCGCTTGGGTATTGTTGGTGCACTACATGCCAGAGGGTGGTGTCACTCCGGTTATATGGTTATCATTACTATAGTTGTTCTATGGTCATCGTTTGCTAGGTAAGTTGCACTATTATTATCATTCCTACTACTTAATCTAACTTGTATCTATTCATAGTACCGTGCAATTCGTTGGTATAGGCGTATTTATGAACAGTATTGCTGATCCAGCAGTGGGTGGCACCTACATGACGGTAAGTATATGATGATGATCGCTTGATCTATTTACTAATCATTACTGTATTAGTTCTTGAATACACTAAGTAATTTGGGTGGTACATGGCCACGCTATTTCGTATTGGAAGCGGTCGATTGGTTTACAAATGCACAATGTCATATTCCAAATCAACCAAGTAGTGGTACGTCACTTAAACTATGCAGTAGTAATAGTAGTAGTGATTTAACTAACAAATTCATACAATCAACACTAGTCTTCCAATGTACGAGTGAAATAGGCAAGAAGGAGTGTAAAACATTGGGTGGACAATGCACCATTTATCAGGATGGATACTACATCGTATCTGGTATTTCTATCGTGATATCCATTACATTGTTACTATTCTTCATTCGTGGTACAGCTCGCGTATTGAATGTAAGTATGATATAGAAAGTGTAACTTATAACTAATATTCTCGTTATTAGCTATTCCACCAGCTACATGGCGTATTGTTAAAGTGGCCAAAGATTAAAATAAATCGAGTCATTTTATCCGCATTACAATTCATTACAAATAATGTCTGAATAGATTAAATAAGCATCATCATCATCATCATTTACTATTATAAATTATTACATTTGCACAAGTGTCTACTATAATGGAATGAGCGCCTAATAGTAATCAGCATCGTAATCTTCATCTTCATCATCGTCATATTCATCTAGTATAACAACAGTAACAGCAATGGTTACTACATGTCATCTATTTCTGTATATCCAAATAGTTACCTGATTCATTCTCATACTCGCTTTCATCTTCATTCTCCTCTGGATAATCATTGGCATAATGATCTTCCGCTATAGAGTAAGTAAACAGCTAATTAGTAATAATTGTATAATAAGATAAGTGTAGTAACATTACCATTGGAATCCTCACTTTCCGATGACTCTTCCTGATTATCCGAATCGAATCCATTCTCGCCAAATGCCTCCTTATCGACTGCATCTAACCAGATCCTATAATACATCGATCAATAACATGTATCCTATTGTTTTATGGGAACTTCTTACAAAGTAGCCGCATGAGCAGGATTGTGTTGAATAGGTCGAATGTCATCGTAATAGAAATCGTATACGAATTCACTCTCTTCCGGTACAGGTATATCATTGACTATTAACATGACAGTGTTACTATTATAATTGATATACTCAGTCTATCATGTATAAAAAGACTTACGCGTAAGATGATCTCGTAGTAGAGCAATGAAACTATTCATATCATCGGGCATTCCATCTTCTCCTTCTTCTTCCCCTTCTTGCTTTTCTTTATTCAATTCATCCGCTACTAGTGCACGTCGTAACTTTCACGACGAATACGCTCTGATTCCATTGCTGTGCTATCTGATTGTTGTTGTTGTTGTTGTTGTTCACGAACTGCGTCATATAACTGGAATGCCGGTGAACCCACCCTACTACCGGGAACACTATCACTAATAGTTCGTGCGATATTCTTTGGCATAACCTTGAAGCGAGGTTGAATCTAATTAATCACATCTAGAGTTATTTATACTATTACTCGTATCAATGGTAATGTATACAATATACATACTACTTGATTGTCATCTGTTGTAGCAGTAGCAGCAGTAGCAGTAGCAGATAGCTTTTGAACTACTAATAGACGGTGTTTTATTACTACTCGATGAAGCACACACGACTACAGGTGGCATTGCAGTTTTTGTCGTGTCGCTCATGTTCATTCAACAGTTGTGTTGTCACTTCTCTCTATATCGTATAGGTAAATAGATGCATCTATGAATTACTCGAACAGTACAATGATCCATCGCTTACCGTCAATCGATTTAATTGTGCCTCTTCTGGTGCTGGACACTTTTAACCAGTCTAAACATACGCGGACTAGACACTAATTTATGGAATTACTATTCAATACCTGTAATACTATATAGAAGTATAGTTCACTACACTGTCGGTCAATATGCCGTTTCTTTCCATAATCATTATTCTCAGTATTCACGTCTAGAATGAGTAGTATAGTAGTAATAATCTAGGTTAACTATGATAATACGTGTCAGTATTTATATATTAACATACATAGTGCATCTACTGGATCCTCGTTTCTCTTCCTTTAATACGAAGAATAGTACGCGAGAGTTAGATGAAGAGGACAACGACGACGACATGATGAATAAGGTCGCGCAAACACGTATTATAGAAAAAAAGAAAACGTCCTAGTAGAATTTCATTTTGTATACATTGACAATACTCATATAACAATGATGATTATCCACGTGATTATATCTCGAATGCGTCATTGGTTGTATGATGACAAACAAGTACTACTTCGTGCGTTTATCTTATTCTTGATATTTCCTTACCTTTATTCCTTATATTATCTCTACAACCAATTAGCAATACGATTCTCCATGGCAGATCAGCGTGCACACATCACCGGGCAGCTTGAACAGCTCAAAGCAGAACTAGGCTCTGCTAACTTCGATCCACAAAAGAGCGGTTCACTACTTTCTCAGCTCAAGGTGAGTAGAAGGACAAGCAAGAGAGAGAAAGAGAGAGATAAAGACATCATCAGAGCAATGATGATGACTATCCCTATTCGCGATAATACTAATCATAAGATAGGTTGGCCTAGCTGAATTATCGTTATTGGCACCTGATAGCAATCAGAATAACGTGCAAGATCTTGTATTAGGACGTAAGTCACTTATTAATAACACGTATGCGAGTGCATATCGTAATTAATCCTATTGACATACGTGTTATACAATATAATAGGTGAAGTATTGGAGACAGGCGCACAATGGAGTATTCGAGCACGAGACACGCCATCGTTTGAGCGATACTTTTCTCAGTTAAAAGTGTACTACACTGATTTTGAGTAAGTAATAACAGTAGTCGTTGTAATAATTGCTAATAAATGATTGCTATATGATGATTAGAAAACTCTTACCGGAATCACCTAACAAGTATCCATTGATTGGACTCAATCTATTGCGTCTTCTTTCACAGCAACGAATCGATGAATTCCATTTAATGTTGGAGACCATTGATCCACAAATTATGCGTGAAAACCCGTATATTAGACATCCAATTGCTTTGGAGCAAAATCTAATGGAAGGCAGCTACAATCGCGTATTAGCATCTCGTAAGACATTCCTGGTCCGGAATATGCATATTTCATGGAAATACTAGAGAATACCATTCGGTAAATAGAAAATATATGCATATTATTCATATGTGCGTGGATACTAATCTATTATACGATTGTAGTGATGAGATTGCTTCAGGTATGGAGAAGCCTATAACAGTCTATCCATGAACGATGCTGCTCAATTACTTTCCATCAAGAGTTTACCGGAATTATCGGCATTTGCTACTGAGGTGAGTGTTCTACATGTCATTAATCGATCATTCATAATGATGTCTCTAATCAATACGCGTGCATGTCATTAGCGAAAATGGAAGGTTAATCCATCAGAGCAAAAGATAGATTCACCACTACAGACAGTGGTACGGAGGCTGTACCCGTGGAGGCAATCGTGGATCAGATTCTACGCTATGCACGAGAACTGGAGACTATTGTTTAAATGAATTGAATGGAAATAAATCCATAGTATTCTTTTTCGTTTGCTTCTGGCTATTCAATTAATGTATTATTTATTACGACATGAATACTGCCTATATCAATCAACTTTGCTTCACTCTTATAATAATGCAGAGGGCCAGCCTAGCATCTGGGCATATTTCTACTAAGATGCGGATTATAGCCAAAGTCTTGCGTCCAATACTTGCTTCCTCGCGAGCTCATGCTCATACCATGACCCATATGCGTATACTTGCCAAGCATATTGGCACGATGATCCGGCGATTGAATCCATGAATGGGTGACCGTTTCCTCGTCAGGCTGACCGAAGGCGACATTCTCCGCGGCACCAATCCAGCTCACGCCCTCAGCGCGGAATCGTTGCAATAGTCCTCCCTCGCCCGGCAGAATATGTGACATCGTGTTGTATTTTGCCTGTAGGTCGCTATGTTTCTGCGCGGCTTCATTCAGGCCAGCATCGATGGAGAGCGGTGGTCGTCCCTGACTAATGCGGAACTCATTGACGAGACAGGCTAGCTTGATGATATCGCCATCGGCTTGCACGATGTTGCCACCATTGATTGCCAGAATCAACACGACGATACTAGAGATAATTTGATGCTTCATAATGACGATAATATCTTGACAAGTGTAGAAGCGATGGGCTAATGGAGCATTGATCGCTGTGAATTAACCAAGTGAATAGTGCGCTATTATGATGATGATACTATGATGCTATCAATTGACTATGGAATACGGGAAACAAACAAATCGTGTAATACTAGCGTTTATTTAAATGTGTATTAACCAATTAACGAGATTAATAATGACCAAGAGTAATGGTAATGATGATGATGATGATGATGATGATGTAGCATAGCAACATAGTAACATCACCAAGTGACTCGTGGTTACCTTAAATTAGAAAATGTTGTATGTTCATATAGTAATTTAAGGGTAATTGAAAGTTGGTAAGCCTTTGGTTTATTGCTTTAGCATTTGTCGGTAATGATTCGTTGTTAATCGATGCTATTCTTACCGAATATGGATTAGTGTAATTTAATATTCGGATCCATTTACCTTATTCTTGGCTTATGTTTCAATGATACCGTATAGTCTTGCGCGTATACTTTATTCCTACGATGTTATCTACTCTTATATTAACGTTGTCATTGTTGTATATAGTTAGTGTCTTAGTAACATATTCATTGATTGCTAGTAGGACGTTAATGTCCATAAAGTACGAGAGTACGAAATGAAAACATTTTATCTTTGTTGGTAGAAAGAAGAAGGGCTTGGGACATCATCTTTGTCATTGCTAGCCTATACACCATCAAATGATTGCATAGGAGGCATCATACTAATATAGAATAAAGAAATGCTATGCTTATTATTGAGTATATGTATACGATTCTATACATTCAAGTAAACAAGAAATAAACATGACAATAATACTTGAATGTCCGTAAATGAATCCGTTCAAGTAGTTTCTAGTGACTTGACCATGTTTCAACACCTTAAACATTGTATCATATACAGGATCATTTTCATTAACGGTCTAACTAGACGGGCTTATACCTTGATTATGATTATGATTACGATTGCCCTTGTTCAACATGTACTACGCAACGATAGAATCAACTCTGGCCATACTACCACTCACCGATGAAGACTACATCATTACATGTTCGATCAAAAGGATTTATTGGCACTAGAATGCACCAGTCACGGTATGCGACATGTACTACAACGATCGGACGTGTATTGGCGTATGCGATATGAACGATGCTTCCATTGGCGATGGGTCGATAATGAGTACGGGTTTCTCCTTTGGTTGCGTAACCTCGAGTGGAGAAGGCATGGTCGTCCGAGTAGATCGACTGTGGACATTGTGCGTACACGTTACAACGGATGCGAGGCATTCCGCGGATTATGCTGGCGACTGGCTTACGAACGACGTATGGAGGTCGAGTCGAATATTCGTAATGGACGCTTTGAAAAACGCCGATTTACAATGCCGCATACGGAATGCTCGGGATTTGGACGACATAAAGAGCAAAGTGCCTCTGGTGTATTTCGTCAGGTGGCCGGCTACGACGACGTCACTACAGCGGGATTCGCTTTCATACGACCCTATGAAGCAACGAATGGTCGTGTCGTACTCGACGATAGTGTTATCCCCGCGGGTGCACCACTTAAACTTGATCGTCATTCTCTTCTCTCTCGTGGTAGATCCACGTACAAGTCAAGCACCGTGTTGGATACTGGCCATTATACTATTCTCGTTGTTCGCGGTGCCATTCTGGCTAGGCCAACCTACATGGCGGTAGTGATTGTTGTTGGATCACGATAACTGTTGGGGATTACATCAAACCACCGTATATACTATCCACTCATGGACGATGGATATTATTTGCGTTGACCGAGGATAATGATAATCAATGGCATCATCATCATCATCATCACCATCAAACACGCTACTTTCTCGGTAATCTCGAGACAGCCGAGCAAATCGAGTTGAAACACGGCGGTCCCACACCGGTGTTCATTGAGATTGCCGATGATAAGAGTGCATTGTGTACACGCGCGGTCATCGTGTAACGGACTACAAGTTTCGATGGGCGCTCATTCAGTATACGTCGTCGTTGTCGTCGTCGTCATCGGAGAGTAGCAGACGAGAGATGGTGTGCAATAGTAGTTTCGAAACTGTGACAGACGTCGAGATAGAACGAGTGGCACGACTGGGTCCGGGCTACGTCAGTGTCATTGCAAGGAGATGTTTGGCATCACCTCGCTGATGCTTATCCACTCGACGGAAACATCCGCGAAACAAAAGGCATGTATTTGTGCGTGCACGCGCGGCATTTCGACTCACACGACTATCCGCGCTATTAAGCTACTCCTCACATTATGGCGTGGTTAACTTGACCACAGGGGAAACGATATACGCGATAAACTACCTTGACGGTGTGGAGGATTTTCGTCCTGTCCTTGGCACTTGTGGTATTACGACCGACACCTACGCGATAGAACACTCGTTGACATTCGTAGCGGTAAACCGATAGCAACACCGGATGACGTGCAATCCATTGATGCAGTATATTTTAACGCTGCGCCGACATTCCTTTGGGTGAGTACCGATTTCGAATCGGCCATCACCATGATTGACTACACTCGTCCATCGGTCGAGCACTCGTCTCCACAGCTCGTATAATAGCATTACAATAGAATTGTATATTAGTAATAATTATAGTTATTAATACATTAATTCCATCATGCATGATGTACGTTCAAGTTATCTGCTATCAATGTTATTAAGCTGCGTTTCATGTTACTATCATTTGTTTGATCTTGAATGATTTAATCATGTATTGAACCCGATCCTTTAACCCGTTTTGCTAGTAGCACACACACTTTATACGTTATACCTTGTCTAAAATCAAATGACATTGGTCATTCATTTCATTCAACATGTACCCGTTCATATGTTATGTAACATTGTATCAGCATGTACAAGGTATAATTGACCTTCTTATGAATGTATTCATTATCTCGTGATATTGCATAGAATCATTACAAGCAATCGTCAATAAAAAGCCCACGTATTATCTTGCTGATCCCATTTCATTGTCATTTATTCACTACGTATATCCGAATTTAGATGCTGGACATCTAATTACATACAATCATAACAAATCAAATCAAATCTACCATAGTTGATAAAATGAAGTGGCTCATTACTTTTATTATTGCGACAGTAGTAATTCTCATATCCGAGATGACTATTGCACTTGACACGGAAAAGATGTTATGTCTAGTGAATGCTGCGCGTACCAAGAACGGAAAGAACCACTCCTAATGGCATCATGCCTCAATGATTCCGCACAACGTCATAGCAATAATATGTCACGACAAAGATCGATGCGACATCTACTACCAGGTGAACCACAATTGTCAACGCGTATCAACTCGTCCTGCTCGTCAGATAGTACCAGTGGATACTCAGAGAATATCGCGTATGGCTCACGATCCGAGGAGCAGTCATGAATGTTTGGATGAACTCACCGGGTCATTACAATAACATTATGGGTGATTATACGCATTTCGGTGTCGGTAAATCCAGTAATAATGGCACGCCCTACTGGACACAGAATTTCGCCAAAGGTCTCAGCGGTGGCACCATCCCAATTGCACTGATTCCTCTTATGATTCTAGCGGTCAGGAGACATCCTATGGCAAATGACAGTTCCTCATCTAATGGTAGAAATGGAATGCGTGGTAGATCAAGCAGACATGATTCGTCATATCATTATGATGTGTATGATGACATATTATCTGGTAGACAATATTATGGCAGTGACTACTAAGTAGTAAAGACTAGATGGATATGATCAACATTGACATGCTGAAGAACAGATGCAATAAAGCAAATAGCTGTATAATCTCATAGTATTATTTTATTGTTTCTAACATAAAAATACGCAGATAGTTTACTGCGATTTAGAAGCATTGTTCTCTTTTACTGCTCTGATCCTTCGGCTTTCCTCGCGTGTAATGCCATCTCCAAATCTATTCGTTCTTTGGCACGAGCAACTTTTGATTGTAAATAAAGTGTACTGCCTGCCTTTGGATCGTTCATCTTGAAGAGATGCTCATATTTCTACAAATACAAAAGTTAATATGTAATCCATATTAATGTCATTCAACTTACTTTTACTATCTCGGCCATTTCCATATCGGCTTGTACATTCAATATTTTATGTGCTTCATCCAATGTCATACCCGTTCTGCGCGTTAACGGGTCACCACCAGCACCGCCACCTTTTCCTGAGGCTGCTGCCTTCCTTGCTGCAGCATTGGCGGCTGCCTGCTTATACGCTTCAAAAAACGCTCGTCCAACAATACGCGTGCCAGTGACAAGCACGTCCACAATTACTCGAGCAGACTAATGCAACAGCCATAATTAGCAATGAATCCTATAATTGTTTATAATATGCTAATGCTGCGATCCTCCACCTCATTCTTACCATAACGAACAGCAGGAGTATTAAGACGTGGTGATCGAGCTAGGAAAAAAAGGTAGAACGGAAAAGAAGGGATTCAAGATTGCGTTGTTTTTTCTTTTGTGTTCGAATTCAGCCACTTATTCACATTCAACCGGAATCGCCTCTTGTATAAATCATACCCTTTTCCCTAACTCATATACACTATCGTTATCGCTAAACGAAATGCCATTTGGTCAGGTAACAAGTTGCTTACATGGTTAATGACATTCTTATCAACTGTTACATGTCTTATGGTATTAGGTAGTTATTGGACCGCCTGGATCAGGCAAGACAACTTATTGCTATGGAATGCAACAATTCCTAACTGGCATGAAGCGGTAATTACTTGTTTTTTATTAGTCTTACAGTAGTAGCTAGCTAATACGAATACCATTTTGGTATAGAGATGTAGCAGTTATCAATTTGGATCCAGCAAATGACAATATACCGTATGATTGCGCGTTGGATATCTCGGAATTAATCACATTGATGACGCGATGCAATCGCTTAAACTTGGTCCAAATGGAGCGATGATGTACTGCTTAAAGTATTTGCTGACCAATTTCGACTGGCTAGTTGAGAAATTGAAGGCATTAGGCGGTTAGTAGTGATATTGGATTATATTTCTAGGTTAATAACAAATGATAGTATAGATCGCTACTATGTATTCGACTTTCCAGGCCAGGTAGAGTTGTACACGCACGACAACACGGTAAAACTATTGTTGATCGCCTAGAGAAGCACAACTATCGTGTAAGTGGCCAATGTCATTATTACTAGGCGTATACGATATCTAATGCTGAATCAAGTTGGCTGCAGTTCATCTAGTCGATGCTCATTATTGCACCGATCCAGCCAAGTATGTTTCCGCCTAATGGTATCGCTAAAAACGATGCTTATGCTGGAATTGCCGCACGTGAACGTATTGTCAAAGATCGATCTAGTAACGAGTTATGGCAAATTAGGTATGTGTCATGAATGATGTAAGCATCACCATAAGTAGGAGATAGCTAATGATTGGCATGTAATGCAGATTTAATCTTGATTTCTACACGCAAGTCATGGATCTCAGCTATTTGATGCAACAATTGGACGAGTCGCCACTCACCGCCAAGTATCGAAGACTTAATGAGGCATTGTGTGAACTAGTGGAGGATTTCGGTCTAGTTGGATTTCAACCACTTTGTATTGAGGCAAGCTATCCTATGATGTATCAGTAGATATATATCACTAATACGCATGCGCATTTATATGTATAGGATAAAATGTCTGTGGCCAATGTGGTACAAGCGGTGGATAAGGCCAACGGTTACGTGTTCGGTGGATTAGAACTGGCGAATGAATCGATATTTGAAGTGGCCGCACGAGTTGATCATGGTGCGGACATCGTTGAACGTATGCAAGCACAGTATATCGATAATGACGGACAAGCACCGCAACTTCCAGATCTAGAGATTAAGGAACATATGCCCACTAGTGCACCCGATGCTATTTAATACCAATAGGAACATTTATTAATAGTGAAATATGTCATTTGTAATGTACGTACAAATAAACGAAATATAAAGGAAAAGGAAACAACAGAAATACACAAATGTGTTGTTATTGGACAACTTGTACAGCAGCACGTGATGCAGCAGTATGCGATACTGCAAGTCAACATGTGGTCTACGCGGAAAAAAAGGAGGTTCAAGTCAAAATAGCAACGAGAAAAGGAGCAGCTAGTCGATTCATGAACCGTGTAAGTAGTGAGCACATTACATTGCTATTAACAATAAAATGATGATGAGGAGGAAGAAGAAGAAGGTTAGTTACGTGCTTGTGATTGTACATAGTTGGTGAATGAACCACCGAAACCACTCAATAATCGAGTTAGAAACATGGCGAGCAGTGCGGTAGCAAGAGCTGCGCGATAGAATACCGCGGCTAATGGTTCGCCGGGTTTTCCATTTGCTGGAACAAGCGCAGCTGCAGCGGCAATTGCTTCAAGACTAGAACGGCGTACAGCTAACTTCTTTGCCTGTGATGGATCTATCTCATTGTCTATAATGGCAGGCTTCACCGTTGTCGTATCATGATGAGCAGTTGATGTGGATGTAGTAGCAGATACTAGAACATAATCGTCCGAGTCGTAACCGTAATCCATGATAATATGATAATATGATAATGATAATGATAAGCAAGGTATAGCGGTGCTAGAAATAAACAAGTTCAGTATTTTTAGATTGTATATAATTGGTTGAAACAGCTCCGTCTGAATTGTAATTGCAACTGGTTGGTTATGTTGGTAGTGATAGTGGTAGTGGTGGTTGCTATAGACTATATGGAACACGAAAAGCAATAAAGGAGAATAATACGAGGGAGTAAAAGTGATGAGAGAATAAAAAATATATATGACCGGTTCTGTTTGTTTGAAGAATAAAGAAGAGAATGAGAGGATGAGGAAGGAGGGGAATGAGAAAGGATGAAGATGAGGAATCATCATATTGACCGCGTGACTACCATTTGAAACGACATACAACAAGTTGGAATGTTTACAAGTGGATCTCCCGCATTTCATCTATTGTTCCGCTCCTTAATCTAAAAATAATCGAGTATTCTCTCTTGACGAGAGGAGAGAAAGGGCTTTGACCGGTATATCATTAATAGACAATAGATACTGGAAACGAAAACAAGTATTTACCTAACTACGCGGGTCATAGATTGATACATTGTCACAGTATTCAAGGAATAAACCCTTGTTATTGGTAGGTATATACGACTTGTACCATTTACTAGACAAAGAAAACACTATAAATCTGCTGATCGACGATGTACAAATCATTGCAACAAGCATCTCTTCTAATCCACTGCATTTCTACTAATCGGTTCTCTACTCTACTCTACTTTACTTTGCTATTCTACTCACAGCACATTATCTCTATTGCAAGCACAAGCACAAACACACACACACACATCATTACCACATATCGAACTGGATTCGTAGCATTCTTACTAGCATAGCAAAATCATTATCATTATTATTGTTATAATTACTCTTTCAGCATGAAGTTCTCTATTGTTATGCAACTTACCGCTACGGTCGCTGCCGTTGCTCTTTGCGTTACCAGTGTGGTGGACGCATTATCTACTCGCAACCAACATTGTCTCGCTAATCAGGAACGAGTGAAGCGAAACATGACAGCATTGGAGTTTAGTCCGTTACTCGCAAAGGTCGCCTACGATCGTGCCACCCTGATGGCCAAGAACCATAGGCTCTCGATTCAATTCCCGGATGAGCCTCGCTCGATGATAGGATCTACGAACTAGAGGCCGACAGCACGCTCTATTACTTCTCGCAGAGCATAGGTGTAGGTGGTCGAAGTGACGAGGAGATCGTTAAAATGATCCTGGACTCGCCAAGGCTCCTTGAAATCCTAATGAGCAAGGACTGGACCCATATGGGCTTTGGTATCGCTCGCTATCGTATGAGCGTCTATGGACGGTCATCTATGGTACCGATGAAATTATTCCCGAGAAAGTTGAGACTTGCCCAGCATTCGCCGAACCATCTGTTCCACGTATACCAGCGGCATAATCAGTACATAATAATAGCATTTAATAGTAATAATTAATAGCAATATAATCATTAATAATAATAATTAATAAAGTAGGATTGAAGGTCGTTTCTTTTAAATATACGCGCTTATTTATTTGTATTAGAATGGTGTTTATCTCTTTACAATGATGCATGATAACGTATTACAAGCTGATATTGTCGTACAATGAATGTAGCTGCATCCTATTCGATCATTGGTCAATAATGAATGTGAGCTATTACAGCAATATGTATGGTGGGTATTTCAGGTTTTCACTCGTTCGTCTTCTTGTTCTTGTTCTTTTTTTCGTGTTTTCTCAGCATGTCGTCCACCAATACAACAGCCATAACACTGCCGTATGCAGCTGACTTTCACGTCCACTTACGACAAGGCGATATGATGCGTCTAGTTACGCCAACTGTACGTCAAGGTGGTGTTAATGTTGCTTACGTCATGGTATGTACCATTCATTATACTTTTACAAGAAATATCATGTTTCCTTTACTAATAACACAGTTTATTGGCACTAGCCCAATCTCGTCCCGCCTATTACGACCACTGAGCAAGCACTCAAGTATAAGGCGGAATTAGAGGCTATCGAGCCACGCGTCACTTATCTTATGACGTTGTATCTCTCGCCTGAATTGACACCGGACGAGATTCGTAAAGCCGCAGCAGCTGGTATTGCAGGTGTAAAGTCATATCCTCGTGGTGTTACCACGAATAGCGATGCAGGCATCGAAAGCTACGAGATGTACTATCCGGTATTCGAAGCAATGCAAGAATGCGACATGGTATTGAATCTACATGGTGAAGCACCGAGTGATGCTGACAAGGTACGTACACACACATATATATATGTAATGTAAGATTGTATATAACAATAGGATACAGGGTATTTGCGTGTTGAATGCCGAGGAAACCTTCTTGCCATGGCTTCGTACACTACATGAGCATTTCCACGTCTTAGGATTGTCTTGGAGCATGCTACTACGCGTGCAGCAGTAGAAATGGTAATTACTGATTACGTAGCACATCATCGACTTCTACTAAACGTATAACATTGTATTGAATAAGGTAAAATCACTGGTGATACCGTCGGATGTACCATTACTGCCCATCATTTATCGCTTATTGTAGATGACTGGGCGGGTAAGAATCATCGATTCTGTAAGCCTGTTGCTAAATATCCATATGATCGTAATGCACTACGAGAAGTTGTGGCACAAGGTAAGCAGGGTAGTAAAGGCATGATATGAATACAATGTTAACGGCGTGTCATCTGCTTGCTAATAGGACATCCCGCTTCTTCCTCGGTTCAGACTCGGCACCACACACGCGCGAAACGAAGGAATGCGCTCATGCGTGTGCCGGCGTGTTCACATCACCCGACTTGATTCCTTATGTTGCATCAGTGTTCGATGAGATTGGTGCACTGGACAAGTTGAAGGGTTTTGTTTGCGATTTCGGACGTCGATTCTATCGTATTCCCCAACCGGCTGCCAATGAAACCATACAGCTAGTCAGAACTGATACTGCAGTGGCTGATGTCTACGCAGCAGGTCCGTTGACTGTCGTGCCCTTCCGAGCAGGTGAAGCCATCGGCTGGCAACTAAAAGCGTAATAATGTGATTCTAGTTTGATATGGATTGATTGAATACGATTACATTGTTATTGATGATGATATAGTCACCAATGGCATATCGTATAAATGAATAAATAACAACATGAAATAATATTATCATCATTTTATCATTTCTTTCCAATTACCATGAATGCATTATGTCGTACAATTGGCAATGGCCGTGTAGTTGCCGCCATAGCCATTAGTCCCGTCAATTGATTGAAATTGGTATATGTGCCATCGATTTGGAGACAATGGAGTGTTCACTCGTTCAAGTGAGCGTGACTATAAGAAGCAACGTATCCTAGCATATAACCATGTTGATTAGGTGACTGATACCGCTGACTATGCAAATATCCTACATCGATTGAACGTCTATGAACCGGAACAGGTTTGTCATCCAGTATAAAATGAACATGCAATCGATCGATTATTGACCAATGTGCATATATACAATGACATAGTTGATACTGCCTGCTACGAACAAGATACAATCTAGTGTTGCGCGTATGGAGGAGCAGATCAAGCTGTACTTTCCTCGACTACCCTTACAATCAATGCCGGCTAGCTATTTCAATCATGGTATAGGGAAGCAGTACATCCAGCAATACGGTCTAGCCGTTGAGAAAATACACTACTCACTGATCTGTTCACTAAGCAAGTAGCATCCATATAAACTATGACCATTAGTAAATGATGGCAGTGTACTCAATGCTAATCCATTTTGTTCTATAGAGAGATAGCATTAGCAGCAATTGCCGGCTTATTCAGGTATTTAGCTTGCTTAGTTAAAGTGAATGCATGCATGCATTTATACTAGGCTATAGATATTTGGAAAGTGACGAACGATGGATGTCACCCACTCGTGGTATACGCTTTTATTATCATGCATTCGAAGGTAGCAATAGAATTGTATCATGTTGATCCAGTGTTACTAATCATGTCATCTATTAGATATTATGATGATTGGTATGATAAATATTGATTGGTAGATCGACGACATTAGCTGATGTTTCTCTTGTTAGATTTTATTACAGCACAATGCCTGGAGATAACACAAAGCCTTAATCAGTCATGTAATGGATACACATTGCTTGGTAGGAGATCCTATATATAAATGTGATTTATCTATTAATTGTTACTATTATCGTATAGATTCCATCAATTGTACTGTTACAAAAGCAGGCAGTAAGCAGATAACAACGATATGTGAGCATTGTAATGACAATGCAGCTAACGTATTCTTGATTGTAGATCAACTATTGAAGCAAGCATTACTTGAACCATTAACGAGTAGCTAAAGCAGCAGTATTTGCTAGAATTGTATGATCTAATCAAAGTATGCTCTATTCTAGGTATTGCTGATATTGAGGATCGATTAGATGCGGTGCAAGGTAATTTGTATCCAATATTGTAATAATAATAATGAGTCTAACATCATTGCATCTAGAATTAGCAAATCATTCTGTAAGTATCATTTATTTGCATAGACATCGATTAACGTTGTTTATTTACAGGATAAGATTCTCCCTATACAAAGCAGTAAGTGGAACTAGCATTAGCAGCATCGTATATTCACATATATTAGTATTAGTAATGACAAAATCTATCGGATCTGCTATTAACAAGGTGATTAACCAGTATACTTGCAATTAATCTGATAGCTTACACCATTTCTATCATACCTACTATGAACAGTAGCAATCAATGATGACTGGTCGTATCCTGTAATGCTAGACTTGATCGTGTCCATTTATAAGCTTAGTAGAGCAGCACACGATATTTCATCCATTATCAAACCATTGAATTCATCGCTCATTAAGGACCTTTACAAGGTAGTCTATTATACTTATCATCAATGACTAGTCATCTAACAGCAGTGTAGGCCTACAATCAAGCATCATTACGACATTATATGAAAAAGACGGAGGAATTGATTGAATCCAAATGCCTGCTGGCAGAATTGAATTCAAAATCAAAAGATATGGAAATTCGATTATTTGTTATCAAGGTAATTAGTACTCATGATCATTATTCCGAACTAGAGCATTAATGGAGTATAGACTGACAAGGATCTGCAGCTTGGTGTTGGTAATATAGTCTTCATGGCATTAAATAGTGCTGACATCTTATCATTGATGTCATGTAGTATATCAAATGTATACCGAGACCATGAATGACTTTCAATTATTACTTACCATTACAACGGTAAATCATATGATGACTAGTATCAAAATAATGACACAATAATCATATTACCCATAGAGAAATACGGTATCAATTTGGTGCTGATACTTGATAAACGATATGAATTCAATTCGTATCTAGTACGGCATGCGAGCTAATGAGGAACTAGTATTAGTACAGACGCAGGGGAAGACAAAGTTCTACTATTCATCATTGCTAATTGTAAGTGTTATTACGAAGATGACATTACACGATTAATAATGGCATATAGAAAAAATGAATGCCAGAATAGGTCATATCATCAGTGAGATCCATACGATATCTAAACGGTTTGTCATTTACTACGCGTATTTGCCATAGCTAACATACATCAATGGATCGATACTTATTCAGACATCTCAAACCATTGCTTAATTATATGCGGCTAAACAATTGCAGCTACATACATTGATGCAAGCTATCGCATTACTGATATGATTACATGTTTTGCTCGGAATGCTACGAGTGGACATCAAGGTAGATGAACGATAAATCAATGCGCCATAGATATACAACTAGTAATACAACATGTAAAAAGTTCGTCCTGTATTTGCGAATAGCTTAGTACTGAAACACACGGACATGCATACAAAGAACTAGCAATAGTAATAACAGCAATAATCTACCTGCTTACATGGTAAAGAATGACGTATACATGGATTCAACTAGCAATTTACAATTAATTACAGGGTAAGCAATGCATAGCAATCTATTAAACTATACAGCAATAACTCGTCAGCAACTAGATCGAATATGAGTGGCAAATCAACGTATATCAAACAAGTGGCAATAGCTACAATTATGGCACAGATAGGATCATTGTAAGATGCATTGACTAGATTGACATGAACGTGTGTATACCAATTCGTATATCATTGCTAATACCGGTATACAACTGTAGTGTTAGTGCAGATTATGCAGCAATTCAACCATGTCATCGTTTATTCTTTAGAAATTATCTAAACTGCATCTTCTCTGGTACATCAGCATTTGTACATCAGCTACAAGAGATGAAGTTCTCCTCTATTCCTTGAATGGACACACACTGTTCTACTCGATGAAATGGAGAGAAGTAATACGCATACTAATATTGTACTTTTTACTTATTATACTCGAAATAGACACGACATTTATGGAAGCAGTTGGTTTAACAGCAGCATTCTGTAAAGAACTCATCAAACATGATGTATACTAGTGTAATCGATACCCAGTATAATTGTATACTAATCTATGACTAGGTGTATATCATGGTGGTCACGCATGCCACAGAACTCGTACAATGCTGTCATAAACTTGGTCTATCCCCTATGCATCTCACGGTGAAGGTAATTTCATGATCAATATATATTATGTATGTTAACATATAGTTTGTATTAGACCATGCTAGATGAAGAAACAACCAGATGAAATATTGCTACTCCATCGTATCTCATACTAATCATGATAATGATAATGATAATGATATCAACTATGGTAGAGTCATTCAATGATATGAATGAATCATCTCATTAAGATTATACACATACACGTAGGTTTACTCACCGCACAACATGTTTCCTTTCCACCTGAACTATTAAACACTGCATATCAATTCATGCAACAGGTAATGAGACTGACTATATCAGTAGAATACATCTATGCATTAACATGATTGACCTAGTTGAATCAAACAACAATACTAGTCAGACTACATCATTGATAATTGACTTGATACAACTGGCACGTACACAATCAGTATTACCATATGATGATGATGTAGTAGAAATATCATTACGCAAACAATTGAACAACTTCAGCAACAATTCCAATCAAAGTGACATTAAAGCATGTCTAATAGTATGCAAACATTGAATACTACTAATAGAAGCATTTGTTATGATAAATGTAACATGTCTATGGCAAATCATGATGTTTTGTTTTTGTTTTTGTTTTCAGTAACCACCACTACAGTCTATGAGTAACCTTTCTTCATTTACTTTCATTTCAAGCTTGTTAACTTTATACTGAATTACTTGTTACTGTGCTTGTATCTTTCATTTAGCTTATGCTTATTCTATTCTATTCTATTCTATAATAATATAATGCCTAGTGATTACAAGAAACTTTTCCTATTCCTTTATTTACTTCGTTTGCTACTTGCATTAGCACCGGGCTACGTTCATCCTGATGAATTCTTTCAATCACCTGAAATCAGTGCAGGTCACGTATTAAACGTACGTAACTGGATACCCTGGGAGTATGACGCAGACTATCCATGTCGTTCTATCGTATTTCCGTAAGTTATATCAATGTATATGACGTGTATATATTTACATGTTGCTGACGTGTGTGTATCTGTATATGTTTATCATTGAACTAGTATGTTGACAACTGGTATACCTTTCCTATGCTACGCTTCTGCCAAGCTATACTCGATATGAGTGGACTATCAAGTAAGATAATCATGCATAATCATGTTACTATATGTTATTAATTCAATTGTGTTATTCCTATTAGTCAATTTGATAACACCATTGGCGGTATTCGCCACTACTCGATTAGCTTTCTTTATCTACTCGTTTCTTATAGGTAATAGACACGCGTATAAGTAGTAGATACTTGTATTCTACCCACTAATCATCATCTACTTAGACTATTCGATCTATCGTATATGTCGTTTGAATAATCAGGATCCATGGCGTCCTATGCTAATTGCTGCTTCCTCTTATACACTTGCCGTGTATCATACGCGTTCCTTCTCGAATACCATCGAGTCCATACTGATTGGATTTGTGTTATGGTCATTCTTTGATCTAGTACGTCACGGTCTTGGTAGGCGAGCTATTCATTTGGTAGGTTAATTTATAGTATTTGATTACTTGTTACTTATCCTATTGCTATGATGCTTAGCATCTTACACGTCGCACAGCATTACTAGGCAGTCTAATGATGATAGGTGTATTTGCTCGTATCACTATGGTATTCTTTTGTATTCCAGTGATATTAGCATTCTGCTATGTTGTTGATCAACGATCAGGACATCGCAAGATTGGTAGCTGGTGCGTCTATCGATTGATATGTAGTAGTCATAATACTCACCATTATTACTATTGATTATTAGGTGGTGGCGTGGTCAAAATATAGTATACCAAGCTATACCAGCTATTATTGGTGCTCTAATCACCGGTGTCACTTGTATCCTAGTGGATTCCTTCTACTTCCGTAGTATTAAGCTACTAGCCTATGACAATCCCATAACATGGTCAGATGTATGGACATACATACAACAACCATTGCTTATTACAACAACACCATTATCGATTGAGGTAGTGCAATACTAGCTGTTACAATAGTAAGCATACTAACTGATTACTATTCATATATAGGGATCATTAACTATTGCACCATGGAATAATGCTCGTTATAACATGAGCACAGAGAATCTAGAACAACATGGTCTACATCCACATTATCTACATGCATTAGTCAATATGCCAATGTTATACGGTCCATTAATATGGATAGCGTATAAGCAACTATTTAACAAAATAATGAAACGTGAACTATCAAGTAAACTCTATTTCCGTACAGGTAATTAATAACACGAATAATCACTATTAGTAATCTACATATACTCACCACTAATGATATAGTAAATGGATATGTGACACTCATTGGTGTAATGGCATTGTCACTTGTACCTCATCAAGAAGCACGTTTCCTATTACCGGTGATTATTCCACTCATCTGTCTATAAGTGAATATTTCAATAATCGATCAAGATCATTTTGGGTAATTAATATCAGTATAGCATTATTAATCATTTGTTAACATTGTTAATATAGTTATTATGGATATTGTTCAATACAATAGGTGCTATACTATTCGGTGTACTACATCAATCGGGTATTGTACCTGCTATTAATCATATCTACACAAGTAGTCAGTATTCACAGTGTAGTCTATCGAAAGAGGTCAATCCATTACAGTTACATTGTGTACCTGTAACTAATGACACCATAGCAATCACACCAAGTAAGTAGTACATAAATGATGAACTACACTACGAATACTAACAAGTATTTTGTATACAATTAGATTATCCTAGACGTACAAAAGTGATATTTAACAAAACTTACATGCCACCAGAACATTTATTCCTACAAAGTAATGAACTAGATATACTTGGTAGGTAGATATTATGATAGAATGATAATAGACTTGTTACTAATACACGTACATGTTATCAAGGTAATTCAGATGTCAATGTCATTGATCTAGGTGGTAGTGAATTATCAGAACTAGTATCACAATTGATAACAAGTCGTCATTACTTGTCAGTGAGCAGAACACGACTATCTAATGTGTATTCAACTAGTAATACGAAATTGAATACTACACATCCAGCTATTTACGTATTTAATCCAGAACATGATTATTATGAACGGTAATTATTGACATCTAACTAACTAGTTGTATAGATTAATAGATAGATTAACATTTGTTTCTATTAGTACATTGGTAGTAATGCCAATTTTATTCCTTTATATGACACGGAATCTGATCCATTATACGAGCGATTATGGCCAATAGCTACGATATTCCTCATTTAGGTCTTGATGATCTTGATGTATGGGCAAGAACATCGAACAATGTAATGCAGGGTCTATCACTAACCATTTATCAGTTTGTACAATGATGCTACTCTATCCACCTATATCACATATATTATTAGTATATTAGTATAGCTATACTAGAGTAATAGTAGTAGATTACCAATATCATAAAATCTTTATCGTCCATGCTTGTTTCAATAGTTGTGCAAGTGATGCATCATTCATTGATGATATCATTAAATAATCATCAGTTTGACATGCCCTATCTTGAGTTGTACATGATACAGGTGTAGACATCGGTGTAGACATTGATGTAGGCATGGATGTAGATGTTACTGCTGGTGTACATAACAATGATGGCTGATACGCTGTTGATACTGAAGACTGTTGATAATCCATATTCGATTGCGATTGACTCCAACTGGATTGACTCTTGATTGATGGAGCAAATGATGACAATGACAATGATGGATTATCATACTCACTATACTATTAGTAGTAGTTACATTCAGTCTAGTATTTCTTAATGTCATCTGTGCTTTCGATAACATTCGATAGGATTGTATCAAATCGTAACATTGTTGACAAGCCATTCTATCATAGAAATGCAAATAGACGCGCGTATCTCTAGATGATTTCTAATGGATGATATAGATTAGTGATCATAAGTATAGCAATACTAATACTAATACCTCATGTGCTATTACTAATTGTTGTCGTATAATCAATTGAGTATCATTACATTTGATTTGCAACTTGTTCTGTTCAATATGATCTACGGCTAATGATAGTGTCCACTAGTAATAGAAGTTGTTGAGCTGTATATATATATAGAGAGTAATCAACTTACAAGTAGTGTATTCTGTTGACAATGCGTATTAGCTATAGACATGGATGTCTTGTAGATCAATAGTTGATGTTGTTGCTCATCAATGACTGCATATACATCAGTAAATACTGATTCTTTATTTGTATGCATATGCTAGTCAATAATTGTACAGGTTTCCAAGTAAATCGTACTATATGCCATCTCAATTGTGTTGTCATTATATTATCCATGATTATTCATATAGTAATAATGATAAAGAGAAGCTTATTAGAATCAACTAGAAACAAGTCATGTCATAGCATTACAAGAATGCATACAATATAATTATAGTCGATGATGACAATATCATTTGATTGGTTCATGTCTCATTACACTTACAACAAATGATGATTGTTCCCCATTCACTATAATTCCCTTCTACTCTTCTATCCACTTCAACACTCATATATACGTATATATATATATATATATATATTAGTATAGCTTGTCTACTACACTATGGTAACTAATACAAATAGATACAAGTGTATACAGTTGTAGTAACTGTATTCTATATCATAGGGCAATGAACAAACTAAAGGAGAACTGCCAACTGGCTTGACACCCACCACTACAAATGACGTGAATAATCGACGAGGTCAATCACTACCGAGTACACCTGCTATTCACCGCATAATAACACTAGTATAATAACACTAGTAATAGTATTAATACACGGTTTAAACCAATGTCAGTAGATGTTAGTCGAGGCGTGCATTGTAATTGTAAGTAGTATATTTGAATATGAATCTGTATTGTATTCATGTTTATTGTTGTAGTAAAGATTGTTATACGAGGTGCACAAAAGACAGGCAAATCAACATTATGTGAGTATAGTAATATATATATATACATATACATATATATGTATGAATATTGACGTATAATCATGTACTCTCTCGATAGTTCATCGAGTACAAGGATTATCATTTGATGAACAGTACACACCAACACCGCAAATACAAGTGGAGAACATTCAATGGAACTATGATGGTAAGCGATATGTTAATAGTAATAATAACATATGTATTTATATAGATGACTTGTTAGATGTCAAATCTAGTATTATTAAAGTAGAGTTTTGGGATGTAGTTGATCATGGTATTGCTACGGGTAAGTCAATATACTCTATATGTATTATATATATATATCCTATGTATTGATATAAGCAACAATGTTAGAACAATCCAACAAGTCACCATTACCTGATGATATAACATCTACAATGTTACTCGATGCAGATACAGTCGATGTTTATCGAGGAGCTAATGCTGTTGTGTTAATGTTCGATGTGACACGTGAGGAATCACTAGACTACGTAAAGAATCATCTAGCAAGTGTACCACACGGTATTCCTATTCTTATTCTAGTATGTTACTACAACTCATCAAGTATACTAATACTAATCATTAATGAATTATAGGCAAATTTCTGTGATAGAATGTAAGTGTATATTTATACATATACTGAATAAGTGATTCTAACTAGCTATTAATACGAATACAGTGAAGAACGACAAGTAGAAAAGGAACAAGTGATAGAATGGCTCAAAGAGTATAAAGAGGAGAAATCATCATCACCGGATTTCGTATTTGAATTCATTCGATACACAGAAGCAAGTCTTAAGAATGGACAAGGTCTTGATTACTTGTATCGATTCTTGGGTGTACCATTTCTAGCATCACAAGTAAGATGATATAGATGACATTATTTGTGATAATTGTATTATTTACTAGTATTTATTGTATTACTAGGTGGATACACTACGACGACAACTAAAGGCACGAGCAGAAGAGCTTACACAATTACTACAATCATTAGATCAATTCGGTCTATCTAATGGTAACTATTACTCTTGTTATTAGTTATTTATATAGTAATAGTAATAATGTAATATAGAAGACAAGTCTAGTAAAGATGTAGATAAATCGATAAAGACTAGTCCACCTGATGAATTAATGATATCCGATGAGAATGCATGGCATGATACACCCAATTCATTATCATCTCCACCATCGACTCAATTACCTATAATGACATCCATGGCTAATTATTCACCTAATGGTCATTCTCACTATACAAATCATATGACAGAACAGGAAATGGCACATCAACGAAAGCGTCGACAACGACAAGGTGCCATACTTAAACATTTGTCACATGCTAGCTGGGAAGATGATGATGACGAAGATGACGAAGGTGATGGTGATGAGGAGTATGATGGAGATGATGACATACATGATAGTTCATTAGGTGATTTATCTGTATCTCCACATAGATCTAGGAATACTACTCGTCATTATCCGACATCATCATCATCGTGGACATTAAACAATAGTGGTACACCAAATAGATCTAGTAGAAATCATTACTATTCAGTAGATGGTGATGATGATGAAAGAGTGGTGAGACCTAATCCATTAGTAGCAGGCGATGAAGATGTTGAAGAAGAGGAGGATGAGGAAGAAATACTAGTAGATAGACAAGTGAATACTACTACAAGTATAATCAATACTCATTCATTATATTCTGATTATAATAATGATGCAATGAATGATTCTACAATACAGCATCGATCTACTGGTGAATTAGTAGCGGTATTCAATGGAGTACACGAAACAAAACATGAATTGATAGAAGAGATGGAGACAGTCGAGCATACTCATTTCGAATTGGGATCATCGCCATTAGAGGAGAGAGTAGACTTTCCACTTAGTATGACCAGTATGGATCGAGTAATTGATGAGGCAATGGAACCATTGGAGATATCAATAGAGCATACAGATGAACATCTACAACCAGAACCCACTCCATTAGATGCTTATAGTACAGCAACTACTACCACGACAAGTGCTACACATCTTGCATTATCAACAGATTATGCGTCATCTCCTGTATTATCGGATAGTTACGTCGATAATAGTAATCCATGGGCTAACTAGTCGATTTACTTTTTATTGTTTTATGTCTATTTCTTGTAATTAAATTATTCAATTCAACTGATATTACTTGTGGATAATCATGTTGTTTATTATGTAGTAGACAAATACTAATCGATATACGAATAATACACATGGATTATAGTATATATATATGTATGTATAGAGGAGAGAGAATCACATTGCTATGAATGTCTATTGTAGGTATAGATGGTGAATTTTATAACAAAACAAAACAGTTAAATGGGTAGAATATTGGAGACACTACGACCTAGGGTTCTTGTACCGTAGACGAGTGTTGTTCTGCCACCGGGTAAATACGATACCAGATACCTAAATCATAGAATAGATATATTAGTGAAATGGACATATACTGTCATTTCGAATGAACACCTACCAAACAAGTGCAACAATCTGAATGATGCACCGATTAAAGTGAGGATATAGTTCTTTAACTAATGTTATTTATCATCGACAAGTATCAGTATCGTGTGGTTAGCAATGATTAGTATGCTACTATACAACTTACACCAAGAGAGAAATAAAGGGTTAATACCATAGAGGTGATATAGGTAATTGTGAATGGTAGACGTTCTCGTGATATCAAGTGCGTCATATGAGCTTGTGGTCCTTTAAACAGAGCAAAACTATGAGCATCATTGTAGTTAGTTACAATTCATTGACTATTCATGTCACTAGTTATTCATTACCTAGCCATAGTAAATAGACTGCCAAACGTGAATGATACGGCGAATTTACGTGGCACTACCAAGAGCCATGGCAGAGTGAAGAATGCCTATTATAAGGGAGAAAGTATGTAACATTCCGTTCTCTTGGCATTAGTCATGTTATCGCGCTAATGATATCTCGAATATACTTGCCACAATAAAAAAGATACATCCGGTAGCTAGACATACTGCAAATCCAATCATACGCTAGAAAGAATAGTGAGTGAGCAGTGTAATGAGATGGATACGTAGATATATATATATATAGCCTACCTGATAATAACTTAGACCGAACCAGGATTCCTGTTCAACGACAGGTTCACCCAACGGACTGAAGCCCTGTAGACGGTTGGAGAAGGAGGACCAGCCGGTCGATGCGGTAGACGATATCCTACCAAAGAAACCGGGATTAGTCGAGTCGGTAGCTGCGGTAGTGGCGAAGGGAGACGATGTGACATTATTGTTGCTGTTACTGCTGCTACTACCATAGCCGAATGCACGTAGACGGTCGGCCATATTTACGACAGGAATCACTAGAGTTCAATATAAAAGTAGCTACTATACTCAATGGAGAAGACTCGAGATGATAATTATAAGACGAACGAGTGTGGTTACCGAGTAAAAGCGTCACTTCATATTTTGTTATTGTCGTCAACCGACATCATCATAGTGATAATGTGATCGTGGAAATACATCTCACACACATTCGATTATACACTCAATAATGATTCTAGTAGTATTTGTCATTAGAAAGCATAATTAGTATTATTCGTATTATTATTGATGGTAATGGAATTGAAACCAGAAAAGAAGAAGAAGAAGAAGAGATCTACAAAACAAATGCCTTCTTCATGGACTCGTCGAGAACACGCGCTAATTCGGGTGCACCATCAAGAAGATTGCCCTCATAGCTGCTGGTGCCGTAGTTGTCGCACGCCTGAGTGAATCGTTTAATCCACGCTGGAACGCCCTTTGTCAATGCCCAATCGAACAGAGTAGTGGGCAGGTTACCGCGCGGATCCTCGCGATAATACACGTAGACTAGCGTGGAGAATGGCGTGGTAGGCGATGCTTGCAACACCACCACTTGGTGGCAATCGTGTACACGAATACAGTTGGCATGTTCGGTCTCGGTGGCAGACGTGTCAGTTTTGGTAAGGATAACCCATGTAGCCTCGCTATCCACTTCCTAATAGCGTGCGATGATGATAGTTAATAACGCGACATATCATACTCATTATTGCGTCATAAGATGCTTGGTGCTTTTTTCACTTTATTCATTGCGAGCTATGTGCCACTAGTACTACTACTACTACTATGCTACGCCTCACTTACTAGATAACGACTCTCGCGCCAAAATAATAGTCGCGATTCTGGATGGGCCTGCACTCGTACGTGCAATGTCGTTGATGATGGACGACATAAATAATATTAACGACCTCGATTAGAATACTATTTCTCACGGAATGTTGCTCTTTAGTCACTTACCAGCGATGTTCTGTTGCCAATAGATACGATGCAAAGCTTTTGGACTACCGGCATCCGTGCTAGGATCATCACCGGTCGATTGATTGTCGTTTACGACGTGCAGCGTATCCGATTTGTAACTGTCCCAGCGACGACTAAAAGCATGAACAGCGTTGCATGATTACTACAAAGGCTTTCTACCCTACATGGCAAGAACGAACTAGGGACTCGTCGTACAGCATATGTTCAAATAACGCGACACAATTCGCGTATTATGTAGTACGATGCACCCCAACCTGCATAGTCTCCCTTGCCCTCTCTCTCATGTCCCCACGTACGCAAGTATTCGTTATTTGTTGCTGCCACAATAAATGAATTGTAACATTTGATACAATATGAATATTTACGTGTATTCATTATTCGTATTATTCGTATTACTATCCTCACTCCCATCCGACTTACCGATAATCGAGATCAACGAATACATCATGACAGATGCTAGGTTTCACATCAACTAGTTCACCCCGAGCCATATACTCGTAGCCATCGTCTTTTGATAAACGACGGAACAACAAAAGTTCGCCGACTTTGCCAGCAGCTTCCCAGCCATGTTCGCCAACTTGCTCCAAAGGCCGCTTAAAATCGACAATAGCACTATTGAAATCCTCACTGGTAAACGTCATGGTAACAACAACAACAACAACTAAAGAACAAGAGAATACTGAAAGGAAAAGGAAAAAGGCGAGGGATAACACGGATAAAGCAGTTGCTACTGCGTTGTTATTGATGGGAACAACTGGTTATCGTTGTTTTCGTGCGACCTTCTCTTCTAGGTTGACGACAATATGTGTGTACGTATGCATGTCCGCTTGTTTTCATACGTGACGGCGTTGTCATTAGTCGTTGTCGGACTGGGATTGGCTTTCTAATTGGCGTGATATTGAATGACCACATCGGTTGGTTAGCTGACTGGTTGACCATGTCGGACATGTTATGCAGGCACTGATGAAATAGTAATCCCTATTAATAGAGATATTCAATTCTCGACGATGAATCAAGTATCACTATTGTGTTAACTAGCATAGGCCATTGGTTAGCACTGTTTACGACTGTACTAGTAATGGTACTATTGTTTACTTTATTCGCCAGTCGATCCAAGCAAGCAATCGACTATATAAAGAGGCTTGTTATCTTCGTATTCCACCACTTGTTTCCTTACCACACACGCACTGCATCTTTTTGTAAACAACTTCATCAGCAATCAAGCAATTCAGCATTTGCATTATTTAGCAATCATTGGCTTCATTCCAGCTACACTCATCCACTACCACATTAACAACATGCATTTCTTCACTGCTTCCGTCGCTCTCTTGGCCTCTGTCGCCACGCTCCTTTCCACGGTCGATGCCGGTTTCTACGAGCGGGATATGTTGTGCAAGGTTAACGACTGGCGTGCACGTAATGGCAAGACCTATTTCGTCTACGACGAGGGTTTGAAGACCGTGGCCCAGAATCACAACACCCTACAAGTGAAATACCGCCAGATGCGATTCCAATTCCCTGGCGAGGAGGCACTTGGTGAGCGTATCAACAAGGCCACCGGCAAGAATGACTGGCGAGGATACAGTCAGTTGATGGGATGGAACTACAAGACTAACGAGGCCTTCGCCAAGGCTATGGCCACGGAAAGCCCCAAGCAATACTTTGACGGCGACTACACGCACTTTGCCCTTATCCGCGACGATGCCAACGGTGAATCCTGGTGGACGATGGTCATGGCCAAGAAGCCTGGATTCACTCCAACCAACGTTAAATGTAGACCTAGTTGAACGATTACGCTATTTAAAAGTGTGTACACACATCTAAATAAATGTTGAATGGCTTGTAAATGCAATAGCAATGGATCGTACATAATGACATTCACTTGTAATATCAATTAACACCTATGTTACTTGTTCTAATACTACTATTGATTGATCATTGATCATTTATTACTTAGTGCTATACTGTCTGACATATGTAGAATACATGTCCTCTAATGTCTTCTTATTCTTTCTTTCTTTTTCTTTCCAAGTGCAATAATGGAATAATAAGAATAGATATCATGGATAGCGAGTACGTCATAATAACCAGAAGAGATGAGAAGAGAATGCCATTGTGATCATAATAGCCATAGGATGGCATGAATAATTTCAGTGCAATACATGTGGAATGGCAACGCGTAATATCCCTTTCCTTTCCTATGTTCTTGCGTAGAATTGTACGTCGTGTGACATACGCTGCACCATTATTATCGCATATGTGTTCCATTGCACCATATGAATGATAAAGTGCTAATAATGATGTATTTGTTTTGTTTGTTTGTATGATGTTATCATTATTACTCCATAGAATACATGATATTCGGAATAATTATCGTAATGCTGGAGTAATAGGAATGAGTGTGAATTGCGCATGGTATGGTTATCGTAGGAGACACGTCAGAGCAAGAGCGAATGTGAGAGGAAAGTGATGGAAAAATGGATAGCATGGTCATGTAAAAGTCCTGCCATGGTTGTACACACACACTGATTACAGAGACATATCAGTCAATGGATAGGCGGGAAATGGCAGTCATCCATTCTGCTGCCTTTGATGCTTCATAGCTATTCTATACTGCTACTATTGCTATTGCTATTGCTATAATTATTACTCGATACTGATGATAGGCGAGAAACGTTGCGTCAGTGTAACAAAAATAGATATGTATTTTTTTGTGAAGTATAGACGAGTGCGCCTTTGGTCCCACCATGTTCTATGCGCATACGGCTACACGTCATTCCTTTTACATTTGAGCATAGCGGAATGAACAGGATGGATAATTGATCATGGCATAGTCATAGGAGAATAGCATGCTCATCATTCTCTACGGAAATATTCAGTATAAATCGACGAGCATCCGAGTGGCATTCCAAACTGTTTGTTCTCTACCGCATCATACTTCATTTGCACATTATTCAACAAATCTCATTTTGTTTTTAGCACTTTTACCATTAACAGCATCAGCAATCAAGCAACAATCAAGCAATATTAACTAGCAACATGCGTTTCTCTACCGCTTCCGTTACTCTTTTGGCTACCGTGGCTACATTCGCACCAAGCATCTTTGCCGCTACTACTGCCGTGGCTACTACTGCCGTGGCACGTAGCAACACTGCACCACCACCACCACCGCCAATAATGAGGCTATCGCCGCCTATGACCCAAAGAAGCTATTGTGCGCCATTAACAAGTATCGCAAGCAGAATAACCGTCCATACCTCACCTTCTACCAGGGTCTTAACACTGTGGCCACCCACCATAACGATTTGATGGCAGGACGTGGCGAACTCCAATGGCAATTCGACGATGAGGCACCACTCTACGATCGTATCAAGAATGCCACCGGTACCGCTGACTGGCAAGGAACCGCACAACTTGTAGCACAAGGCTACCCCACCGAGGAGGACTACGCGAAGGCACTATCGACTGACTCGCGTACCAAGGATATCTTCAATGGCAACTACACGCACGTCGGTCTAGCTCGTAATGACAACAACAACGGACCATGGTGGACGCAAACCCTCACGTACAACGCCAAGACCAAGCCAACTTCGTCGAGTGCCCTAACTAAGCAAAGGCATATTAACGAAATAGTGTAATGTCTCCTGAATATATTACCTTTAATCAATAAATAAAGCTCATCATGTAATCAGTTGAGATGTAAACTATATATCTCATCATTTGTTGTTAAATGTGTTTGCTTGTTTTATTAAACTAATATAAGCATTATCGAATAAGTAAGAATAGAACAGAGAGAGAGGAGAGAGAAACTATGATGAATGTGTGTGCACGACAAACAATGATTTATATGACATGACTAGTTATGATTGTTTAGCTACAGGTACAGGAATGGTCATAGTAGGCACATCTAATGCCGTAGCTGTAGCTGTAACTGTTGTAGTCGTGGTAACTTTAGCAGTGGTAGTCTTATCATTTGATGTTGATTTACCATTACTATGGCTATTGCTACTGTTCAATGATGTATCAGAAGATGTCGTTCTAACCTCTCGTACTTGTATCCGGTCATTGATCCATTCCATGATACTTATATCGAAATGAGCCGTTTGTTCAGTGACAAAGCAAGAGGCTGATGCAGCGGCAATACCTCGTTTAAATGATTCCACCGGATCCTATCCATGTCATTGTTAGTCTAAATTATCATAACCTACATGCTACACATTATAACCTACCGTGTATCGATGTAATCCATTAGGAATACGGCACTGGCCGTGTCTCCAGCACCGAGTGGATTCAGTAATAACTCGGTGCATTCATTATATTTACGATGATGCATCTTTTGCATAACATCACTTAATCCATTGGTGGCACCGCTAACAGATGAACTAGCCGATGTTCCCGCTAGACTAATACTATCGTGTCCATTACCCGCTACCGCTAGATGATGCTGATCAGCAGCTAGGGGTGTAGCCACATCAGTATCATTACCCGTACTTGGAGGGAATAAACGAAGGCGTAGCATTTCCTCGTTAATCTCATCGAGTGCTACTGGTGATGGCAATGAACTGGGTAGACTAGCTGTGTCGCTGTAATCCGGCAATGGACGATGATTCGCTCGCATACTCTTCATTATATCGGACAATGAGGGTAGATCGAATACATGATAATGATCAGCCGATTGAAATAAATAGGCACTAATGGTAACATGTTTGTTATTATATACTTATAATGACTATAGTAATGCAGTTACCTGTCAGGTCCATTGGTAACACCTAATAGACCAATTCGATATTCCTTCAATAGTTCACGAGCTAACTCTGGAATAGACATATCGCAATAACTATCAATCAAGTGAGGCATTAGTATTTTTCCTTTCTTTATTCAATATTATTTACTTACCGTTCACTTAGAGCAGGACTGACTGCCGGTGCAGCGAGTGATGATGATGATGTTGATGATGATATACCATGAATTGCTCTACTCACTCCAGATGCATTCGATAATGCAATCGATCTCTTTTCATTATAGCTGATCTCCTGCACTAGCAATCCCAATTCCTCACGATTAATCTTGAAAATATCCACTTGATCGGTAGCTAGCACAGGAGTAACATCCTTGTATGCATCGAGCAGCAATACTGTTTGCGGCGTTTTGGCTCGTGCAATACGAGCATACGTTGATCCCGTAATACCAGTAGGATAAGTTCCTATTATCATATACAAACACATAATATGAATAAAACGCTAGTTCATACATCTCTCCTCTCATCTCCGTACCACATAGAGCAATCGCTTGCAATTGAGCTTGACCATTAGCAATCAATGTTTCGGCCAGGTTCTCGAGCGATTCACGTTCCGCACGACATATTAATCCGGTAGGTTCCTAGTAATATATATATACATCAGTATATATTCAGTATTTGGTAAGATCACCTCGTGGTATGATGATTACACTACTACGTACAATCAATTCCGTCATATCATTGACTGATTGATCCAGAACGGTGGTACAGGTTCGTGTTGCTTTTCGCGTAGTCACTAGAAAGTAGTTGCCATCATTAAGTCAACCACTATTACATGTTATTCAGTAGTGCAGTTCATACCATTTACTTGATGAATCTGTTTCTCATCGAGTACTTGTGTAATAAAGTTGCCTGTCATACCGCCTACAAATTGTAATAGCGTTACTCGATCATGCTGCGCGTATTGCTCGCATGCCATGGCAAAGTTTTGTCCTAAAACAGAAGACAACATATAATGGTATAGTATGTAAGTTATCTCGCCTATCTTCGAGCTATTAGTCTAGCGACGAATTACCTTTGCCACCAATTGAGTGCGTCTTTTTGAATGATCGGTTAACGCCGCCCTTATTGAAATGTTCAAAGTGTAGCGTAGTTTGGAATGCCGGATTCAATCCTTTAAACATAGCATATTAGTATATGTTATTGCTACTATTACTAGTATATTTACCAACACATAGAACTTCCTTAGGCATCAGTTGGAAAGTGTCCGGCTTGTCAGAGGAGTCGGTGATTGCAGTCATATTGAATCTTCTAGTTGTTGTTGTTGTTGTTGTTTCGTTCTACGCTAACAAATAGTTACAACAAAATGTATTGCGCAAGAGTAGAGGAGTACGCACTATTAGAGTTAGTAGAGAATACGATAGGACAGATAATGAATAAAGAAAAGTAAGGTGGGGTGTGCAGAGGCATATGTAGATAAGAAAGGAACCTTTAAACATGAATTAAAGATAAGCCGTCAATAATCAAGGGTCAGATGATAATCGATGCATGTGACAAAAGAAAGAGCGTGTGTATACCACTAGTCAGTAATGCTCTAGTATTTGTATCATAATGAATACGTAAATGATTCTAGACAGCAGTAATAGCAACCAATGTATTAATTACAATTAATATAACTAGTGACCCATCTATTTGTACATGGTAACTGGGTTAAGCAATATCGGCTAGGGAAAACAATGTTTATTACTACTCTTATACATATACAGCAATTGTAATATAGATATGATATTAGATTAATAAATGATGCCCTTGTTGTATTCCATGATAATACTAAAGATGATCAATGGTTAAATCTATTTAGAGCATACTCATCAATTTCTTTTACTGCGTCATCATCATCAACATCACCATTAACTTTATCTTATTTCGTTTCCTTGTTTGTTGTTTACAACAATCAACTCCATTACACATTGTTCTAGTTAACACTTCATACGCACGTATACACTCAGTCTACTGATTCAATATGGTCAATGTTTGTATTATACATATTGACTTGTTGCTTCTTACTAATACTTCTATATATATATATATATATACTAGACGGATGATCTACGCTTGGTACCCAGTACAGCAGGTACACCATCCACTGTTACCACGGCGGCCACTTGTAACGATCTAGGTGTCCATGACACACTACGCTATGGTCCATCCTCCTTGGCAACATCGGTTAGACCGTCCCATCCACTAGAACATCGTTTGAAACACGTAATTAACTAGCTGATGAGCAAATATACAATATACTAATATACAAGTATGAATAGTGGGAAGAGACTCAGATGAATGCACGCATGACATTGCAACGTCGTATCTTTGGTATTCACGCACCTGTACGTCAATTAATGGAACAATCCATTGTTGCCAAGGTAAACAATCAATGATCGTATATTACTACTACTATTACTCATGAATGTAATGATTTATTCGCTATCATTTTGTATAGACTCGGCGTCATCCCACTCTGCCATCCTCCAATCTAGGTTTGGATATTCTACGCGGTAAAGATGAAACTATTGATGTGGATGATATCTTCTCTGGTAAGTTTATTATACACTTGTAGTAGTGTAATAATACTATACAATCATGCTCATTCATATTGTTACCTCGTATAGATCCATTCATGTCAACAGAAATGGTAGATGTACCAGCTGTAATGGCTCGTACTTATGGTGTTTAATCACATCAATCTACTACATATATATATATCTACTACATATATAATAAATCACTCTTGATTCACTATGACAACATTCTATCCTTTCAAATGGTAGCTGTATTAGTAATTTATTACAATGTTAAAATCATGTATCTCCTAGTTCATTAGTCACTATCCTCTAGAATACGTCGTTTCTTTGGTCGTGCTGTTCCTTGTTTACGTAGTGTATCTGTCTTACTAGAACGTGTAGATGTACCCGTAGATTGATTTGATACACTTGACATGGAACGTGTACGTCGACGTCGTCGTGGTCCTGTATCTTCATTATCGGACATTTCCTTGTTGTCATCTGAATTATCTGATGTATTCGCTTCTTCATCAGAACCTGATTCCTCTTCATTATTATTGACTTGCTCTTCATCATCCTCATCTTCTATAGCACTATCCTCTTCCATATCATCTGAGTTTCTTGATACAGCATCTTCATCATCTTCATCTTCATCGGATTCATTCTCTTTAGTCTTCTTGTTGGCAGCAGCTCGTGTAGATCGACGAAGATTCTTTTCTGCTGTTTTCTTATTAGTATTCTTTTTAGACTTGTCATCAGATTCACTTTTCTCTTCCTCTTCCTCTTCTTCTGAAGATGATGAAGATGAAGATGTATGACTACTCTCCTCTGCATCAAATAAATCATTCTCCTTCTTAGTCTTCTTAGTCTTACTCTTAGCCTTACTCTTTTGAGATCGTGATTTCTTTTGTAAAGATGACACTGAACTACGACGACTACTACTGCCATTGCCTAACAGTGCAGATGCTGTATCAGAATCATCTGCATTGGTAGTTGGTGTCTTTTTGTTGTTGGTGCTAGATTGACATGTAATGAGTATCCTATTATTACATATTAAATACACTTACCTCCGTTCTTCCATGCTAATCGAGAGAATGGATGTTCAAGTAGATTGTATCGCTTTAGTAATTGTCGAATACAACGCACTAGACGTGGTCCGCCTAGCCAATTGTCTATTGCATCCATAGTAACATTTAGTATAGAATGATCATATACATGTATATAATTTCATCTTACCTATAGTTTCTTGTTTATACTTGCGCCAATATTCTAGCAAGTGTAACAGGTTCATGTCCCATTGTTTAATCTGTTCCTTGTTCTCATCTGTCGTTGATTTCTCCTCTTGTTCCGTGGATCTACTCTCTTGTTCATCCATCCATTGTTTAAGTGCTTCTTTCAGTTCTGCTTCATGATTAGCATGCCATTGAATAAATGCATTCAATGCAAATTGTTGCTGTATCGTGATTGCACTACTCTTGTCATTCATCATCATTGATGGCCATTCAATGTCGACAATAGTACATGCAGTAATGAAGATGTGGGAGACAAGCCACGTAGTAAGGCTAACAATCCCGCTAATGCATCCTGATTGACTATAAATGAATGTATACACATATCAACATCTATCTATCTATCTATCTATCCTCATCATTATAACATACCACTAGGATCAATGATCTCTAATAATATTGTACTAGATCACTTGCTTGTTCGGGTGATGCCACTAATTCAGCTTGTAATAAATGCCATGCATTCATCTGTTCCAATGTATCCCATGATTGTAGCATTTCCCCTTGATTATCATTCATATTAGTATACATTTCTTGTAATAATACTAATGATTCACTTACGCAATACAGCTTGACATTGAGATCCGAATAGATGCCATTGTCCACTAATTAGATTACACGTTACCTCAAACAGCTATATTGTTATCATAATGAATAAGTATGCAATATTCGTTAGATATCATTGACTAGTAGATACTTGTTAACAAATGTGTAATATTTCTTACATCATTGGGTTCAATCACTGATACTAGTGTATGAACTAGGAATTCATTGCCTACAGCAATATCGGGTAAATGCTGGAATAGTGTAGCTAAACAATTAAAGCATGTTTCTGGATGATTCTCTTGAATCAACTATAGTCATCATGGAATGAGTAAATAACTCTAACTAATCATGTACACTCACCTGAATGTCGCTGTTTAATCTATCTGCAACATCTGTAATTCCTATAGCATTTAATGCTACTTTGTAGGGCAGATACTGTTGCATTGTATCCTTGATTGTTCCTTCTTCATATATTGTCTAGTAAATAATGTAAATAACAATGACTACTTTGTCATGTAGTAATAACTTACTTTGTCAGTATAACACCATCTTGCACTTAGGATGTTGATCGATTTAATATTGATGCAGTACTTGAATGGTTTTATCCTGATCGTGATTGTAACCATCCCAGCATGAATTGAATAGCGTGTCAATGATATCGATATCATTCGATGTAGAATCGATCAAATAACTACGTGGAATGTCTGATGTTTCCTTTGCCATTTGAATTACGATCGACGAATAACTGGAATGAATCATCGATTGGTACTGCCTAATGATAGTGTATTATTACATTTACTATGAGTTTATCACATGTATTATACTTACCATACTAGAGAATACTACCAGCATATCCTTTAATGATTGAGATGCTTGCACGCTATCTCGATTGCTTACTGCTGCACGATACTCGTTGACACTGCCACCTAGTAGCCATAGTGATTCGCCATTGACTTCCTCCTCTTCTCCTTCATCTCTTCATCTTCATCTGCATGTTCTTGCTCTTCATCATTCGCTTCCATTTCATCCTCCTCCACTCCTTCTCCCTCTTCTCTTTCATCTTCTCCATTGATTTCATTCTCGACTTGACCTTGTAACATTGTAGAATCCATTTCTACTGCACCATCATCATTGACTAGGATCTCCATTTCACTATCAGGAATCGTCTTATCCGCCATCTCTTCATCTTCACCTAATGATACTATTGTTATATAATTGAATAACATATATAAAACCGACTTACCAATGGCTGCATTCGACAATAATTCACCATCTTCATCCGCTAATCCTTGCGGGAATGATTCTACCGGTTGTGAAAATAGATCGGGTGTAGCATGACTGGTGCTGCTGATGCATTAGATGGTGGATTGGACGCGAGTAAAGCCTGGAATGTCGTTCTAGCCACATCCTCACATGACTATCAATGCCGCTACATTCGACGATGGGTACAAGGGAACTAGCATGACATGATAAGTAAATGATATAAACAGTAAAGATATACTCACTTTATCACATTCTTTTGTAGTATATCACTTAGTGCTGATTGAACATGTTACGAATAGCTTGTTGTATAGGTGGGTAATATTCATCGATGCAACATAGTAGGAATTCCAATAGTGTGCCTGTCATGTAGGCATATTTATCCAATGACTTGTACATTAATAGAATGGCCGGTTCTAATGAATTTGAGTAAGCAATACAGAATGGAGTCACGTCAAATCATCAATTACTTGCCTATATTCATGATACTATCAATAGATGGCTGATAGAACAAGAAATCGTAGAATATGGCCAGTTTAGTCATAGATGCTGCTACATTGGTCTATTACATGACATAGATATACATCAATATCTACTACTATTATTGTTGTTGTTTGTGTAATTACCTTGATATATCGTACTATACCACCAATAACTACATAGCGTGGTACGATATTCGATGCTAATACTTCATTTGATGGATGATACACCCAACAATATACCGAATTACATCTGCAATAATTGCATCTGACTCGGGAGTGGACAAGTAACGTTCGACGAACCAGGACAAGTTACGGCGATGTCGCTCCCATGATAACTAGAAGATGAATAATTCAGTATTGATTATTGCCTCGTAATACTGATGAATAAATAATCACTTACTCGTTCCATAATAAATAGAATACGTTGCTCCATCTCGAGTGTAAGTCGACTTTGTAATAATGTCGTGGTGTTGGTTTACGTAGTAATTCCACTAGACCTGTATATAATATTAGTATTATGATCAATAAAGTAGTGGTATTATTATTACCCTTGCAGTGTGGACTCAGTTTACGAGGTTCCACCAGTAGATCACGCCATATTTGTTCGAATTCTGGAATACGCGCCACATCCTGTAAGGCACGTATAAGATCTCGACCGATATCACTGCATTCCAGAAACTAATGAATGTTTAATTAACAATGGTAGTTATTACAGTAGTAGTAATGTACTTACCTTTTCACGTAGTAAACAAGAGCAAAATGCTACTTCTCGCTCTAGAATCGGTGTAAACTTGGCGTGATCCAGCATTAAACGAAGATACACGTAGAGCGACGTTGATATCAAACGTGGATGTGTAAATAGCCAATCACGATGTCGCATTAGTAGTTCGAGTGTATTGCTAATTAGCCAGATGTTCTGTGCGGTGACATCACCACCTAAAGATCGAGTGTACTATTGTTAATACGTAGAAGATATGGCTATTTCTTCTCTTCTCTATTACCTCGTAGTTGTCGTAGTAAGGTAAGAATGACCGTCTCCATACTAGGTACACTTAGTTCTACCATATGATTTAATACCATAACAACTAATGCGGATCAGTTAGTATTATAGAACTAAGACTGGATAGCATCTACTTGCCTGTCGTTGACACTCGTTCTTCATTCGACTGAATCGAGCAAGCCCAACCATGTAGCGCATTACACCTACAGCGTGTGCATAACCATCACGAACAACAAAGTTCATATAATGAAGCCACTACACATCATCAAACATGACATATGCATACATAGATGCGTTTATGCGTGTATCACTAATATTAGCCTGTGTAATCATTTGACTATTGCCTATGATATATGAGAGGAGATGTCTATGCAAATCACAACTTACCTGTTCCGCATTCTCTCCATCTGTTATCATGCCGTAAATCAAACCGCCCACCATTTCTGCATGATTTTCAAGGCTTTCCGATGACTAAGGAGAAGGGATAAGATCAGTATTAGTACATGTATAAATAGAGGATGATTAAATCAAGTAAAAAACAAGTCAACTTACCGCTTTCTGTAACATGTGTTGCACTTCAGTCTCTGGCTTGCCTTGCAATTGCGTGGCTAAGACATCAAATGCCGCGGCCATTTTCTAATTGAACAAAGGAAGGAAACATATATAGGCATTAGTATCGAGTAAGGGTAATGAGCCAAATGACCAGCAAATAAAAATAAAAGAATACTGTAATATGGACGCGTCATATATATATATGTATATATATATGCGTGTATGCTGTCTACTTACTAATTCCTCAGTGTCAACTTCATCGATCGGATCAAGTTCGAGAAGCCGAGAGGTCGGTTCGACCAGATTAGGTTCATTGGTAGGATTCATGTTGTTGTAATGATGCGGTTACTACTACTACTGCTGCTACTGCTACTATTGTTGTTGTAATTACACTTGCTATACTTGCATTATGAATAAAGCAAAAGAAACGAAAAGTGGCGAACGTTGGCGACCAACTTATAAACTTGCAAATCGTATCAAATAAGATTGACGCGATCTCGATTGACCTGCCATAATAATTGTAGCATCGTTTACTCGCTCGTACCTGATAAGCAACACATTTCTCACTTGTTGTTTTTCTTTATTACTGTTTTGTTCTTGTTATAGCGTGTGCTTTACTTTACGGTAATGGATGAACTACAAAAGCTTGAACATCTCTCTTTAGTAGCCAAGATTACCGATGAACTGAACAATCATATCGGGCTTAGTGATAAAGTATTAGGTAGGTTGTTATAGTTAGTGTATACTCGTACAATATATATAGTGTAATAACCACATTGATGAAGCGGAATTCATTATTGATCTTCACGATCAAAGCAAAACCTACGATGAATTCAAGAAGAATATACAAGTTGCCGGTGACAACTTTCAGATTCCTTTATTGCCAACCTCGATCGGTTAATTACTACGCTAAAACCGAAGAAAAAAAGAAGAGCAAGAAGAACAAGAAAGCGGCGGATAATATCGATGGAGAACCTATTGATGGCGATGATAATGATCTCGAGAGAAGGAGGACAGGGAACGACGAGCACGTATGTTTCCAGGTCTAGCCTTGCCTGATAATCAAGCTTCTATGGTAAGTATAATATCTACATGTTAGTATTCATCTATGATACTCATTGTAATCATTCTAATCGAATAGAGTAAGGAAGCCAATGACGCGTTAGCAGCATTAGAAGGTTTGGAGGTGAAACTAAAGGAGAAACCAACACACGACAGAGATCGTCTACCTCGAAGAATGATCGATCCCGTGAACGTAGTCGTAGTCCATCTCATCATCATCATCGACGACGACATCGTAGTCGCAGTCGTAGTCGTAGTCGTTCTAGGGATCGTTACCATAGTCATCGACGTCATGATGATAGAGATGAACGCCGTCATGATCGTGGCTATGGCGGTCGTGACGATGGTCGATCACTCGATGACAAGCCGCTACTTTACAAAATATACAATGGTAAAGTGAGCAATATGCGTGATTTCGGTGTATTCGTTCGATTGGAGGGCGTGCGTAATAATCCCGAGGGTATGGTACATATTAGTGCCATTACAAATGGGCCTCGATTGAATAAGCCATCGGATGCGGTGTCGCGTGGTCAGCGTGTCAAGGTGAAGGTGCTGTCGGCGATGGGATCACGTCTCGGTCTATCCATGAAAGATGTGGATCAAGTGACGGGACAGGATCTAACACCGCATCTTCGTGTTTGTACCGAGGAGGAAATGGCGGCAGAGGAGGCGAAACTAGCAGCGGGTGGTCTGAAAGGACATGGCGCACCTGTCGTGGAAGATGATGATACGCAACCGCGAGCACGTAAACGTCTATCATCACCAGAACGATTTGAGTTGAAACAAATGATTGCATCGGGTGTACTTGATGCATCGGAATTGGCACGAATTGCCGAGGAAGATGAACAAATGGCCGCGTTTAATGGAACGGGCACGAGTCACGTTGAAGATGCGGAAGAGGAACTCGATGTTGAAGTGTGCGATGAAGAACCCATATTCCTACAAGGACAAACGCGTCAAGCACTCGATCTAAGTCCGGTGAAGATTGTTAAGGCACCGGATGGCACACTCAATCGTGCGGCATTACAAGGAGCAGCATTGGCGAAAGAACGACGAGAAATGAAGTAAGTGATTGCTATTTGTATCCTCATTGCTAGTACGATTATTAACATGAGTATGTTTGTAGACAACAACAGACACAAGCAGAGATTGACTCTATGGTGAATGATGTCAATGCACCCTGGCAAGATCCTATGGCCGATCCAGGTGAACGTAGTTTTGCACAGGATGCACGCGGTATTGCCACTGCCAAACAGCCGAATGCACCCGAGTGGAAAAAGTCAGTATTCAATCTATCGACGACATTCGGTAGGATTACCGATCTATCGATTAAAGAGCAGCGAGAGAGTCTGCCTATTTACAAATTACGTGAACCACTCGTTCGAGCCATGAGAGAGGTAGGTCATATTATTATACAATATACTCACACATATACTTACATATCTATATATATATATATATATATAATAGAATCAAGTATTGGTGGTGGTGGGCGATACAGGATCAGGCAAGACCACGCAAATGACACAGTATTTAGCAGAGGAGGGTTTGCCGATACTGGTCGTATTGGTTGTACGCAACCACGTCGTGTTGCCGCAATGTCGGTGGCTAAACGTGTCGCTGAAGAGGTGGGCTGTCGACTAGGTCAGGAGGTGGGCTACACCATTCGATTCGAGGATTGTACATCACCGGATACGCGTATTAAATACATGACAGACGGTATGTTACTACGTGAATGTCTAATCGATCAAGATTTACCGCAATACTCGGTGATTATGCTTGATGAAGCACACGAACGTACCATTAGTACGGATGTTCTATTCGGTTTATTAAAAAGTAAGTAACTCGTTAGCGTGACGTATATATATATATAAATACGAGGAATACTAATTTAATATGTGTAGAAACGTTGAAGCGTCGATCCGATCTAAAGCTCATTGTTACTAGTGCCACATTGGATGCGGAAAAGTTCTCGCGTTACTTCTTCAACTGTCCCATCTTCACCATTCCTGGTCGTACCTTCCCTGTGGAAGTGTTGTACACGCGTGAACCTGAATCAGACTACATGGATGCCGCACTTACTACAGTGATGCAAATCCACTTGTCAGAACCAGCCGGTGACATTCTACTATTCTTAACCGGTCAAGAGGAGATTGACACGGCAGCCGAGGTTCTATTCGAACGTATGAAAGCACTCGGTCCGATGGCACCCGAACTTATCATTCTACCGGTGTACAGTTCGTTGCCAAGTGAAATGCAAAGTCGTATCTTTGAGCCGACACCGCCGGTGCACGTAAAGTAGTCATTGCTACGAATATCGCCGAGACTTCCATCACCATTGATGGTATCTACTACGTGGTAGATCCAGGATTTGTTAAACAAAATGCTTACGATCCCAAACTAGGCATGGATTCCCTTGTAGTCACTGTAAGTTATCAATACTATTATATCATAATAATATACTTACTAATCATTGTATATATTGTAGCCCATCTCTCAAGCACAAGCACGTCAGCGTATGGGACGTGCCGGTCGTACTGGTCCCGGTAAATGTTTCCGTCTTTACACCGAGGCAGCCTATCGTAATGAAATGCTACCAAATAGTATTCCAGATATTCAACGTACTAATCTCGCCATGACTGTACTCGAGCTGAAAGCAATGGGCGTCAATGATTTATTACGCTTTGATTTCATGGATCCACCACCGATTCAAACGCTTATCACGGCGATGGAGCGTTTATACGCATTGGGTGCCCTTGACTCCGAGGGATTACTCACGCGACTCGGACGTAAGATGGCCGAGTTCCCCCTAGAGCCACAACTCTCCAAAATGCTTATTCTCTCGGCGGATCTCGGGTGTAGCGAGGAGATTGTCTCGGTGGTAGCGATGCTATCCGTGCAAAGCGTCTTCTACCGACCAAAGGAGAAACAAGCGTTGGCCGACTCGAAGAAAGCGAAATTCCACCAACCGGAAGGCGATCATCTCACCCTGTTGACAGTGTATAACGGCTGGCGTAATAGTAATTTCTCGAATGCTTGGTGTTTCGAGAACTTTGTACAGGCACGTAGTCTACGTCGTTCACAGGATGTACGTAAACAACTTGTGGGTATCATGGATCGATATCGACAAGATCTAGTGAGTTGCGGACGTAATTATCAAAAGGTCGTACGTGCCATTGCCGGTGGCTACTTCCGACATGCTGCCAAAAGGATCCACAAGAAGGATACAAGACCCTAGTGGAGGGTACACCCGTCTACATTCATCCATCGAGTGCACTGTTTAACAAGAATCCTGAATGGTAAGCTATTTGTTATTATTCTGATAACTAGTATATTTATTGTAATTATTAGGGTAATCTATCATGAATTGGTGCTCACCACCAAGGAGTACATGCGAGAAGTGACGGCAGTTGAGCCGAAATGGCTTGTAGAGGCAGCACCCACTTTCTTCCGTGTGGCGGATGCCAGTCGTATTAGTAAACGTAAACGACAGGAGAAACTTGAACCGCTCTTCAACAAATACGAGGCACCTAACGAGTGGCGGTTAAGCCACGTACGTAGAGGTGGTCGTAGTACGCAAACCTTTTAAACAAGCACGTTACTTTACTATTGTTTGTTCCACATCATCATCATCATTACTATCATCATCATCCACACTATTAGAAATAACAATGTTATTATGTATCTAAATCATTTAAATCAATAAACTAGTACTAATAGTACCAAGATTTAGTATTTATCTATAGAATACAAAAATAAAAAAGCAATTACAAAAGCACAATTATTAGAAAGAGAAGAGAAAGAGAAAAGGTAAGAAAGAAAGCAAGGAATTACTGCGCTGATACTAGAGAAGGCAACGAAGTATTAGAAGATATATTTTTTGTTGTAACCAGATTGTTATTCGTTGATGTTGTTGTTGTTGTCGAATGAGATGTATGTTGTGTATCTACCGCCATTGTCTCCTGTACTGTTCCATTACTAGTATTACTACTAGAAGTGGTAGTAGTAGTATTGGATGGCGTTGATCGTCCAAATAGGAATCGTCGTCGTGTACCAGTAGTAACAGTTGCTGCCGTTGTTGCTTCATGATTAGCTACTACAGAAGCTGCTGCACTATGACTACGGTGATGCTGATGCTGATGATGCTGATAAATATGAGGTGAAGCAATGATTGCTGCTGCATTTGCTGTAGCCATAGCCAATGCCATTGGACTAGTTATATTAGGAGATGGTGGCATTTCCGACATGGGATGATATGAAGTGCCGTTAGAAGTAGTAGTAGTAGTAGTATTGCCACTACTATTAGATGAGTTGGATGGTGTGGTAGATGAGGATAGACTGGATGGTGGCAATGGATTATTGTTCGCTGTACTATTAGTTTTATCAGTGGCATTACTAGGACTACGTGTTCTAAAGAAGGAGAGACGCTTAGCGGTGGCCGATGTTGCACTGGCTACCACTTGACGAGCAACACCTGTCGTAGAAGTAGAAGTGGTAGTTGTAGTAGTAGTGCTATTAGTATTCGATGTATCTGGCAATGACGATGTCGATGATGTATCCTCAACAATAGCCGATGCAAATGAATTACGCGCAGTGGATCGTTTATTAGGCGGTGATGAATCACTAATACTACCATTAGTCATGTTGGCCGCTTCCTCTTCAAGTCGTGTTACTACTACACCTACAGATGCTGCTGTTGTAGCTGCATCACTATTACGACCGCGTAATCGTAACTTACGTCGTACAGCTGTTGCCTTACTACCCACACATGGTGATGTTGCAGTTGAAGTAGTTGTTGCAGTAGATGTCACAGTTGAACTAGTAACAGATGGATGAGTAGGAGCAGTAGCTGTAACGGGTGTTGGCGGTAGAGTAGCTAATTCAGGCTGATTATTAACTAGATTACCATTTGCATTGCTATTGTTGTTATTGCCACGATGTTTAATCAATCCACCCATCCATTGCTTTGCCCAATTAACACGTTGTCGTACAGATCTAATATGTAGCAATACATAAACAAATGAGTAACAATAGTAGTAATAGTCATACAATGTGAATCATAACTTACCGTTTAGCTAATGTCATATTGACACGACGAGAATTCTTCATTAGGAAGAGCATGCCACAATTTGAGGCAAATAGTACAAGGATGAATAGATCAAAGGAACAATAGCGTACCAATAGAATAAATAGCGTAAAATAGAATAAAACTCGTCTGCGTTGTCGTACTTGAGCCATGTCTCGTAGAGCTATCATTATTATTATATATTAGATACATACTAGGAAATATGAAATAATCACACTTACTCTGATAAGAAGGTCGTCCATCTGTTTCAGGCATGCTAAGTAGAGCTACAAATTGGAGTGGAAACTCCCATAACTGTTCAATACCCACAGATGCTAAAGGCGATGTAAGATTGGCCGGTGTCGATTGAGCTCGTTTCCTACCGGTAGATCCTTGTGTAGTAGTGGCATTGCCATTAGCAGCCGATGAAGGTGAGAGTAGATTGGACGCGTTGAAATCATCCTCCATGATATCCGTATCCATGGATGGTCTACCTGGTGACAAATAGACATCTGCTCCATTGTCAGCGGATGCCACCCATCTAGTATAGGATTCTAGTGTATCCCATAGACTAGTATCTTGTGATGGATCATTGCTACTTGAATGGCTAGCTAGCGTCATTCCATGATTAGTGGCAGTAGTTGTTGATTTCTTTGTAGTTGCAGTAGAAGTGCTAGTGGTAGGCGGTGGTAATGGTGGATATTTCGGATAGACACGCGTTTTACCATGATTCATGGTATGTTGCGGTGTAAGTGAGGGTGATTGTGAAGCATTCAATGCCATAGGAATAGCAGATGTAGTAGTAGTAGTTGCTGTTGTAGTATTGGCACTAGCAGGTTCATAACTACCAGCTGACCAACTACGTTTATGCTGTTTACTTGTACTCTTGCTTAATGGAACAGATGATGATAGTCGTTCACATTGATCACTATCAGTTCGTGTAGGATCTGTCATTATAGTATACTGGTTAGCTAGTTATAGTAAATGAATGATAAGATATTACCATGTGGATCCAATGGTATTCCTAATGACGTGGTAGAGTGAGTTCTATCCATGGGTGCATCAAGTGATTCCTCTTCCTCTTCCTCTCCCTGCTTATTTACAGGTATAGTTGGTGAACGTACGAGTAATAAGGGAGTTTTAGTGTGTTTAGCATATGTAGGCACTGGTGTACCACTTGAATATCTATTCTCTTCCTCTTCCTCATCATCCAATGATGATTCTGACGATGAGGCATAGCCTGTTTCATCAACTTCATTAAGTTGATGTGCCTGCTTTAAATGTGTGGCAGATTGATTGATATCCATAATGTCATGTTGATTAATGGAATGCTTCAATAATGGTGGTAATATCTAATAATGCTATTAGTTATACATTGTAATAAATGAATAAATAGATAGATAAATAGATGACTTACCGATTCACCATGCGAGTGCCAGTTTCTCAACCATTTTACAACCTTCTTCGATGTTAGTTTCCCTTCTACTCGTGGTAATACCGTTTGTTGTAGTTGCTCTAAATCCTCTAGGATATCATTCCATTCTATGGCTTCTGCCACTAAATGATACATAATCAATTGTATTAGGATAATGAACAACTGCTTTGACACTATTAATCATGCTTATTTACCTCGATAATGAGGAAAGTTACGTGTAATAATCCGATAGATTGGATTACGCGGAGAAGTGTGAATAGTAGCGGAGACTGGATGGTTACTAGTGCCATTAGTGCCACTATGATTAGAATGCGTAGAGTTGGTACTCGTTGTGATAGTAGTACGTCGCTTGGCATTAGTGCCACTACTCGTTGTAGTAGCAGTAACAGTAGCAGTAGGGTTGGTAGTGTTGGTACCACCTTCTGAATTGACCGCTTCTTCATAGGCCATAAGTGCGGTGTCGTTGCGTTGTAGTATAAATGGATCGTCTGACGACTGAATTGTCTTCCAAACTGAGCGCACCAACGAACCAGTCATAGTTGGATAGACCCACATGGTTAAAGATGATTAAATAGCTGTAGTTAGAACGGAATTGCAGAGTGAAACTAATAGGTTGCGGTGTAAGATGCTGATGAAGAGGACGGAATGCTTAACGTGTAGCTGTATTAAACGAAGAAGCAGTAGGTGGACGAGCAAGTATGAAGGAACGAACAAGCGAACGGACGAACAAGGACAAGACTGTAGGGATGTTATTCGTATGGGATAGCACGTGTCAACCCTATTACCATAGATATACGGCTTAGGTTGACAATAGCCGAGTAATAATATAATAATATAATATGATAATAATATGATATGATATATGATAAAATAATATGATAGTGTAAGTCAAGGTGAGAGTGAGGCACACACCACACACACGCGTACACCACAAGACAGGTTACAACGGGTTGTAACAGGAACGAGAGAGGTAACAGCAAGAGAGGTGTGGTGTGGTTAGCTGTGTTGCAATAGGAGAATCGAAAGACGACAAGGAGAGGAGATGAGAGGAGATAGAGAGGAGAGAGAAAGATGAGCGTTGACTTGCTATAAAATACCAATACGCTTTGTTTTAGGATTACTACTCCTGCCCAAATTAGAATAAGCATGGCTACGCTTTATAGAGAAGTCCGGTTGATTCGATAATGATGATGATGATGAATGAATGATACAAAACAAGTCACTCGTGTGATACCAGAAGCGTATAGTATCCCAATATCACCATTGCAAGTAGAAGTAGGAAAAGCACGGATATACGATGATAATATGTTCACTAGACTAGAGTATATTCTTAGTAATGGTATTACAAAAAGATTGACAATACCTGTAAATGAAATGACGCAATAGTGTAATAATAGTCATTTATTTATAGACTACGTAATTTGTACTAGGATTGCAAAGGAATGAGTAAGTATTACAGATCAATAAGATTATATGAACTATTGATGCTAGAATATATACATATACATATGATAAACGGTACTTTTCTACTCTTTGTTTGATATTATTTTACTACATTATCATGTTCTTTCCCCACATAAGTAGTAAATAACCAGTTTTGTATGTCAATTAGAATACAAACCTGTATAAATAGATGAGACATGGTCATTGTTATAACGATGCTCCTTATAGCAGTGTTATCGCCTATCAATTGATCAGTCGCGGCATTAGCATATGCAAGTAATAATGAAGACACAGCAAACTAGCTATACTTGATACTGCTCACCTCCTTCTATGCCAGCTTATATGACTCACCCCTTTTGTCTATCAGTAACCATTACTAGCATGCTGTTAATGAAGCGTCTTGTCATTTAGATAATCAAATGATATTCAAGGATGTGGATATCATCTTATGTGTTATAAGCATTGTTGACTCATCATTATCCCTATCATTATCACTGTGGTCAATGAAAGGATACATATCAGTGACATCTTTCATGTTATGCCGTGTATTATCGAATAAATCTCCTTTGACTAATTCAACTCATTGATGACTAGTTGTAGACTTGTTAACTAATGGTTATTAGCGTTGTTATTGAGAAACCCACTTGTTTCTAGTCTGGTTTATCGTGGTATACTTGTGTGTCATCAAGAGCATCGCTAATAGTTGTGTATCACAACATCTTTTCTCTTCAGAAGCACATGCATATTGCCTGTTTGTTTGTTTGTTTGTTTGTGGCTCAACATTACTCAATAGTTTTTGTGTGAATGCGTATCCATCTACTACAAGAGATTATCTAAATCTTCGTAATTGTTTCCCTCTTTTATCTATTACGGTTGTGTTTATTGACTACGTCTTTTTCGGCCTTCTTATTCACCGTGTACGTATACGTGTACGTGCGTGTGTGTGTGTGTGTACTACAACTATCAGGTAAGTTAGCGTCGTTTATCGTCTATCTATTGGCATATTATGAAGGGGAATTCACTAGGCATATAGTTTGTGATCATATGCATTACGAGTGGCTATCATAGTATAGCAGTGTCTATACGCTACCTTTCCCTCTCTTTCTTTCCTTCTCCCACTCTCTCTCTCTCTCTTTCACCTATCTGTCGGGTGTTGTGGTGGGCACAGTTATTACTTTTTTCGACAAACTAACATTTCCGGATCAGAGACGGTTCTCTTCCTTCTTCTCGTTCATTTTGCAGCATGGTTGATTCTCGCTTGCCTAAGCTGTCGTCTGCAGATCAGGCTAATGAGCAGGGTGTTGCCCGTGCCTCTACGCCTAGTGCTGCTTCCACTGCAGACTCTGCTAAAGCAACCGCTAATCCATGGAAAACCGGCAAGCCAGCAGTCACGATAGATGCCGAAAGCACCTCTGCCTCGGCTGCTAATCCTGAAGGTGAGACGATAACAAGATCACGCAGTGTTTATACTAATAGATCGTGTATTTAGGAGAAGATAAACGTCAACAAACAGCCGATAAAAAGGGACAGAATGACGGTAAAGGCAATCATGGTACTACAACTACTACACTACTAGTTCTACCACCAATGCATTGACGACATCACCACAACTTACGGATCCTGAAGTGTGGCCGGTGCCACAGGAAGCTGCAGCTATAGCCGCTCCATCGCAAGCGAACACAAGTCAAACGACTAATAATAACAGTAATAGTTCGCATAATGATGCTACTGAGAAGGTTACTGCTACCGCTACTGCTACTACCACTGCTGATTCACCCAAGAAGGATAAGAAAGGTAGCTATAATGCTAGCAGTGTCATTATCATTGTAGTTACTAATTAGCATATATGCTGTATTAGGCAAGGGTAGATGGATTCGAATGGATGTTGACATCAAGCATAAACAGCCAGCCAGCCAGTCTGGTTATCGAGCAGGAGCATCAGGCGAGAAGGATGAATCTGCCACGTCGAATCGATCACGTAGCGGACGTAGCGGTCGATCCAATCGTCGTGGTGGAGGCGGTGGACGTGATAAGCGAAATCAGTCAGTCGCCTCTAGTTCGACTACTTCAGCACCACGATCAAATCGTAACGAGGGCGGTGAACGTGCCAAACCAACGACCAGCAGCTCGACGACAACTCAGAATGTCAAATCAACAAGTGGCACGACTACCACGACTGCTACCACTAGTGCTGGTACTACTGGCACTACCACTGGCACTGGCACTACAAATGCACGTAGTCATGGTGGAAGAGGCAATCGTCATCGTAACAATCAGCATCATCAGCATCAACATCAACATCATCATAGTAATAATAATCGACATGGTGGTAATCGTAAGTAGTAACGGAAAGAAGAGTAGCATTTGAATGGTAGATTAAATGGTATTTATATTAGGTCGAGGACATGGTTCTGGTCAACGACATGGACCTCGCCATTATGGTCCAGGTGCATACGATGCTAATGCGGACATTACAATGGCCTATGGCACTGCATATCCATGTGTGCCAGGTTATCCGGCAGTAGCGGCCAATCCAACCTCAGTTGACAAGAACACAATGGAGCATTATCTACGTATGCAAATGTAAGTGTGATGGACATTGTTTACGGATTACAAACTAATACATATATACGTATGAACATAGTGAATATTATTTCAGTATTGAGAATTTATGCCGTGACATTTACCTTCGTTCTCATGCAAGTATATATATACAGTCATGTTTATTATACACATACAATGCTAATGATGCTTGTACTATATAGATGGACGATGAAGGCTACGTCCCTATAGATATTTTAACATCGTTTAATCGTGTAAAGAATCTAGCCCAGCCTACATCGACTGTGCTTGAGGTAAGCTTGACGGGAAACATTCCTACAGTGATAATGATGACTAAACATATTGCATAATAGGCATTGGCATCTAGCGAGTTATTAGAAGTAAAAGATAAGCTAGTTCGTAAGCGTAATGACTGGAAGACCTGGCTACTACCGGAAAACATGAAAACCACAACGTCACGCTCAGCAACACCCTCATCATCCACCCAGGTAAGTTGTGTATGGCTTATTGCGCTTGATGGTTAGTAGATTGACATATAACATTCATGCTATGACTATTGCTTGTTTTAGCCAACTGCCACTGCCACTGAACGTTCTACGACAGCAGCGAAACCTTCGTCGGAAAACGATTCCTCATCTACTGCCGAGGTAGTAACCAAATAGTCGTGTTAATGGCGTGGTTAATAAGTGGTGGCGGCAGTGGGTTGCGGTGGGATGGATCTATCTACATATATATATACATATACATATATAATATATATATATGATTACTACAATAATAACAATATCAATGATGAGGATGAGGATGACTATGGGTGGATACACGCGTATTTGTTGTCAAAGAAAAGCCAGAGCAATATCAGGAGACAAACGAGCGAACACGAATGGTGAATAGAGAGAGAGAGAGAGAGAGGAGATGATTACACTTGATACCAATGGCTCTATTACTATCATTATAGAGAGAAGGATAGGAAGAAAGAGTAGATGATTAGTTAATCGCCTCTCGCTCTTTCTTTTCTCTTTCATTTATTTACTCTTTTATTATCTCTCTAGTAATTCGTTATTAGTACGAATTGATACTGAACTACCCTTTTATCATTTTCTACCTATCTTCTATTACATACTTACTATTCAATAAGCAATCTGCATAATTTTAAACATTTAATTCGATTTGTTACTTTTTTGCAACCTATTATTATTATCATTTGTTTGTTTGTTTGTTTGTTTGTTTGTTTGTATTGGTATGGCATTACCATTGGGTGTTAATGAGGAATAGCAGTAATAGCATCAGTAATAGTGTAGTGATATTGGTGGGTTTATTTAATTTACATATGCGTATATTATATTATATATATAACCATTATAGCTATCAAGCAAGTCGGAAATGGATGCAGGCTGGACCGTAAAAACCAATAGACGTCAACGACGTGTTACTCGTGACACATCAACTCATGATAAACAAGAAGTTAATGGAACACCATCATCATCATCATCACTATTATCGACTACAACCAAATCACTTAATGGAAAACAGATGAATGATGATGTATTCACATTCGATGATGATGCAACATGGCCTGAACAAGCATCAGGTAGAGTGCAACGTTATGAGGCACCTTCTGATGAAGATAATGAAGATAATGAAAATGGCAACGCAACTACTTCTAATGCAAAGCCACGTCAGCCTCATCAGCATAGACAGCTTCATAAGGAGGATTATAATGACGGCATATGGATACGTTGCTTGTGGGAGATAGTGACTATGAAGATGGATATGATGATGAAGATTATAGTAATTACAAATATAATCAGCATTATGACTACTACTTGGAAGGTGACTGGGGTGACGATGAGGAACTAGACGACGATGCAGTGGCATCTCTCGTGCTAGTCACGCAAAAACGTCATGATCGTACTCATGTCTCATTTGAACGTAAAGCTTTCAATGGTAAGAGTATAAACGTATGAGTACACATATACAAATGATTAATATGATATTGATTTCACTCTTAGATGATATTAATGACATGATTAATCAAGGTCTTCATTACTATGAATTAGATATGCGTAAGAAAAAGTAAGATGACTAGTGTAGTACGGAAGAACAATGTTAACTAATTGTATATGATAGACAATTTGACCAAAATATATCGTCAAATCACAAGGTGGAAACCATTAGGTTAGTGAATGCAGTAGTATATGTTACGTACATTTCATATAATTAATGATTATATGCATCGAGTAGTAGTGAGGAACAATTTGCCGAGATGCAAAGTAATATTCGATCACATACTTCCTATATGACCAATGGAGGTGGTAGTCATATATCGAGTAAGATTATTCATCTTACGGATGTCATGTAAGCAATATGAATATGAATATAATCACAAATACTAATGCATAACATTATCAACTATATATGTATAGTGATAAGACAAAGAGTCAAAAGACGAAGAAAAAGGAGTTACGTCAACATAAGGAGAGACAACAACAACAACACCAGCAACAGCAGCAACGACAGATGAAGGCCACCACTAAACAACGATTCTTCCCATTGAAGAATACACAAGTGGCATCGGATTCACGTCGATACTTTGCACAAACAGCTGTAGGATGGGTTATTGGGTAAGTTATGAAGTGTAGATGATGAGATAGATCCTATATATACATAATAACTAATCGCATATTGTCTTATTTGTTGTAATCTATTAATCATGAATAGTGAGCCTGATGCAACTGGTGCATCCGGTGTAGATATACTACACGAGGAACAGATTGTATCGCCTAAATCTCCTAATATTGGTATACTGTCAAGTTCCATGGATAGTATGGCCAACTTTCCTGTATTTGAACATCCTAGTCATGCACTATTACGTGAGAATGGATTTATTCAACATAAATACTACAAGTATCACGCAAAGGCACTGAAAGGTTAGTTTAAAACAATGAAATACACGATATCTCTACTCTAATGAACGACTACATTGATTGATAATAGAGCGTAAACGATTGGGCATTGGTAATTCGCAAGAGATGAATACACTATTCCGATTTTGGTCACATTTCCTACGACATAACTTTAATCGTCGTATGTACAATGAATTCCGTAAATTGGCTGAAGAAGATGCCAATGCCAATTACCGGTAAGCTTTTAATTATAGTAATAAGAGCAGTAATACTGATATGAATGACAATTAGCTATGGATTGGAGTGTCTATTTAGATTCTTTTCTTATGGTTTAGAGCGTCGTTTCCGACAAGATCTATTTGATGACTTCCAGCAATTGACGTTAAATGACGTTAATCGTGGTGAGCTTTATGGCTTAGAAAAGTTCTGGGCCTATTTGCATTATCGTAAGGATAAGACAACGCATCCAGTTCAAGTGATGTCTGCACTTGAAGGACATCTTGGCAAGTTTAAGGTAAGTAAACACAAGAATAGAATTCTATTTACACATACTAATTGGATTACAACATTATTATTACATTATAGACGATTAATGATTTCCGTCAACAACAAACGTCGTCGAGATCAACAAAGGAGGAGAATGATGCTGATGTTGATGATGATGCGAGTATTGCGCAAAATACGGCTGAACAACTTGACAAGAACTTCCCGCCCCTTGGTGCCTCACATCATGCTCATTAATAAGCGAATAATATAGAATGCATTACATAGCAGCATGCTTGTTAATTAGCATGTCTGAATAGTAATGATTTGAGACTAGTTAAATATTATTATTATTCAGTACTACATTATTTATATAGCCATCAGTAATAGTGTTATTATGATTATATGATCAGTGAATAATGGTATAAAGTATACAAAAAAAGGAATAAATAGAATTGTAGTGCTTCGCTTTTGTTATAGACATGCAAACACGTATACATATATACATATACAATCATTTAGAAATAAACAGTGTTTGGCTTTATTGAGTAAAACCAGAATGACATAACCCTATCTGTTGATGATATTTACTCGTAGATGAGAGTTTGAATAGTACGGTTGTACTCCTTGACATCAGAACCGAACCAGAGACCGATCTCCTTCTCGGCACTCTCGACGCTGTCGGAACCGTGGCACAAGTTGCGTCCCATATCGATGCAGAAATCACCACGGATGGTGCCTGGAGCGGAAGCCAATGGGTTGGTGGCACCGAGCATGACACGGCCAGTCTTGACGGCATCCTTACCGGCCCACACCATACCGACAACTGGGCCAGAGGTCATGTAGGTCATCAACTAGGGAAGAATGGCTTGGTCTTAAGATCGGCGTAGTGCTCCTCGAGCAACTCGCGAGTTGGGTGGATAAGACGGAGGGCAAGTAGTTGGTAACCCTTGCGTTCGAAACGGCTAATGATATCGCCGACCAGACCACGCTGGACACCGTCAGGCTTGACCATAATGTAAGTGCGCTCCATGATGACAAGTGGTGATAACTAGAGTACTAGGTGCTGTTCAAGTAATCGACACAAAGAAGAATGAAAAGTGGACGAGTGGGATAAAGGTGGTATCGAGCAGGAAATGTCGTCGGCTATAAACGGGCGCGGGGAACGAGCGGATGACGAGTACACTGAGGAGTTTTCTTTTTTGTAAGTTTTTGCATCTTTTTTTTTCCTCGTTTACTACGGAATCAACTAGCATGGGTAAATAATGATAATATGACAATGAGGATGGTAACACAATTGAGTGAGCCTTTCAATGGAATGAGGTGTATAACGAATATAGCAATTGGATAACACAGATACACGCACGCATTATAGACATGTAGCATGGGATAATCTGTTCATATGACAGTTTAAGAAGTTAAACTATAGTTAATGGCGATGATGCTCTGTGCTTATCCAATATCTCCTGTGCTCATTGTTGTTACTCGTATTTACCATTGTCTTATATTAGTGGCTGTATTCTATTAGATTGAATCGTTAAAAGCATGAATTTATTTCAATAAATCGTACTAGTCATGTACACTACTCTGTATTGTTATGTGCTCATCAATGATGAGCCACGATGTCTAAATAGTATTGCTGACTAGTTGTGTGATAATGAAAAGTGTAATTGGTATGCGAGCCAGCAAACATGAATCACTATTTGGACATCTATGCTATAATGTATGAATAGTTGACAATGTCAATTCACAATGCTATACCAATGATACTGTGATGGTCATTGACATCCATACAGACCGGCTATTGGATAATAAGCGATTGTTTCTTAGTGTGTTTACGTGTAGCGCTTCTTCACTTTGTGTCAACGATGAAGGATACAGCTTGTGTAGTGTATCCACAAAACTACTACAATCTTGACTACTGGCGACTAGATGATCTACCTTGACAAGGGAAATGTAAGCATCTGTAGCCTGTTCAATCTCCTCATTGGTTGCAGAGCCTAGTGTCGTCTTCTCCTTGGCAATTTGACTGCTAATACTCTGCTTTATCCGTTCACGTTCCTTGTCCGAGACAGTGGACGGTGTGGCCAGCATACTCCTCGTAATGTAGTCTGTCAATGTGTTGACGAGCACCTTCTCAAAACCATCACATTTGTAACTGTTTCGAGTATCGGTAGCTTTTGCTGGTGTAGTATTACGATTCAGCATTTGCTTATTCCCACTATTAGCGAGTGTTGCATCGAAGCCAATGAGCATTGCCGTCAATTGCCCAGCATCTTGTCCTTGGATCATAACATCTATAAATGACGTGCATTAGATTACTGTAGTGTAATTTGATACATTCTAAGCAACGGTGGTAATGCAGTCATACGATAATTGGCCCTGGCAGTTCATGTCAATATTGCTTCTCTATATCTATTTGGATCGCATTACCGGTTAGCCGAAACAGGTTGACATGTATTCCTTCATCTAATTGGTATTAATATACTCCGCATACCATCCATTGCTTGTAGATTGGTAGTTTGACTATATCGATATCTGCCGTCATCTCGGCTATAAATCAAGCGTTTTTTGACACACTCGACTTGTCATCTTCATACTCGTTCTTCTGCTCTGTTCTGCTCTCTTCTACTCTCTCTCACTACTTTCTACTCTCGTTCTAGTCAGCTTGTCTGTCTATCAATTCCAACAGGCCAACATCAACATGAAGTTCTCTGCCATTATCGCTATTGCCGTCGCCATTGTCGCTCTCACCAGTCTGGTCGCCGTTGAAGCTAGTCCCGTCCTGGAACGTCGTGGTATGTCTGGCCGTGACCCTATCAACTGATGTACTAATCGTAGCCTATTGCTTCATTGTCTACCAATGATTATCGATAGCTCGTAAGTTCATGTATATCAAGTGGTTGTTTTGATACGCTAATCACATCATAATGTTTACTCTATCTATTAATTTTTTAGCTGACGAAGAGCGTAAGCTAGTTTATAAAGCATAACAAGTGCTATGCTAATAGTAATATAAATCAAAATCATATGTGATTATTACTTTAAGAAGTAAGTTACTAATTTAACCCCAACAAATATAAATATTTACTAATTACAATCTGGTGCATGATCCACGCACGCTTTAACAGTGTGTAAGCCAACATCTTGATTGCAATGTTAATCGCTAATTTCAATATGGCAGTGCGTAAGTTAGCACACTAGCTGCAATATCCGTCATGCTAATTACACTATGACACATGATCCACATATTTTGCGTATTCTAGAAAGTAAGTTACCATTTCGATTACAATCTACGGTATACTAATCATGCTATGGCATATGAATACACCTATCTTCCTGTATGATAGGGCGTAAGTTACTACTCTGATCGTAATGAATGACGTACTAATCACGGTATTGCACACGATTTACATATGTTTTTGTATGATAGGTCGTAAGTTACGATACAAATATAGCGTATGAGTACTAATCACGCTATGACATGTGATCGACGTGTGTTCCTGTACGATAGATGGTAAGTCACGATACAACTATAGTGTATTAGTACTAATCACAATATGCCATATGGTCCACGCATGCTTGCGGATAACAGTGTGTAAGTAAACATTCCGGTTGTAACCTATGCTGTATTAATTTCGATGTGGCACATGGTCCACATATGCTCCCGTACGATAGCAAGTAAGTTACCCTTATGAATATGCGATGAATGAATGCGCTAATCACAATGCTACTTATGGTTTATGTATGGCTGCACATAACAGTGCGTAAGTAAACATTCCAACCGTCATCTATGTAACACTAATTACAATACGATATACATTAATTGAATGATAGTAATAAGCGGTAAGTAATAATCTACAATAATCACACCCATACTAATCCATTATGATTACAGAACAAGACAAGGACATCATCAAGTAGATATTATAGGTATTCAAGTCAAGAATGTATTGGTGCAAGACCCTTTAGTGTCCATACTATTCAAGTCATTATTCCTTGGTACAACAACAAATATATCTACAAGATCGTTCAATCATTTATTGAATAAATATGTCAATCTATATTCATACACATGATACTCAATACAATCATTTCAATAGAATATAACCAGCCATGATGGTTGTAACAGGTGTACGTGTCAATAGTAATGCTGTGTTCTGACAGCTTTGAGGAAATGTGCCAACAAATTGGGAGTTTAGATACTACGATTAGGATGAAATTGCATTAGTAAACTGGTATTTTCCGTTCGCATTATTGATTTTGTATCATGGTAAAACAGATGGACAGACTGTCCTTCCTGTATGGCCTTCTATAAGTTTGTACGTGCATTTTAAAATGGCCAAGGAGTAATGATTACTATGGAACTTGTCAGCTTCATGTATTAACTAGGAACAAATGGCCAATCATGGTGTAGCAGCAAGTATTGTTTGTTTTATATCCATGAGGGGAGAAAGGCCTATACGAGGATGTTCGTTACATGTCAATAATGGTAATGATATGGAGGGAATACACATAGCATCTTGAGCAGCTCGCATTGATGCCAAATCAACACTCATTAAGGTTTGTCGATATGTGCTTTATTGTTCGATCAGCGTATATTCGATAGCTATACTACGGACAAGCAACAATTAACCATTTGGTTACACCGATATTACTGCTACTACTACTGCCATTACTCACTCTCCGCATGTACGGAGTAATACGGAGACACGCTCTCTGATACTTGTTAGGCCAATGATAGCATACGGCATATGGATTAATGTAAGGAAACAGTATAACTCATCCATAATGGTGCTTTTCCTATCTGTATGATATTCCATTACTATTTCGCCTATAAATACAGTACCATTCATGTAGTCGACTTGCCATCTTCTTACTTACTCTTCTACAGCACTCCTGCTACGTTCTACTAATACAACTGCTCGTGCTTACAACCACTTTATAACGCATCCCTCTATCCACTCGTCTCTTCCAATAGATCAACATCAACATGAAGTTCACCGCCATTATCGTTATTGCCGTTATCTCCATTGTAGCTAGCTTGGCTACGGTCAATGCTGCACCTATGTTTGGCAGTGATCCATCTGGCTTTGGTGGTGGTCTAACTGGCTTCGGTGCTACTTCTCCTGGCATGAGCGGTGGTTTACCTGGCTTTGGCGCTACTTCACCTGGTATTGGTGGTGGTCTAAATAGCTTCGGCGCTACTTCACCTATCATGGGCGGTGGTCTAACTGGCTTCGGTGCTACTTCACCTATCATGGGCGGTGGTCTAACTGGCTTCGGTGCTACTTCACCTGGCATGAGCGGTGGTCTAAATAGCTTTGGCGCTACTTCACCTGGCATTGGTGGTGGTCTAACTGGCTTCGGTGCTACTTCACCTGGTATTGGTGGTGGTCTAAATAGCTTCGGCGCTACTTCACCTTATGGGGTGGTCTAAATAGCTTGGCGCTACTTCACCTGGTATTGGTGGTGGTCTAAATAGCTTGGCGCTACTTCACCTGGCATTGGTGGTGGTCTAAATAGCTTCGGCGCTACTTCACCTGGTATTGGTGGTGGTCTAAATAGCTTCGGCGCTACTTCACCTGGCATTGGTGGTGGTCTAAATAGCTTCGGCACTACTTCACCTAGCATGGGAGATGCTTCACTTGGATTGGGTGCTACTTCACCTGGCGTGGGAGATGCTTCACTTGGATGGCGCTACTTCACCTGGCGTGGGAGATGCTTCACTTGGATTGGGTGCTACTTCACCTGGCGTGGGAGATGCTTCACTTGGATTGGTGCTACTTCACCTGGCACGGAGATGCTTCACTTGGATTGGGCCTTCACTGGCGTGGGAGATGCTTCACTTGGATTGGGTGCTACTTCACCTGGCACGGGAGATGCTTCACTTGGATTGGGCGCTGCTTCACCTGGCACGGGGATGCTTTAACTGGCAAAGCCATTCATTTATTTGATTTGAACATAAGCAATATTCCACAACTTCCCTCTAAAGTTCGAGAGCTCATCTAACTGCTTGAAACTCATAAGCAAGCCATTATAAAAGGCAATGATCAAAATAAAGATATGTATTTGAAGGATATTTACACGCTTTTGGTCAATATCAGTACCAATAAGACCACATCACAATAATCAATACAGCGTGTATATTATTCATCTTAATTCATTACTACTAAATGATTTTGATTGTGTAAATAAAAGATTTATTATTTTAACGATACGCTTATCGTCTAGCATTTTGGAAGTATCATTGGCAAAAGCGTATTCTTGCCAAATGTTTGCGTCCAGTAAACCTTGCCATCCTTGCTTTGTGCTTTACCAGCGCCAAAATGAGTGGCATTGCTAAGCATGTTTTTAAGATGACCCTCCGCGCCAGCCCAATTCTTCATGACCTTCTCCTCTGTGTCGAATCCAGATGCAATGTTCTCGGCACTGAATGTCCAGTTGCCAGTGGTAAGGATACGTTGATTGAGCGCGGGTTCACCGGGAATGGTGTGTGTAAGCTTATTGTTCTCCGCTTGATATTCACTATGCTTCTGGGCGATCTTGACTAGTTCCTCGTTCATGCCAAGTGGAGCAAGCTTGTTCTTAGTGCGTAGTTCGTTCACTAGGCATAGCATTTTTGTGGGATTGAATCCGGTACTAGTTGCGGTAGTGCTAGTCGGAGAGGCAGTAGCTTGACCAGTATGGATGGCTATAAGAGCGGTGGCAATGGCGATGACTGCGGTGAACTTCATGGTGATAGAATTTAAATGAACCTTAAAAAGTATTATAGGTTATCGATTGTGGTATACTTGAGAAATGTCTTGTCAGACTAGCTGTAACAAGCAGTGCAATGTTGATAAAGAGAGAGAGCGTGTGTGTGCGTGTGTGCGCGTGAGCAGAAGAATAGAGTAGTAGTGAGCTGATGTTGTAATGCTATGTTGCAAAAGTATTGGCTGGCTTTTATACTTCTTGAAGAGCGCTACTCGTAAAAGTAACGAACAACGAATGTAATGGTTGTATTTCGAACGAGACATTGTTAATGAATAAAGCTGAGCGTATCACTGAAACAAACAATCCAAGATGCTTGACCATTCCACCATTTGTACTCTTAACAAGAAACGAATCCTTGATTGTATTATAGACGAACAATCATTGATCACACATGTCTATTGTGCAGACAATGCCTTAACATCAAAGAATGCTTATTCATCATACACTAGATCATTTATTGGTTTGTTTAAGGAATAACTGGTAATACAAACGATTAATATATTCCTTATTTGTATTGATTGTTCATGTAGCATGTCGTTATCATCACTATAGTAATATGGAATAACAGCATTGTGTTAAAGTTCTAATTGTATCGGTAAAATGATAATTATGCAGGCGAGTTATCCTCAAGCCTTTGTTTATTATTTATTTCTCTCTCTCTCTTAGCATTTTGGAATATTCTTGGGTAAAGCGTGGTTACAGGCGAAATCAGCCGTCCAGTAGGGAACACCGTCGTCGTTGACCGACATACCACAACCGAAATGAGTTGCCGTATCGGTGAACATATGGGCATACTCGCTATTGTTGGTCCAGTACTCGAACACGCTCTCCATGGAGTTGTAGCTGCACGCGACACTCTCCTTCAAGTTGGTCCAATGGACACCGTGAGCGGAACAACGCTTCAACAGGTTGTCCTCGTCGGCAAAGTACTGCGCCACCTTATTATGTCTGGCCTGACATTCGCTATGACGTTGAGCGGACTCGTTCAGCGTGTCGTGTAGACTTAACGGGGCGAGACCCTTCGACTGACGATAATTATTCACGAGACAAGCCATCTTGGTGTGGTCGAATTCGACGTAGTTGGCGGACACCTCATTCACGCCGACGACGGCCATGATAGTAGCAATAACCAAGGAGAACTTCATTGTTGACTAACAGCAAGTGAGGATAGTAGTATGTAGGTTAGGTGTAGATGACTAAGATGATAGTATAGCGTTGTAATTCTTATTAAACTGATGCGATAATGTAGACACTTGAATTGAACGACCAATATTCGTTCTCTTTTATACATGATTCCACGACGATTACATGGCAACAACGCGTATAATAGAGTGGATCATCAATATCATCAGCAATGCTAGCAATGATGTGGGATTGCCTAAAGTTCAAATGATAAGTATATGCATGTAGTGGATTTGCAGATCGTATCACTTTGTGAATATGAATCATGCCTAGCATCATGCAAAAAGGACAAGCAAATGATGCACCCTAGTATTTACGAGGAGTGGCGGTAATGAGCAAGTTACATGAAAAATAATTGCACGTCACTCTCATCCAACTTGTAAGCATTGCTCATTACTCCAATAATAATAATAATAGAGCAATATGCAAGTAACCATAAAGTTGTTAATCTTTTGTACGATTCATCTTATTGACTATCAGTTATAGTTGTGAATAATGAATTACGATAGATATTTATTAAGCATAACTGCCATACAATTGCACTTGTATACTCGTATTTTCACTGCTCTGTATGGCAATGAATCAAGGTTGACGCAGTATAAACTAGACAGATATTAATATATGTGTATGTCGATGATACATCACTAATGATATGATTATGTATGGCTGCTGCCTTGTCCCTTTCTTCTCCTTTTCTTTCCCATATTCGTACATGATGTCCTACATGTAATGTAGACTACAGACCGAATCCTGTACGAGGTCGACGTGGTGTTTGCATACGAACACCAGGTGTGGAGATACGCGTTCTATCCCAATTCAATTGCATTACTCGTCGTTAGCCATGTTTATCACTCATCATCTTATCATCCCACGCCACTGCAGCCATTTTCTTCATCGATCATGTCTACTCACCTTGGTGTTGGTACGGTCGAGGCCAACTCTTGCTCGCGTGATTGTCTCTCGGTGGCACGTCGTAACTCTTCCTCCATCGATTTGTACTCCTTTTTATCGTGTTGTCGTCGTTCTTTATGTGTCCAACCCGCTTCTTTGACACTATAGAACATAGGGCCTATTATCATTACCTTGTGTTAGTGTGACTATCATTTACGCTGATGCATCAATACTAACCTAGTTCCGCCAGCCAATAGGGATCTACTGCTGTGACACACTGCATGTATTCCTTGGAGGTAAGTACCAGTTCATGATAGACGATATAATCCGGTATAGCTATAGATTACGCGTCAAGAAGTAGCATTAAAGACTAACTATTACTACTATTACTACTAATATTCTTATTATACACGATAAAGGATACAGCCCATGCCGTAGAGTGCACTTGTTGGATGTAAATGACATTTCATACCAGTACGCAAGTTAAGATAGTCACCGATACCTTTCACTCGAGCTGCTTGATGGAAATAGGCAGAACAGATGCATTTACTATTTGAGTAGCATGAGTGTACATGTTAACTATCAATATATAAGAAATAACCTTACCGTACAGCATCCCAGCTATTGCCGCATGACACGTAAGGCATCTTTACCACTTTCATAATATCCATGAGTTGCGATCGTACTTCTTGCGCCTTACGCATTGCCTTTGCGTGTATGTAATGCTGCGTACACCATCGATCACTATAACTATAAGGCAATAATGAATAAATAAATAAGCAAGTACCTAGTAAACTAGTATACTTACTTGTGTGATTTCCATTGATTATATACATTGAGTAATGTTAAATGATCACTCTCTGGTACCATAAACTTCTCCCTTGCTGCATCACTTTCTTCCATACGTTCCTTGGGTCGATAGAATACAGTAGGTACGGATAACATGGATACAATGATCTATCCATATGGTTACTATTCCACTATTCATTCTATATATATATATATATATATGCCGAATACTTACTAGAATCTCTTGTGTACAACCGAGTTCCTCCGAGGTGATCAACATCTTGGCCAGTTGTGGATCCAACGGGAACTCCACCATACGTCGACCTAATGCCGTCAGGTCACCGGTGTTATCGAGTGCACCCAGCACCCATAGTTGATACATCGAGTTCAATATGGTCTCTTGCGGAGGTGGATCCATAAAATCGAAATCTAATAGATTCTTGACACCTAGCGATTTCAATTGCAACACGACAACCGACAAGTTGGTACGCTGAATCTCCGGTATAGTATTGGGAACATTTCGCAATCATACGCTTGCTCCGTGTACAATCGATAACATATACTATGTCGCATTATTAGAGTGTTAGTTACTCGTTGGCTGAATGGTGATGATGATAATGACATCTTCATCGCTACTTACCCAGGACCTGTACGACCAGCTCGACCGGACCGTTGATTGGCATTGGCCTGACTAATCGGTGTGATTTGCAGGGAATCCATACCGATACGCGGGTTATACACGGTCAACTTGTAGTAACCCGAATCGATCACGTACATGACACCATCGAGGGTGAGCGATGTCTCGGCGATATTCGTGGCGACAATACACTTTCGCTGACCACCCTCGGCACGTTGAAATATCTTTGCCTGTAGATCGGCAGGCATTTGCGAATAGATGGGCAGGACGGCGAGTGGTTCCGCATCATCCAATTGCTCGAGTCGTTCTATTATTGATTTAGTATAACATCTCATCTAGAATCTATTAACTTACCATTTAGTACTTCACAAGTAGTTTCGATATCTTCTTGACCCGTCATGAATATTAGAATATCACCAGGTCCATGTGATAAATGTACGCTTAATGCTTGTTTCACCGCACTCTCTACGTAATCCTCGCATGGTGTCTTGCTGAATGATATATCCACCGGGAACGTACGACCAGGAATGGTAAATGCTGGACATGACCAAAGAATGTAGAAAACTAGTTCACATTGTTACTAACAGCAATAGCAATAATCTATATGATCCACTTACCTTATCTGCATTCATGGTAGCCGAGGTAACAATCAACTTTAAATCACGTCGACGTGTAATAACTAGTACATGACCATTGTTAGTATAAATAATCATCTAGTATAAACAATTGAAGCACTACCTCTACGTACAATCCCATAAGCACGTCTGTTTGCATGGAACGTTCGTGTGCCTCGTCCATAATAATACAGCTATACTTGTCTAGATCCGCTTCCTTGAGTGATTCTCGTAAAAGTACACCATCCGTCATGTATTTAATAAGTGTCTCTGACGATGTACAATCCTCGAATCGAATCGAGTAACCAACTAGTTTACCCAGTTGACAGTCCATCTCCTCGCTAACACGTTTAGCCACCGACATGGCAGCCACTCGACGTGGTTGCGTACAACCAATGAGACCATTACGACTGTAGCCGGCTTCATGTAGATACTGTACCAGTTGAGTGGTCTTACCGGATCCTGTCTCTCCTACTACTACGATCACTTGATGATCACGTATGATTTGTAATAGTTCTTCACGAACTGCAAATGCTGGTAGAAATTCACGCTGTTCTTGTATAGATTTAGTTAGAGCAAACTGACTAACTGCATCCGATGATTTATCCATATGTTTAGCAAATTTCGACTCTTTCATGCCATCATTTGGCTTATTATCTATTAACATTATTAGTATTAGTATACCTTGACATACTATTGATCCATTATTACTTGCCTTCATCTCTATTCTCTCCATCTTCATCTTCTTCATCTTCATCTCCCAGACCTTCCTCCTTTTGTGTTATACCCATTACATTGCCCAATGCTGTACCGGCTAATTTGAATTTCTCTGCATTCTAATCCATCAATAATAGTTGATATTTGTTAATACATTATACATGGAATATGTATATATATATATATGGCACTTACTTTCATGCGTTCTCGTTGTTCGCGTTTCTCCTTAACTAGACGACTGCCTTGACGGGCAAACTTGGCCATATCCGAACTAAGATCACGTACTGGCTGTACCATTTCCAACTGTTTCGTAAACACCATATGTCCACTAAGGAATGGCGGTTTCAAATCGTGAATCAATAGATGTACTCGTACCTAATATCAATCGTTAATCTATATATGTGTGTATATACAGTTTGCTAGTAATTACATCGTCATCATTATCGAAATCTGTATCCACTTGAGTTCGATGCATAATACCGCTTGTCAACATTCGATTGGTCTCCCAAAGCTCGTTATCTTGATTGTACTGCGCTTGTCGAGCAGACATACGCTTCGCTTGTCGCTGTGTCAACTCTTCTTCTTTACGCTGATAATACGCATCATGATCACCAAATGGTGTGTCTTCATTCACCTACTCGTATAATGTATTAGTTAAGGTAATAGTCAACTATCATCGTCAATACGCGTGTATTCATTCCTCGTCTACTTACGCCAAATTCCTCGCTGTTGTACCAATCACGATCTAATCGAGTCTGTTCCTCCTCCCATTCTTGTCGATCAATCTCGACTTCCGCCGTATCTGGCACCGTACTACTAGATGGATCATCGTAGCCAGTCGACGTAACAAGCGGTGTGGCCATCTCCCATTCCGATCGACGTACTGATGATTTCATTCGATCATATTCTACATAGAATTCATTAGTATTCGTACACTCATTGAATAACACGGTCATCTACTAGATGATTAACATACCACTACGTGTGGTTAGACCACCTCGTATACTAGGCGTGTAATCCGATCGCATCGGTGTCTTTTCCCAATCACTTCGCGAGTAGCGTTGAATTTCACGATCTTCCCGTGGTGCCACATGATCATCATTGCTACGATTACTACGACGAGAACGCTCCTCGTGCTGACTATCTCGAGATCGAGTTTTCTCTTGCAAACGATGACCTATCATTGACATGACAAATGAATGTTAGTGATCAACATGACAAACTAACATCAATACTAGTGACATACCTCGATTCTTGTCACGTTCACGTCGTTCCTCAACGCGTGCTTTATACTCATCGCTTACACCACCTGTATGTGATGGTGTTTCAATACGACGTCCTCGTATCTTTGCTCGTTTCACCGATCCTTCCTCTTTATTACGCGTGTGATAACATTATAGCATGGTAAATATCTTCTAATACAATGGTAATCATCCATGACACTCACCGCCATTCTGGAAACTTAGTCGAGATGATATAGGGTTAGGTCGTTTAAATTCGATCTTCTCTGGATTTCGCTCATTAGAACCAGCTGTTGATGATGTTGAGGCAGAGGCAGCAGCAGCAGCGAGTTCACGACGTTTTTCATCAGCAAGTCGATCTAAACCAAGCATTGATTGTCGTGGTGGTGGCTTCTTGAATACAGGTTGCTAGTTGATGTTTACTTTATTAGTACAAGCAAGCAATACTTGATAGCTGACTACTGACTCCATCACTTACATTATCCATTGATTTGTTACTTAATTTACCAGATGGTCGACGAATAAGACCACCACGTTCCATATCAGTATCCATGTCATTATCGGTGGGCTGTACTGCTTTAATTTCAGTGGCTGCCAGAATAGTAGTTGGCTTGTGCCATTTCTTAATATCATAATAGATATTCTGTAGGAATTCATCGTCAAATCTACCAAATGCACGACATACTAGTAGAAGAAACTGGTCATCAGTAACAATAATAGCAATCGCGTCATCTAGCTTGTTCATCATCTCACTTACATTGCTTAAACTTCTCGCTGCCATCTCCGGAATTAACGGCAAACGATACGACGCGTTCGGCTAGCGTGCGATTGGCTTGGGCCGTGTTAAGTGCTCGTGATAATCGTGTCGCTAATTCTTGGATCTGCTCCTCTGACACTCCACCTGCGGTACTATTCGACGACGATGACGACGACGACATGGTCAGTCGTAAAAGTGTACAGATCTAGTGGAAATAAAAGTAAGTGATCTCTTTCTATGTAGGAACCAAGTGGTGACGCAAGTTCTTGAAGAGAGAAACTACAATAATAGCAATAGGCGTATGTATGTGTCAGGCTTAGAGTGAGCCATTCTCGATTTCAGTCACATTTTTTCAATAAATCACGTGATATACATTTGGATTTTTCAACCTTGTTCGTCCAATCATTGCCCGCGAATCCAAAGAGACAGTGTTGACTACCCGCTGTTAACTCAGCATTTCCTCCTTTTTCACTCTTTGCATACTTCCCCCGCTAGTCATTATCCTGCCTCTTCTATACACAACATTATTCATACATACATACATACGCACACACACACGTCTACCCTTCTTATTTTACTGTTTTCTGTACGCATCCGTCACGTGTCAGCTGATTACTTGTAGTAGGACGTGCAAGTGTTTTGGTAAGTGGAATAGATACTAGTAATTGAATAGGCATAGCGTTCTATTTGTTCACGTGTGTATGCGTTATAACTCTATGCGGATCCTTCGTCATCCCAGTTTCTGCTTTCCTTTCATGCTAAACAAAAGCAATATATACTTGTAGTATATTGTCGAGTGCATTTGAATATGTGATTTGTTTTCTATGCATACTTGTATATATATATATATATGCCTGTATGTATGTCTGTATGCTTGTATATTGAGTGCTAGGCAAGAGGTGAGGATTTAGCACTTCCTTGAACTATGGCGGGACAGTTGAGAGTTTCCCGTCAAGTCCTCTTGGCAAGTGGTGGGAATTATGCAGCAGTTACAACTCGTCATGTATACTGTTCACTGCCTATGCATCGACAAACGATACAGCAGTGTTATTTATAGAGTGATTTGACTAATAGTAATGCCTATCTTTCTTTCTATTTGTTTTCATACCATAATAGATTACTAGCAATTTGTAGTTTTGTGTGTGTGTGTTTATTCCTTCAGTTTAGTTGGTATGGCGCCACGAACCGGACGCCCAGTGAAAACCCGTACTACGGCAACTAGAGCTAGTCGAAGCAGTACGTCAAAAGAAGCAGAGCCACGCTCTCGTAAACCGGCAAAGAAAGAGACGGTAAAGGCCGACACCTCTAGCACACAGAAAAGCAAGCAAGTGCTTACCCTAGTGGCAGCGGAGCAAAAAGATGAATCGAACTCTTTGGCTAGCGCCGCTTTCATCACATCATCTCCGCGTCCTAGTTCTCGACGAAAAGACTTGGGTAAACGACCATTAAGAGAGTTGGAGTTACCACTAGAACCACAAGGTAGGTATGTAGAGATAAGGGGAGAAACAAAAAAAAACAAAAAAAGCCAAGCAATAATCTGTGACGGTCGATCAACGAATGAATAGTAACATTCGATGTCTTGACTGTGTCACTCTCCACTCATCCATCATATGACTAACCGACTGACTATTATATATATAGATAACAATGCCGAGTTTATTGCTACGAAACCAATGATGAAAATGATATTGCTCAACTAGCATCATATAATCATGTGTCAATGCCCACGAATGAACCTACAAGTGATAGTGAGATGCATGTTGACGCTGGACATCATAATCAAAATGATAACAACATGCAAGAGAAACGAATGGACGATGAAGCTATGGAGGAAATATTGTCATGCGAAACGATGGCAAGTACATTCTTCAATGAAAATGGTATGGGAGAAGGTGGCAGTGGTAGTGGTGATACACGTCGTCAATCGATATTACAAGCAATCTTCTCACCAGCATTCAAACTACTAAAGAAAATGCCATATGGTAAGTGTATAGAATAGATAGATAGATAGATATGTAGTATAACTAACATGTATATATTATGTATAAAGGTCCACTTTCTGATTACACAAGTAATTCATCAAGTCAATTACAGTTGGAAGATAGTCAAATGATGAGTGTCGACACAATGGATGATGTAGTTATGGCATCAACAGCTTATCATTCAGAATTAGCTACCACCACCACTACAACTACTACCACTATCAATAATAATAATAACACAACTACCACCACTACAAATGAAAATTACACACTCACTTCATCGTATACTACTCCATTGAATACTGAGGAAGTCATCGTGGATGGTCACTCAACGAGTCAACAAACATATACCATTACAGATGAGGAACGTGCAATGATTCTAGCAAATACGCTACAATCTAATGGACAAGTAGAAGAGATTGAAGAGATTGAAGAAGAGGAAGAGGAATACACGCAGGAATTAGAGATTGACGAATTTGATCCGTATTTATTTATGGCAACTGTACCACCAGTACCAAAGGAATATCAAGCACGTCCCTATGCACTACCACGTAAAACTCGATCAAGTCCACCCATTACACTAGGTAAGATGATGATTATACAAAATGAATAATCATTTTACTAATTTCTAATAACTAGTACTTGATCTTGATGAGACACTTGTACATTGTAGTACATCACCTATTGGTAAGTATTAATAGCTGTTCTATCCTCATTCATTTATATTAATCTCGTTGTTCTACATTGATAGGTGAGGCAGATCTTAAATTCCCAGTAGAATTTAATGGTATGCTCTATGAGGTACACGGTCGATGTCGACCTTATTATCGAGAATTCCTCGAACGAGTAGCTCTTATGTTTGAAGTGGTCATCTTTACAGCTAGTCAGAAATCATATGCCAATCGTCTATTGGATATTATTGATCCATCTCGTAAATTAATCAAGTAAGTAATAATCTATCATTGATATACATGTGATTACTTACTTATTCATCATCATCTATTAGGTATAGATTATTTAGAGATTCATGTGTTCACGTATGTGGCAACTATCTTAAAGATCTCTCCATATTGGGACGTGATCTATCCAAAGTGGTTATTGTCGATAATGCACCACAAGGTACGTCTTGTTAATAAAATACGCTAATCAAGTCAAGCAAATATACTAATCCTATTCATTCATTCATTCGTTACAATTAGCATTTGCCTATCAATTATCTAATGGTATTCCCATTGAGAGTTGGTATGAGGATCCAGCTGATAAGGAACTACTTAATGTGCTACAATTCCTAGAGACCCTAGTAGGTCAAGAGGATGTACGCCCTTGTGTTGAACAACAATTCCGTACACACGATCGTATTCGTAATGCGCAGTTGCAGTATGGATGAGTTTTGCACTACATAAAATAATACGGCGTACTTGTTCGTTCATTTTATGATATCTATATATCTATATATCTATATCTATATCATTTTGTACATCCTTTCTCCTACCATTTCTCATCTCTACGTTAGATGTTTTATATATCGCAAGTGAGATTAGCAAGGATCTTGCTGTTTTTCTTTCTTTTCCTTTCTTTCCTCTTTTTCCTCACTCTCTCTCACTCTCCAACTATATCATTCATCTATAATGACTATATTCATTTCTACACTAGAATGAAATGCATTTGTTGAACAAAATAAATGGACTATTATTAATATACAAATCATATTTCATCTACTCATGACGACGACGATGATGATGTTCTCTTGAACGATCTCTCCTATCATCCCTACTAGAATGACGTTCATCTCGACGATATGGTGAGTCACGACGTGATCGTCTATGTTCGCGTGTTCTATGATGTCTACTACTACCACTACTATGATCATCACTATCACTATGATATCTATGTGATTTTCTATCCTTTTCTCGTTTCTCTTTCTTCTTTTTCTTCTTTTTATCTTTCTTGCTTGTTGATTTTGTTTCGTAATTATCATCTCTATCATTATGCATACTAGTTGTATTAATCATTGATGTACTAGTATTGGTGTAGTAGTAGTAGTAGTATTAGAAGATGTACGTCCAGGTAATACACCTCCTTTCTCTAATCTCATTAAACCACCTTGATCAGATGAGGTAGATGCATTTGTATGAGATGTAGGTCCAAATCGACGTGGTCTAATGATTACATTAATAAGCGTCAATCAATGTTCTAATTGTAAATACTTACGCTTGATAGCCAAGTCCTTGTAGACGATCAGCTTCACGTGCCTTTAGATCGTGTTCCGTGTCGTCAACCTCCTCGATTGCTTTCTCTCTCTTTAACACTGATTTCAACTCATCTTCTGTAATACTTGTTTGACGACGTTTCTGTGGTGCAAATCCTCTATTATTTATGTAGATTATCGTTGATCAGTTCAACTTGTATATATGTATATATATATATATAGTCAACTACTTACAATGCTTCTGATAATGCATCTGCTTCTGCCTCCTTGATTGCTTGTATCTCCAATTGTCGTTGACGTCTAATGGCTTCCTCGTCATCTTCCTGTTTATTCTTCGTATACCATAGTAGATCACGACCTGATTCATCATATTATATTACAAATAGTTAATCAATATGTAGTATATCCACGCTATTAAACAGCTAATAAATACCCTTTTGCCATCTAGTTATATTGGTAAGCTATCAATATTGTTATACATGTATCTACTACTTACCGGCCAATAGGTGCCATCAACGAGTGACCAAGATAGCATTCGCGATCTTTATCATCTTTGACTTGATCCCAACTAAATTGATCACGACCACCGCGTGTACCTATCAATAAGCAATATATTAATATAGAATAGATGGTATATATATCTATTAAGTAGCTTACCACCAGTATTGGATGAATACATTAGTACTAATAGTAGTTGAAGTAGTAGTTAATGAAAAGTAAGAAGCTAAATGGAAAACAGTGAACAGTGTGATATCAATTTGAAAGAGAATAATTGTGTCTTTTCTTTATCCTTGCTCACTCAATCTATTTTATTCTTTTTCTCTTCAATCATGTTGGCATTACGCTCCACAACCATAAGACAACTACGATATGCTACGGGTGTCTCGACACGACGCCTCTACTCAGCGTCTGTACTTAATATGGAGGCTGATTCGGTGGTAATGCCTTTCATGGCACCTACTCTAGCGGCAGTATGGCAACAGAGATCGGTAAGCGTGTTGGAAGGATTACGCGGGTTGTGGGAGTCCATTCTACGTGCTGTACCCAAGAAGAAGACGTCGCACTCGAAGAAGCGTATGCGCTCTGCCAATAAAGGTTTAAAGAATCGTACGGATATTGTGGCGTGTCCTGGATGTGGACGTGATCGTATGATGGGACACGTTTGTCGGCATTGTTTACGCGATATTCGACATCGACTTAAATACGGCGAGAATACACCAACTACTGCCGTAGCATAAACAAATAAACTAATAAAATAGTATAATAAATGAATATGAATATTGTTTATTATATTGTCATATTACGATGATGATGATGTTCATTATGTAGATGATGCAGTTTTACTTGTAGTTGCCTCTACTACTGGTCTCTCTTGAACCTTGCCATAAATCTTCCATCCAGCTTGTTCACCAGGTCCGACAACACGCTGGAATACAACATACTCGCAAATATTCTGTGGTGCATTAGGATTACCACCAATCAATGCGCCCTTCTTATTGTAAACGGCCATGCTCTAGAGGAATGTGTAGGATTATTATCGTTATTATTAGATAAGCATCAAGTAGAATGATGTCAATGTAGATAGTAATTGATACTTACCTGCTTCGTATGTATACGCACGGTAACCTGAGCTATAAACAATTTAGTGGCCATTTGTCCGAATCGTGCTGTAACAATTCGAGGTGGTTCAACTTGACCGTGAAGTGTCCACTTATAAGAGCCTACACGATTCTTCATATCATTTTTCAATCTCTATCATCATAAAGATTCAGTAGTTATATGAGTATATATGTGTATATTGTGTACCAATATCTATTTACTTACGGAAAACATGTTATCAGTGCAAATCTCGCGTAAATCCTCTCGAGCTCCTCTATTATTATGATTATTACGATTATTACGATTACGATTATTACCATGAGTATCTATTACAATGACTTACCGAGCAAATGCATCATTCATCCATTCGTACATCTCTTGTGCTTCCATGGCAAATGGTCGTGGCTTCCATCCGCTTAATGACATACGAAGACGACCGATACTAAGAGAGATAAATAGTAGTAGTAGATAAGTTAGCATCGATGAAATCCATTAATATACTACGCTAGCCTACCAGAAAGTGGTGAGGGCTAGATTCCTCCAGTGTTTTACCGCGGTACGGAAACCAAGCGAAGTAAAGATAGACGGGCGTTTTGAAGGTGGTAGCGGTACAAATGGGTCTATATATACATACACAGCGCACAGAATAAGCTACACGAGCATAGAAACTAGTGGATAATAAGTGGACATACCAAGTAGGCCATGATCAGTTACAATGAGTCGTTGATTCTGACGTGCATCCATAGAGGAAGCATAGCTTCGTTTATTGATCGTGTTGACGGCGGCAGGAGTTGCAAACAACGGAGAAACTAATCTCGACTGCGCTAGTGGAGCTAGAGCCATACGACCTAGCATGCCACTTGGACGCAGCCAATACCGCGTAGGTAGTAGACTGTTCATTGGTGGTTGACTAATTGGCAATGAGAGGGAAAAAATAAAATAAAAATTAACGCGTGTCAATCTAGGAGAATTAGCGAAATGACGACAATCACATAAAATGGGGAAGGGAAGGGAAGGGAAGGAAGGCAGATCAACAGTATGACGATGATGTCAATGTTCATCATCATTCTATATCAACTGGCCAAGTTGACTGATTCTGACGAACATGATTCATCTAACTAGTAGATGGCAGTAGAATGGAATGAACTTTATGTAAACGATCAATCTACTAGTTAATGCATTAGCAAGTATAGCGCTATGTATTCGTAGAACAATGGATTATAGCTACCTTATTCATTCATAATACAGACATGATTACGCCTTATTGTCAGCATGGAATATCGTCTATTAGCAAGCTGTGTACATAGGTATATAAGATAGTAGATTCGGTCTAAAGGATGCTTAACTATCATAGCACAAGCATCAATGGCGAAAAGGTATATGCTTAATTTTGACACGCTACACGAGTGTATAGTTATCACATTAATACCAAATACGCGCAAATGTTCCTTGTACTCTAGGATGTTGGATTATTCCGGTTTCAATTCACCTGAATTATACAACTAGATTGAAATGGACATTGATGGTATGATGTTACTATCTTTTCGGTCATCTTCTAACGATAGCTGCATGGCATATAAATAACCGTGGCTAGACGAAGAAACCCAATTGTTGCATCGTTTTTCTACAAGTCTATCTTTTTCGTTTTCGTTACTTTTTTCATTATAGAACTCAATTTTATTAGTATGTTTTACGATTTCAGGTTTATTGCTATACTTGCCATCGGCATGCTTCCCATAGTGTTGGCGAGCAGAAGTACGGGAAGCCTAAATTCCATAGAAACGAGTAAGTCATCCATCCGATAAGATATGCCATTAGCACAAACAGTAACAATAACAATGACGACTAATACTTGCTGCCATCTAGCTGGAGTTTACGACTACCTCTTCACGGATAAAAGCTTCCTTGCTACTTTGAAAAAGAAGCATGGCATTACCATTGGTACGGTAATACCGAAAGGTGATAGTGACGCTAGTGACGGTCTATATCAAATCACCGCCACGTTTAAACCAAGTGTCATGAAGAGAAAGAAAGATATACTCTTAACGTGCGGTTCTTCCAAGAATAGAGTAATTCAAATATACAATGTATGTCATGCATTAGAAGAAGAGGCATCCAGCTTCCCCTATGATAACTCATATAAATGTGAATTATTGACTTGTGTAGGATTTGACACAACCATCGCGACAAGTAGATCCGGTGGCCATCAGTTATAAAAAGAATTTCAGATACCCATTTTGTCCTTCCCTATTGGTGAAGGGGACACATGCTACGCCACCTGGGTCCAATGTGATCTCAAACTCAAGCACATCCATTACATGTTCCTTGGTAAACCACTTCAGCAATACAAACCTATATTGGATAAAATAGAGACCGACATTATTAGAGGTAGGTCATCGTAGATGCACAAAGGAAGATACGCGTTTATCTCCTCATGTTGCTCATATCTCTTTGGTATTAGGCGCGCTTTATTTGCGTAAATTAGGATGGATCTACAACTTGGATCTTGGCGGTGAGTTTCTTTCACTGATCATTTATAAAGTGGCTCTAATGGTTTTTCTTTGTTAGAAACATGCATCAACAATCAAAAGATGTGGTGCTCGGTGGATTCGTCAATACATATCGAAGGAGTTATTTTGATCATAGATGGAAAATCGATTATATAAATCAAGTTACTCCATATTTACTATCTAAATTGTACGAGTCCAAGTATTTAGGTGAAACCAAGGCTGATATCGAGAGAAAAGCGCAACACGATAGCCGTACTTCTACATCTAAATACTAGTAGTAGTAGTATGAATGTCGATAGTAGACACTGCTCATACAATAGAGCGTAAAAAATAAACAATACACGTTGCCATTTACCATTTACATCTAAACATTTCCCATTATTATTGCTGTTGTTGTTGCTGTATGGGATTGTTATCGTTCCAAGTGTCTTCCATTGATTCTTCATTTGTAAATGTACTACTTTTTTTGCTATTGTTTCATAGTAACATGCTAACGCTACTAATATAGATACACAGAGAAACATCGTTATAATTGCACGTATCGCTGAAACGAAACCATTTACCGCATAAAGTAGGAATAGAAGCTGAATATGAAGCTGATTGCAGTAAACAAATTGATACCATTTGGTCCATACTCAAATATGGTATATTGGCGCAGTTTCAAATTTCTGTATAAATACTTTGCATTGGTTTAGTGGATCGATTAGTGTATCCGCATCCACATTCTCGCCATCCTCATACTCATTGACAATACGCCATTCCCGTTTAAGCTTTCATTGCATTCACGATTGATCACGTCTCTTTTTCTTCTTCATTATCATGATCTTTCCTCAACAATTTCAAGCTTTTGCCGCTATTTGCATGGCAGGCTTAATGACAATAGCTACGCAGAGCGATGCTATTTCCATTGCCGCACCTCAAAGAATCGCCCATAGCTTATTCAAGAGTAAATAGACCTAGCGCCTCACTTGCCGTGAAATATACTAATTGACATCGTACTTTGCAGCTGGCTACACTCTTAACGAGTTGCCACGGATAAGACTCAAGTCCACTCCATTTGGCAAGGATATGCCTGTTATTACTGAAACGTTTAAATTGGACAATACCGTTTATTATGGCAAGGGCGTAGCTGGTAATAAGCACTATCAAATACTGTGTGGCAATGATGTATCCAATAATCCAAAGGATAGATCCTTTCAAATATTACATGTAAGCTATCACGAGTATATCTATTACGCACGAGAGTGAGCGTGAAAATAACCATCTATTCTTCTTATTACAGGATATAGAGAGGACTCGACTTCCCGCTGCTCATAACATGGGCAAACACACGATTCTAAGGTCGGCTTCCTTTAAGCAGCTGAATGATGGCGGTGTTTGCTACTTTGTCCCATATCGCAGTGTGCCACCCTCGCCAATTATATCAAGGGGATGATGTATAGGAAATTGGACGAGGAGAGCGAAAAACGTCGAAATATGTTGTTCAATCGTATAAACGATTCAATCAAGGATGGTCTCATCTATTTGGCACGAGTAGGTTGGAGTACAACCAACGCTTGACGGTAAGTGGAGATAACATTAGACGGAGTCATTATATAAATCAAGTGTAGCTTACACCACCACCGCTTATTATTAGACATTTGCATTGAAGGTGCTTCATCGATTATCATGCGTGGCTACAATAACGCCGAGAGCGTACGTTTATCAAATGATGCCCAGAAAGTAAATGAAGCAGAAGATAATGCGAACAAGATCTCTGCTAAAATCGAAGAGACCAAACAAAAAGCATCAAGAAGCTTGTAATGCCATTATTACTTTCTTGCTTGCTTACCAACAACATCACTCAACAGCGATATTACTATTGACTAGTAACAGTGCGTATATTACTTACATAAACTAAATAAATGTTTTGTTCAGTGTAAATATATGTATATGTATTCCATTTCATTCTATTGAATAGATTATAGTAATCATTCGTATACGTATTCTTTTCATTGCTACTGTTATACCTGCTACTACTCCATAGATACTATTGTGCTACAATACATTCACACTACAAGAGCAACAAACATTCACACTGTTCACATGTTGTCTTTTCTCTGCTACTAATAAACATATAGTCATTTGAATGTTCAGAAAGCGGAAGGGCCCGCAAATACATGGTATATTCTTTAGGACCCAATCGTGCAAAACAGCCGTTGCCAGACGATAGCCCATCACAAAGAAGGGAACAACAAATGCAATAGACGCGTGTATTCGGCAAAGGATTGTGGATACCTCGTTCGTTCACAAGTAGTATACGTAGTGACCGACAAAAGCCAGCGTATAAGTGAATTAGAGGTTGAGCTTGGTACGGCGCCAGTGGCGACGCTTAGCATTGTAGCTAGAGGAGGTATCATCATGATCATGATCATTGTTATTAGTATATTTGCATGTGCATGTGAGATAGTCTACTGTATTGATAATGTGCCATAACATGCGTATGCGTGTACGTGCAAGCTACTTACCGAATGGTGCTGTCAGTGCGCAGACGGAACCAGTATGGGACTGGACGGTTCTGCTTCTGCTTCTTGCCCAGAATGCGCTTGATCTTGAAAGTCTTTTGCGACGGCTATGTGTACATACACGATTCATAATATGAGAGAGTAATAGATTAGCATTCTGATAGCTTCGGGTATCCCTTATTCACAATAGTAATAGTAATAGAAGTGGACAATGTCACCAATGTTATGAATTCCAATAAACCAGCTTTCTATCATCAGGTCAACTAGTAATTGCAAGTATACGTGTGTATATATGTATAACATATACCATAACTACTGGTACATCCATCCATCCATCTATCTATCTCTCTCTCTAGCTATCTATGCATCCATCTATGCATCCATCCAGCTGCATTATACTGAATGTATATCTGTACTGTATCATATCATCTACCCATAGAATTGATTCATAACCTACCATATTGCAAGTTATAGACGGTGTGTCGTCGATATCAGGAGAGGAGGAGTGTTTAGACAGATAGGGCGGAAAACATTCAGTAACATGGAACCACTATGCAGTCACGTGATTTATTATAGAATTAATAACAGAACTGATAGAGGAGATAATAATAATGGCGATGATGATGATGATGATCATTTACACCCAAGTATGAATGTGATAGAGTATTGTAGTAGCGAAAAGTATTCATGAGCATATACGTGCATATTAGATATCATTATTACAACTAGCTAGATAGTATACAACTTACCTGAAGCAAGAATGATTCGGCTACAGTACGAGCGCGTACATTAAGGCTTAGTTTCATTTCACTAATTTCCTTGTCTACCTCCTCCATAAATTGAATAATAAAATCTACCAGTTTATGCTTAAACATTTGTTGAGTATGGAAGTTGGTAATTAGGAAGCTGATGCTGTAGCCCTATTAGAATAGATGTCAGTCTCTAATGTAATAATGCTATAAAGCAAAGAGAAATATGAATGAATGAGATGCTTACTTCAATGGGTTTACGACGTAGAATAACAAAAGGCTCGGCACGTTGCATAAGAAACCCGGTAAACTTATGACATAGAATGGCTTCAATCTCATCGGCCTGTTTACTCGAATACTAACGCGAACCGCATTGATTGATGGCTCGATGAGAACACGTTCATTCTCGTTGCGACTTATACAAACTGGGTTGAGTAGCACTTCTTTGGAAGAGCTAAACGTATACAGATAGATATGTGAGCGAGTGTGAATACGTGATAGTAGTAATAACGCTAGTTACTTTGCTTCAACTTCAGGCTTATTGTGACGTTCTACGACCTGAGAGGAAAAGTTTTCGAGACATAGTGCTGCCGTTAAGGTGGAGCGTACAGCAGCTAGATAGGAACGCAATGTATTCGACTAAGTAGCATACAAGATGACAGGTCAATATCTATCTGTTTCTCTACTAGCTAATACCTACCATATTGAATACAGATACAGCTGTCTTTTTGTAATAAGAGAATACGATGAGATGAGATGAATGTGGTTGGTAAGGAATCGTGTTATTGATGGCGGATATACAAGCACTCCTTGATGACTATGTTCGCTATTATTGAGAGTGTGACGCAGGACAGTCAAATAAACTGCCACAGTTAAAAACTATTAGTTTATAAAATAGGATGAACAAGACTCAGTCATTTCAATTTTTTTAATCTATTTTATTTTATTTCTTTTTTTCAGTCTATTAGCACGTACCATTATTATTGCTTAACGCCATGACATTTGTACTTGGATTCTGGGGTAAGCAATATAGTTAGACTGTAATAGACTGCTATATACTAACTATGTGACTATAGGTCTTCATGTAGAGGCTGAAAAGCAGTACACACAGGAAGTGGACACTTCTTTCCGTGTGTCGATGGCCAGCTTTGGCAAAAAGGTATCGGGTAACGAGCGTAGTTCCGTCATAGCCGTAGTCGATGGCAAGGAATACGTTCTATGCAATCTTATTCCAAACAAGATTGAACAGCAACCATTGGATGTGATCTTTTCCATGGGTGAAGAAATCACGCTCTATGTTACTGGCAAGAACGAGGTCTTCCTTACTGGCAACTACATTCCAGATGCTGATGGTGATGATGAAGAAGATGATGAAGATGACGAGGAAATCGACTCGGATGAATTGGATATGGATTCTGATGAGGAATTGGATAGTGAGGAAGAGGCTAAGCTCTTGAAGCTTATTGCTCAAGACGATGAAGATATTGAATATTCAGATGAAGATGAGGAAGAGGAGGAAGAGGAAGAAAAGCCTGTGCCAGTAAAGAAGGTCAAGGAAGTGGCCAACACAAAGCGTAAGGCAGAGGAAGTGCCAGTACAAACATCAAAGGAAAAGAAGAACAAGAAGGAGAAGAAAGAGAAAAAGGAGAACACTGCTGCATCAGAACCAGCTGTCAAGAAAGAGGAAGACAAGAAGAGTAAAGCCACTAAAAGCAATGTAAGTAATCACTATAATAATAATAGTAATAGCCATTATAATAACCATTTATAATTAGCGTAAGGAATTGTCTAATGGTCTAATTATCGAAGATGTTGAGACGGGTACTGGTCCAAAAGCTACTAAGGGCAAGCGTGTAAGTTACTATTACTAGTATTGATTAGAATACTTTACTTATCATGTCTATTAGTTGGCTATGCGTTACATTGGTCGTCTAATGAATGGCAAGGTGTTTGATCAGAACACAAAAGGCAAGCCATTCAACTTTAAACTAGGCAAGGGTGAAGTAATTAAAGGTAAGTGTATACTATATATATATATATATAATTGCTTGTTATTAATTATATAATGTGTGTATACACTTGATTAGGATGGGATCAAGGTATTGATGGTATGCAATTGAATGGCAAACGTCGTCTTACTATTCCACCTAAGCTTGCGTAAGTAATAGATAATGTCTTTTATAACAATTACTAATTGATTGATTGATTGATTGATTGATTGATTAATGTATAGTTATGGTGCTCGAGGTGCTCCACCCGATATCCCAGCCAATGCCACACTTCAATTTGATGTAAGTTCTACGTGATGATGATTACAAGATGAATAGATTAACTGATATTTATTAATCCCTAATATTATAGATTCAATTGGTTGGCATTAACTAATAAAATACATTGACGTCAATCGTATACGATTACTAGACATTTAACTTACTCATTTATCCTATTCTAAATAAATGGTCACTACTTTATTTACTAGAACAGTATAGATATACTAATCAGTAATATGTTAATGATTTATATATTATTATTCATTAGATGCACACATAATGAATATTATGTAGTAGATTGTGAATTCATTCATTCATTCATTCATGATTATCGACCAAATAGCATAGTCAGTAGTAAGGTACCTAGACTGCCTGCCATTACACCTTCAGCGGCAGCCATCCATGAATTCTCACTAGGGAACTGATGGCCTGTCCATCTACGAATTGTATGTGTTGTTCCCGTTAATAAACGATCCAGTGTGCTAGTTGATCCTGTAACATTAGATGGCATCATTATGACATTCTCTTCTTCCATATGAATTGGTAGTGGTGCTGTAGCTATAGCTGTAGCTGTACTAGTATCTTCCTTCTTTATATCGCGCTCTAATGGATAATCATTCACTAGATTAAGACTGGATTTCAGCTTATTAAATTCATGATGTTGCTCATCTAGTAAACGTCGTATAAGTACCGTCTGCTCTTGCTGCTCTCGATCATGAGTGACGGCACGTTTCTCTAGCAATTGTTCTACATGCTGGCCTAGTTTCTCTCGTTTTCGCGGTTCAAATATTGTTTGCACTGAGAGAAATAGCAACACGTTAATTAACATCAAGGCTAATGTGCCATAGGTGGAAGCACCACGAATCTTATCACTCCACAGTTGTTCCTCGTGATAACGCGCTCGTATCGCATCCACTAATCGATCGTAACGATGTTCCACCTCTGTTTCGGCACTGGCACTCTCCGATTTAGCTGCTAGTTCCGCTTGTTCATTGCTGTGTTCATCACGATATAATCGCGTGAATCGTGTCACATCCTCGTCGGTCCACGCGTGTTTACGTTGTAGCAACGCGTTAATCTCCCGTTGACCGTGTGCCCGTTGACCCACCGCTTCTTCGTAGATCGATTTGGCACGACGTAATCGTTCACGAGCAGCAAGAAAAGCTTTCTCTACAAATAGTCTAGGATTACTACATGGTTTATCGTTGATTGGGTCACTTCTTGTAACTGCTTACCTGAATCGACTACTTTCTGCTTAAGTTGAACTACTTCATCGTAGCCAGTTACTTGATTGAGACGTATACCGAGTTGACTGACGATGCCACTTAGGGTTGCGCGTGGACCTACACCCTGCCCTATACCGAGCGGTATCGATCCATTCTTCTTGTTTAGCGTGGCCTTTAGTCGGTCAAACGACGTAGACCAGTAGTTGGCAGGGTCTTCTTGCTTATCGCTGGAAGTAGGGTCTGCCGTTGTATGAGACGTTGCGGACGATTCCGTAGACACACTGGGCTGTTTCACTCTATCTTCCGCTACATTATGACTAGTATGCAGTGACCGTTGACTAAAGTACAGAGATGACACGAAGCGTGTAGGTTTATGATGACCTAGCACTGCAGTGCCTATGGGCTGAATGCCACGAAAACACCGCCGTCCTAGTGGATGCATTAATATATAGATGACAATCAAGAAGGAAAAAAGAACGAAAATAAAATACAATCTGGTATGTCACGGTCAACATATATATATATATTAGCAAGAGATATGCACATTACTAGTAAGAAATGAATATAAACAATAGGACAGCTATGTAACATAAGAATGCTACGTGAATTAGAAAACAAGCACGATTCTCTTTAATAATTGTATATTCATAGGTGATATCTCTACGTTAGACGGCCAATAAATCACCGAATTTACGTAGAAATACGACAGCTCCAGTGAACACGGCAAGACTTAGAGCAATAGTGGCGTTGCCTCCTCGTTTCTCGGGATGCCAGATTTCTCGTTTGACAAAGCGAACCAGTGCATTGCCTTCGTTGCTACCGGAATACGTAACGCGTTTACGACCTGACATTGTATATCTAATAATGAGGACATAGCTAGTTAATACATACAGATGCTATTTGATGCTTGATAGCTGCTATTCAATGTCGTTACCTGCTTATGATCTAGTATGTGATTAGATCAAACAACAACAACACCGGAAGAAAGAGTAAAAGATGTGAATATCATAGTAAAAATCGATTTCTTTTTTCTTTTACAATGATTTCAAGTTTATTAAGCCTGTGTTTAACATCGTCATGCTTTTACAACATAGTCAATCATCAATAGTCGCTATTAATCGAATCATTTATTCGTCTTCTTATATAGATATGTATCCAAATACAAATATACAGACATATAGTAGTATAGATGTGTCAAGTCGTATAGTATATATTTATTGTTGGGAATAATTCGGGGTTGTTTTTGTTTAGACTAATGGTTGGTTACAATGATGCTCTCGCTCTCTCTGATGGATTTCATTTGTGTAGTGAACACTTGTTATTATTAATAGGCACGCGCTTTCTCTCTCGCTCTCTTACGTTCTCGCTCTCCCTTCCTCTTAACTCGTCTTTATCGTCGTTCCATTGCCAGTTCACTTTTGTAAACAACGCGATCCTGCGAGATCAAGTCTTATGGGCGCTGCCTCGATATTATAGGCATACTAATTATTCCATATATACATATTGTTGTAGAACTAGTCTAGACTATCCGTAATAATAGACTAGTTACTGCTGCCATACAATTGATATAATTCATCTTTATCGATCAAAGTTACAGACACGATCCACGCTTCTGGTTGAACGTCTAATCTTAGGCGATCTATCTCCTTATACTTTACAGGTAATCTATGCGCATATATCCAGTGACGCAATAGATTATTAACAGTGTTTTTATTTACGTTTCTAGTCAACTCGTTATTCATCTATTAGTTATTGCTACTGGCAATAAAGCAAGCAGCGTAGTAGTATACCTCCTTGTCTATACGACTAGTATTAGCACAGTTACTATTATGCTATTGGCCTATGGACGAGCGGAAACGACATTTAAGCGATTCTTTCGAGCATACGAGCACCTCAGAGGGTGGCTCATCGGGCAATACACCGCCACCGTCCAAGAAGCATGCAAGTCTGATGCGTGGCGTGGCAAGCAGTGGTGGTATGGCCATTAGTACGGGATTGGGTCATGAAATGGCGGAACAGGAAACAGCTCGTACATCACAGCCTGTGTCACCGTATACGACTATCACGAATGGCCCGTCAGATACGCCAACCGATAGCACAGATGGACAAGAGAAGAGTTCCGCGGTAAGTGAATAATAAATACCCCTAGCAAGAAGTAGCCACAATCATTAATATCTTATGACTATGACTATTAGGAAAAGTTGCTTCAATTTCAAAAAGAAGCAATATGGCGACAGATGCAAGAGTACAAGCGAGAATGCCAGCGTATGGAGGGTGATCTCGAACGAGTAGAGTCGTCACGTCAACATTTTTATTTATTAGCAGGTCGATTCGATGGATTTTGGCATGAGGTAATGTGTAATATAGCGAATAGATAGCATCTTACTAATAGATTATCTCATATGAATTATAATGTAGATTCAAAATGAACTTCAAAAAGTAGCACACACATTGAATGTTGTACAACGGTCGAGTCATCGGATGCTACACTAGCAAATGGCAATAGCAGTAAGTGATTGGATTAATTGCGATATTATTATCCTTCTTATATGTTAGTAACCATGTACTAACAATATCTAATAGATTCCGTAATAGCCCATGACTTTCTTGATCAACAAGCAATGCGTTGTATGGATGAAGAAGCGTGGAGCAACTGGCTTGAGAATAAGAAAACGTACACGTCTACGTTATTGCAAAATATAGTCAATTATACTAAACAAATGAGTAAAGACCGTGATGATATTATACATCATATTACGGGTAAGTAGGCATAGATCAACTACTATAATTCCAATGTATAGTATACTAATTAGCATTGCTTTCTACTTGTACTCTATCATACAGTATTGGATGAGGCTGCTATCATTGATATGTTGAAAAAGGAGAATACACGTCTAAAGAGTGAGAAGGAATTAATGTCGGAAACAACAGCTGAATTCCATATTCAAAAAGAAAATTGAACGAAAAGGTGAATATTACTACTACTGCAATATAATAGACTAAGCTAATGATTGAACAAATAATACGCAATTAGTGTAATCAATTGTCTAGTTCATTATCGGCTGTGCAAACACAATTACACGAGACTAAGCGGCAGAATGATGAATTACGCTTTGAATTGAAACGCGCAGAACGTGCCGTTGATCGATTGAAATCCACGTCAGAATTACCGGTAGCTGCATCACCTGCATCGGAACCATACACCGCGGATAAGGCTAATCCACAGACGAGTAATCCTGCTTTACAAGCACCAACGGTAAGTAGATGTTACTTTGTATTATAGAGAAGGATGAGTATACTCAACAAGTACATAATTAGGATGTAGCCAGTATATCCGAGAATGGACATCTAGAAGCGGTGCAACGCTTGGCCGATAATCGTCTACAAGAACTATGTCAAGTTAAAGATGATAAAGTTCGATTAATGCAAGAGATTGATTATCTTCGAATGCAATTAAGTACTTGCCCGATGAACGTATCATAGAACACCATTATTCCAGCGATTACAAGATAATGGCAACTATTACAGAGATGAAGTGGAACGACAACGAGTGACCATAGAAGCATTGCAAGCTGAACTGGAAGAGTTGAAATCAAGTCGACGACAATACATGGAACAAGTGCAGGTGAGCTATTTGGAACAGCAATATTACGGAATAGATATGATATTAATGGTGCTTACTTGATTAGACGGAAGAGAAAAAGCGACGTGAAGTATTAGAGTCAGAGTTACGTCGTTTGGAGAATGATCTTACACGCGTACGTGGTAATCGAGATCATTTACAACAGCAATTGGAATTACGATGTTCCAAGGACAATACGGAACTAGTACAACATCAAGAGATTCGAGTTATTGCCAATACACGCAAGGTAATTAGTAATAGTAATACTCATTCTAATAGTTTGTAATTAAACAATGATATTATATAGGAGCAAATACAATGTTAATGACGGATATTCGTCGACTAAAATGAAGATTGCCGCAGATTCAGGTGACAGAGAAGCATTTGATTTCCATAGTGTTAATGAAGAGTTAAGCTTGGTCGAGCATCTACGAGGTCAACTCAAGTAAGTGTTATTGTTATCTCTTATATATGTATATAGTATGATAACATTATGATTGATAGACAACAAGAGGAACAGATGCAAGTGTTGAAACAAGAAAATGACACCTACAAGAGTGAGATAGCCTCATTCTCCGAGGATGGACATACGGAAATAGAAAAGGTAGAGTGATATGTATGCGAATAATGATAGTATTAGCGTGCTAATTAAGCAATCCATTGAATGATAGTTACTCACGCAACAAGCACAATTGAATCGTGAACTCGTCGAATCTAATGAACGTGCCAGGAAACTAGATGAAAAGTACAAAGCATTCAACGATGCCAGTGATCCATTCATGAACTGTGTGAGCAATTGACTACACAAACTAAAAAGATAGAAGAATTGGAATTGAAATGCGAGTTCTATCAAAAGGCAAGTTTATATCATATGCATATATGAAGATATCTAATTGGCAATGATACATTAATAGACGGAATCACAACTTATGTCAGAAATTGAGAACATAAGCAAGGAGTGGTTCCAATTAGAGGAGAGTAGTTCACGTAAGATATTGGATATTGCCGCTAAAGAGGATCAAATAGTTCAATTATTAGCTGAGGTAAGCGTGTCTAACTTTGTATTATTTCATTATTGTATAATGCTAATCATGTATCCATTCATGTAGAAAACTAAATACGATCAGAAATACGGCATGCTACATAAGCAGAAAGATTCGCTTTCCAATGTTAACATTGCACTACGACGTCAATCAGAGAAACAGTTGGAGCAGATTCGTCGATTAGAGAACATGAAAAGAATCTTGATCAGCAATTGGTAATTTATTATACAATTAATCTAGATACATGCATAATACTAACAATGAATATGATCATACTAATAGGCTAATCTTGAACGTGAACTTGCCTCAGTCAATACAGCATTGCAACAGTTTAAAGAACGATTAGCACAGACGAATCGTCAATTAGAAGAGACAACAGAAAAGATTAGTAAATCTGATGGAAGATTTACAGAGGTAAGCATGTAGTCATCAGTATCATTATTATTACAATTACTAATCATGGTCATTATAGTTACAAAACTTGTTAAAGGAACGTACACAATCATGTGAAGATGCTGTACATGCTCGTAGACGATTGGCAGAGGAACGAGACACGCTACAACAACGAGTTGATCAATTGACTCGACAACTATCCGGTGGACCTGATGTAGGCAATGAAGAAACAGAGCGACTATTGGAGGAATACAAGGTATGTCAATTAGATTAATGATCATATTCGTATAAATGATGCTTACTCTCCTCTTCATCAATACACCTATAGACACTACTCAAGTGTGGTTCATGCAATTTACGTTTCAAATCACATGTATTATCACGATGCATGCACGTATTCTGTAAAGAGTGCATTGATTCACGTATTGAAACGAGGCAGCGTAAATGTCCTATTTGTGGTGATGCTTTCGGTGTGAATGATGTTCGACAAGTCTATCTGTAATGATGATGCTACTAATGATGATAATGGTTACAGTGACACTAATGAGGGTGTACACAATCAATCAACATGCAATAATACAATAGCAGCAATCTTGAATCATTATTAGATTAATATTGAATAGTATACAGCATATGATAATACGTGGTTAATCATTTCTCTCTATTATATATATGCGTGTGTGCTACTACTTGATCTACTTGATCTATCATTTCACTTGATTCTACAATTACAAATGCATCGCTTGCATTCCTCGTTCTCCTCTCTATCCTTTGTACTATTAGCTCTTATGAGTAAAATTGAGCCTACTTTCCTAATAATCATTTATCGTGTTATACCATGATTACTATAGTGAATTGTATTGAGTTACTTCATTTTCATTATTACTACTATCTACTAGTAGATTGTAGTATATCAATTACTATTACAATTGCACAATTCTGATTAAAAGAAACATCAAATAGAAACTAATAAAGCTTATATTGTAGTCGATATGTGCCTACACATAGTAAGTAGTCTTCTTAGTAATCTTCGTCTTCATCCTCGTCTTCATCTTCATCTTCATCGGTGGAGCCACCGTAGTAAAGGTTCTCATCGTCATACTAGATTGTAATAAGTAAGAAAATATGATGTAATGTGATTAGTATAGGATGATGATTCCCTCTATTGTTACTTACCTCATCTTCCATGTCCATCGATTCGTATTGCAATGCTTTACCGGTGAACCAGTCGATGGCATGAGGAATGATCTTTTCCTTGAATTCCTCGCCCAATTCGTAGTCTGCCTCCAACGAGAGTCTAGCTCATCTTGTTCTTCGTCATCCAATTCAACACCCTCCTCTGGAGTGGGATAGTCTCGAAGAAGGAGAAGAAGGTTTCATTAGGAACGGCACGCTTGATAACACGAGTCTTATTGGTGGCTATATATATATATACAGGTACACATACATATATATGATATATCAATGATATGTTATTAATAAATACTAGATCATGATCACTTACTCTTATGACGTTGTTTCTTGGTTTCAATCACCACTGTCAAGTCCTTTCCTTCCTTCCAGTCAATGTCGCAACCACGAGAGCTTTCATAGACTAGATCGCCAAAGTTAGGCGATTGCTGATAGTAGTAGGTCTTTGTCAAGGCTGAATTGGTAAAGTAGTCATTCTCGTCGAATTCGAAAATTAAACTGAAACCCTAATGGCAATAACAATAGTGTTATTACAAATCCATAAATTCATTCATTTACTTACTGGCTTATCCTCGGTGTATTCAATCTTTATATCACGTAGTGACTTCAATGGTTCCTCGTCCATTTCCGTAATCATTTCACATAGACCGGCATGGTTCTTGAGACCGGTAAGCCAGAACTCTGGAATACCCTTCATGTCAGCATCAGTGGTGGCCGTGGCATCATCAGCGGTATCCGGTGATTCAGTGGTCTCATCTTCCTCGGTATCGCTTACACCGGCGGCAACTTCCTCATCAGTAGGCTCGGTCTTGCCTTGAATAATCTCAGCACGCTATACATCATTGTTGTATTACTATCATGATTATTATGATCAACATCTATGATGCTTACCTTCTCGTATAATGGGCGATACAATTCTAAAAACTTCTTCTCTAGAGCAAGAATCTCCTGATGGAATTGCATCTCCAATTCTGTATGCTTGGACTGCAAATACTTGAGTCCGTTGACACGACGACGTACAGGCGCGGGAAGTGATTCAATATAGCCGGATGGTTTACCCAACAATGAGCCAAGTCTTCCCTGCAGCATGCTAACCAAACGCTGGTTACCGGCGAATATATTGCCGCTTAATGCGCTGGCAGCCGCATATCAAGCTCGACGGCATCATCGTCTTCACCCTCTTCTACAATGCCACCCACCGATGGTTTCTCCGAGACAACACGGCTAGCGATGGGAGCAGCTTGCACTGGTGTGTTGTTGGGCGTAGGGCCTACAAAGCTAACGTCATCGGACGTTTCGCGTGCTTTGCCCTTGATATCAACACCTAAATATTGCATATAGTCATCATCAATATCAATATTAGTAGTCTGCTAACGATATGAGATAAAGATCTTTGCATAATAACCTACCTTGAGTACTATCCGTCATTATTATTGTAGATTCAATTGGTAGCTTATGCGATCCTAATCAGATGAAACAAACAAACAAACAAACAAACGAGCAACAGTTATTAGTTACAATCTAGATGAGAATACATCGTTTATCAAATAACCATCGTTGACACGCCATGTCTCACATGTAGTGATTTGATGACAAGATATGACATGCTTGCTGTCACTCATCTACTGTCAACATAGACACAAGCCATGTCTTATTGTGTTCTACTTACTTCTGCACGGGTACACGCGAGAAAGCAAACAGCAAACAACGACCGAATAAAATAAAAGCAAAGTGTGAAGGTGTGATGTGGATCGGTAGCTGAAAATGCACAAAGAAAAACGCTTACCGTTTGAAACAGCACACCCACACAGAGAGAGAGAGACAGAAAGTGAGGAAGTGAGGAAAGTGAATAAGGACTTGAGCGTTTATCACTATAATAATGATAACCCACTATGACCACTATGACTACTACTACTACAACAATGATAATGATAGCGGCGGTGTTATTATGACAACAGTAGGTGTGTTATAATAGGAAAAGAGGGTGCCTATTAAGAGATTGAAAAAGAAAAAGGAAACGCAAAAAAAAGAAAATGCTCCTCTAATGGTGTGTAAGCATATGTATGTGTGTTTATCCTACATGAAAAGGGTAAACCTATACCACCCTTACTTTCGTAGATCTACCATAACAAGTATAGTTTCTGGGGTGTTATCCTTTTTATTAACTGGTCAATATAGGTCAGATTGAATCGAGTCTAACTAACTACTAAAAGGATGTCATTGACGTTATAGATCTATATTTACTAAGCATTCATGATATTGTAGTAGTAGCTGCTTGATACACTTCCTAAGAATTACAAACTTGTAAATAGAGCACAAGTCCGGTTTACTAGGTTGCTGTTTTATCACCTACATCGAATATCATACAAATACTATTCGCAAGTTTCAGATTTGAATCGTTATAATCGATTACTGGCAATCTAAGAATAGTAGCTATTTATATAAATAGTAGTTGTATCATGTAGAAATAGCTTACAATAAACTGATGCTATAACGAATCATCTAGATGCGAGCGATATTGTTATCTACATCAAGCAGAATGATGAACTGCGCGTGTACTCTCCATATTTATACACTTTGCTTACTATTTCAGCAAGTAAGAGATACCATAAATGTGAGTAGATTGACAAGCAGCTTCATTGTGCAATTGCCTATAGAATGACAGTGACCATCGGAGATAACAAAGAAGTAACAAATTGGAAACAGTATGATGCGTATACGAAATAGATAGACGGATAGGCAACCTATTAGATGACAGTGTCTTTTTTTAGATCACACTGTTTTAAAGTCATACGTTATTTGACTGTTTTTCCACAACACTGTGCAAACTTGTATTTCAAGTATTCTTAATCCACATACCTACATACAGACACATACACATACATACGGGCACATATACCTACATAAAGACCTACGTATACACGTATTTACACTTACTTGAGCTCGACATTCTAGTTTTATCTTGGGGGTGATTTTAGGCAACCACAACAACTCGCCATTCTACTGAATCGAATTAGTTGGCTTGACCTTTTTTGGCTTTCTGTGTCGTCCCTCGTTTTTATGTCAGGACAGGTGGCGTTACGTTAGTTACCAACTAAAGCCATGCTGCTTGCCTGATCCTCTTCTGTTCCCTTCACATTCAGTTACTTACTTAGTCATTCACTCTCACTCACTCACTCACTCACTTGCTCGCTCTTTTCCTTTTAAGCCTCCTCATCTTTATTCGCATCTTCTATTCATTTCTAGCGTCTTAGCATTACACGTCTTTGTATCTCGTTTCATCGTTGTTTGAGCCTCGGGTGCTCACTCCTTTTTTGCGTTTGCACAGTATGTTTCCCAGCAACATTGCTCCTTTCTGGAAGGGAAGCGGCGGACAAACGAACAGTCGAATATTTCAAAAGGCCGGCTGGACCTCGGGACTTGTTACCGCCTAACGCCCGATTCCTCCATTATTGTAGCAGATGAGAATAGCGATAGTGCAGTATCGCCAAGTGTCGATTCACATCCACTACAAGCACTCATTCGACAACTAATAAACTGCCACGACTGCAAGACGAGAGTGGCTCGCCTCCATCAGTTCATGCGACGTTTGTAGGCCGACCAGACGGTATGGCAAGTGCACCCGAGCTACTTTTACAACAGAAGCACAGCTACTCCCCTAAACTTGTTGCCACGCACGCGGTATCACTGATGGATGCCAATCTATCGATGGAGTCATTGACCGAGGCACTTGATACTAGAATGCCAAATACCGCTTCAGTACCCATAGCAGTGCCTGGTTCAGCGTCGTCCTCATCATCATTGAGTACACCTGGTGCTGATATGCGACGTTCGCATTCATTGACAGTGCGTACGGATAGTTTAGCGCATTATTCGATTCGAAATGGCGGTCGAAGTCCCGGTGCAACGCGTTACGGACAATGGTTATCCGTGAACACGCCCGAGGGTAAAACAGTGGATGATTACGGATTTCTTTGTGATCTTACGGATGGTGAGGGTTCATCCGATGCCGATGGTCCCTATTCAGCGTAAGTATTTACTGTGTAGTTGATTCATTGTATTTATATACTTGTTATTATTAGTTCGCGAAACACTCCCAAGACCATAGCTATTCGTGAAGTAAAGTGGAATACTATTATGGAGAAATTCCCGCCTAGTTCTATTCGTAAATCGAAAAAGGTAAGCTATACCTGTATAGTATGAAGTGATGGAATGTAAACTAAACGGGATGCTTATTGCTGCTGCCGCTGCCTGTACAGGTACGACGACTAATTAAACAAGGTATACCTGATTCTATTCGAGGAAAGGTGTGGCTCTACCTAGCCGATGTGGTCAAATATCGACGTCCTGGTTTGTACGAGGTAAGATGTCCTCGTATATACATATAGTAGATAGGCAATATTAACGATCAATCTGTTCATTGGTAATTAGCAACTTAAAAAGCGTGAACCACTCGAAATATACGAATCGATAGAACGGGACATTCAACGCTGCTATCCAATCATGTACTATTCCACGAGGAACAAGGTGAAGGACAGGCCACACTCTATGCGGTGCTTAAGGCGTATGCGCACTACAACCCTGAGTTGGCTACTGTCAAGGAATGGGTCGATTAGTAGGTTGATGCTGATGCAATTAGACGAAGAGGTAATAATCTAGTTACAGTAATATTGTTATAGCATGTCATGACATATTTGTATACTAATCAATAAACTATATAATGATAGGATACATTTTGGTTATTAGTGGCTACTATAGACCAGCACTTGACCGGATATTATACACCGAATCTGGGACGATTACGCGTTGATGCGAGGTATTCGAACATCTATTGGCCAGTCATAGTCCTGTACTATCGAAGCATTTGGTAAGTGTGTGCAATCAATGCGAATATTTATGATGTTAGTAGCAGTATTGTATTAACTTGTAATATTACGCGATATTTAGAATGAGAATGGCGTTGTACCATTAATGTATGTCACTCAATGGTTCCTCACCTTATTTACTATGGCATTACCATGGGAAACAGTATTAAGAGTATGGGATGTATTCTACTTTGGAGGTGAGTAGGCAACAGTCGAGAAAGTAAAAAGGAAACGCCATCATTGCGGTATACTAACTACTACGGATGAATTAGGTAACAAGTTCGTGTTTAGAGTTGGACTGGGTATTTTGGATGTATCAAAGGGTAAGTCAACATGAATGATGCGCAATCCATAACTACATGTAAACTCGTTGTATTAACTATGAAATGTGTATGCTATATCCAGATTGGTTACTGCATCATTGTCCCACGAATAGCGAATTACTATCGTATTTATTGCATTTGCCAGTAGAGAAGATGAAGGCGGATGACATTTTACGAGCAGCGTTTAAGGTTCGATTACGCCGTCAGGAAATAGAACGTCTAGCGAATCGTATCGAAGCCAGTCAAGCAATGAAGGAGAAACGACGAGCATCGGCCGTTTAGATTACACTAGCAATTGGCGAGATAGCAATGGCAACTCTTCTTTCTTTCTTTCTTTTTTCTTTTACAGTATTTTTATATTTTATTACATTTATTCATTTCCTTTCCATTCATTTCTCCTATTAACATATAACTACTAGACATACTCATTGACACGTAATAGCCAAATCCATGTCTATTTTCTAGATGTCAATGCTGGTTATGTGATTATAATAAATTACCTTTAGAGCGATTTACTAGTGAATACATGTAGATAGATGGGCATAAATCATTCGATCGAATATCTATCGTTGGTATTCAATAGTACAAACACATTCAGCTAAACAATATTCGTTGTCGGTCACAGTTAGTTTATTGATTAGAGAAAGAGAGAAAGCATCAAACACGATAACTGATTGATGACTATCCAATATCAATCAAATGTGACATTAAGTAGGAAAGTGATGCAAATGGCATAAGAGCAGACAATGTTACGCGTGATTGTCCTTGTGGAGGTGATTATTACTAATTACAGCGGTTCATTCCGGTTTACGTGCTACAAAGCAGAACATAGGCGTGAAGATGCCCAACTTGCCACCGGCTGCCAAATTACTACGAGCACCTAATAGGATCTGGCTGACCTTACGTGTACCGGCTGGTGCCATTCCAAGTTTCTCCATGACCATACACTATAATAGCGATAGACATGTATATACATACATACATGTTCATATTAGTTAACAATGAGATACATTCCGTAGGATAGTTGCGCTTACGAGAACATCAGTACAATAAACACCGGCCGAAGTTAGGGCAATGTTACCGGTGTAGCTGCCCTCCAATGGCATGTACCATGGGATTTGATCGTTCAATCCAACTATTTCATGGTATTCAACCTCGAATCCTGCCTTACGTAACGCTTCTAAGGCTACCTCAGTACCAACCATCTGGGGAATACCGTTGCCCTCCTCGATACCCAATCGAATGCGACGATGTTCCGTGTTGTCATTGTCGTATTTATCGGTCATACACCATTCGTAGCAGGCGAATCGACCACCAGGCTTAATGACACGGAAGATCTCGCTATAGACGCCGGTGAGATCGGGTGCGTGTACAGTTGCCTCAATGGCATACGCCTATTACACACACACACACATACACATACAAATAAGTAGATAAGTAATCATTAATGAAATAAAGTATACCAATGAATGTGACAATAGCCAAATCGATTCATGTCACTTGCTTGCATTATTATTCTTATGCCTCCTTCCTCCTTCCTTCTCTCTTGCACTTACCCCATCAAAGGTGTTATCGGGTATATCCATTTTCATGAAATCTCCTTTAATGGAACTCCATTTGTTAGCGATGTTTTCACGTGCAGCATAGGTGGCCGCCCTCTCCAATTGGTACTCGTTATTATTAAGGCCTGTTACGTGGACATCGGCAAAATGGATCATTTCACGGGCCGGTCCACCTACACCACAACCTACATCCTATAGGGTTGTGTCATCAACATCAACGACATTATAGTTATAGTTATAGATGAGTGAATAGTGATTGACATGGCTTGTGTGTTGACTTACCAGTACACGCATGCCTGGTTTAAGACCTAAGCGATGAGCAAGATAATGCTCATGACGAGCAATACTTTGACGGAATGATTCGCCTGGATAATGACGAGCGAAGTGGAAAGACTTGCCCCAGCCATACTAGAGAAAGGAAAAGAAAGAAAGAAAAAGGTGGGCATCACGTTTATTATTGGCAATATTATTAAACAAGAATATACATCATGTGACTACTTACCTCGTACAAGTCCGTGACTAAATTGTAATAAGTGTTGGTAAGGCGAGTGTACTTGCTCAAGCGTTCCTGCTGGTCGATTTCAATATCTTCACCACGTTCGGCACGTTCACGATCAGCTTGGAAGAACTTGTTATAATCGTCGACGGCCTCCTTGTGCAGATCGTTATTCTTGTTAATCACTTTAGAGAAAAAGAACGACGAGTCATCGTTCTTAGTCTGACCGTGCAACACTTCCATGTACTGATGTTCAGCGAGTACATCACCGCCATCATTCACGGTAACGGATAGTGATTTCTTGTTGCTAGTTTCAACGGGAGACATATTGAATTGAATAAAGAAAGATAAACAATAGAAGAATAAAGAAATAAATAGACAGATAGGTAGTAACTGCTTGTCGTTTGTTTCTTATTCAATAACTAGAATCAATAAGAAATAGTAGACTACGATGATGATGATGGTATTCGACTAGTGAGAGGGTCGTTGCTGTTCCTATTCCACCTAGCTTTTAAGTATACGTATTATAGATGTTATTACACGGGGCATCATCCGATACCGCTGAACGTGTTAGTGGTGTGTGTGTGCGAGTATGCGCGAGTGTGTACCTTCTCATCCATGGAAGACATTGGATATTTCAATAATGACAACGATGTTAGTAAGAATGTGAAAGCACGCCTCATTACTCGTCGGTGTTATGGATGAGCTGATGTGGTGTTGTGTGGCCTGACGCAATTGTTCGACGAATCACACAACACCGCTTAAGATGGGAAAGCGCAATTAACCCTAGTCATCTCCCATTTCAGAGAACGATAAAGATAGAAATAGAGAGAAGAGAGAGATGGATAGATGGATAGATAGAGAAAGAGAGCAATGGGATGTACAAGTCACAATGACAACTATTAGTGCTACTAGTGCTACTAGTGCTACTACTAGTACTACTAGCGTGTTTATTATTATGGTAGGTGAGTGGGCGTGTGCGTACGCATTGACTACGCAAGAAGGAAGGGGATAGGTGAGTATGACATATGAATACCGCTCATTTACGCTTAGTTGATACGTGCGAGTATTGGTTATGATAGTTGAAAATGGAAATGAGGTATTGCAAGCTTACACGTGTTATTAGAAATGATGGTGACTACTACTACTACTACTACTACTACTGTCAGTTAGTGTTGCATGTCCATTTAGGCGTACAACTGGTGAGTATAGTTTACGCTAAGAAGAGAGAAAGGAGAAGGGAGCGAGATAAATGTTTAAGCGGCGGTGTACACCATTACATTCATGGCAGTCTCATGTGTATGTATCTGTATTCCCGAAAGTTCCTCTAAGGTGCTGTTCCAGTAGTAAAAGTGGAATATAGTCGACATGTGCTAGTAACCCTAAAGGTTATTCATGTTAACGAGCCAATAGACGTGAATACATGACGATATTCCTATGTAATGGTTGGCATTCATATGAATAATAATGGTTATTCTCTTACAATTAGCGATAGAGTGGGTTACGCAAGCGTTACAGATGTCTCAGTTGTCAATTCGCCTAATATCTAATTGTATATGAATAATGGCAACCTATCAATGGAATACACTAGAATGGACATGACTCAACTGACTTGTAGGGTACCATTTTATACTTGTAACGAATATAATCAACTATTGCATTCTAATGCTAATATTACTGTCATTATTGTTAGTATATATTATTACTCCGTTGTAAATAATACTAGAATAGATGAATAGTAATGTAAACTATGTCAACTGTACAATTACGAAATCGTATCTTTGTAACCTACTATATCGATCATTAACCAATCAGTGAATCGGAGTAATTCACCCATTGTCGGTCTTTTGCTTCTTTTACCATTACCTATGTCGCTATTGTTATAGTGGCTTCATCACTCAAAATATGAAGCAGGTATTCACTTCTCACTTGTACACATCTACTCGTTGACCAGTTGTTTGTTATTCCACTTTGCATCTTTACTCTTACATTCTCTCACTTTTTCTTTCTTTTTTACATTCAACTTGTTATGGCAGCAGTGTTCTCCGGTCTGGTCAAGTCGACACTCTCGTCGTTAGTGGGTGGAACTGGTGGTCAGGAATTTCCCTACACGATCGGTGAACGGGTAACCGAACTCGGCAGGAACGATTCAGTTTGGGCTCTCTACGAAGGAAGAAAGACGGTAAGCTATTTGGCTAGACGCTAGACCGCTCTTGCTATTCTTGCCTGGTGACAAACCCATTAACGGTTGACATAGTCGGATAACTCGGCTGTTTCCGTGCTTGTCTACGAGAAAGCACGAGGCTCTAGTGGTGAATTGGCATTGGCACGTAATGCATTTAGTAAATTCCGTACTATTCGTCACCCTGGTCTAATTCGTTATATTGACGGCATTGAAGTAAGTTGCTATTTGTGTGTGTGTGTATAGAGTAGTGACTAATAATGAATTACCTCTTGCTGTTGTTGCTCCTCTCTATATGACATGATAACCTAGACGGATGCTTACATTTATTTGGCCACCGATACTATACGACCATTACGCGCGGTACTCAATAATAGCGAAAGGAATGATAATCTTATTGCATGGGGTTTATTTAATATTGCGGTAAACTATAGACAATTATAGTAGTAATAATAATAATAATGGTATGATGATTAGAAAATGGTTCATTTCCTTAATAATGATTGTAATCTAGTACATGGTAATATAAGGATTAGTTCAATATTCGTCAATGGTGCCGGTGAATGGAAACTAGGTGGACTTGAACTATTAAGCTCACTAAAAGATGAGCATCCATTTATTACGGTAAATGCATTGCATAAACCATTATTTATTTAATAACTACTTACTAATGATTACTATAGAGTAATGCAGGATTGATGCCTGATGCTAAACGCTATGCTACACCGGAAGTAACTCGTGGTACTTGGGAGACCATTAAGGAGTAAGTGTGCTACTTTCTAGATTGATTAGTAAATGAACATGATTGCTTATTATTATTACTCTCTATTATCATTAGGTATGAACCATCAGCCACTGATAGCTGGCACTATGCCTGTCTCGTTTACGAACTATTTAACGGGACATTTACTAATCCGGAACAGCTTAGAACCCCCGGCAAGATTCCCTCGGTAATTAACGGGCTAGCTATTCATATATTGTATTAGTCTCTCTTTACTTATATGACTTATTCCTAGAATCTACGTCAACCTTACTTGACATTACTCGATAGCAATCCGCGTAATCGAGCTAGTCTAGGTCGATTCATGGATCATACCAATCGACCAAATGGCTATTTCATGAGTGAATTCGTTCAGGCTAATCTGTTCCTAGAGAACTTTAATGTTAAGGATCAACCAGAACGAGAAGCCTTTTTAGCGTAAGTCATCGTCTACTATGAGATGTAACTGGATATAGCAATCATCTTACTATTATGGCATGTATACTTTATATATACGTGATTAGACGGCTCACTCCGATGATTGGAGAGTTTCCCACTGAATTTAATCGGCGTAAATTACTGCCTGAACTACTGAAAGCATTAGAGTTTGGTTCAGGTAAATAGTGATTAATAATATGAATATTGGTACTAATATTGATGTTACAGGCGGTAATAAAGTAATTAAGCCAATTGCTCAGATTAGTGAACAACTGGACGAGCAAGATTATCATACACTAGTGGCACCGGTCATTACTCGTTTATTTGCACTGCCAGATCGTAGTATTCGTATGGGATTACTAGAGCATCTTGGTCCATTTGTGCAACATCTTAGCAGTAAAGTTATCTGCAACACAATATTTCCTCATTATGTAAGTAGAAGCATGTAAATCACTACTATCACTTGTTTATGTATTTATATGACCATTAGATTACGGTTTCACAGACTCGGCTCCAATTATTCGAGATGCTACTGTACGTAGTGCGTTAATGATGGCACCAAGGTAAATGAATAAATGAAATGATTTGCATTTGATTAACTTATACCCACTATAATATAGCTTAGTGACAAAGTCAATAATCAGGAATTGGCCAAGTATATTTGCAAGGCACTTATGGATCCAGAACCTGGTATTCGTACCAATGCCATCATATGCTTGGGTAAACTAAGTAGATACATGAATGAAACGGTAAATGGTCATTGCTTCTTATAGGCTAAGAAGGTAACTAATCAATGCAAAAAGACTCGATCCAAGTCTATCCTAGTGGCATTATTTAATGGATTACGAGATCCATTTCCATCAGCTCGTTCTGCAGCACTAATGGCCATTACAGGTGAGTGATTCTTAGCAATGATGATGATGATGATGATGATTTACCATAATGAACAATAGCACGCTGGAGGATTATCCCATTCCTGATTATGCATCCCGTATTCTACCGGCCATATCACCTTTGTTAATAGATTCATATCGGTAATATTCTACTACTACTACTATATTGATGTGATAATACTAATAACTATAATACTAATACTAATATAGTGATGTGCGTGTGCAAGCATTCAAGGCGATAGAGCAAATGATGCAGAAATTACAAGTGTATTCCGAGCAAATGGTAATCAGCATCATTATAGTAATAGTATTACTGATATTCATCTAATCATGATATATATTGATTCATTAGCCTGATGAACCTACACCAGATCCCAATGCTAATATGCCAAGTGGTTCAAATACTACTCCTACCTCGAGTGTCGGTGGCATTGCCATATCAGTAGGTGCTGAATGGGCAGGATGGGCCGTTACCTCAGTAGCAAAGAAGGTAAGAAGTCGATGAGATCAATTGTTACTTGTGTATTTAACAATCATGTATGCATTACTACATCTAGATATCCGATGTGGCATTTACATCAGTTGAGGGTTCACTACCCACAAGCAATAACACTTCCCATCAAGTATCGACATCGAGTCAGTATTCAAACAATAGTAATGCACCTACACTGGCAGCACCTGTGCCACAACCACGTATTGCTATCTCCAAAGCATTCAGCAATGAAATAACAGGTAGTGCAACTACTACTACCACTACTACAAGTACAGCAGCAGTAGGTTGGGATGATTTTGATCTTGATTTAGGTCCATTAGTCTTAGTAAGTGTATTGAATGATGACATTAATATTTACTAAGAGAATGATTACATAAAAGGAGGACGATGATGATAAACAGAGTAATAATAGTCGACCTACATCATCGGCTGCTCATCGTCAAACGAATGGCGGTATGAAACTAGGAGGCAAATCTACCGAATCTACCAATTTATTAGGTACTTCATCATAGATTAGAGTAGTAAAGCAAACACGAACTAATAATGAATTGCAATCATTCCTATAGCGGATATAGATGATGATGGTTGGGGAGATGATGGCTGGGGATTAGATAATGAGCAAGAACTTGCCGATCCATTTGGTGAACATCTAAATATGGCTGAACCTATTCGACGACCATCACCTGATGCACGTACAGCAGCACGTAGCAATCGTACCGATGAATTGAATAGACGCCGCGAAGAACGACGTCAAGTAAGTTTACACTTGTTGTGTCTATCAATATTAGTCTAATAACTACATACATACTCATTACTATTTCTCATTAATACTAATTAGCGAATGATGGAACAACGAGAAAAGCGAAAACAACAATCTGTACTAAAATGTAAAAAATTATAGATTGAACATGACTTTATTCGAAGAGTATCGCTTTCCATCACTCATTCCAATTTGTTATCGTGCGTGTGTGTGTTATATGAAGGTCATTTCCATCTATTCGATAATAGTAATATTACACTTGATGCTACGTTTAATGGTTAATAAAATGCTATATTATTATAATAAATACTAATTCAATAGACTCTATCATAGTTGGTACGTGATCATAGTTAAACGACAATGATTCAAAAGTACTCAATAATAGTAGCTTCGCTCATTTCTCTAAGCATATCGATACTGACTAGAGGAATAGTGGATTAATTACGGTACGAATAATTGTAATAATAGGCAAAGGCCTAATTGTAATAGCCAGAAGCATGGTCCAGCCCTTTATTCGTTACCTTTTCCTCATTTATTCATTATGAATTGATGGATAGATTTGTCGTTCAAGGCAAGCATGCAGTATCCAACGGTCTGGATCCAACATATGAATGTATTGAGATTGTTCGCGAATACCGTTTGATCGGGTCTCGAACATAAAGAATGATGTCGATTGCATAGCCATGTGTTAAAATAACAACAGCTTGAACAGGTTCGTTAGGTTCTAGATGTCATGTTTACCTAGACTTAATCACCAATGAATGAAGTACTATTCTGCGTAACTTGTAGCTTGATTTCGTGATTATTCCAAATATAAATAGAGCAACATTGGCATGTTCAACTTGTCATCTTCACATCAATTCATCTTCTCTGCTCTATACACAATATAACTTGCTACTACTACTACTACTACCATTGTTATACCATAGGATTATTCTATTATACATCAAGTCGACATTACAATGAAGCTTACCGCTGCTATTGCCATCATCGCTACTATCGTTACTATCGCTAGCCTGGCTGCAGTGGATGCGTCGCCCGTATTGAACCGTCGTGCTCCTGAGCCTAGCTTCGTTGACCATCCTGCTCGTGAATGGTGGCGAGATCCTAATGCTCCATTCCCCGACCCCAATAGCAAGAAATAAACACCGGGGAAACAAGCAAATGAAGACATTCTAATAAATAGGAATGCACTAGTAATCTTAATAAAATACATAGATGATTATTATATACTGTGTAATAATATCTGTTTATTTTCAATAAATCATTTATATCATTTGCCATATATATGATATTAACAGCGTGGAATGTTCTTCGTCTTGGACGTGTCTTTACCAAAGTTCTGTGTCCAGTAGGGACCATTTCTACCATTGACTTTGGCAACACCGAAATGCGTGTAATCACCAAGCATATTCTTTAGATGAAGAGGTGATTTTTCCCAGCTGTTCATTACTTGAACCACTGATGCAGCGTTATAGGCGACATTCTCGCTTGCTCCTGACCATTTGCCAACGGCATTGATACGCTCTGTCATACTACGCTCTCCTGGCAGTTGATGGCTCATTGTGTTGGCGTTGGCTTGCACTTGACTATGCCCCAGTGATGATTTGACTAGTCCGCCGTCAAACCTAATGGAGGAAGATGGTGCTTGCTTCGAAGTGCGTTCACCAAGCAAAGCATTTCCGTTTCCATTGATGCACTGGACGGTTTCGTTGTCAGTATTTTACCGATGATGGTAACTTGGCTTTTACGTTGATCAGTGGAGTGGCATCGGTATAACTAGTATCAATGGCGAGGATGGTAGTGGTAATGACAATGATGCTAGTGTGCTTCATGATGCAGCTATTGATGATGCTTGTAAACGTGTAATCTATCGAATGTTGTCACTTGTCAGTCTAGTTGTAGCGTGTATGGGTGTAGATATGCGGGTAGTTCTATTGGATTGTTGTTATGTTGTAATGATTCAATATTGGCATGGTAACATCCTACTATGTCGTTCTTTTATAGATACATGTAGTCATACATTACTAGTAGATTGATACATTATAATGATGGTGTCTTTGTTTGTTTGTTTGTGAGATCATAATAAAATGCCTGTTACAAGTAGATTGATTGTATTTAGAATGAATAATACGAAACATGCTTGTTCTATTGATTATGCAAGTTAATACACGTAGAATGATCGGGCAGGACTAGTGCTGCCTAGAGTAATTGGCTAGAGTCGGCTTTCATTTTGCTTTTTATTTGATACTGCTTTGTTACAGCAATATATGCAGTATGCCACTTGATTGTTTATGTAACAATACTACTATGATTATGATACATTCATGTGGAGAAACATTGTTCGCTATTATTCAGCTGTATTTTACAACTACAACTATTGATATTATAATGGAATACACTAGTTGGAACAAAGAGATGATGTATTTATTATGTTTCCAGTATTGTATACGTGTTATATGACTTCATCTAATGGTAAGGATGTTATTCGTTTGTCTAATAATAATAGTATCATTCTACAGCAAGTGTAACCGCTATTCCTCCTAGTCAATGCTAAATGACCGGTTGTGCCGCTTTTTGTTTGAGTGTTTCCCGTGCTTTGGCTATAGAGGTAAGTAGTGGATTCAGAAGCTATTACACATTTATCATTAGCAATTATCGTAGAATGACACGGGTACAAACCTGTTCGATGGTTTGCGCATCGCTGGCCGGTGCTTGCATATTAGCGAATGCTGCACGAGCACGCTCTTCAATCGCCGCTAATGACTCGAGGAGTCGTTCGCATTTACTGCGCTTCTGCGGTGCTGTCGATGGAATAGCCGCCCAGAAATGCCGTAATAACTCGATACCGGTCCGCTGACAGCTTTTCAATTCTTCTAAATGCTGTCCAGATAGACGATCCACTATAGCATCATTCGATAAGCGTATAGAACGTATACAATAAACACCGTAACCCACCATGATCTCGTGTACGTTGACTCTCCTGTTTCCGATTTAGGGTTGCCTCATTTAATTCCTTGAATACACTGATGGAATCCTCCAAATTTGGCATTGCCTATATATTTAATGATTAGTATACCGTGTATTTGCATTTCATTATTCATTGTATTATGTGCTTACATCATCTAACGAGAGTTTCTCCTGACAGAAAGCGTGGAAGAATAGCTTTACATCCTCCTAATAAAATGACGATCAATCATCCACTCGCTCGATCATTACCATTCTCGCTCACCTGTTTAGTAAGTGATCCCGGTTGATCACCATTTACGGTCGACATTTGACTTTCTAAATATCTATCCTGATCCTGGATATCCAAGCGTAATCGTTGTAATGGTTCCGGTGGATTCAAGTCGTCAATAGTAATGCTATTACTAAGACTAGATTCCTAATTCACGTATATTAGTAAATGAGCTATGTCGTAATCATTATTCGTATTCGCATCTATATGTCATCGTGTTCTATTTACCTCAGGTACATGTTTGCCTTTTTCACTATTATTAACAACAATAACAACAATGTAAGACTCGCTATGTTTCATGCTTATTCATCATGCCTACCAAAGTGCCTTGACCACTTGTTCCGAGTGATGATTGAATCGTTTAATAAGCGATCGTGCCGATTCAACTCGTCCTGGTAACATAGGCCAATCTGGTCGTAATTCCACCTACTTACTACTTAGTATATGACATGCTAGTTGACTATTTCATCGCTTACATTGATACTATCCTCTTGGGTGGCACCCAGATCCAGTAATACAGGTACATCATTTAATTTTCGTCGTTTACCCTGAATAACCGCTACATAATGTTAGTAGACATATCAAATCTATGCTGCTGCTATTACTGCTGCTAGTATATACCTGCTTCATCTTGCTCTAAACATTTATCAAAGATATCGTCACTTTCAATGACTGTATTGGCAACTGCTCTGTTTCTATGAAAGAATCGTGATTTAAAGTATCGTTTCCAGAATACTGCCTCCGATAGCTTTACATACAAGCCGTCTTAGTCCAATGCTATGTAATGCAATTCTTTCATAATGTCCAAACCTTATCTGGTACATATTCATCGTAGGCTTGTTTCACTACTCCCGTGTCAGTATAATCTACTCGTATTACTGATTACACGTCATCTTACCGGAAGGATGCTGAAAGAATATGGCATGAATGATCTGCGGTGTTAATGTGAATTTCACGTCACGCCCTTCCTCGGTCACCGGTCGAAGATCAAGCCATGCGGAAGCATGCCCTTTCTGCTGGTTAATACGCGTTCGCTGATTATCGACCAAATGCTAGTATGATTATATTACGTTGTATTGCATTGTATTAGTAGCTGTCTCCTATTACGTCACTACTAGTGCTACACTAGTCGTCTCACCTTCTTATTCGCCCAAAACTCTTCTTCTGTGATATGCCCAGCTATTACCAATTCACGATGTACTTTCTGCAGTTCAACGTCATTTTTCAGTAATTCTACGCGTAATCTTATGGCTTCCGGTAGACGACCACCAGCAGGACGACCCGATGCAGTAGGCGTGTCAACTCCATTGGCCGTTCGTTTACCGCCAGGTGTGCTAGGTGTACTCGTCACGCCTTGTATGTCAGCTAGTTTCACTCGTATCGCCTCTTTGAATTCCTCTCGTTTTGCTACTGCCTCACTGCCTGGAAATACAAAAGAATGGTTCTCCTCTGCACCACCGTCGACAGTAGCTTTTAACGTGATACGTAGGGTGATATTTTTGGCCGTGGCAGAATTCACCAGTTGAGCTAGGTTGATTGTGTCATCGTAAGCAACCGGTAGCACGTTTCTCGCGTTGACCTATTAACACGTAGTGCGATTATCCTACCTTTGATAGAGGAGTACGGAATTGAAATCTTTACACTCTCGCTATTCTGAGCCACCCAAGCTATACGCTCATTGGTGATATGCAGCGTGCCCGGTTGCTTTGAATAAAGCGTAGCGGTTGAAAGCAAAAGTTTCTCATTAGAATGCCACATTTTAACAAAGGAAAAAGAAGGGAAACGGTGGCTTTTATCGAGATGGAAAAGATTCAATTCAATAAATGTTATACGCGCATTATTGCAATTTAATTGGTGATTAACGTATGCCACCTAAATGTATTTCATATACCAACTAATGTTGTAGTATATCGACATGATTTATAATACAAGTAACTAGTAGTCAATTAACATAGAGTCACGATTAATATGAATAAATATATAGATCCATTATGCATAGTATTGTAATCTGATCAGCAAGCATGCTAATTATTAATAGCGTGACTATTACGTAGGAATACATTATAATTATTGTATTCATACGTGATCTACTAATAAGAATGCTTGTCGATTGGCAATATGCGACGTAGCATCACAGCGACGAATAAAGGATGCAACAACGAATAAGCATTAGGTTCATTGACATTGTCACTCTCTTTCTTTCTTTCTTTCTTCATTTCTTTATTAGACATATCGATCATCTGCACATTCAGAGCGACGCTTTTCCCTCTCGCATCCACCATTATTTCAAGGGGCTTATTTGCTTATACAAATGCGTTGTGGCATGAATACACGTCGAAATAGACAATGCATACTCTATAGCCATTTGTCCGTAGGGTCGCTTGTCAATAGACGACGTTTCAAGTCATACAATGACAGTACGAACATGAAACGGCATTGCATTGTGTGACAAGACCCGGTTGCTTGTCCGGTCTACCCTGATCCATATCGTCATAGCTATTGTGAATGTGTGCACTCACACGTACCAAACACACACAAACACACATAGAATACATACATACGATATTTCAATTAACAATATCAGGTTTACGACAAACCTCATGTTGAGTGAAATAAGCCTTGGAAGGGAATACCTGTTAGTTCAACTTGCCATAAGATGCAACGCATGTATGGCCTTGACCAATAAAATACGCACAATGTGGCCAGCATTACATTGTTGTATTAAGACATCGCCCATCATTCTTTTGTATTTCGCATTATACACCATATGGCCAACCCCATCTTCTATGTTCTTCAATTAAACAACCGCTTCCTCTCCCTCTCTCTCTCTCTTGTTGTCTCTTTTATCCATACGTGCATGCGTGTTTGTGTGTGTGTGTGTCCTTCTCATTGTTTTCTGCTTGTTTGTCATGACAGTCAAGTCGTGTAACAATGCTTGGCCCCACTAGACTTTGCGCATGAATTGCTCTTGTTGCCGCCATGCTGTTCGTCATGCGAACAACCGTCGATTGTCATTCAAGTATAAAATCATGCCGCGCAACGTCTTCACTCGCACTAACTTGTCACTCACACTACTGTACTCTTCATCTTATTGTGCTTCTCTCCTACTCTTACTCTACTCTCTACTCTCTACTCTACCGAGTATCGTTGTCTCTTACTCTAACCCAACCAACTACTTATTATTACTTGCTTCAGCCAGACTGACAAGTCGTCTTTTGTGAACTTACTTTTATACTATTACTGTCTCTCTTACAATAATACAACCCTTTCGTTGTTATCCTTCTAATATTTTGATTCATTTCTCAGTTACGCTTGTTTAATCTTGTCACCATGAAATCGAACACCGCCATTGCTTCCATCTGTGTCGCAGCCGCCACTCTCGCCTGTGTCAGCGTTAATGCCCTTCCTCACATGGCGCCACCACAAGCCACGTATAATCTACCTCCTCCTCCAGCCCCGGTCACCAGCTACCCCACAAAGCCTCAAGTTCAGACTTATCAGGGCGACGCCAATGATGTCTCCTTTGCCATGGCCTGTGAAGTGAATAGACTACGTGATAGAAAGGACCTCCTCCTTTGGGTGTAGCGGTCGATCTCGATGATTCCGCAAAGAAGCATAGTATCATCCAGGCTGATGCCCGAGCAATCGCACATGAGGGTTTGGCCGACGGCTCATTCATGAATCGACTGGTCAACTACGCTAACAAGTGGAACCCTCCTGCTGAGAACGTGGCATCAGGCAACGACACACCTATTAAAACCTTCCTACAATGGTTCCATTCAGAGGGCCATTACAATAATATGGTGGGACCCTACACGCACACTGGTTGTGCTAGGGCCAAAGGTGCTGATGGCTCCTACTACTGGACGCAACTCTTCAGCAATACCCATCCGTAGAGCGTCACATTCCTGATTGTACGCAATATTACGCCACTCATCCTGAGCCTACCTCTTCATATTAAGTATTAACTGTTGTTTACACACACAAATAAATTATATATTTTATTGTAATTTTTTAAATCATTATTACCATTATATTAGCTAATACAAAATCATCAATTATGCTATAAATGGAAATCGTGTAATTAATTCGATCAATGTTTATTCAATTTATGTGGTATCTCGAACTAATTTAAGAACAAATTTCATCTCATTGATCTACAATGAATAAATAGTATAAATTAGTAAATAAGATGACATTACATTATTGTTTGCTACTTGAGAACTTACCTCTTGTTCCTCTTCGGCAATGAAACTAGCAGCTGGCACTTCAGCGGCACATTCCGTCATCGGTAATAGTGCACGCTTTAGTGTCTTCAGATCAAATCCATCTTGCTGGCAAACACTTTATCCACTGACTCTGCTCGTCTTTCAGTACATGATAATATGTGTGTACCTTGTCAGTGGGTTGTAATCCAGACTATGCATGTAAATAAATGGCAGATTAGAATCAATACACGTCATCCTACAAATAAGTTGTCATCTATATCAATGATGTTTACTCACCTTTTTACGCAATCGTTGTACGCGATTGATCACCTCGCGTGCTAGACCTTCAAGTAGTAGCTCATCGTCCACTAGCGTATCAAGTAGGATGAGTACATCCTTGTCGGTATTAGTCTCGAATCGATCGTCGTCTGACTCGAAGAAACGAATCACTTGAATGTCGCCCTCGACCAATCGAATGCCATCGACTAGCAATTCGTGAGTGGTAAGGAATTGCTTCACTTGCTCTGATGGTAGATTTGGCAGCGCATTCTTCACCTTGACGAGATCCTTCTTCAACTTTTGACCCAATACCTTGTAATCGGCTTGAGCCTTGTATTTGATGCCGTATTTCGCTTCGTCATCAGAGATAGTTAATGTACGAATGTTCAATTCCTACAAAGATAGTTATAAATATTAATTATTTATATATATATATATATATATATATATATAACTACATGTTCAATAGGATACTTACCTCGGTGATATAGGATTCTAATGAGCGAATATCCTGTTGATACTCTGAATCCATATGGATAACCACAAGCTCACGTAATGGCGTCTATATCAATGTCAATGTCAAGATCAATATCAATATCCAATGCTATTTATAATGAGTTATAACTTACCTTAAGACTGATGTTACGCTTCTCACGAATGACACGTCCCAATTCAATGACTGCTTGCATACGCGCCACTTGTCGTTCGATCACCTTGTCAAAGTATTCGGTACGCGGTTCGGGGAATGGCAAAAAGTGCACGCTACGTACATCTTCATCGGTAGTCACTGGGATGTACTCCTTGAGTTGCTGGTAGATATGCTCCGCAATGAATGGAGTATAGGGCGACATCATTTTCACGAGAGTGAACAGCACTTCGAATAGCGTGTTCATTGCCGTGATACCGTCGTCCACGCCTTGTTCGCCCTTTAATCGTTTACGATTGAATCGAATATACCAGTTGGTGAGCGACTCGATCAATTTAAGTAGTTCCGGCGTGACCGTGTACAATCGATAGGCGGCCATCTCCTGACGGAAGAACGCGATCAAGCTTTGACACGAGGCAAGGATCCATCGATCCATAACGTTGTCCGATCGCTCCTTGTGTGGATCATACTTGAACTGCACGTTATGCTCCTGCTTGAGCCATTGCACCTGATTAAGGAAGAATCGGAACGAGTTATACAACGGCAATAGGACGCGTGAGATGACATCCTTGACGCCATCTTCGCGGAATCGTAGTGGCTCCGCACGTACAACAGGCGAGTTGATCAAGTAGAGACGAAGTGCGTCGGCACCGTATTTATCGATGATCAATTGTGGATCGGGGAAGTTCCTAAGACTCTTGCTCATCTTCTTGCCATCGGCCGCCAATACTAGACCGTTGACGATCACGTTCTGGAAGGGTGACTTATCGAATAGATGGGTCGACAGGACAAGTAGCGTGTAGAACCAGCCGCGCGTTTGATCCAATCCTTCCGCAATAAAGTTGGCGGGGAACGTCTTCTCGAATAGCTCTTTATTCTCGAACGGGTAGTGTTTCTGCGCATACGGCATACTACCACTCTCGAACCAACAGTCGAACACGTCTTCGATACGGCGTAGTACGCCACGACCCGTCTTGGACGGAATGGTGACATGATCGATCTTGTGACGATGAATATCCGTGAACGGACCTTGACCCGATAACTCTTGCAATTCCTCGATCGAGCCGATGCACACGATCTCCTCAAAGTCCTCGCTAACCCATAGTGGAATGGGTGTGCCCCAGAATCGACTACGGGACACGTTCCAGTCGCGTGCGTTGGCCAACCAGTTGGCAAATCGTTTCTCTTGTACGAATTCCGGCACCCAGCGTGATTCACTATTGGTCTTTAATAGTTTATCGGCAATGTTGTTCACGCGAATAAACCATGATGGCACGGTACGGTAAATAAGTGGCGTATTGGATCGCCAGCAGAACGGGTAACTATGCACGATTTGCGATTGACGAACAAGACGACCGATGGATTTCAAGTGTTTTTGAATAAGCTTATCGGCCTCCTATTAATGACAATAGAAATGCATTAGTCTACCACTAATACAATACTAATAACAAGTAAAGAAAGGTGACTTACTTTAACGTAGACACCGATATAATCGGTTACTGGTGCGACGAATCGACCGGCATCATCGATTGGACAAGGAATATGGCCATCGGCGGTAATGACACCATTGGCCAAGCAGACACGCATATCATCTTCACCAAAACCGGGAGCATTGTGTACAATACCCGTACCACTGTCGCTTGTAACATAAGCATCCACAAATACTTTATAGGCACGACCTTTAAACTAAAATAACAATAGAGAGAGAGAGGGAGAGTAAGAGTAAGCACATCGATACATGAATAACAATTATATATGTGACTAACCTCTTCTACGAAATAGTCAAAGATTGGAACGTATTCGGTGCCAGCCAACTCGATACCCTTCATACGGGCTAGTACTTTAAAGTCGGCCTTTGCTGGATTCTTGTAAAGTATATCCAAACGTGCCTCCAATAGAATAAACTGCTGACCAGTCTCACCATCTATACAATGCTATTACTATTGCTACAATTAGTGTCTATATTAATAAACTCACCCTTAATCTTGACATATTCAAATTCTGGATGAACACATAGACCCAAATTGCTTGGCAATGTCCATGGTGTAGTGGTCCACGCCAACAAGGCGGTTTCTGGCTCGTTAACCAATGGGAATGCCACCGTAACTATTGATCAATGCATAATCATCAGCATTAGCATTATAGACAATTAGATGAGTTGTCATGTCCATGATTGTAATCAATCTATATTATATTTACTTACCCGCTGGATCACTAACATCCTTGTAGTTCTGAGATGCCTCGAAATTGGCCAATGGCGTACTACATCCAGTAGAGAATGGCATCACCTAATAACAATGACGATGGTTATTATTGTTATTACAAAGTAGCTAATCGTAGATATACTACTATACTTGCCTGGAATCCACGATACACTTGTCCTTTGTCAAATAGCTGCTTAAAAGCCCACCACTCACTCTCCATAAATGGCGTGTGCAATGTCTTGTACGCATTGTCGAAATCAATCCATCGACCGGTACGTTCCACGGTCTTCTTCCACTCATTAGAGTAGCGCATCACAATAGCTCGACATTCCTCGTTGTACTTTTCAATACCCATGGCTAGAACATCCTCCTTGCCCTAGTATAATAGGTAGCTATTAGTTGAATGACTAAATTATCAATAGTATGGCATAGATGTCTACCTTGATACCCAATTGCTTATCAATCTCATGCTCTACCGGAAGTCCATGGCAATCCCATCCAAACTTTCGTTCGACATAATGACCAGTTTGATGCGCATAACGTGTTACAACATCCTACAGCATAGCTATAATGTCAATACTAATCGATACAATCATCGAGTAATACGTCACACTTGCCTTGATGGTACCAGCTAGAATATGGCCATAGTGAGGAAGACCAGTGGCAAAGGGTGGACCGTCATAGAAAGTGTACGGCTTACGACCTTCCGAGAGTTTCAAGGAGGTACGGAATGCATCGATGGATTGCCAGAACTCGATCACTTTCTCCTCCTCTTGCGGAAAGCTAAAGGGAGCTGAACCTACATATATGTGAATATATGCATATCGTGAATATATGCTATGAGTATGAGTGCGTTGATCGTAGTCAAATAGTAAATCACGTACCTTCCGCTGCCATGATTCACCTTAATTATCGTGTAATAGGCTAAACAGACGTAGAATCAAGATAGATATTTCTTCTCGAAAATAGCTGAAAGAAGAGAAGAAAAAACAAGTGGGCGCGGAGGAACAAACGAGATAAAAATTGGAGATGGATGAAATCGATGTCCGATGACCTAACATCACTCTTTTAATTTGATTTTTGATATGAGATCTAAAGACGACTTTGCTGAACTCGAATTTGATCAATCCATATTAACGGGGAAAGAAGCCTGGGAAATTTAGTTGACGTAACCCATACATAGCCACCTCTATGGAATAGGCATGGCAAGCAATAAAATGACAATGGGCACGTATCCCGCCCTATCGTGGATAGTATATTATTGGGCCTTGCCTTATTGTTGTCGGTTCAAGTGTCATTGTGTTCTCTACTCTCCTTATTTTCTGATCATGTCTCGTTGGCTTTGCCTACTCACTGGTTCACAAACCACGCGTACTTCCACGGTTAGACTAGCTCGTCTAGGCGGTCTAATCAACGCTAAACGACAAGTGCCGCGTTTACTTTCCGTCAATGGTGGCGATAACAGCTTCATGGGAGTGCGTGCCTATCATGCCCATCACGAAGTACAAAGCGCGGTACTTACCGACACTATCGACCGACAATCGAGCGTGTTCAAGGTAATGTAGCGAATATAAAAGGGACTAGCTTCCTATAGTAGTATTGATACTAACTAGAGTGATATGAATAGGAGAATCACGTACGTATGAACCAGCTTGTAGAAGACCTTGAACTGAAGACTAAGGTACTACGTCAAGGTAATTTGTTTATTTATTTGTCTATACATGTAGCACATCATTAATCCATCTATCGTCTGTATAATAATAATAATAATATAGGTGGAGGTGAGACAGCACGTCAACGACATCTTAAACGAAATAAATTATTACCACGCGATCGGTAAGAAAGATATAGAACCGTTATAATAGACTAGCTATTAATATATTATTACTATGCTAACTTAACTATTGCATACTAGTGTAAATCGTCTATTGGATCATGGGTAATGACAATGGAGCCATTATGATTGTATACCGACTAATGTCTACAATTAGATCACCATTCCTGGAGCTTTCTACATTTGCCGGTTATAATCTCTATGAGGATGACGTGCCATCTGGTGGTATTATCACGGGTATTGGACGAGTAAATGGGTATGTATACATAGATATATACATAGATACATAAACATATATATTAACATAGGATAATGACGTAATGATTATTAGCGTAGAATGTATGATTGTAGTCAACGATCCAACTGTCAAGGTAAGTGTAATGCAGTACTAGTAATAAGCTATAAGCAATCATTCTAATATCGAATAGGGAGGCACTTATTACCCAATTACAGGTAATTACAATGCTACACGGACTGACTAATAAGGGTAACAAGTGTTGATTAGTCAAGAAGCATTTACGTGCTCAGGAAATTGCTCGCGAGAACAAACTACCTTGTATCTATCTAGGCACGTGAATAAGAATGGTAGACTACGTATAAATCAGTGATTAATCCATTCCATACAGTTGATTCGGGTGGTGCTAATCTTCCACGTCAAGCGGATGTATTTCCAGATCGTGAACATTTTGGTCGTATTTTCTACAATCAGGTACGTGAACAGGATATCATTGTTAGTAATGATAATAGTAATAATACTAATTACGTTGAGTATAGGCTACAATGTCCTCTCAGGGAATACCACAAATTGCTGTCGTTATGGGTTCATGTACTGCCGGTGGTGCTTACGTACCAGCCATGGCTGATGAATCGATTATCGTTCGTCAACAAGGCACTATCTTTTTGGGTGGACCACCGTTGGTACGTGCAGCTACCGGAGAAGTGGTCACTGCAGAAGATTTAGGCGGTGCTGATCTACATTGTAAGTGATACTAGTGTATTCATCTATACGCATACTAATAGCTATATTACTCTACTATTACAGGTCGTACATCAGGTGTCACTGATCATTATGCGTTGGATGATGAACATGCACTAGTATTGGCACGACGTGTGATATCCACTCTTAATTACACGAAACGACCATCGATTACCATGCAAACACCAGAGGATCCTATTTATTCTGCCGCAGAACTAGGCGGTATTGTTGGTGACAATCTACGAAAGACATTCGATGTGAAGCAAGTAATTGCACGTATTGTCGATGGTAGTCGATTCAGTGAATTTAAAGAACTATACGGAAACACACTGGTTACCGGTAAGTATAATTAATACAATGCTAAGCACTTTTATATTAGTAGTAGTAGTAGTAGTAGTAGTAGTAATAGTAGTTATTTAACCATTTTATTATTATAGGATTCGCCCATATTCATGGTTATCCAGTCGGTATTGTAGCCAATAATGGTATATTGTTCTCGGAATCTGCCTTGAAGGGTGCGCATTTCATTCAGCTTTGTAGTAAACGTAATATTCCACTTGTGTTCCTACAAAACATCACGGGATTCATGGTGGGATCATCGGCGGAAGCGGGCGGTATCGCGAAGAATGGTGCCAAATTAGTGACGGCCGTGTCATGTGCGCGTGTCCCTAAATTCACCATGATCATCGGCGGTAGTTTCGGTGCAGGCAACTATGGCATGTGCGGTCGAGCTTACAGGTAAGTGGTGGCACTTGTCATGAGTAATAAGATGATAATAATTTTTTTATTGTATAGTCCACGTTTCCTGTGGATGTGGCCAGTAAGTGCAAGCAGCGGTTGAATTGATACACGTTCATTTAACCTTGTCCTATTACCTAGAATGCTCGTATCTCTGTGATGGGTGGTGAGCAGGCTGCCAACGTATTGGTTCAAGTCAAACGGGACTCTATGGAGAAACGAGGCGAACAGGTAAGTTTGTTAATTTCTCGTTAGATGAGCGTGTACATGCTTACACCCTATTATAGTGGAGTCAAGATGAGGAAACGCGATTCAAGGATCCGATTCAAGCGCAATACGAGAAGGAGGGCCATCCTTACTTTGCCTCGGCTCGTCTCTGGGATGACGGTATTATTAGACCGCAAGATACACGGGCAACCTTGGGACTAGCCTTGAGTGCCTCGCTTAACATGCCAATAGCATCGACCGAGTTTGGTGTATTCCGTATGTAGACGGTCTTGCTCATCTACAATAAAGATGGTAACGCGTTTGTTATCGTTCTTCCGCCATTCCATTACAAATAAGATGAGATAATAAAGCGATGACTTTTTCTTTTTTATTACTATGTGGCTCCATTTTGAACAATTACAATACTATACATAATGAATCTATCATATTTATTCATATTAGACATGACTCTATGTTAATTGACTACTAGTTACTTGTATTATAAATCATGTCGATATACTACAACATTAATTGGTATTATGAAATACATTTAGGTGGCATACGTTAATCACCAATTAAATTGCATCAATGTAATGGCTAATTTTTTGTTTTTCTTTAAATTTGGTTTTCTTTTCATGTCAATACGAATCGCACTTTCCTTCTTCTGCTTCTCTCTTTATTGCCAGCTGATCAGATTAGAAAGCTTTGTTCAATTACCTTTAATAATTACTTTTGTTCAATATGCGCTCTAAAAAAGGATGGGGTCGTAAAACTGCCACGAAACGCCCTAGGGACAACGCGACCGACGAGCGTGGCGGTTACAAGGAGATAGAAAAGACAAACGCGGCATTTGAAGCCTACTACAAAGTAAGCAGCATGCGATAGCAATACTCGTTACATTATCACTGCTAACCTGCTTATATAGGAGCAAAATATTGTTCCAGATAACGAATGGGATCAGTTTCTTACTTATTTACGTGCTGAATTACCAACGACCTTCCGCGTAACTGGTACACGTCGGTAAGTTTGAGTGGAGAGCGTATTTGTCACTTACCTATTGCTTATGCTAATACTTATTATTGACATAGTGTGGCGAGTGAACTTAATGAAGCCATAAAGAAAAAGTATATTCCACTATTGACCAATATTACAATTGACGATAAACCGGTAGAGGCACCAACACATCTACCATGGTAGGTTAATAGCTCTACATTGTAGCATAGTGTAATACAGCTGATAACATTATAAATGATCATCATCATCATTATTATTAGGTATCCTAATGAATTCGGCTGGCAATTACTTAATGGAAAGATGGTAGTTAAACGATCACCAGAGTTTAAACAATTCCATCAATTCCTAGTAGCTGAAACTGAAGTGGTGAGTAGACTACTGCTTTACTAGTACAGCTATCAAATGAACAATTGCTTATACAATTAATTAGGGAAATATCAGTCGACAGGAGGCTGTTAGTATGATCCCACCTTTATTGCTTGATGTAGAACCGCATCATTTCGTAAGTTGAATAGTAATGACAATAATAATAATAATAGTAATAGTGATGAATTAACATTGCGTAAATAGGTATTGGATATGTGTGCAGCACCAGGATCAAAGACGGCTCAACTAGTGGAAGCACTTCATTCCGGCGATACTGGTGATAGTATTCCAGGTAATTAGTAACATGTTTATTCCATGATATGCTAGGTTTATTAATAGGCATCTGTATACGTACACTTATGTCAATGAATAGATGGAATGGTGATTGCCAATGATGCAGATGCTCGTCGTGCTTATATGCTGGTACATCAAATGCGTCGTCTACAAAGTCCATGCTTAGTGGTGACTAATCATGAAGCTCAACATTTCCCTAATGTTCAGTTTAATAATGGTGTAGGTAGCAGTTACTGGTACTGATGACTATTGTTATTAATGACATTTCATTCTAGTTAACATCGTCGGGTAATGTTTCCAAGCTGCAATTTGATCGTGTGTTATGTGATGTTCCATGCAGGTAGGTATTAGCATTTATTAACTACTAGTATAAATGTAATTAATTATTATTGACAGTGGAGATGGTACATTACGTAAAAATGCCATGATATGGCAAAATTGGCATACCGGTAATGCCAATGGTCTGCACACGTAAGTATCTGAATGAGTAATGCATTACATAGTAGGTGTGTGCTAATACGATTGAATACTAGAACTCAAATAAGCATCTTGATGCGAGGCTGTCAGCTATTGAAAATAGGCGGTCGTCTCGTTTACTCCACCTGTTCCATGAATCCAATGGAGAATGAAGCTATAGTTGCCGCCGTACTCAATCGATATGCCGGTAAGTTAAGCGATACTTACTCTATCACTATTCGTGTAGCAGTATGATTTCAAGCAAGTAAATAAACAAATAAATGAATAGGCTCCATCAAGTTGGTGGACGTATCAGATAGATTGCCTAAATTAAAGCGATGCCCTGGTCTTATTAGCTGGAAGGTAGGCGAGCATGCTAATAGTGATGCTAATATTCTAACATAATTGTAATACAGATCATGTCTAACAAAGGCACCTGGTATGATAATTATGAGCAAGTACCGGAGGAAGACCGAAAAGTTATACGCGAAACGTATTTCCCGCCTAGTAATGTGGCTGATCTTGGCTTGGAGCATTGGTGAGTAGCAACCAGTTGTTGCAGTATAGAATGACGGTCGTCTAATACTGTTGCTCCACTAGTTTGCGTATCTATCCGCATTTACAAAATACTGGTGCATTCTTTGTGGCAGTATTCGAAAAGACCGCAGCCATAACGATGATGGATAAAGCAAATGAACTAGCAGCGATGACGGATGTCAATGTGGCATCTCCCGCCACTAATGATGACGATACGAGTGATAAACTAGCGGATGAACCTGTTAAGCGTACCGCCTCTGATTCACCATTAGCGATCAATCATCCGGAAACAAAACGAGCGCGTAATGAAGTGAACACGTCCGATAACACGGTGACAGAAGATAAGACGCCATCTAAACGAGGCAATGGTGGTGGCTATAACAATCCAGATGGTCCATTTACACTTTTAGATCCAAATAATAAAAGTATCACGGAAATATGGTAAGTGAATAGATGAATACAAGCAGTTTGATACTAATAGGATAGACTGTTATTACTATAGCGAATTCTATGGATTATCGAGTAGATTCCCGCGTGATCAATTGCTGGTACGTTCAGATATTGAGGAGAATAATAAGACACTATTCCTAGTGTCATCTACGGTAAAGAAGTTGTTACAAGCCAAGGATATTGCTCGATTCAAGGTAAGCTGTTCATATGATTTATAGTATACGAAATAGCCGATGATACTAATTGTTCCAACAATTGTATATATATACACATATAGCTTGTTCATACAGGTGTACGAGCATTTGTACGTAATGAAGGCAGCAACGAGCAAGCATTCCGTTACCGAGTACAATCAGATGGACTTGCCATTATCGCTCCTCTCCTGTCGGCATCGCGTATTGTTAACGTGCAACTCGATGATATACGTGCCCTGATCTTGCATCAGAATCCATTAATAGACGATTTGACCGTTGCTACGCGTGATCATCTGGATAGCTTGCGTAAGTTATACCATGCTTATTAGTATAATCATTAGAATGTACTAATCGTAATCATTAGAATCTGGCTGTTGTATTTTCCAATTTGATCCTACACCGTATCCTGAACTTACGTAAGTCTAATTAAACAGTATGAATCAACGAGTAGTAGGCTAACACATTGTCATAGTATGTATGAGACATTATATATTCCAGTGTGGCGTGCTCGTATCTCTGTCAACTTGCTATTAAGCAAACAAGAGAAAAGGTAATAGTATAATAGTTGTTTATTTATTGATGTTTGTCATTTATTAATTGATCAATCGTCACTTGTGTCTAGATCTTTGGGATTCCGTATTGGTATTGACATTCTTTCCATTGAGAAAGAGGCCAAAGGAGGAAATTAAAATGGACAGATATATATAAACGTATATTTATAATGAATAGCAATATGTAGCGCGGCATACTAGCATGCTTTTTATTAATCAAGTTGATTGGCAGTAGTATGTGAATGGTATTCGTCACATTCATCGTAGATATTCTAGTAAAGCATAACCGCTGTATGGCTTGACTAGATATTCGTCATAATAAAAATAATGTAGCTGGCATAGTTCTATATTTGAGGAAAACTCATCATAATATTTTTGTAAATGATGTGTCGCGATATGCTTGGTGCATTAACTTGTAGTTCTTTGCGAACTTGCTAGAAGATGATGAGTAATCACGCTTTTAATCTGCCCCATTATGCGCCTTTGGTGGATTACTCATCGCCATAAGTGTGATTGAACATGTACTTCCATAGATAGTAACACAACACGCGTAGCAGATATTGCCCCACGTCATATGTTGATCTACAAGCACCAAAAGGATATTTATCACCATTTATTGTATGAACATTACTAAGCGGATTAACGTATAAATAAGAGGAGTTGAAGCGAGCAATCAAATGGAATAAACAACAACAACAACAGCAACAACAATCTGCTTTCTATCTCTTCTTTGTTAACTGTCAACTACTCAGCAATCATCGGACATATCACCTCGCTAGGCCGTATAGTACATAGCACCACCTTTATTGTCAACTTACAAAAATGACCATCACATCCACACCCGTTGTCACTTACTTCAAGACGGAATTCCAAGGTTTAGGCGGCGACATCTACCTACTTCTTTCCGATGCTGGAATCGAATACGAGAAGCGTACATTTGAACGTGAGGAATGGCCAGCACTCAAGGAAAAGTTGATCAGCAATGGTAAATCACTACACGGTATCGTGCCAACATTGGAGCTTGATGGCAAGACCTACGCCCATCGATTGCCAATCCTTCGCCTACTGTCACGTCGTTTAGGCAAATATGACGGTGCCACATCTGAGGAAAGCTACGAAGTAGATGCTTTTGCCGATCTGGTCGCTGACTTCCGACTTACCTGGTCACTCGCGCATTGGGGCGATGATGCGGCCAAGAAGACGTATGAAGAGGAGAAGCGCGAGCGTTTCCTAAAATCTATCAATAGCTATTTGGCCAAGACTAGCGGTCCTTACATCATCGGCAATGAACCAACTTATGCTGACTTTTCATTACTGGGCATTCTACTCGATGCAAAGCCCGATATCACTGATATCCACATATCAAGACATTCTCTGATGCCATCAAGGCTCGTCCTGGCGTGGCTAAACACTTGAACAACTAAGAGATAATGTTAAAATAAAAACAAGCTACATGTATACTGCTGTAGACTTTTATTATACCAAATCATGCTTGCTTGTTATGATTGACTAGTTGATTCTTGTTATTATCAATCGTGTTTACCTACAAACATAACGTATTCATTATTCAGTTTATCTAATCGATGCACTTGTGCTTTGTATTTGTTCTAAACTATCCATTTGAGGCAATATACCTAAGCAATCACTGCAATTATAGCAAGACAAGGATATCATCAAGTAAATAAATAAATATTCAAGTCAGCGGTACATTGATACAAGTTCATTTAGTCTGTTTATTAAGTAAATATGTGTGATATTGATCTATCGAGTATTGCAACGAAAATCTTGATGGCTACGTGTTTATAAGCATGGCTGGGTGTCCTCCTATGGTACACGATGTGTCAAACCGCCTATCATCTACGAAATATCCACGATACATTGACCGTGGATATCATTCGCTATGCTCAATCGCTTACTAGTCGTCCGCTTAAAGGTATGCTTACAGGTCCGATCACTTGTCTACAATGGTCATTTGTACACGATGATCAATCACGACGTGACACTGCCTTCCAGTTGGCATTGGCCATTCGAGATGAGGTGCAAGACTTGGAAGCCGCGGGTATTCCTGCCATACAAATGACGAGCCAGCCATTCGTGAAGCTTGTCCTGCATCGTGTCGATTGTGACGAGTACCTCAAGTGGGCGGTGGATGTCTTTCTCCTGTCAAGTACCGGCGTGCTGATACAACACGGTGTATAAACAGAGCCATTCCATGTAGGATTCTGCTTGTTGTTTAACTTGTAAGGGTAAACTACACGTGTCTAGTAAAGTCATTAAATGTGCTATGCATGTGGATAGACGACCATTTATATTACCATACCACTCAATTATATCGATATGACTCGTGTTATTAGATTCTACGGGTATTGAATGTCACCTATTGCTAGCACTATTGCTGGCTATTCCAAGCTAAGAAGCATTGTATATCCTTGGAATGAATGACCAATTTGTAAATGGTTAACATCGGTATGGAAAGCAGTGCTGATACAAAAACATTGGCTATCGAGTACATTACCGAGACAGCAATTCATCCAATAAAGCAACGATCATATTACTTGCTCTACGATCAATATATATTGAACAAGTTGTCATACTACATTGTTACCATGCTGCATGACAAATTTCTATGCTAAAGCAGTAGCAGCAGTACGAGTAGTAGCAATGTCTCCTTGATCTTTACACGTTCTTTTTAGCTCTTTGCTTGGTTGAAGACACGCGACATCTGGTTCTTGTACTTATCTTGACACGAGTGCATGGCTTGCTTGCAAACATCATACAAGCACTATTCCCCTTAGAGTATTATTAATGGTTTACTAGATAGTATCGTGTACACTGCTGCTTGCTACATTGTTTCCTTAATTGTGCGTGGTTATGAAGTAAATTGAAGGGAAGAAAGTCCATAAATAGCAAAAAGAAACATTCCGAAACTAACATACTTAATGGGATGATGACACTTACCGTCACAGGAACACGCTACTAGAAGACAGCTTTGCCTAAATAGTACGACGCTGGATATCAAAATGGACAAGTTGTAAAATTGAAAAAGCAAATAAAAAGAAGCATCTATACAGAATGACCGATATCTACTAATTCCAATCATACATCCACATAGAAATCTTATATCGATACACTGTTACGCACCATTATGATAGCGCATTATAGCTCGATCACCGTACTACTACTATCTACACTGGCGTTGCAAGTATATCTATACCATGGGATAATCAAGCATCATCATCATCATCATTGAATAATCATGAACAATCAAGGCTAGTTAGTCTACGACCTCGCTCATCGCCTGGTAGCAGTTCCATCAATGGAGTGCGTTTAGGGAATGATCCTTCCAATACAAACTTACTAGATACAAATAAGCTTACGCTTACAATCATGGGAGGTAATCCCCTTGCTAGACATTTAGAGACTGGAGAGACATTTGCACCTGGTATAGCACATTTGGCGACAGGTGTGAGTGAAATGCATAGACTTACCGGGAAGGGCGTCAGAATCGGTATTATTGATACTGGCGTCGATTATAGACATCCAGCATTAGGTGGAGACAATCCCGCCACTAGACGAGTAAAGTTTGGTCATAATTTCGTTGATAATGAGATTATTAACGGCAAACTGCAACCGCCTGAGGATCCAATGGATTGTGCTGGACATGGTACCATGGTGGCAGGTATTATTGGTGCAGTAACTAATACATACACTGGTGTGGCACCGGATGCCATACTCGGTGCCTATAAAGTTTTCGGTTGCAAGCCTGGGCCTACCGTTATAAAACTGATTGTAGATGCTATAGATACGGCGTATAGGCATGGCATGGATATTGTCAATATGTCCTTTGGTCTTGAACCTAAGGAGGCAGAGCTGTTAGTCCAGGCAATGCAAGAATATTCTCGATTAGATATGATTTTCATTGCTGCTGTGCCTAATTATAAAAAAGGCGATATAACAGGATGGAATGCTGATCTTCCAGGTATTCTACCAAGCACGATATCAGTTGGCGGCATGGATGTGCCATATGAGGTGCTGAGCTCGTTTTACCTTTACTATGACGAATATCAGGAAGAGCCCACATATAAACTTGCGTGTGGTTCCAAGCGTCCATATAGTGGAATGTTTTCAGGCATTGTAGCAAAATCAGCCGGTAGTAGAAGATTATGTGATGTACCTGACAACGCTCGAGGTAACATTGTAATTGTGCCTAATGAGTGTAATACGGGACAATTTATTAGCAAATTGTATCGAAGTGGAGCAATTGCAATCATTATGTCTAGCTCACAAAATCACCTATCCACATGCACGATACCGGTAATCAAAATCGATTCAGATGTCATGTCAACAATGCGACGATTAAGCGCGGAGCAAAAGCCAATTGAAATCATGTTTGCTGGAAGTAAAAAGATGGTACCGCGACGAGATAGAATAGTAGGAACTAAACTGTCTGCCTGGGGACCAACGATTGATCTTCGACTAAGCCCTGAGATTACTGCTCCAGGCAAAAATGTAGTGACTAAATTGCATGGGGGATATGGTATAAGTGAGGGTACTTCGGGTGCTGTACCATACTTGGCTGGCATGACCGCTCTTTACTTTGAGCATTGCGATAAAAACGGAAAGACACGACCGAACTATAGTCAACTTCGATCATTGCTACAAAATAATGCCATACCGTACATGGTACCGGGTAAGAATCTGGCTGGATCAGTGGCACATCAAGGTGCTGGCATGGCACACATAGACAGAATGATAAAGAGTACATTTAGTGTATGGCCATCAGCAATCGAGCTATTAGACATTAAACAACGGCCTACATCGATGTATACCAAATCAGGAAGCATCACCATCAATAACCTTAGCAATAGTAGGCAAACATTCTACCTTCGACATATACCAGCAGTGTCTATGCGTGCATTCCATGCAAATGGTAAAGCAACTGAAGAAATAGTAACAACCGACGTTCATATCGAGGCTAGTATTACTGGACCGCAAGTTATTACTCTAAAGCCGAGAGACAAAGCATCCATACCTATTACTTTCACAATACCAGTGGACCTTAACTATGCTGAGCATTGGCTCTATTCAGGATACATAGTCATTGATACGGAAGCACCGGTCAATGGGAGACCACCGTCTGATCATGCTGTCTATGTGCCATACCTTGGTTTGAATGGTAATATTCAAACTATCCATAAATTCTTTGAAATAAGAAGCCATAGCTTCCAGAGGTGATATGCTAACCAGTAGCATTGCCTATAACTCAGTTACAACCGTACAGCATTTGCTATGCTCTATCATTATTCAGATAGCCATCAGCAATAGCTAGCACTAATATGATCATTATCGATAATGACTCAAATAAAATATATATACCAATCTACTACTAGTCTACAATGTGGAAAGGTATCAAGCATAGTTATCGTGTCTACACATCATGTCATTGCGTGTTCACCATTTTTACCAATCTATCATAGGCTAATCACATGCGCCATACATTCCTATCTTTCTTTCTCTCTGTATTGACTACAATCTATTGCTTTCATTTCTACTCGTTTATGTGTATATCACTATGCACTGAACACTCTTACATTGCTTGCTATTACCTGTTCCTTGTCTTACTTTTATGTCATTTGCTTGTTGTCCACACGTGCCTTGTTATGTGTAGTGTTTGTTGTTAACAAGCTCGTTTCCCTCCTTGCTCTGTCGTGCTTGCTGTTGTTTGTCCACTTTACCGTATGTGCCATACTCCCTTCTATCCAATATCGTCCTATTGTCTATCACAGCTTGTCAGCTATCTTTGTATGTCCTGAATACTGCTGTTTGTTCTGTCATCTTGACCGTGTCTCACTAGCATCCTATACTACCGTCGGTTGTGTTTACTCTTCTGCTTCCCTCTTTATTATCGTATTCATTCTATTGCCGTAACTGCTTCTTGCTCTGTCTCTCCTATTAGTATGAATATATTATGCTTTATGCTTACTTTACTGTATGACTATGCTGCTATACCTAGTCAATAATAACAATAATAGGCCAGAGTAGTATGGCTGTATTCAACAGTAGTTCTTTATTCATATGCTTGCTTGTTAACCAGTGTTTATTCAGTATCAATGATCAAGTATCATACTCATAATAATGACTTCATAGCACGCTACCGGTAGTTGTAGCAGAATACAAGTAGTACACGCTTGCATTTCGATAATCCATCATGATCAAGATGCTTTATTTTGTCCTAGTATACTGAATAAATGGTAGCATTCTACACGTTATCGTATATCATTCAACGAGATGTGATATTATCGTAATTGATTCGCATTATTGCATGCGTGATAATCATCGAGTTTGATGATACGGAAATAGACGACACATGTTGATGTAATGTATTGGATTGCATTTGCTCCTACCTGACTTGTTTGTAATAATAACTTCTCATATTAGTCATTGATACTTGCTATTCTTGTCATTGCATTGATGAATGATACGAGATATTTCGCTGTCTGATAATAACGGGCAATGTTGCCTTAATCGATTACTTGTAGCATGTATCGACCTATTGTCTTCGTATTCTAGTTTCCGCAATGACGAATATGGAATATTGACATTCAACAGCATCCAGCTCTATTATCATTCGTATGTATTCCGCTAATTAATACCATAGTCATTCGTTTGTTTACTTCTATAGCAGGTATAATGATGGCTATATATATTTGTGATTGACAATAAATGCAGCGAATATTGCGAGAATGATCAAATGATTGGTATACGATACTATTCTACTATAGATGGTACATGCCAATAATAATGCAATGAGAGAATATCAAATGAAGATACCTGAAACAGTATCAGAAATGCAATGATATCCTGATTCGTATAATGTAGGGGTCATTCAGGTTGTACTATTGTAGTAAACGTAGCTTACTTGCTTGCTACTCAGTTCATCGAGTGTATAAATAGCCATCTACAAATGGATAGTTACGAGTACAAGCATCGCATTCACATTCTCATCTTTCAAGTGCTCTACTATTGTTCACCTTAGCTGTGCTAGGCGTATACATCAAGTTATTTCTGTCAAACTGCAACATCCATAGCTGATATCCTTCAATCGAGTGGACCGATCCAATCATGCAATACTCCATCATCCTGGCCATTGTCGCTCTAGCATCGTCATATGCGGTATTCGCTGATGCTGCAACTATTCAGCGGCGAGCCACAATTCCCAAAGGCGGTCAATGTAACGAAACGAATTGGAAGAACTGCAAAGAAGGAACTAGCTGTGTCATTCAACAATCCTCTGTAGTCATGGGAGGAGGTTCTACTAATAGTGGTATTTGTCAAAAAGGATAAAGTCGTTATTGCAATAAACTTGATTACCTGTATTGTCTAGTATCTATTATGTTGTTGCATTACAGTTTAATGACTTGTACTCCAGGTTGATTCGATGTAATCGTTAGTTTGAACGATGATGGTGTGCCCTTATCAAATGTCGACAGCAATAGTACGTATACTCCAGCTATAGGAATCGATTCAGTTATACTGCTGCTACTTTCACTACAATGCCACGCACTACTTACGATCTAGTGATGCTGATGTATAGGTGAGTCCAGCTCGATAATCACCGGAATGTGCCACCAAATATCGATACTGTGATCTGTATCTGCTGATTAGCATAGTCTCATTGCATTGCATTGCATCTACGCTTACCTGTCTATCCGAGTATCGCCCATGAATAAATCGATCTTAGCTGCAACCATTGTAGCGGGATCATTGCTATCACTACGATGTTCTGCTACATCAAATAGATCAAGCAGCACATGCACACATGCAGTTCTTTGTATACACAATCTATACTGCGGATTGTCAATCCAACTTGCATAGCTGTTATTGCCACCGGCAGTCTCCATAGTCCAGGCATCCGTTATCTTCCATACGAGCAATGTAATACAAGCATAGTAATACATCATCTGTCAGCAATAATCACAATATCGTGGTAGGTATCATCTCACCTGACATGAATAGGCAAATCCAGGTGTTTCCCGAAATAAGAATGGTATGTTTGCATACACATTCAACGTGTAGTACAATGGCTTGGATCGTTCTTGTTGCGATAGCACTACCGTATAATATTGCTCACCAGGTGCTGGCCATAACTTGACCTTTCGATCAGTTTGATTAATTATACGATTGCAATCCAATACTACGATTACTTACCAGTACATGTGGATTATTAACGTAGATTCCCTATAGGAGTATTGTCATATTAGTATGCCATCTCTATCATTATCTCTTTCATCCATACCTTGACTGCAGTAGGTTCTACCGGATAGAACACACGCTCGCCTGATTGCGTAGCATAAACGTGCATTGTCATGTAGTCACGATTGTCAGCTTCTATCGATTCTATGTGTCTGCTTAGCAGTAGCCATACGGTAGCCTGTGTCTCTCCATTGCTGCCACTATCGTTGCTAGCATTGACACGTATGCTATACTGTGGATTCCACGCGAAACAATGTCGATCGAATGGTGGCCCTATAGTAATCGGCCACTCTGCGTGTCGAGTGAATCGATAGTGGAACTGATCTGGATCCCAGCTAAGGTGTAGCGTGTCAAAGTAACGACACACGGCCGACCAGCCAATCCAGAACTCGCCATCGGCTGCTGCATCTCCCGTCTTGTAAGCGGATAACACGCGACGAAGCCGTGGATGCCAATGGATCACGTCGTCTGGCCCGTCTTGACCCTGCCAGCCGTGCTGTCTCCAAGGATTCTTGCATCGTAGCATACGCGTGTCGCCACCATCATCGCGTATGTCGCTAGGTAGCTCGACTGCCTGTAGAATGGCATAGGCATGAGTCGGCACTAGCCACAACCAATCTTGATCGATGATATCCACCTGGCCTGTAGCCAAGGTGCCCACGGCCTTTCCACTATTCAGTCCGGCGTATAATCGATGCCATGTCATATCCGATGCTTGTTCGGATTCCTGCAGTAGTACATGGTCCGGTATCCATCCGGTTAATGCGTGCATATCGATCCCTGAATTGGAACCGGGAAAGTCGTAGCCGCCCTGTGCCTTTAGGTATGCCTTTTCGATTAGCATGGGCCATAACTCCTGTTCCGTCGTAGTAACCACTAGTGGATGATTCTGACGATCCACCGGTATACGATCATCAATGACTAGATCGATTGTTGTTGTTGTTCACTTTATGTTAATAGTGTTGAATTTGTTACTTGCTCATTTACAACTTACTAATCTATGAATCGATATTATTATTAGTAGAGTAGTAATGGCCAATATCATTAGATCGCTTACCTTTCGATGAATGCCATTCAGTAATAGTTTGATCATGTACTTTCCCCATGGATTGTAGTATGGTCGTCCACGTCGATCCTGCGGATAGATGCATCGTGTAATCAACTAAGTGTACACAGCTTGCATGTTCAATAAAATAGATAGATAAACAATGTGAACAGGAAATACATACCCGCTTCTTAAAACGCTGCTCATAGTCTGCGCATACACAGAGCGAGGCCACGAATGAGCAATTGGTCAGCACTTCTTGCGAGATCTGTTTACTAATACTACAGTAAGTCTATGTTCAACTGGACACTATTTCCGTTCACCTAGACACACGTTTGATCATTATCGGATTCCTTAGGAATTGCGAGGGACGCAACCACTGGTGATAACGCTCCTTTTGCCGTGACGATAGTTTCAGTAGACCCATAGGATCACTAGTCGAATATCGATATGGCGAGTGAGTACACTGTATGACTACACCACGAATGCTTACTTACTTGTAGCGATCATCCAACTCAAACGGCTCATACACGTCATTGCTCACCCAAGGCAAGTGAACAAGGCCGTTAATAAGCGACGTGTGCTGCAGCACTGTTAGTTCCTCCGCTGTCAATCGTCGTGTTTCGTGTTCCTCCGCACACGTCGAATGTTGCGAATGAACCGAAACAGATGAGGTAGGCGATAGCGGCATGTGCTTTGACATGGTCAGACAACATAGGAATAAATAGAGCGTGACAGGTAAGGAAAGACAAGACAAAGACAAGTGGCAGTATAAATCAAAGAGTGTGCATATTTACATCTAGCCTATGATATTGCTTGCATATTATTCCATCAATCTAGCATGGCTTACTATGATTACAGCAAAGTGTACTATTAGCAATAATAAGCAAATGACATTGACAGTAATGCTGATAGATACCTGTCAAATGTCTCAGTAGCCCTATTCTGAGGACTAGCATTGACTATGATCCTGTAACAACATGCGAGATGAGTGATGAATTGAGTAGTATGCCTCAGATGATTTCATATACGTACCGACATGATGATGACGTGATAATAGCATCATGTCTGTCATCATTGATATCTATCTATTCATGTATACATAGCAATAGAATGAATAAGAGTAATCGTACAAGTGATATTGTATATCGATGCATGTAGATTTGTTTGGTAAATGCACAGACACATACACTAATGTCGAGACATTCTAATCGATTTAACGCGTTGTTTAGCAATGTTTAACAACTTGTCATAATACTGGAATAGTGAATAGTTTATTGATGATGAAATCATTAATCATATAGCGATATCAGTAGTTGTATGGTCATGCTGTGCGAGTGTCATCACATTCTCATTGTCTATATGATTGCTAATCCATTCAACGACATATTAGTATTTTAGTAGAATGAATCAGCTATTGCTCGGTACTTACCGTATACTAATATTATTTCGCTCAGAGCTAGTGAGTGCGTGGTGGTAGTCCTCTTAATACGCGTATAGGAGAGGTGCAAGCAAACTTATCGGACTGCATTGTGTAATGCATTTTAAGAAGATAACGTATTGAAGGGATGGCCGCCTTTGCATCGCCTAGTTCTAAATCATTAAAGCTTCTTTCTTGTTCAGTCCTTTCTAAGGACGCTTGGGATTGCTTAAACCTTTCCAAAGAAAGTTTAGCATATCTTTCGGATATTTGATAGTTAGGATCAAAAGGATTTCCTATTTCCGTCGAAACAAACAATTCTAAAAAGATCATTATCTCATCTTTAAGCCCATGACAGCTCTCGTAGTTTTGACGTGGATTCAATGATGCGTACTCTTCATTATTCGGATTTATCGGTCTCCAGGAAAGCGGCTTTCTATATATGATTGTTGCATCTAAATCAATGATCTTTACGCCAACTATTCTGCGATTTGAATCCAGCTGTATCACAATATCTACACTTTATTGTTAGTGTATTTCATTATTATAATGCTTACTTACTTTTCAGATACATATCATTATGGAAAATGCCGGCGTTGTAAAGATAAATCGAGCCTACAAGACAATTAGTAATCATGCTATATGAATGATCATAATGCTTACCTTTAATAATCTCATGTAATATTTCAGAGCAAGAATGTATGCCTGAGAAATGGTTGTTTCTGAAGTAGTCTCAAGAGCACACCATTGATATAGCTGTAAAGATGGCAAAAGTATATTTCCATTGCTTTCAGAAAAGCCAAATTGATGCAATGGATCCATGAATTTTGTCGACCTGTTGCGTAACACCTTTCAACTCATTCTTTGCTTTCACCAATGCCTATTTTATGCCTTATGATGAGCAAGGCTATTCGAATAACAGATCGGTATACTTACTTGAATGCGTCTACTTCGCTAGTTAATTTATTACATTTCATTAAGGCATCTTGATTGTTCCAAGTTACTCGAGCAAGACTAAGTTTCCTCCATTTCCACCGCCCCAGCGTATATTCGACAGTCCAAGCTCTTTTGATGTTCCATAACGTATCTCTGGGCAAAAGTGGTAATAGGATAATTACCTATAAACAAGTTAGTAAACATTGAATAGACTACATATGAATGGCTTGCCATTTTCTTCGAAAAAACCGCCAATTGAATGGACACTAGATATTTGGCATAATAGTGCTAGAGTACAAATGCTAATAGCCAGTGTAGAGCGTGGAGTTACTCGCATATTGTTCGTTACGGCCTAAGAGCAAAGAAGTGAATGTATTTATGTTGTGCGTGTAAATGAGAAGAGGATAGTGAGCTATCGAATTGTTCACGGCAGATGGCTGCTCATTTATAGGTGAGTAGTCGATTGCTACGGTATTGGAATGTCAAGCAAAAACATAAAATAAACAGAATACGGTATCACTTACCATGTGTAATTACCAATTATAGAGCTTGGATGCCAATTACGATAGTCATTGTTTCGATTCTGTTACAGCCAGCATGAGTGAACTCCATAAAAGTATATTGAATTCAGCTGCAATTGAAACGTGCATGATTGATGTTGAAATGGAATGGAATTCGATTTAGTTTCAATAATAGCTCGATCTACATGATGCATTGGTATGCAACTAGCTAGCATTAGAGCATTCGAGATAATAGACAAGTCATTGAATACACTCCAACTATGATGGCAATGACCATTAAACCATTGTTTCTATTTGTAAGCAATACTGTCATTCAGTTATAGTTCATGATTCAAGTATTAGGTAGTAGTAGTGTATTCATGTCAATGCACGCACGATCACGCCAGATGATCAGTATCTATTGTGTTGTTCGATGATTTGCTATATAATTCATTACAATGACTACAGGTAAATATACATCCATTGATATTAATGTATAATCAGTGAGTGGATGAGTGATATATTCTAGTTGATTGTATGCTGCTGATAGCTGAATAAGAATAATAGGAATAGCAGTGGTAGTAGTAGTAGTAGCTAGTTGTATTGATTGAAAGCAAAGTATGTTCAATAGAGGGTAGAGAATACAGCGATATGTATGAAGTTGGTATGGTGTTTATTGGCTGAATGAGAATAGAAGCAGAAGGACAAGTAGTATGGATAGCAGTAGGAGTGAATAGAGCGAATGAGCACATATGCTTATAGAATACAGACAAATAAACACATACCAATCTATTAACACTTTATTAATAAATGGCTTATACGAGTGTAATGAGCATAGAAAAGTAAACAAACGGAACTTACTTGAAGCCTACACAGTATGCAAAACAGCATACAGAATAGCGTTAGACGCGCAAACAATACCCGTAGCTAGTGTACAGTAGAAATCTAATAAACAAACGACAGCTTACCTTGCAATACAAAGAGTAGCAGATGAACACTGTTGACGTACAAAGAAATAAACGCGCGAGTGGATCATGACGCAATGACAGCTGTAACGTACTCGCAGGAACAACACGGTAGCCTTGTCGTGCACAAGTCCTACAGTCTGAAGGGGAGGTGATTACAGCAGAATAAAGTGAGTATGAACGCGTGATCGTAGTGAGCGTGCGTAGAAAAGCAGCGCAAACTACAAAGAAGTAAGGGCAACAGGCAGGATGAATAGAACGCGTAGATGATGACACGAACAGCCGTTAGATCAACGACAACAAGAAGGAGCGGTGAACAGCAAACGCGAGTAAAACATAAACAAGCGAGTGAGGAGAAAGTACAAGTACGCGAGTGTGCTAAGCAAAGGTGAGCGTATACAAGAAGAAGGAATAGGAGAAAGAGAAACAAAGAACAGGTACAGCGAGCATCACGAATACAAGTAGTGAACGGTGAAGAAAGAGAGAAAGGAAAGAGTAAACAATAGAGAGAGAGAGAGAGGAGTGAACGTGTAAAGCAGGTGGTATTCACCAATAACCAAGAATGATTAGGAACTATTAACCGGCAAGTACATGTAACCATGCGAGTTAGTTACGCGGTATAGGTTCACGTAGGATGCACCGGCCAATATATGGAGCATATAGGCACGTAGTCGGGAATGGCACACGTTGTTTCATAGCCTGTTGATATGTAGAGAGTGGTGTTAAACGGCGTAGATCAGGTAATAGTAGACAAGCGGCACACGACTGAGTGTCCCTTTGACCGGGTATTATATATGCATGCTAGATCGTGAAACTCGATGCCTTCTAGAACAGGGTTAGTCATGATGAAGTGAAAGCGTCAAGCCTCATAGGACACGCTCGAGGTCTGTTCTAGACTTACTCGTAATAACAATAAACTTTAGTACACCTTGCGTAGAATCACGTAGCATTAACCGATCAATGTACGTTCCATATTACTATGTACCGAAGACTATATGTAACGAGTTACGCGGTTATTGAGCGAACGAGTAAAGAGTAAAACGTGAGGAGCGAGATCGAGCAAGAGGAGCGAGTATAGTAACAAGATCGAATAAGAAACAGTAGACGCACGAGTTATGAGTAGATCGAGCGATAAAAGTGAGTGTGTGAGTGGGGTGCATAAGCAACGAGTAGATCGTGCCAGGAACAAGTATAAGAGTATAGTGTGTAGATCGTGCAAGAGGAAGGAGTGTAGTAACTTGAACGCGCAAGGAACGAGTAGATCGAGTGAGATGAGTGAGTACAGTGACTAGAACGCGCGAGGAACAAGTATAGTGAGTAAGAGAAATGAGCGTAAAGTACAGAGCGCGCAACAACGTAAGAGAAACGAGGTAGAGCGAAAGAAATTGTTGCTGTAGCAGTTTGGTTAGCTAATAATAACGAGTGTATACACGTGTAATAAAAGAATATATGCTGAACGGTAATTTTTATTAGTTTGTATGCAATAAAAAGCGTATTTACAGAAGTGGTACTGTATATGAAGTTCGATATTAGAGCCACGGTAAGTGCTAAAGAAGTATGGATACAACAGCTACATAAGCACCGAGAATATAAAGCAGGAGTAACGAGTATAGTGAGTAGACCGTGTGCAACGAATGAGCAACAAACGAGTAACGAGTAACGCGTAAGCAGTAAACAAGTGTGTTCACGAGTGTGTTAGTGTGCATATATCAGCCAGTTAAGAGTGTTACGGTGATAGATATGCGAATAACGAGTGAACGAGTGAACGAATGAGCAATAAACGAGTAGACGAGTAACGCGTAAGCAATAAACAAGAGTGTTGACAAGTGTGTTAGTGTGCATATATCAGCCAGTTAAGAGTGTTACGGTGATAGATATGCGAGTAACGAGTGAACAAGTGAACGAATGAGCAATAAACGAGTAACGAGTAACGCGTAAGCAACAAGCAAGTGTGTTGACGAGTGTGTTAGTGTGCATACAGCCAGTTAAGAGTGTTACGGCGATAGATACGTGAATAACGAGTGAACAAGTGAACGAATGAGCAATAAACGAGTAACGAGTAACGCGTAAGCAACAAGCAAGTGTGTTGACGAGTGTGTTAGTGTGCATACAGCCAGTTAAGAGTGTTACGGCAATAGATACGGGAATAACGAGTGAACAAGTGAACGAATGAGCAATAAACGAGTAAGCGAGTAACGCGTAAGCAGTAAACAAGTGTGTTGACGAGTGTGTGGGTGTGCATATATCAGCCAGTTAAGAGTGTTACGGTGATAGATACGGGAATAACGAGTGAACAAGTGAACGAATGAGCAATAAACGAGCAATATTTGTGCGGAGCGAAGCGGAGCACAAGAGTAGCGGACATTGCCCCCCCCCCCCCAAGAAGTTAGGATAATAAGGGTGGTGCCCCTATAACGATTAGGGCGGGAGCGCATCAGGCGGATATGCACATACATTAAACATAGGGTAGAATTGAATCACACATAGAGCAAAGCTGGACCAGATATAGAGTGAACATGCTAATTTTATTTAATCAACGCTAATAAATCGAATTTGAGTGCTAGCGCGGTGTAGGTGGGTGCACTTGATGTGCATTGTAGTGAGGAACATAATGATATACACTAGAAAGATATAGGAGAAGTATTGACCGCGCTATAGTGGCAAAGTGCAAATATATTGTACATGCACTAAATAATTTTTAATAAATCGAGGAATGGAGATAGAGCAATGTATATACATTCATTCGACGCGTATTGTAAAGAGGAACACGATGATATGCACTGAAAAAATATAGGAGGAGTATTGAGCGCGCTATATAGGTAAAGTGCCAGATGTATAGTGAGCGCGTTAATAATTTATTAGGGGGAAGAATAAAAATTGAAATCACATTCATTCAATACGCATTGAGCTGAGTAATATAATAAATAATAAAAAATTATAGATGAAGCATTGAGCGCGCTATAACAGCGAGGGCCCAAATGGTGATGAAAGGTGGTGCCCCTATAACGATTAGGGCGGGAGCGCATCAGGCGGATATGCACATACATTAAACATAGGGTAGAATTGAATCACACATAGAGCAAAGCTGGACCAGATATAGAGTGAACATGCTAATTTTATTTAATCAACGCTAATAAATCGAATTTGAGTGCTAGCGCGGTGTAGGTGGGTGCACTTGATGTGCATTGTAGTGAGGAACATAATGATATACACTAGAAAGATATAGGAGAAGTATTGACCGCGCTATAGTGGCAAAGTGCAAATATATTGTACATGCACTAAATAATTTTTAATAAATCGAGGAATGGAGATAGAGCAATGTATATACATTCATTCGACGCGTATTGTAAAGAGGAACACGATGATATGCACTGAAAAAATATAGGAGGAGTATTGAGCGCGCTATATAGGTAAAGTGCCAGATGTATAGTGAGCGCGTTAATAATTTATTAGGGGGAAGAATAAAAATTGAAATCACATTCATTCAATACGCATTGAGCTGAGTAATATAATAAATAATAAAAAATTATAGATGAAGCATTGAGCGCGCTATAACAGCGAGGGCCCAAATGGTGATGAAAGGTGGTGCCCCTATAACGATTAGGGCGGGAGCGCATCAGGCGGATATGCACATACATTAAACATAGGGTAGAATTGAATCACACATAGAGCAAAGCTGGACCAGATATAGAGTGAACATGCTAATTTTATTTAATCAACGCTAATAAATCGAATTTGAGTGCTAGCGCGGTGTAGGTGGGTGCACTTGATGTGCATTGTAGTGAGGAACATAATGATATACACTAGAAAGATATAGGAGAAGTATTGACCGCGCTATAGTGGCAAAGTGCAAATATATTGTACATGCACTAAATAATTTTTAATAAATCGAGGAATGGAGATAGAGCAATGTATATACATTCATTCGACGCGTATTGTAAAGAGGAACACGATGATATGCACTGAAAAAATATAGGAGGAGTATTGAGCGCGCTATATAGGTAAAGTGCCAGATGTATAGTGAGCGCGTTAATAATTTATTAGGGGGAAGAATAAAAATTGAAATCACATTCATTCAATACGCATTGAGCTGAGTAATATAATAAATAATAAAAAATTATAGATGAAGCATTGAGCGCGCTATAACAGCGAGGGCCCAAATGGTGATGAAAGGTGGTGCCCCTATAACGATTAGGGCGGGAGCGCATCAGGCGGATATGCACATACATTAAACATAGGGTAGAATTGAATCACACATAGAGCAAAGCTGGACCAGATATAGAGTGAACATGCTAATTTTATTTAATCAACGCTAATAAATCGAATTTGAGTGCTAGCGCGGTGTAGGTGGGTGCACTTGATGTGCATTGTAGTGAGGAACATAATGATATACACTAGAAAGATATAGGAGAAGTATTGACCGCGCTATAGTGGCAAAGTGCAAATATATTGTACATGCACTAAATAATTTTTAATAAATCGAGGAATGGAGATAGAGCAATGTATATACATTCATTCGACGCGTATTGTAAAGAGGAACACGATGATATGCACTGAAAAAATATAGGAGGAGTATTGAGCGCGCTATATAGGTAAAGTGCCAGATGTATAGTGAGCGCGTTAATAATTTATTAGGGGGAAGAATAAAAATTGAAATCACATTCATTCAATACGCATTGAGCTGAGTAATATAATAAATAATAAAAAATTATAGATGAAGCATTGAGCGCGCTATAACAGCGAGGGCCCAAATGGTGATGAAAGGTGGTGCCCCTATAACGATTAGGGCGGGAGCGCATCAGGCGGATATGCACATACATTAAACATAGGGTAGAATTGAATCACACATAGAGCAAAGCTGGACCAGATATAGAGTGAACATGCTAATTTTATTTAATCAACGCTAATAAATCGAATTTGAGTGCTAGCGCGGTGTAGGTGGGTGCACTTGATGTGCATTGTAGTGAGGAACATAATGATATACACTAGAAAGATATAGGAGAAGTATTGACCGCGCTATAGTGGCAAAGTGCAAATATATTGTACATGCACTAAATAATTTTTAATAAATCGAGGAATGGAGATAGAGCAATGTATATACATTCATTCGACGCGTATTGTAAAGAGGAACACGATGATATGCACTGAAAAAATATAGGAGGAGTATTGAGCGCGCTATATAGGTAAAGTGCCAGATGTATAGTGAGCGCGTTAATAATTTATTAGGGGGAAGAATAAAAATTGAAATCACATTCATTCAATACGCATTGAGCTGAGTAATATAATAAATAATAAAAAATTATAGATGAAGCATTGAGCGCGCTATAACAGCGAGGGCCCAAATGGTGATGAAAGGTGGTGCCCCTATAACGATTAGGGCGGGAGCGCATCAGGCGGATATGCACATACATTAAACATAGGGTAGAATTGAATCACACATAGAGCAAAGCTGGACCAGATATAGAGTGAACATGCTAATTTTATTTAATCAACGCTAATAAATCGAATTTGAGTGCTAGCGCGGTGTAGGTGGGTGCACTTGATGTGCATTGTAGTGAGGAACATAATGATATACACTAGAAAGATATAGGAGAAGTATTGACCGCGCTATAGTGGCAAAGTGCAAATATATTGTACATGCACTAAATAATTTTTAATAAATCGAGGAATGGAGATAGAGCAATGTATATACATTCATTCGACGCGTATTGTAAAGAGGAACACGATGATATGCACTGAAAAAATATAGGAGGAGTATTGAGCGCGCTATATAGGTAAAGTGCCAGATGTATAGTGAGCGCGTTAATAATTTATTAGGGGGAAGAATAAAAATTGAAATCACATTCATTCAATACGCATTGAGCTGAGTAATATAATAAATAATAAAAAATTATAGATGAAGCATTGAGCGCGCTATAACAGCGAGGGCCCAAATGGTGATGAAAGGTGGTGCCCCTATAACGATTAGGGCGGGAGCGCATCAGGCGGATATGCACATACATTAAACATAGGGTAGAATTGAATCACACATAGAGCAAAGCTGGACCAGATATAGAGTGAACATGCTAATTTTATTTAATCAACGCTAATAAATCGAATTTGAGTGCTAGCGCGGTGTAGGTGGGTGCACTTGATGTGCATTGTAGTGAGGAACATAATGATATACACTAGAAAGATATAGGAGAAGTATTGACCGCGCTATAGTGGCAAAGTGCAAATATATTGTACATGCACTAAATAATTTTTAATAAATCGAGGAATGGAGATAGAGCAATGTATATACATTCATTCGACGCGTATTGTAAAGAGGAACACGATGATATGCACTGAAAAAATATAGGAGGAGTATTGAGCGCGCTATATAGGTAAAGTGCCAGATGTATAGTGAGCGCGTTAATAATTTATTAGGGGGAAGAATAAAAATTGAAATCACATTCATTCAATACGCATTGAGCTGAGTAATATAATAAATAATAAAAAATTATAGATGAAGCATTGAGCGCGCTATAACAGCGAGGGCCCAAATGGTGATGAAAGGTGGTGCCCCTATAACGATTAGGGCGGGAGCGCATCAGGCGGATATGCACATACATTAAACATAGGGTAGAATTGAATCACACATAGAGCAAAGCTGGACCAGATATAGAGTGAACATGCTAATTTTATTTAATCAACGCTAATAAATCGAATTTGAGTGCTAGCGCGGTGTAGGTGGGTGCACTTGATGTGCATTGTAGTGAGGAACATAATGATATACACTAGAAAGATATAGGAGAAGTATTGACCGCGCTATAGTGGCAAAGTGCAAATATATTGTACATGCACTAAATAATTTTTAATAAATCGAGGAATGGAGATAGAGCAATGTATATACATTCATTCGACGCGTATTGTAAAGAGGAACACGATGATATGCACTGAAAAAATATAGGAGGAGTATTGAGCGCGCTATATAGGTAAAGTGCCAGATGTATAGTGAGCGCGTTAATAATTTATTAGGGGGAAGAATAAAAATTGAAATCACATTCATTCAATACGCATTGAGCTGAGTAATATAATAAATAATAAAAAATTATAGATGAAGCATTGAGCGCGCTATAACAGCGAGGGCCCAAATGGTGATGAAAGGTGGTGCCCCTATAACGATTAGGGCGGGAGCGCATCAGGCGGATATGCACATACATTAAACATAGGGTAG